>OX494442.1:1284172-1926259 GCA_950381575.1 Plusia festucae
TAACGTGCTTTCCGAGGCACGGAGGGGTCTCGGTATGTTTACAAATGGTCACCCATCCACGGACCAACCGCGGCGAGCGCGGCTTAACCTTTATTATCGGTCAGACCCGACGGCTTACACTTTAGCCACGAGCCCCTCTATCGGGCTATGTTAGTAAGCCCGTTTTTTCTAAAATTAATATCTCGCCAACCTATAATTACAGGTTTCTACTTTCAAAGATTTATCACAATGAAATTTCAGCACAGCTACAGAGGTTCTGTTTAAAAATTTAGCTACCCTATAAAGTGAAAAAAATACATTATTTGTAACAAAAAGTTAGCGATTTTTTAATGGTGGTATAAATTAAAACAAATTTATTATTAAAATATGATGCTCATATATTATGTTTAACATTTTAATTATACTCACAAATATCACAATCAGTTAGCCTCGAATGGCTAATTCAAATATAATTAGATAATCAAAATGACCTTTGGTAATCATTTTAGCGAACCTTTTTTTTTATTATGTAAGGTGCATAACATAGGTTAAGATAACAAATCAACAAGTATAATATAGTAACAAATCTATACTTACACTTTTTATTTTTTATAACTATATCTTTATGCCAGCCGTACCGAGCGCGCCCGACGTTAGCCGAGCGCGACCCTAGGGTACGATGTTGTAAGTTTCGGCGCGGCCGAAGAGTTCGGCCGTTTTTGGCCGAAACCGAAACTCGGGCCGAAACTTGATTTTTTGGCCGAAACTGGCCGAAACCGAAACCGAAACCGAAATTTCGGTCGGACACTAATGGCAATGCTTATTCTCTGTCCGAGGTAAAAGTCCTAATTTTACCTCGTTGATTTTTCATACGTAGGTACAGTTTTTTTGTTCTTTAGTTTTTAATTTTAAATAAATCCTTTATTCTATCTACAATTATGTAATAACATAGCCTACAAGTACTTATCACGCTTTACATCGCGGGAGGTCCTTGTTTCCGCATCCGCCATTAATTTCACCGGAACACAAAAGGCAGACAGCGATTGGCAAAGTTTGCCTTTTGATCAAACTTTCCATATTAATACTCGTTTGGTGTGTAGTAAAATGTGTAGTGTCTTTGGCCTTATTCGATTATGCCTTTATTAGGTACTTTGCGAAAGGTTTTTTGTTATCTTACGGTTTCCTTTACCGCCTTTCGAGGTTTCATTTAGGGGTGTTGGTAATGATTTTTACGAAGATTATTTTTGTTAAGCTGTGTTTGTCGATTATTCTTTAAACGAGTATTTTTTAAATTCGTTTTGAGTTTTAAATAGGTGATTTAATTTATTTTCTGTTCATTAAAGCCTTATGCCATTTAAGGAAAATACATTTAACAATTTAAAGAAGCTAAATAAATAATTCAATCGCAAATACGACCCTTAAAAAACTGTTTTTTCTGCATTCTAATTCATGCTTTATATATTTTTTAATTAATAACATGTATCAATATTGCTTAACAGTTTAAAAGTCGAAAACCAAAGAGTCTCATTTTTCTTTGTGCCATACATTACTTTATTACTTTATCACTTCACCAATACCTTGCCAACAGACAAAGCAATGTATATAGCTTGGTCCTTAATAAAGCCATTGTAATCGGACACCATCGGTGACAGGTGCTAAAGGACCGCAATGCGACAATCCTTTTGTCTGCGGCCTCTGCCCTCGTTATTATATAAATTGGTATGTTGATTCAATTTCCTCATTATGATCAACTGAATTCATTTATTTTAATGTACTTTTTTTGGTATATTTAAAAGAGAAAATTTTTTCGTTCATTATTTTCAGGATAATATTTCATTTTGAATTGTAAAATATTGATGAACTATTATACATAATAAATTGAGTTATAACAAGGATTTGAAATCTTTATACTTATAAGATTTCTTGTGTGTTTTTTGTGTGAGTTCAAGGGGATTCTAGGATGGTTTAGATTCACAATTTGGTCCACTGGAAAATGTGTATTTAACTAATTTGGCCCTCCGCAGATTTTTTTAATATGACAGTACAACGTTTGCTGGGTCAGCTAATAGATACCTAAAGTTTTTTCAAAACCCCATGTTTTAGTTTAAAAATTGTATTTTTCCGTGACATGCACAGACAGAAACACAAGTTGATGAATACAATCGGATTATATTAACGATGCCGTATCCATAACACTTCGTAATAAGGCTGTTATGTTACCTAGCAACATCAATTAATGAACTGGAAATACTCTCGTTTTCATTTCGTTGTATTGTTGTCTAATCATTTTATATTTAGAAGTATCTTGAAAAATATGGCTTCGGGTTTTGTAAAACTGATTGTGTTTGTCCAATTTTCGTTGCTGATTGCACTTCAGAAAGTAAAACATGTACATTATTGAACTTTGCGTCTATTTCCTAATACGAGAGAAACAATTGAAGAACATACATTATCGATTTTTATTACTTAGCTTTTATTTACTAGCGTACACGCCCTGGATTCGCACAGGTAGCAAAGTAATAATGCCTACATATATACACAAAAACCGTCCTTTTTTATCACTCTATCTATGAAAATCGTATGTGAAATTTCATGTGTCTATTTATAAAAATTACTAAGTTCCCATACAAACTTCAAAATTCAATTTCTTAGGGGAGTAGAATTTTAAAAACTCATTAATACGTATTCATATATATTTATCTAAAAACTTGAATAATATATTACTGTATGCTGCTTACTTGAAAACTGACATATTTCCATACAGCCGCTCATCCCCATTATCACCCCTTAGCTGTTGAAATTCGGTAAATCCTCTATCGAAGAACGCCGTCCAAGTTTCAGATCTTTACGATTAGTGGTTTAGGCTGTGCGTTGGATAATCAGTGAATTAGGACAAATCATTTTTTATGTATAATTATAATATGTATAGATAATTTCCTTGTCCCGTGTGCAAGTTGCGAATTCAGATCGTATTATACATAGAAGCTTTCTTCCCACCTACCCCCTTGTAGAATACTGGCGTAATGGTATGTTAGTTTCCAACAACCAACTGCAGCTTAACCATACGATGAAGTTTGCCTCACATACTACACTTGGAATCTCTCATGTCGTACCTGAACTTACCTAAACCCACGTGAAAACATTATAGTCGGTAAACTGTGTTATAGTTTAAGCCTATTTAATATTATGGCTGTTGTTTTGTAAAAAATATTTTGTTAATTTAAAATATTTTCAAGAAGGCCTTTTCAGGCACTTTCGAAACTCCTTAAATTACTCTAGTTGCGCTGGTATAAAATATAATTCCTATGGAGAAAAACAGGCAATAAACTCAATAGAATACTCTTATAAGAATGTTATTAAGAAGTGTATAAAAAGTTTTCAGGAAAAAAAAACGTCGTACGTATCCAAAATGGATTAAAAGAGAAAAAAAAACCTTTATAAGTGTCAAGGTTATATGAAAGTTTCAACACAGTTTTTATTAGTTCTGTTATAAATAAATAAATTCATCATTTTGTTAGTAACGCTACTATTGATAGGGGAAGGAGGAGAACGGTATACAAAACATCTGTTGCTCAGAGTAAATAACCACACACTTGAAAATATTCCTAGCTTTGAAGGATTTGTACCTGAGGAAGCTTAGCCGTTTCAAACGTAGGTTTTACCGATTGTGCCGTATCGGTAAACGTCTTTGCATTGCAAAATATAGCAGAAAATACCGTACGTTTTTTTTAATGCAAGAAGAAAGTTACCCTCGATGTCTTTACCTAAACACATTCGGTTGTCAAGCTCACATACTAAATAGTAGTCCATGAGAACTCGTGGACAACGAAAAAGTGATATTAGTTCAAAGCAATAAGTACCATCAATTGGGGATAAATTACAGTTTTGCTAATAACAATAGGCATATTTTATGCCCCATCCAGTCTCTTCACGAGACTACGTACACGAGGGAACGCGCACTCCACTCGTCACGACTTTTACCCAAAGCCTGACAAGCCTGTAGGAGTGGGAAAGTCTGGATGGGGCATTAAGCACATTTTTTTCGCGTGCTTCCAATTCGGAAGTCCACGCAAACGAAGTCGCGGGCAGAAGCTACATAAAATGGTCTTGATCCACAAATAGCTGGAGCCAAAACACCGCAATCCGTAAAAGCATTGATACCTACCGTATGCACATGACGAGCTTTAATTAATGTCTCATGAATATTAACGTACAGATATTTGAGGTAGATACTGTTTAGTATTTAGATATTCTCTCAAAGTCCCCTTTGTCAAGCAAACCGCAAAGGAAAGCAAGACTTCAGTAACTTCCTTGGGAAATATCAAGATCTAATTTTCGTCTGGAAACTAAATAGAGTACGTACTATATCATAAACTTAAGTTACAAGTCAAATTAATTCACACATAATAGCCTTTTATGTTGTAGACTGAGAAACCATGTTTCACTTAGTAAAAGAAGATTTGTTTGATTTACCTTTGAGGCTATGTTGAATTTATATCTAACTCATTCTTCTGAACTAATCTATATATAATTCCAGTGTCACGATGTTTGTCCGGGATGAACTCCGAAACTACTGAACCGATTTTAATCAAATTTGTACACCGTGTGCAAATTGATCCAACTTGAAAGATAGGATAGCTTATATCACAAATATATAAAAAAAATTGAGACCGCGGGCGGAGCAGCGGGAAACCGCTAGTTAGAATGCTTTAGAGCGATGCTCCACAGTGGCGCACGCGGTACACGTGTTCCACGCCCACGTTTGACTTGCGTAGCGTGTCTGTGGATGCAGTGGATTTCATACCATTTTCAAATAACGCGAAGCTAGACACACGTGCGTAGCGTGTATTGCACAGCACCTTTAAGTAAACAACGACTGTACAGAATCCATGTAATTATATAATAACAACTTTTGCAACTAGATGGCGTTAGACGTCAAATAAGATGTCGCTATGGTTTCGTTACATGCGAAAGAATAAATCATGTAGCGACTATCAAATAAATGTCTTGCTCTGAGGTAGCGAAGTTTTATTGGGTTCAAGCAACTTTGTACCGCTATTGTACAACGACAGTTCCATAAGATGAATACTTAGATCGTCATTTGTTCACCGAAAGAATCAACTTATAACATTCAAGCCAACAACACAATTTTCAATCCAATCTTAATATCCAGCTAATAATCTTAGCGAGTATCTTCCCGGATATTATCCGGGCATGCAGATTTATACCCTGGCTTATTCTAGTGCATATTGCGGCCTATTTTAACCGGGTCGTAAGATACGTACCGGGTGGATTTCTAAGGCTTACCTACTGCATATCTCCCTGTATTTCAAGTTAGAGATGTTACTGAAGGAATATATAAACGGTTTTAGGTTTAGTTTGAAAGTTATTTAATCAGACTTGTACCTGATGGATAGGTGTTCATACCGAAAAGTTTTAAATGTTGTTGTAAGTACCCAGTTTTTATTTTATTTGTAATTTCTTTTTGTTCTTCGTTATATTAGCTAGGGTTTAAATGGCATTATTTAAAGGTGTTATGAAAATAAATCTAGACATTTTCTTAAAAAAAAACAGCATTTGTATTTTATTTCTCCGTACTTTTTACCTTTTTCCATCAGTACTAAAAAAAAAACGGTGTCCACTGACAAAAGAGCTAGATTATATACATACCTACAATATGCTAAGCTATACATTTATATTATACCCTAATAAAAGCCTTTGATTACCATATAATTGAGAACCTATAACTCTGATCCCACCGCTATTTCATCCGACTTTTACAGGAAATAACCATAAAATTCAGACAGCCGTAGGTGAGAATACCTAGATAATACGGGAGGCCGCATTATGTACGTGGAACTACGTATTAACGTTCGCGGCGTGATTGCAGGCTATTGAAAACACCCTACGTTGCCCGAGGTGCGGCGCCGGCTTTCAAATAAAAGCAGTTTTTTTATTCCCTTTTTTATAATTAAGGGATTTTTGTTTATCCGTGTGAAGGCAAAGTTCCATTTTAACTGTTTCTTATTTTGAAACGCTTTATAGACAAGTCGGTCAATTGTGGCCTATTTTGCGTTTAAACTTCAATGTGTTTTTGCTTCACCTAAGCGCCTAACTTAATATAAAATTGAAAGGACTCAAATAAAATATAAACATTTCTTTCTTTTATAAAAAGGCATTGAACAAAAATTATTTATACGTATACAATTCATTCACGTACCTTTAAACAGAATGTTATTAATTATCACTTGATACATTTTATCTTAAGAAAGTATTATGGAATACAAACTATAAATAATCACGCTAAAGCATAAATCAAACGAAGCTAATTTATCTGCAAAACTGAGCAGAGACCAATCATTTGTGGCCGTTGTACCTATAATAAATTAATTTACTTCAGCTAGTTCAAAAAGCAAAAAATATTTTCAATGTTATTTTTGAAATACATAATTAACATCAAATACACTCGAGAGCAATGAATCCGGGTCACTTAAAGAGTCCTAAAAATCTCGGAAACTAAAAATGCTAGGTTAATGCAATAAATTGTATTTAATAGACAATGTAATACTCCTTAAATGAAGGTATTAAAACTTCTTAGTTATTGTAAAGTTATATCATAAAAAAATCAAATTTGAAAAAGGACCACTTTCGAAGATGGAACTACGAAATTTCAGCATTTGGTTTTGCTTTTGTTTGTAATCTGTCATTTATGTGGGTACATAAACCATGTTGATAGTGCTCTATATTCATTATTCAAGCTGAAATTATGTCGCTTACGCCTGAAGAATGCACCAGAATACTTACAATGCTGGAAACCGGCCGGAGTCAGCGCGATACAGCCAGGACTGTCGGTGTGTCGCTGTCAACAGTACAAAGAGTTCTCCGACGTTACGAAGTAACTGGTTGTAACCTACGCAGACCAGGAACGGGCAGAACCAGGTGTACCACAGCACGAGAAGACCGATACTTGGTGAACACCATGCTTCGAAATCGCTTTCTCACAGGAACTGAACTCACAAATCAGTTTCGACTCCTCGGAGGAAGTAACCCAAGTGCATGGACAGTAAGACGTCGGCTTGCTGAATCTAACTTAAAACCCCTTAGACCTGCAAACGGCCCTAAACTGGAGCCTGGGCATCGTATTTCAAGACTAAGATATGCCCAGAGCCACGTAAATTGGAGTATTGAAGATTGGTCAAAAGTTATGTTCTCCGACGAATCAAAATTTATGCTCTACAAGCACGATGGAAGACACAGAGTGTATCGAAGACCAGGGGAAAGATTCAAGCAAGCATGCATCGAAGAAAAAGTAGCCTACGGTGGTGGGTCTGTACTTGTGTGGGCCGGAATTTCTTCTGAAAGTCGCACAGAGCTGGTGATCATAGAAAACGGCTCTTTAACTAGCGAAAGATATGTGGAAGAAATCCTCAATGATCACGTTGGTCCATTTATGGTCAATTTAGGTGAGGATGCTATATTTATGCATGACAATGCCCGACCTCATACTGGTAGGATTGTGAATGACTACCTTCAAGAGATGAACATTACTCGTATGGAGTGGCCAGCGCGCAGCCCGGATATCAACCCGATCGAGTATGCTTGGGACGAGCTAGGCAGATGCGTAAAACAACGAAATCCTCCCCCAATCACGCTTCGTGAGCTCAAAATTGCTCTCACAGAGGAATGGGAGAATATTCCCCAAAATCGTATAAGGAACTTGGTGTACAGCATGCCAAACCGCGTAAACGCAGTAATGAAAGCACGAGGAGGCAATACGAAGTATTAAAATTCAAGAAAATCGTAATAAAGTTCATAAATTTCATGTTTCCTATTTTTGTTTAAAGGAGAGATCAGCAGTTTTTTTCTTTATGTAATTTTGTGTTAATAAAATGTATGGTGACTCATATTTTTTTACTTTTATTTAAGGAGTATTACATTGTCTATTAAATACAATTTATTGCATTAACCTATCATTTTTAGTTTCCGAGATTTTTAACATTCTTTAAGTGACCCGGATTCATTGCTCTCGAGTGTAGTTTAACATTTTAACATTTAATTAATATTGTATCTCACCTTTTAATTTAAGAAGAGTGATAAATAACACAATGCATAATTATTCAGATTTAAATATTAAAGCTTATTGTTAATTACTGAACAGATTTTCACAACACATTCTCTACGTATGAAATTAAATAATAAATTGAGTTCGTCAAGTGTCGGTTATAAACGGTAACAGGTGAATTTCCACACATCTCGCGATGTTGGTAATTAACATTGTTTTATGTGCCACATAAAATACAATTGTTGCCTGTCAAAAGATATTTTCAAGTCTAAACAGTTTAATTTTGATGAGGCAGTTGCAGGGAATACTGTTTTGGAGATGCAAAAAACATTTCTATAAATATTTCCTTTGTTTTTTTTTGTTCTTATAGGACTCCTATTGAGTCTGAAACTACGCGTGATCCCGAGAGTACGCGTGAGTAAGCCGTTGCATCTTTAAATAATTATGAATTCGTCTCACACACAATGTTAATCTTTTAATAATTGGTAGTGTACATTTTAGTTCATTCAATCAACTCAGCCTATTGTTGTCCACTGCTGAACGTAGGGCTCTCCCAAGTTGCGCCACAGCATCCGGTCCTTCGCCTTCCTCAGTGGGACTAACGGGCTCTTGGTCCGTGTGTTATGGTGCGCAATCATGAGGTTTGTTGCCCTGGTCACCACGCTGGGCAAGTGGGTGACCGCAGTTTTGTTTAATTAGTTTTTTAGAAGAGTGCTTCTGTCCGATTTTCTATATGCCTTAGTGTTCTCTTACGACACCTATGGGTAGCGAGTGGGAAATGTTACAAAACCGCAACCCCACGGCTAGCCGGACAATAAGCACATATGTTGGTTAAAAGCAAAATGTCAAAAAAATAATGTGCTAAGATATACTTATAGATATAAATTATTTATTTATTAACTAATAATGTCTTCTAATTAATTCTTGAAATTTAATGATATCTTAACAAAAATATTTAATTAAAAGACACTCTTAATATTAAACTATATTATTACTTGGCTATACTTATCCGTTTAATCATGAGCTGACGCGGCGGCGCGGCGGTGGGGTCGCGAGTCACAGGAAACTAGACGGGCGATCCCGAGAATGCGCATGAGTAAGCCTTTGAATTTTTAAGTAATTTTGAAGTCGTCTCATGGAAGTTATTATAAAAATACCCTATCAATATTAAAAGAACATTTTCTGCAACAGATTTATGCAAGGTCTGGTTCAGTTTAGGAAGTATTTAATAGTTTATGACCCCTGACTTTGTTTTGACAGTTTCTTTCAAGGTAGTCAGTTCGGAAAAGCCCATTCCAAGTTTCGTTAGTGATCCTAAAATCCCAATCACATACTAAACCAATTCAAATTTAAAGAAGCAGTCCAGTAAAAGATTTTGAGGATTTTTGCCTGAAAACATAAGATGTACTTACTTGCCGTCTTAGAAATAGGGGAGTTTAATAAACGAGTCAATAAACTCACGACGTCTACCCATAAACAACATTATAATGGACTTAATTGCTGACATTAAAAAGTATTTTAACTTGTCATAACTAAAGCTAACTTAAGTGCATCTGGACGCCATTTTGTTAATTAAGTATTAATTTTGTAGTGCTTAGATGTTAAAGTTTTACTTATATTATCATTAGTTTTTCGTTATGGGTTTTTCGACTTGTGTGTAGGAGTTTGAAATAAGATTTTTGTATGACAATTACATATTAAAATGATTTAGAGTTATATAGATGATTGACGTGATTGTTGGTCTAGTGGTTGGTGACCCTGACTGCTAAGCCTGGGTGAGAATCATTCCCACCCAGAACAAATCCTTGTGTGATAAGCACGATCATTTGTTCTGTGTCTGGGGGTTATTTATCTATTAATGTATGTATTAAGAAAAACAATCAGTTGTCTGGTTACCATAGTACAGGCTCTGCCTTGTTTGGGATAAGATGGCCGTGTGTGAAATGTCCCAAGATATTATATTATAATGATATTGTCTACCCACGGTACATTAGACGCCCCAAGATATCATCTTTTACGATATTACGTTTTAAAAATTACCTTTATTATTTATGAGTCTGCAAACGATCAATGTAAATTATAAGTACACACTAAAGTTTGTATTAAAAGCTATTTAATTTACCTAATTTATTACAAACTTCTTATAGTTTAATAAACTTTATACGATTCATTTAATAGTAACTGTTACTGCGAGACAGATGGAAGAGAATAACTGGAACCAACGCTATAAAGCCTCAATTTAAGAGTTTTATTTAAATTACCTATTTAAACTTTAAGACGCAGCAGTTCATTCCCAGATTGCATTCATTCATTCGATTTTTTTGCACGTGGTTTTGTAAGACGAACTTAATGCTAAGAAGCATTCTCTGCCAGTCAACAAGGATGGGTGATATAGAGACATAATTATCGTGGAAGATGCAAAGAAAAAAATATTTTTTATTATTAGTCAACTAGCTGTTTCCCGCAGCTCCACCCGCGGTCTAATTTGTTTAAAATATAATATATCCTATGTCACCCGGGGATAGTCCCAACGGTGAAGGAATTTTTCCAATCGGTTCAGTATATTCGGAGCCTATTCAATGCAAACAATCTTTCCTCTTTATAATATTATTATAGACGTCAATAGTACCGTGGTATAATTTATGTCTACACAAATTTATATTTTTTTTTTTTTTATATTAAGCTATTTAATTCGTAGTACAAAGTTGGACCTGGTTTGTTCCTTATTCCAGATTCATTTTGTTTTAGGGTTCAGATATATTCTGCTATTGATCATAATAAAAAAAATCTTCTGCTCTCAATATGCGAAAGCTATTCAGTTTTCAACCAATTCAGATACAGATCTGTACAATCTAGAAACTCCTGAAACTGCATTTGTTTGGGTTTTCATTTTTTGATGGAGTTTTCGAACAATGGGGTCCCTGTAGCGTTGATTGAGGGAAGCGTATGAGCATTCTCTGTAGATGGAATATGGAGATTTTTCTGTTTTGATTTTTTATTGACAAAGTTTGTATCTGAATAAAGAACTAAATTGCCTATCTTATCAGATTATTTCTGTGGTAGTCGCATTCGTCAACCTGGGGTAAAATAAAACACAAAAGCATTCTTTGATAAAACAATGCCATCAATTAGGCGGCTTAAGGTAACGTTCCACGACACAAGTCCTTGGTCCTAACGTCAATTGAAACAAATTATTTACATTAAAAATTACAATGAGCGTGAAATACAAATTATACATAATTATATTAGAAAAATTTAAATTTATGAAAACGTATGTAATTGAGTTCTCTTACTGCAATACTTTAACTGATGAGGGAAATTCAAATATCAATCAACTTATTTTTTTTTAATAAGATCCAACTTGTATAGGTATATTGGTAGTGAAACGAATAATACCACAAAATACGGACTAAATTTAATATAATTTCGAAAAATAATGTCAGTTTACCTTCATTAGGGACTTATTGTGTGGTCTGTAATACATTCATTTGTAGGTATGAATAATTAAATATTTCCTCAGAGTAGACAGACTGATGTGTAGCATAATTTTTTGTTATATTGTACGACATTGTATCATGTAAGTCTTTTGTATTTCATACATAAAGGTATTTTATTGGCAATATGAATAAATAGAAGAATTGTATTCGTGATTTTGAACCTTATTATTATGAACCGTCGAATAAAATAATCAAAAAAATTGTTTCGCTATACTTACACCACAATATACTTACCTAAACCAACATGTACACGGTCTTTTTTAAATATAGTATTATAGAGGTTAATAAAATGAACTCTATTAACTGAGGCATACGGATACAACAGTATCCCTGCCTCCCCCTTTATATACAAATGCGATGGCCTTTTGACCAATTCATCAGCCCAATATCATCATGACGTCATTGTCCATCCACAATGGCTAATAACTCACACACACTGGCAGACATGCGAATTCGTGCGATAAATACAACTTAACCCGATTAACCGGCCCATTACCGGACGTTTAGACTGGATATAACTGGTTTCGAACGGCTGTAACCGGATGTAACCGGTTCTAACCAGCACATGCGACCGTGTAGCACCGTAATTGGATATGTAGTGTTAATTCAATTGATTGAGGATTCAGGTAATTGTAGTATTTGTGGCTTTGTATAATAGTGTAAAATATGAACTCTATTTGTACAGATTTTAATGGTTTTTTTTGTAGAATTTCCACGCTTTATATAAATATTAAAAATCAAAACATACGGACTTAAAACTGCTGCTTTTATGATTTCCGCCAGTTACCACACTTTCATTCTACCAAACGAATCACATTCTCTACTAATAACAACAAACGAACGAATACGCAAACAAACAAGGCACTTAAAAGACGTGACAAAATAAGCGCTCTGTGAGCCCTCTGAAATCTCAAAGACTAAGCTGAAATTATATAAGATGGTTCGCGATATGTTTTGCATGCGAGATGCATAATGTTGCATAATATGCCCATAAAGATCCCGTGAAGTGGCCTTTGCCGGGTGTAGGTCGCTGTCACACCGAAGCGCAACACTGAAAATGGGTTAAGAAAGTGAATTCTTGTCTTAATAATAGTAATGTAATTTTCAATGTTGCTTTCTAGTCTTGCAATTAATTTGCCCAGTCTTTTCCCAAGCTATGTTGGAGTTGGTCTTTGGAGTCTTACCGGATTAAGCTGAATACCGTATTTTACATCGAGTGACTGGTTCTGACTGACGATCTGACCTCCACAACCCTTTTTGCTGGGTTATACAGAATCCCACAATAGTAGGTAGGCTTGTAATTATCTAGTTGACCAAATATAATATTTTAAAAGTAAAACACAAATAAAGAAATAGTGTTAAAAATTAGATTGATGATTAAACAAAAGTGAAGCAATAAGACAAGATTTATGATTTATATGAAAGTGAGTTTATAACTATGCTGAACCGCACGCAATAATAGACTAGGTAGGTACTATTCCAAATAATGTTATTTTTTGATTTTGAAAATCATGGCGGTGGCACCGGAGAGGATAATAGAAGATGTGCACAAATAAAAATAAGCATGAAAGCATGCTTGTAAATCTTGTAATGAGCAAGTGCTACTCAGTGCTAGTTAGAAGCATGTGTATACAAAAATTGCATATAATAAAAGGCCATTAAATTCAAATTAAAATCAAATTAATCTTTCGATCATTAAATGTCAAATTGACACCACAATACAAATAATAAATTAGACGAAAAGTCAATAAACAAGGGTTTCCTCGTACGGAGGCGCTGCGGCAACGGCTACGGCGGTGAGTGCCCGTGACCACGGCAGCCAGGACGTGCGCGCGGTGGTTGTGGTGCTTACGGTGCTTATGGTGCAGTGTGTGTGTTTTTATGGTTATTTTATTTAATATGTGTTTGTTTTACTTTAGCGTTTAATGTTGTCGGACGCAATCTGCGACGATCCTGAAAGACATGTTGTCCAACCCACGCCAGCTCTGGCAGATGTTTTGGTAAGCTGCCCTTATTGTCCCCAAGCACGTTTTTTTAAAGGTAATCGGGGCTTGAGGATACATTTTGGGAAGGTTCACAAATCCCAGAATGTGTCATCTAGTCCTGATTCCTTTCCAGTACCTCCAACTTCTTCACAAAACACATCTTTACCATTTTGGCAAAAATTATCAAATTTCAAAAATTCTATTCCGGTTTTAAAACATGTTCCTCGGGGTGCAAGACCTGCAGTTGCTTCACATCTTGCTAAATGTGTTCGTCTTGCATCCCAAGAAAATTCTTTAAGTGCTTGGGAACAGTTACTCACGTTCCCATACAAAATTTTACATATACAAAAAAATCTGGTCTCTAAAAAATCCCTTACGGCTCAAATTAAAGATAATTGCAGTTTTTTAAACCATACTTTTGATTCTAAATTCCCAGCTGAGAAATGCCACAGATCTGGCGATATTTCTCGCATCGTTCAATCTAAACTGAGCGAAGGTGATATTCGGGGAGCTGCCAAAATACTGTTCAGTAGTGACGAGGTTGCACCATGCTCTTCAGAAACTCTTACTGCTCTGGAAAGCAAACACCCAGTTCCTAAGGATAGTCTTACTTTTCCTGACCCACCAGACCCAAATTTACACGTATTTCAAATTTCAGTTAAACAATTAGTCGAAGCCATAGGCTCGTTCCGGAGCGGCTCCGCTGGTGGTCTGGATGGCCTGACCCCTCAACACCTTAAGGATTTGACGGGTCCCACTGCCGGTGAAGCTGGTGAGTCGCTTTTGAGGGAGCTTACGGCTTTGACTAATTTAATGCTTGCAGGTAAGGTCCATGAAGGGATAATCGACACCCTTTATGGAGCTAACCTGTGTGCCCTTCGTAAAAAGGACGGCGGCATTCGACCTATTGCCGTCGGTTCCACATACAGACGTACGGCAGCAAAAATTTGTTGTAAGTTATACAACAATATTTTATCAGATAAATTCCAGCCCCTTCAATTAGGTTTTGGTTCGAAAGGTGGCTGTGAAGCTGCCGTACATGCACTTTCCACATTTTTGGCCTACGGGAAAAATGAGGTTATCCTTAAAGTCGATGTAAAGAATGCCTTTAACTCGATTAACAGAGATACCTTGTTGGCAGAAGTTAAAAGTGAAACGCCCAAAATTTACAGCTTTCTCTGGCAATGTTACAGAAACCCTTCAAATTTAGTTTATAAAGACAACCTCTTGAATTCTGCTGTAGGCTGCCAACAAGGAGATCCGCTCGGTCCGGTCATATTTAGTTTAGCTATTCATCCGATTATTAGGCAACTAAAGTCAAAATTTAATGTTTGGTATCTAGATGATGGTACTCTAGGAGGTGATGTTAACACAATAGCAGAGGATTTCATAGCTTTAAAAAATAATTTTCAATCGATAGGTCTAGATTTAAATACTGATAAGTGCGAAATTTACATACATAATATGACACACATAGATGGAAAACTTGCGTTAGCGAAAATTAAATCAATAGCACCGGAAATCAAAATCGTTGATAAACCATCCTTACGCCTCCTAGGGTCCCCTATTTTAGAAGAATCATATCAAAATTTAATTGATGATAAAATTCAAAATTTTCAACTTATTTCGGATAGACTGCTTAAAATCTCATTACATTCTGCTATAACTTTAATTCGTTTTTGTTGTTTTGGTCCTAAATTCACATATTTCCTCCGATCTTCAAGATTATGGAAACATTTACCTCTTTTGGAAAAAGTCGATCAAATTATCCAGTCCACCATAACTTCGATCTTCAATGTGACTTTGGATGACCGAGCTTGGTCCCAAGCCACACTGCCGATCCGTTTTGGTGGGCTAGGCGTTCGTAAAGTTTCCAGTTTAGCCCTACCAGCATTTCTGTCTTCGGTCCACAGTACTGAAAAGTTAACCAGGGAAATCTTGGGGTCTTCTCTGGTTGATTATCAGATTTTGTGTATGACCGAGGCAGTAAATAGTTGGAAATTGTCCTGCCCGAGCACGGATCTGCCCGAACAACGTTCTTCTCAGAGGCAATGGGATGAGCCGCTTTGTAGTTTGATACGGAAAAAATTAATTGAAACGTCAATCAATACTGCAGAGCGTGCTCGTCTCTTGGCTGTGGGAGAATGGGAGTCGGGCCTCTGGTTACAGGCTCTTCCCTCGACCAATCTGGGTACGCTGTTGGACAACAATGCTTTCCGGATCGCCATGAGTTTGCGTTTAGGGGTCGCTTGCGTTGCATCTCATCGTTGTCAATGCGGCGAAAAAGTCGATTGCCTTGGTCACCATGGCCTGTCCTGCAGCAGGAGCGCCGGTCGGATTCCACGTCACGCTAACTTAAATGACATTATTCGTCGCGCTCTTGTCACTGCCGGTGTACCAGCTGTTTTAGAACCTAATGGTTTGGTACGCAGCGATGGTAAGAGACCTGACGGCATGTCATTGTTGCCTTGGAAATTGGGTCGGCCTTTGGTGTGGGACGCAACATGCGTCGACACCCTTGCGCCATCCCACGTTCTAAGTTCAGCGGCCTCTCCTGGCGCTGCTGCTAGAGCTGCGGAAACCCTAAAACGGCGGAAATATAATAACCTAATAGGTAATTATATTTTCGAGCCGTTTGGGGTTGAAACTCTCGGGACATGGGGACCATGTGCACGAGCTCTTTTTAAGGAACTTTCCAAACGTTTGGTCGACTCCACACGTGACCAGAAGGCTGGCATTTTCTTGGCACAAAGAATTAGTATTGCCATTCAACGTGGCAATGCTGCCAGCCTTCTGGGCACGTTGCCCGACATTGGCAACGATGATGATGAATTTTTTGATGCTTGTTAATAAGTTTTCTATTTTTTATTTAGCTTTATTTATTATAGGTAGTTTAGTATAGTTTAATTTATATCATAAGGTTTTGGTTTAGTATAGTTTTATTTTAATTATAATTATTATTATAGTTAAGTTAAAGGTGTGTATATAGTTAATGCTGTGTATTTAATTGATGAATAAACATTATGTTATCCCCTTTATTTAACGAACATAAACCAACACGTACTTAAATTTTCAAGATCATTTTGTTACGTATCGGTGTGACAGTCGTCCAGTAGTTCCAGTTAAGAGTTCCGAAGCGGCGGCCTAAATGTGTAGTGGCGCAAAGCGGGGAGGTAACGACTTCCCTCAAATTATTTTGGAGCGCTATATTAATATTATGTCAGGAACTTTATGACGTAAATGTGTGTTAACTATCTTTATAATGGCGGTCGCTTTCGGATTTTCGGGTGTTTTTATATTAGCTTATCTTTTCATTTTCTATAGAGACTTTTTCTAAAGAAAAGTTCTTTTATGTGAAATTGAAATCATTTAATGGCACAACCTTGTGTAGACTGTTGAAGGTATCCATAGGACATGTAAATTTTTAACATCCGATCTCTTGTAGTTAGAATGAGATTTTGAATCTCTTTATATTCTGATAACCGTTTCTAAATCGTACATAACGAATATGTAGCTGATGAAATGGGTTCCCTATTTGATTTCGAAAGTTGATGATTCGATTTTTATTATATCGAACACGGTGTCGCGATAATTCAGTTGTACGATGTTTTATTCCATCGATGCTTTATTGGTGCGATGTAACGTTTGTGCGAAAAATCCTGTTGCGAAAAACCTTACAGCGATTGCTCGTTAGTTCGGTAATTTATTAGTTCGATAGTATATCGGTTCGAAACGCCTATTGTTCCGTGACATAAAATTAATAACATTAATTATTAAATTTAAAAAATTTACAATTCGATTCAAGATACATATAGGTAACTAGCTGATTCCCGCAGCTCCGCCCGCGGTTTAATTTTTTTTTTATGTAATTGAGAATTTTCTTTACTATAAACCTCACGGAGCCCGAGACCTTTCCAACGAATGCAAAACCGTGGAAATCGGTTCGTGCGTTCTGGAGTTATAGCGTCAGGAAGGAAAACCCGACTTATTTTTATATAGTAGATTATATTTTAAGTTATTTAGGTATACTTAGGTAAATTAGGATCAATTTAATATATTTAAATATGATTCATTTAGGTATGTATCTTGAATCGAATTGTATTTTTTTTTTAAATTTAGTAATTAATGTTATTAATTCTATGTCACGGAACAATAGGCGTTTCGAACCGATATACTATCGAACTAATAAATTACCGAACTAACGAGCAATCGCTGTAAGGTTTTTCGCAACAGGATTTTTCGCACAAACGTTACATCGCACCAATAAAGCATCGATGGAATAAAACATCGTACAACTGAATTATCGCGACACCGTGTTCGATATAATAAAAATCGAATCATCAACTTTCGAAATCAAATAGGGAACCCGATGAAATAGAGTGGTTGAGCGAGGCAAACTTGAATGTCGATTTATTGTAAGTGATTTCTTATAAAAGACCAGTCTTAATTTGAAATAAAAAAAAAACTTATTAATACATACCTATTCCTTCCCTTTATGGGTAAAAGCCTGTGCCCAGCAGTGGAACATTTATAGGCCAGTATTATAATACATACTCAACACCTTATAAAATTAATTAAAATGTGTGCCTAGTGCCTACATAAGAACCACCACAGACTAATTTAATACACTCGAGAGCAATGAATCCGGGTCACTTAAAGAATGTTAAAAATCTCGGAAACTAAAAATGATAGGTTAATGCAATAAATTGTATTTAATAGACAATGTAATACTCCTTAAATGAAAGTAAAAAAAATATGAGTCACCATACATTTTATTAACACAAAATTACATAAAGAAAAACACTGCTGATCTCTCCTTTAAACAAAAATAGGAAACATGAAATTTATGAACTTTATTACGATTTTCTTGAATTTTAATACTTCGTATTGCCTCCTCGTGCTTCCATTACTGCGTTTACGCGGTTTGGCATGCTGTACACCAAGTTCCTTATACGATTTTGGGGAATATTCTCCCATTCCTCTGTGAGAGCAATTTTGAGCTCACGAAGCGTGATTGGGGGAGGATTTCGTTGTTTTACGCATCTGCCTAGCTCGTCCCAAGCATGCTCGATCGGGTTGATATCCGGGCTGCGCGCTGGCCACTCCATACGAGTAATGTTCATCTCTTGAAGGTAGTCATTCACAATCCTACCTGTATGAGGTCGGGCATTGTCATGCATAAATATAGCATCCTCACCTAAATTGACCATAAATGGACCAACGTGATCATTGAGGATTTCTTCCACATATCTTTCGCTAGTTAAAGAGCCGTTTTCTATGATCACCAGCTCTGTGCGACTTTCAGAAGAAATTCCGGCCCACACAAGTACAGACCCACCACCGTAGGCTACTTTTTCTTCGATGCATGCTTGCTTGAATCTTTCCCCTGGTCTTCGATACACTCTGTGTCTTCCATCGTGCTTGTAGAGCATAAATTTTAATATAGGGTAGGTGTAAGAAAAGGCACACAAAATTTTCAAAATTATATTTTTATTAAATTAGTTTATTTTAAATTATAAAAACTTGTGTTTGGGGCTTATTACTATACATATATCCAGTACTCACGTTGGTATCACTGTACATGTAGTGATACTTTAAATCAACACCACCTGCCAGCACTACACTATTTATACTCCCAACAAAAACCAAATTACTGCAAAATGCCAGAACTAAGTGAGATCCAGCTGGCACAAAACAAGCTCGAGGAAACCTTTAGTAAGAGGATGGCTGAACTCGAGGCTCAACTTCATACTAACACTGCCAAGGACACAGTAGCGAAGGTGGCTGAAGAGTTCCGGAACTTCAGGGAGCTGATGGTTAGTATGCTCAGCCTGCTTCGTCAACAAATTTGTGAGTGTGTCCGCTCTGTCGATACCATTGAGACACGGCACCGGAGGAAGGCGATTCTTATGTTGGGAGTGCCCGAGTCTGAGGACCAGGACAGCACAACTGCGGTAATGGACATTGTGCACAAGAAGATGGGGCTGTCCCAGATCTCTCCTTCCCTCTTCGGATCCTGCTACAGGATTGGAACCCGAGGAGAAGTACATCACCGACCAATACTTGTGTGGTTCTGCAGTGCTGCTGATAGGTCTGTTGTCTGAAAGGCTAAATCCAAGTTACGGGGGTCATCTGTATCCATCAAGGAGTTTCTGACAAGGTCACGGCAGATAATCTTCTCTAAAGCACGTCAACATTTCGGAATGCGCTCCTGCTGGACTCAGGACGGCACCATCATCGTCAAGGTCGCCGAAGGAAGCCGGCAGAAGATCACTACCATGGACGAGCTGGTCTCCCTGATGACCAAATACCCGAAAACAGCTGGTGAATCGTCATCTGTTCCTGGGACCGGGACCGAAAGCGCAAGCGCAGGTGCAACTTGTAAACGAAAACACTAACGCTTGCGATTATGTGATTTGCCACGGAGTTAGTTGTTTGTTTTTTTCTGTAGTACGTATTACCCGTGGATTGATAACACTGATGTGTAGGTAAGTTCGGCTGTGTCAATATCCTTTACCCACAATATTAATTTATTTTTAACTTGACGCACCGTCTTATTTACAAACTGTAACTGTACTTCTGTCACCGGTCGTGTCATTCTGACGTTTCGTTTTGTTGCGTCAGTTTGATTCGTTCGGAAACTAATCTGATTTTATCTTTTTGTACGTTGTTGATGTTATATTTAATTTTTTTTTGTTTGCTTGTGTATGTTTGGTTTTTGTTTTGCTATTGTTTTAACTATCTAACTTTGTGTGAGCTGGCGGGTGGTGCAGAGATATATGATTTGTACTGTCAGCGCAATTAGTGATACCTATTTTTATTTTTATTTATTTTTAACTTTTTTAATCTCTTATTTAATCTATGTCTAGCGATGAGGTCTCATTTTATTCTGCTTATTCCTCGTCAGATGAAAGTTTCTCTTCAGTAACAGGTTCCCTAGGCGACTTGGTGCGACAATCGTTTGGGTCTCAATCTCGGCAGAATTTAAATGTTTGTCACATTAATGCTCAGAGTGTGCCCAGCCATTACAGTGAACTACTTGACACTTTCTCCGACTCAAACGTGCATGCCGTCCTGATATCGGAGACTTGGCTCAAGCCTCACCTTTTTTCTACCTCCTACCCACTTCCCGGGTTCGTTCTGATTAGGAATGATCGCATCGGGAGGAGGGGTGGTGGTGTCGCAATTTACCTTAAAAGTGACTTCTCCTACAAAATTCTTGCCACCTCTCCTGTGAACTCTGTTTCAGCAGAATTTATTTTCCTTGAGGTTTGTGTCAAGGGGGCTAAAATTATTCTTGGCGTCGTTTACTGCCCTCCCTCTATCGACTATTTCTCCAGTATCGAACCGATACTGGAATCTTTAGGGTCAGAGTACTCACATATCCTCGTCATGGGTGACTTCAATACTGATCTCCTTTGCCAAAACTCCTCTCGCTCCCTCAAACTCCTAGAAGTTATAAGTTCTGCCAGTCTTCATGTTTTGCCCTCACAAGCCACTCACCACAACATCGATGGTCATGATACCTGGCTCGACTTAATGCTTACCTCTTCTCCTTCCTTGGTTTCATCCTTTGGTCAATATCCTGCTCCTGGCTTTTCCCACCACGATCTTGTTTTCCTCTCCTACATCCACAAACCTCCCAAATCTCGACCTAAAGTTCTGCACTTGCGTTGTTTTGGCCGGATAGACGTGGAAAGCCTGCGCCGAGATGCCTCTAATATGAATTGGGATGATCTGACTGAAGCGTCTACAATCGCTGATAAAGTCGACATCTTCAATCGAGCAATAAGGAAACTTTACGACACACATGCACCTATACGCAAAGTCAAACTTAAACGCCCGCCAGCCCCTTGGATTACCAGAGGAGTCCGCATGGCGATGCGACGCCGGGATAGGGCTTTTCGCAAGTTTAGGAGGGATCGCTCTGATGAGAACTGGGGCCACTTCAAAGTTGCGAGGAAAAAGTGTAATCAGATGATACGTAATGCTAAACGCCGACATATTCTCAGCAATCTTACTTCTGCCTCCCCTGCCGACATCTGGAAGTTCCTTGGAACTTTGGGTATAGGTAGGTTGAGGAGTTCGGACTCACAGTGCACAATTGGTTTGGATGACATAAACAACTATTTCACCACTACTTTGCCCATGTCCCACCAAACCAAGTGTCGCACGATGAATCAGTTAGCCGATTTACCTCGGCCTAATATTCAACAATTCATTTTTTCTCCAGTTGCCTTGGATGAGGTCAAAAAGGTAATCCTATCCATTAAATCCAACGCTGTAGGGCCTGATGGCATAAGCCGCCGCATGATCACCACTATCCTTGAACTCCTTCTACCTCCAATTACCCATATTATAAATTTCTCCCTTTACTCCGGCTTGTTTCCTCCTCAGTGGCGCACAGCATACGTCATTCCGTTACCGAAAGTTTCCAACCCCTCTTTACCCAATCACTTCCGTCCTATATCTATCCTCCCCTTCCTATCTAAAGTCCTCGAAGCTTGTGTCCATAGACAACTAAATCAGTACGTTGCACGACACAATCCTCTAAATCCTTTGCAGTCGGGTTTCAGGCCCGGCCACAGTACTACCTCCGCACTCCTTAAAGTGACTGGCGATATAAGGGCAGGTATGGAGGATACTAAAGTCACTGTGGTGGCTTTGGTTGATTTCTCAAATGCCTTTAATACTGTCAGTCATGATATCCTTTTATCTATCCTTGCCAACCTTATGATTTCATCCGAGGCACTAGATTGGTTTTCCTCTTATCTTCGGGGTCGTCAGCAGTCTGTTCGTGTCGGTGAATCCTTATCTAAATGGTGTGAACTGAACTCTGGTGTACCCCAAGGCGGCATTCTTTCTCCTTTACTATTCTCTCTCTTCATTAATCACATCACTCATAGTCTTCAGTGTTCGTATCATCTTTATGCTGATGACTTGCAGCTGTACTATCAGGCAAGTATTGACAACATATCTTCGGCCGTTGAATTGATCAATAGGGACCTAGATTACATCAGTGATTGGTCAACTAGATTCGGATTAACGGTGAACCCTGCCAAGTGCCAAGCTATAATTGTGGGCAGCCAGCGTATGATTAGTAAACTGGATCCAACAGCTATCCCACCAGTTATTTTTAATGGTTCCGTCATCGATCTTAGCCCGACAGTTAAAGATCTTGGCCTGATCATCGACAACACCCTGAGTTGGCGTGCCCAAGTGAATAGTGTTTCGCAAAGAGTAACAGGCACTTTGCGAGCGCTTTATCGCCTAAAGAACTTTCTCCCTTCTAAGACCAAAATTATGCTTGTGCAGACTTTAATTTTCCCTATTATTGACTATGGTGACGTGTGTTACTTTGACCTGAATGCAGATCTTCTCAACAAACTTGATAGACTTCTTAATAACTGCATTCGATTCATTTTTAATCTTCGTAAGTATGACCACGTGTCTGCTTATCGCTTCCAACTAGGGTGGCTACCTATTCGCGAACGCCGTAATATGCGTGCTCTTTCTACCCTTTTTTCTTTTCTGACATCTCCCACTCCCCCCGTTTACTTAACTCCTAACTTTCAATATTTATGCGACAACCACTGCCGGAACCTTCGGTCCTCTAATAATCTTCTTCTTTTGTGTCCTTCTCATAGCTCTGGCCTTGTTAACTCTTCTTTTCTTGTTAAATCCGTTCTTCTCTGGAATGCCCTTCCTCCCGACATCAGAAAGTCCACTAACCGTCATAGATTTAAAGTGAAAGTTCGCCAACTGTTACTTGAGAAATTAGCAGAATCGTCGCAACTACCCTAAATATTATTTTTAAGTATGTATATGTAATATATATTATGTATTAGTATCCTCTTTTTATTTCTGATAGGTAATATATATAGTATTTATATATTTGTATTTATAATGTTTTATTTATCACTATCCCTTCTATACTTACACGTCATTCAGTTTATGCACCTACTTCTTGTCATCTCTGCACTACCCTTTGGTTGACTGGTAGAGAATGCCTCAGGCATTAAGTCCGCAATTATGCATTGTATGTGTATATAAAGTATAAATAAATAAATTTTGATTCGTCGGAGAACATAACTTTTGACCAATCTTCAATACTCCAATTTACGTGGCTCTGGGCATATCTTAGTCTTGAAATACGATGCCCAGGCTCCAGTTTAGGGCCGTTTGCAGGTCTAAGGGGTTTTAAGTTAGATTCAGCAAGCCGACGTCTTACTGTCCATGCACTTGGGTTACTTCCTCCGAGGAGTCGAAACTGATTTGTGAGTTCAGTTCCTGTGAGAAAGCGATTTCGAAGCATGGTGTTCACCAAGTATCGGTCTTCTCGTGCTATGGTACACCTGGTTCTGCCCGTTCCTGGTCTGCGTAGGTTACAACCAGTTACTTCGTAACGTCGGAGAACTCTTTGTACTGTTGACAGCGACACACCGACAGTCCTGGCTGTATCGCGCTGACTCCGGCCGGTTTCCAGCATTGTAAGTATTCTGGTGCATTCTTCAGGCGTAAGCGACATAATTTCAGCTTGAATAATGAATATAGAGCACTATCAACATGGTTTATGTACCCACATAAATGACAGATTACAAACAAAAGCAAAACCAAATGCTGTAATTTCGTAGTTCCATCTTCGAAAGTGGCCCTTTTTCAAATTTGATTTTTTTATGATATAACTTTACAATAACTAAGAAGTTTTAATACCTTCATTTAAGGAGTATTACATTGTCTATTAAATACAATTTATTGCATTAACCTAGCATTTTTAGTTTCCGAGATTTTTAGGACTCTTTAAGTGACCCGGATTCATTGCTCTCGAGTGTATTGCTTTCTGTACAATATTATTGATATTTCTTTTATTTTGGAGCCCGGCTCATTCGATACACTTCAATTTGCGACGTAATGACACAAAGGAATATTATGCGGAATACATAATACATAACTTGTAACTCTATATTCGACTGTGCGTCAAAGAAATGACACTGTTGTATGTTCTGAACTTGTTTATTTTTAATAAGGTCATATATATATATTTTACGTCAAGTGCAATTTTTCTAAGGTTAACCTTAACCTATAACCTTCCAACTTCCGGACAATGAACTTCTACCTTTTCCTCCAAATTCCAACATCGATAAAACTTGCAGTCAATCTTTTACCATAAACCTTGTTTGATACTGCTTTTTTAGAAGCTGTTTTGTTTGAACTGATAGCCGTTGGAGCAAACAAGTCCTTGAGTGGAGACCGCGAATCGGCAAACGTAGTGTAAGACCCAGCCAGATGGACCGATGACCTGAAAAAAGTAGCCGGGTCGGACTGGATGTGGAAGGCGGAGGACCGGATGTTTTGGCGTAATTTGGGAAAGTCTTATGTTCAGCAGTGGATCGCGATAGGGTGAGTTGATTGATTGTGCGAATAAATACCATGAAGGAAATTAAACGTTATCTGCTTATGGTCATTAACTGACCTCTTGGCGATACAGAAATGACATTACTCTGTCATTCTTTTTCTAACTTATTCCTTATACTCTACTATGTAGTGCTTACTACATAGTTCATTCTTTTTCTCCATTACAAAATCTTGCTGAAAACTTTCGAAATCGACATTTTATTCGTAGGTACACGACAGAGGGTAATCGGAGTGACTGCGAACTCAAACTATCACTATAAGTACATATAAGTCTGTAGTGTAATGTTCTTGGGATCGTCGCCGCGGTCGCCCGGTGGTGGGACGTTTCAATTTATTCTGCTAACGTTAACGCTCTAGACTCATAGAACTGAGAAAATGTAGAGTGGGTGTTTTAGCATCGTTACACTTGTATAATATTAAGTGTCATTTTATGAGGTAACTGAAAACATTGAGACCACATATTAAGAGACACACATCTCGTAAAATTGGGCCCAGGGGGTCGGTTTATTTGACAACCAAGGAAGTGGCAATTATGGGATCAAAATAGGTCGTGATTTTCTCGTGTGTATTTTATCGAACCCCTTAATATGGCTTCTATAATAGTTCTTATTATTCTTATTATTGCATGCTTATTGCATGAAATTTAATTTTTTCTTCCTTGTTATGTTTATTTATAATAAAAAAAATGGACAAGTATCTAATTGTTATTTTTATTGTTAGCTCATACAAGCATTACACTCTTTGGTAGGATTTGAGCCAAAAAACAAAAAAAAAATCATACGACCCAAAAAATGCCGTATCCAAGAAAAGCTTAATTCCATGTATTTGAGCGGTATACACTGAAACGCTTGCGTACGCGAACAGTGTTCTGTGTAAGGAACTCTGTTCCCGCATGGCGAATTGAAAATAACTACGGGAAGCTAATAGGGATTCTGTTTAATATCCTTTTAGATTGAAGCCTGCTCTTCGTCCTGTGAATACCGTTTGCTAGAAAGAGCTCCTTTGGTCCATTTTATTTTTGGTTCGTTGAAATGGATTTTCAGTGAGTAAAAGTTGTGGTGAAATGCTGGAAAAAGGTTTGAGTTTTGTCGCATGCTGTAAAGTCATCTTATGTGTTTTATTAAAGATTGTTTTCCATTGAGTATATTTTCTGAAAGCGAAAGTTGGTGATGCTTTAGTTTTGCGAAGGATTTTGGCTGTTCATATTTTTTATACCAGCTATAAACTATTTAGTTTATCTATCCTTCATGGGAATTTTATTCTTTGTGAAAAATCCTGCTAGCAGGAATGGCACTCAGGACAAATACTTAACCGCTAAAAGTATCATGACTGTGAAGGGCGTAAGTGAAAACTTTTCAAACATTCTTGCGTGGAGCGTCGTAATGAAAGTCCTTGTGTGAAAGTTTACAAGCCAACAACTTCTGCGAATACAAGCATGCGGGACCTTGGGGTGAGAACAGAGTGGCGGGAGTAACGAAGGGAAAAACTGATTTTTTGGTAAAGTGTATGTAGATTAAAACTAGATGTAGTGCTAGTTTGTAAGATGAAAGAAGAAATGTTGGAAGGCTCTTGGGAGGGTTATAAATAGGTTTTTTTAGGAGGTATACCGCAGTTGGTTTGAGCGCAGACTTTCACTGCTTCACCGGACTTTTGGCAAAACCTTAAGGGCCTTCAGACAGAGCTATAGAATAAGTAAATGTGGTAGCACCGTCGACTAAGGGCACCCCCTGCGGGGTTCGTGCCTCGACTTATTGCTTCGCTAACAATCTTAATAAGGCAAATAGCAAGAGAGGGTTGGATCTAAATTTTATTATATTGGTTTATTTTTATTGCTAGTTTCCCCGGCTCGGGATAGCTTGATTTAGAGACTGGGGTGTTATAAATTTGTCAAGCAGTTGAGCAATATAGGATTAAGTTGATCGAAATGTATTAATATATATATATTTGGTTTATTTTATTGATCGTTTTTGGGTGTGGGAGAATAAAGATAGAGATATGCGCGTGCCACCTACAGCTAAATATTAGGTGAATTTGATTTTTCGGATACTATTTTTTACATCAATGTTAACTGGGGGTTTTCAACAAAGCATTTCATCTGGAGATTTGAAAGTTCCAAAAAAATAATATAAATTCAACAATCTTCATAGCTTAGATTTGTTTCACAATAACTCTACTAAAGAGAAATATATTGAACAATTTGAACCCAGATTTTAAATTGTATCGTACCGAAATATGATTTCATTACAAACTGATTCCACAATAAATCCAAAATCCCAACAAGTTTTAAATCGTTTAATCACGAGTAAAATTTATTTTACAATAATATATTTTTATTACAATACCATTCAATAGATTTACCGTTCAGGCGCAATTACCAATTTACAATTTCCATAGCAATAACTATTAAACTAGTGGACTGGACCAATTTATTCGTCCTGTCTTGTTTGTGATAAACGGAAATTAATTGGGTTTATATGATTTTCATGTTTTGTTATAGTAAAAGGATTGTGGAGGTCAGATAATATGCAGTTGCTGAATGTTAAAAACTGTTTACGAGCCTTAGTGAGACTAGAACACTGTTCTACACAGTAATACAGGTACATAATTATTATTAAACGCAGGGAGAACAGATTATAACTAAATCTGGTATTGGTGTGACTCCATAAAAACAATAAAAAAAAAAATGAAAATGATTAAGGTACCCACGTTTCCGCCACAGCACGTGCTAGTAAAATGCAGGAGCATGGCCGCACAACGGGCACAAATGCTCCAATCACCTGCGTCGCTGCGGGAGGCCTGCAGCAGCCCGAAAAGGTTGCTGGCCTTCTGGGACGAGCTCGGATATCTGGAGTGAGGAAGAGGAGAGGATCATGCACAATGGCCCAATTAAGAGGCTAAGTGCAGAAACAGCCCCGAAAAACCAAACCAACCAAACCAAGGTACCCACGTTTCTTCTCATATTCAATTAAAACTCTCCTATTTCAACACGCCAATGCTTTTGGTATTTATCATAAACAAATAACAAATTATTATCTTCCTATTAATGAAGAAGAAGTCTGTATACATTAATCAGTCGATTATTTCATGATAAAACCGCTACGCTTATTAACGAGGTAACAGCTAAGGAATCCGCGAGAGAACTGAACCAATCCAATCAAAATGGACGTATCTTGTTTCAAAATAGTTCATCGTTTCGAAATAAAATCTAACTACGCGGGGTTGATAAAAACTTTTGCCGAATTGTTGGCCCCTATGGCAAAAACGTTACAAGCATAAATTGTCATTTATTTATTGATTGCAAAAGTATGATGAAATTAAGCTGGTGCAAGTATTTACGTAACGTGACGTCAATATCACTGATATTGTAGTGGCTGTAGCCTAATGGGTAGGGCGTCGGACTTGCGATCATGTGGTTATCGGTTCGAATCCCATTCAAGGAACTACCGACGTGAACCCACTCGTAACACAAGCAGCTTAGTACGAAGGGTTATCAAAAATACTAGTAACGTGCACAATAACTCACATTGCAAGTAAGATTTGAAAAAAAAAAGGCTAAGAATTGAGTGATATTTGCATGTGAAAATTACACTCAAAAATTGTAATGCAATAACACTTTAAATGTGATTTAATACATATTATTGTATTTTCCATATCGTCTCGACTAGCAAATACATAGAAGGCATTGTCTGAGTTGTCAGTTCCTACCTCTATATCATTGTCGCTAAGGAATTTCATAACCGGTGTTAAGTACATGGTGACGTCTCTAACAATGTCTGACTGTTATATGAACATGTTGTTCATGGTAGAAAATAGCAAAGAATTTGAGTTTTGAAGCGAGATTGGTAAGGTTCGATAAGGTTTTGATGTTATATTGAAATTAATTCAAGCAGATGCAGCATAAAGCTTTAATTCTTATTACTTTGGTATATAATTCTCGTACGTATTTAGTTACTTACATCTGTTCTGTTCACACTTAATTCTTACGATTAGTTTTTTTCTAAAAATTAAAATATTTTTAAATAATAAAATAAAAAAAATATTGTTCTTTAAATAAATAAAAATTTACATTCGAAATCGAATACGTGAAGCAAAAACTTTGTACCCCTTTTTACTCAAAAACTTCTGCACACTTTAAATATAATATAAAACAATAAAATTAAATATTTGACACACACACGCATATATTTCATACATCTTGCTTTCTCATTATTATAATGCACGAAACACAGTGTCAGTAATTTAAATTTTACGTTTCCTAAAACAATCCTTAACACAAAGACATAAGGTTCACGGAAATAATCTAAAAACCTTTAATAAAAGCAATCGACCCTTTCCTTTTAATTGTAAATCCAGTGTGACACTAGTTACTAGCTCATCGCCAGTTAATTATGTAAAAGAAAAAGTTAGTATCGCTACAAACAGATCAGTTGCCGTCTCCAGTTCTAACAGTCACCGTGGAACAAAATTAAAATGTAAATTTCTTTTCGTACTTTGTACAGGAAGTAGAATGCGGTACACAAATTAATGATTTTGATTTTTTTTTTATTAATGCTTGAAAATCAGTTTTTAATATAAATTTTCATAGTTTTTAAATATGTATAAGTATAAATAATATTAATTTAGGAAATAACGGTTGGTAATGTTCGCTTTATTAGTTTAATTTCTACTACCTATGTGTTATTAACATATTTTTGTTATTTTTCATATATTTTATTCATTTAAGTTAGAATAATTGGAAGTTAGACATAATAAAAATTTAAAGAAATGATAACTTACTTCGGACAAAAAAAATATGCAATCATTTCTCTTATTTTTCATCATACCTTTTTTCTGAAACATATAACTGACTACATAAAATAAATTAAGCACATTAAAAATTCAATAGCTTAATTATTTTAATTTGATGCAAGAATGGAATCCATCCCTAAAATTGGTTTTTGCATTATTCATAGTCATCAAAGCTGTAGAAACCTCAAGCTTTGTTAATTTACTTCCTCTACCAATCAAATCACTTTTGATTGGCATTTTGATGTTTTAGTTCACTTCAAACAGTGCTACGATCATTTTAAATATAGTGACATACATATCAAACAGATTCAAATTAGTTTTGATTTGAGCATTGAGCATATCCTGATGACGTAATTCAGGTTTGTAACCAATGTGTTCGCGCAATCAACGCCATGTAAACAACAATTGAATTTTAGGAGTGCCCTGACATTTTGGTATTCAAATATTCATAAGCTCATATAGTAATGCGTCCACAGAGTCCCATTGTGGTGCGAATGTTATAGTTTAAATCTATTTAGGTTTAGAAAAATAATAATATAATACTGGCCTTTAAACGTCCAATAGCTGGGCACAGGTCACTTCCCATATAAAGAAGGAATGAGCATTGACCTTTAAAATTAAAAAAAAAAATGGAAAATGTGCTATAGTAATTTGCTCTGTAACTTGACAAACGCACAGAAAACATGTAATATTTTTGTAGTTATACATTGTAGGAAGAAACAAGACATCTTTCTGTTTAACTGCTAATCAATCTGAACTAGCTGACCCACGCGTCTTCGTCTGCATTCAGTTTCATGGTTTTATTATGTTTTGCACGAAATCCTAAAATAAAAAAAGCCTACAATATTTCTCATAAATGAGAATCTCATATTCACGAAGTTTTCGCGATATTATAGATTTATTAGAGCAAAACAAAAAAAAAACAAAATAAATTTTCCGCTTTATTGTACTATCTAAATAAAAATGAATGTTTGTCTGTGTGTATATATATGTGTAATTGTGTATATAGAATCATAAACTATGCATTTATCATGTGATGATCTTGAGCAAAGTTGTTGTGCATGAGCTAGTACGAACGAGTTAGTACGAACATTTTTTCGATAGATGGCCCCACTATCATTCCAATGTAATCATTATGACTGATCAATGCAGCTACTTAGTATATATAATAATAGAATAAATATTAATTATTGGTACATGTAATAATTTAAAACACTAATTCCCTGAAAAACTAAATGCAATAGATAAAAATAAATACCCCGGTATCTTAGAAACACCACAGAATCTTTGGTCTCCTCAATTTTCGTACCGCGTTTATCTTAATTTCAGTGGCAAGATTGCTAAGTCAACGTTTTTATCAAAAAACAAACCTAACGGATAACTGATTGCTTTATTTTGCGTCCTCACCCACCTTGCCGAAGCTATAGCATCCCTGTTTTCGTAAACAAAACTTTTTTTACCGAAACTTTTTCAAAGAAGGTTGATTGTTGTTCTTTACTCTATTCTAACTTTTTTCAGTTAGATAAATATGTATTTTTATGCTATCTGCAAATTGATGTTGATATATTTACTCTAACGTAGTGATTCCTTCTCTGTGATTCTTCTACTCAACGAGTAAGCGCACCTTATAAGGTTTTGAACAAAAACAGACAGGGTTTGGGGGTCGACAAGTTTTAAATCGACTGATAACTAGGTAACACAAGTTTTTCTATAATTATCTTTTTGGTACTAACAAAGTATTCAATGGTAAACTTTACATTAAAAAGATACATTTACATTAAACAGAAGCTTGGATATCAATTGAATATTAATTAAAAATTACATTATATTGACATGAAATTTTAAAACTTTTTGGTACTTTTAATTGGTAATTCTTTATTGTACACTATAAAATACAGAAATAAAAAGTATCAGAAAAAGTATGTACACAGGCAAGCTTAACCCAGAGTTGAGTTCATTTTTAACATGTATATGTTTTATATGTTTTTAGTAATTAGCTTTTAATCTGAATTCGTAACTTATTATTAACATTTACTTAATAAATATAATTCTAGATATATTTATACCAGCCTATAAATGTTCCACTGCTGGGCACAGGCCTATTTTCTTGTAGAGTAGAAACAGGCAAGCATCAGGACGATCGCTTTGTGGGTTGGCGATTTCAAATCCCAATTCTAGAAATCCAGGTTTCCTCACTCTGTTTTTCATCACCGATTGTCAATGATGTCTTAGAATAATTAAGAAAGTACATAATTATAACTGTGAATAAGTCTCATTGTTACTTGCTGCTTGTACTGGGTGCGAATCTGCAACTTAGCGCACACCAGTCCGATCATTGAACCGCTAGGCTACCACGACTACACAACTACTTATTAAGAGATAAATGAGCATGAAAAAGTAAAAGAAATCCTACAATGTCAGAAGGAAGCACGGCATTCGGCGTGTCACCGCGCGGAAAGCATCCAAGTCAATCAGTTGACTCCCATTTCCTCTGGGGAAATAACTTGTCGAACTGTATGAGAAATCGACGAATTTGCTTATACTTTTCCTAGAAAATAAATAAATATAAATATTTACTTGCTTTTTTTGTTGAGAGTTTATCAATGCAATAAAACGATAAGAAATTATTTTTGAATGTGTTGTTTTTTTGGTTAAATAAATTCTAGTAAAACATTATTTTTAATGTTTCCTTGACTAAAAGATAAATTAAGAATTAAGTAGAAGAAACATAGAACATTCAAACAAAGACGCGGCGGAAACCGAATGGCTAGGGCGTCAGACTTGTGGTTCCCTGTTCGAATCCTACTCATAGAACTACCGACGTGAACCTACTCGTGACACATGCATTTAGCAGTACGTGGAGCTAACAAGAATACTAGTAACGTGCGGCCCACATTGCTAGTAACCCTTTTAAAACAAAAAAAAAATAACATAATATTTTAGTTTTTATTAAAAAAAATTACTGAAACCAAGGCATGGCATATATTTGGACATTTCATATTATCAGAAAATGTGAAGTGAGTGGAATTTCCGGGTATCATCATTAAACATTTCAAGGAAAAAAAAAACATTTCTTAACATGAGAAGTAACATTGTGAAGATAAATTATTAATACACAGACGTCCTCATTATACGATATCCTTGAATTTGGGAATAAATTCAACATTAATTTATTTTAACAATCGTTGTAAAGGAACACTTTCTTAAGAATTATAGCTACATATACAATGAGAATGTTCCCTCGTCAATTTTAAGCCGACACAGTTTATTTGCATCGCTCTAGCGCTGTAAACATTGCCTTACATGATGCTTAAGATTCGTTCATTATGGATAAGAACTTAATATTTCAATGCATTGAGTTTATTGATTATAAATTACTTTTAATTACTTCAGTGTGGGTTTCTGATTATCTTATTTAGATTTAAATAGACAACGAATTCGCAGGAATTAGGAGCTCTCATCAGCGAAACCTAGATTACTTTTATAGCTCGTTATATAAGAAATCCTTGAGATTTGTAAAAGGGAGCGAATATTTTACGTAGGCAGAGTATTTTATATATTATTTGCGTTAACAGAAATAGATCTTTAGTTACACAGCATGATACAAAAAATGTAATTTCATTCACATATACACATTACAAAAACACGACTAAATCCTGCTGTGTCAAAAGGAAGAAAATACAAAATCCATTCAAAGAAACAATTTCTTATCCAGCTTTTAGGAATCTGGGAGCAACGCGACGAGAATCTTCAATTTAAACGCACGACGTTGTTTATACGAGTGTACACACATTTGATCACCTGTGTTTGTTGCTCAACATAATACACTCGAGTTTAACACTCAACCCTTCACTTTCCTTGTTTTAACATTTTGTTTCGGAGAACATTTTGATAGAACTTCCTGGTTTCGCATTTTGTTTAGGTAGATAGGTACATGTTAATAATACAGCTTTAGTGTTTACGACTGTGGAAAGATAGAAAATGGTGCTGATTCCTCTGTACGCAAACTAAACTAAAATTAAACCATTGCTATCTTTTACTTACATAAAGCGTGAGAAAAGGACGGGAACAGATAGCAATTAACTTAGAAATGTCAAACTAGGTTTCGCCTTGAACATCACTGTTTTTTAGAGCACACGTTTTCACTTGTCGTCAAATTTGTATAAGAATTTTAGTCGGAACTAAATTTGACAGTTCTAATTTTCGTCTGTCCTTTTCTAAACATGTACAAGTGAAAAAGATACCGATGGACTAAAATGTGTGTAACAGAATCGGGGCCATTCTCTCGACCAATAATGTTTACTTAGTTAAATTAAAATCTTAGTATAATTGTCCTAAGTTTTTTAATACCTATTCCAAGGTATCCACGGCACAGACATTTGTTATCCTCCACTATAAAATTGCAAATGAACAGAACTTGAAAAAAAACGACAAGAAACGATGAATAATTCAGCTGTCCCCATCGGAAAGAAAAGTATTACAAAACGTCAATGGCTGACATAAAAAATATGTTTCCCAATCTGTTAGAGTATAAATCATTTGACAGCTGCTGTTTCTTTTGCTAGCACTTATGTAATATATAGCAGGATCCCGGGGATTGTTTTCTATTTTTTTTGGTTCATATTTCACTCTTCATGAGCATAAAGGTGGGTTTTCTTTTACCTGAGATTCATTTTATGCTTATTTTATGAGAATGTCCGAAAAAGTGTTACATGGATTTGTGTATCAAGTTGTTTATAAAAGTATATAAATAAGTAATTATAATAATATATAAATGGATGTTTGAAATACAATTTTTGATTTAGTTTTTATAAATTCAAGATGGCAAGGTCAGGATTGCAAAAATGCAAGGATGGATTTTTGATCACGTTACACAAGCATTTAGCTTAGCAGGAGAGGTTAACAAGAACACTTGTCTTGTTTAAATGCGACACTACCTCTATTGATAACAAGCTTTATTAAAAAAAAAACATTTATTTAAATGATTTATTAAGGAAAAAAAGCAATGAAAAAACCTGCTATTTATAGCATTTGAAATTATTTTATTCTTATTAATTATTTTTTCGATTAACAGATCGGATAAGGAACTCAATACTGCGCTCTAAGACTCAAATAGCAGACGTTTCCGAAAAGGCTGCCAAATTGAAGTGGGACTGGGCCGGACATGTGTGCCGAATGCCAGTGGAAATGTGGGCGAAAGCCACAACAGTTTGGTTCCCCAACAGACGAAGGCCACGTGGAAGACCCAGGCGGAGATGGACGGACGAACTGGACGCCTTTAACAAGGAGTGGCCTCAATTGGCCCTTCAAAGAGAAAAATGGAAGGAAGAAAGGGAGGCCTTTGCCCTGCAGTGGGACAGTTCAGGCTCAAAATAAATAATAATAATAATAATAATAATAAATAATAATTATTTTTTATATTTCTACAATTTATCGTTAAAATTTTTAATCATCACGTTCTTTGTTTTACTGCTTACCGTTACTTTTAACCCGTACGATGGTATACAGGTGTAGGCCAACAGAAAGGGTCCACCACCTCAAGAGAAAGGGGTACGGAAAACCATAAAAAAGCAATATTTCCTTTAAGAAAACGTAATAAAATATAAATTTGCGTAATGAAACGTATCCAAAGTATACAGCCTCGTAAAATGTTATGCACGTTTCGCTTTTAATGAACACATAACAACATTTATAGTCAATATCGATTTTACTATGTATCCCGGCGGCCATTAAAAATAATGTGTACTCACTTACGTTGGGACCAGTTCATGCAAACAGTGAGAAATAACAGGGTATGGAATACAAATACGTATGCGTTGACTGTAGCTCTTCTTCTTGTTATTTATATGCTTCAAGCGAACTAATAGTCTGAAGTTAACATTTTATGCCATTTTAAGTATCTTGTAGCAGTATTAAGTTTTTTTTTTCTAGCCTGTGTTATTAAATCCCACTGAGTGGTACATGCCTCTCCTTTTCTTACCAAACTTCCAAAAATTTCTGGATACATGGACCCCTAATACCTGGCAAGATAATCACACCACCTTCGCCGAGATTATTTATCGAAATGTGAATGTAAGTTTATTTGTTACGCTTTCACGCAAAAACTACTTAACCGATCATCATGAAACTTAACTTTAATAAAAAAAAACTTTGTACACATATTCATTTAGGTATTAGAAGTAACATAATAATGAATTATTGTTGAAAAAAAATTTTTTTTTTGAGGTTAGGTGTTATTAGTGTTATTCTTCATTTTAGATCATACTCGCTGGTATTATATAATTTGTTAAGTTTTTAATACATTAGCTAACCAACATCCACGCGGGCGAAGCCGTGGGCTACAGTTATTACATTTAATTTTCACGAATATTATTATTACTGTCACATTCTTTACATCATATACCTTAATTTTCAATTCTATCATAGCCTATGATAGACACAGTTTCAAATAATTTTCTCAACATTGAGTCTGTTGCAATATAATCTTAATAACTCGTTAAAATACCAAAGTTATTCTCTATTTTCAGAACTGTAAGGACAATTTTAGTATATTAACTAACTCATACTTATTCGTCATTAATTGGCAAAGTATAAATCTGTATAAATCATGTCAAGGGTTTGTTAAAATTTGAAATTTACACCCTTGTGTATACCAATCCAATCAGAAAACTACTGAACCTCCACTCCATTTTAAAATGAGTTTATAAACTTGCTGATCAAAACCTTATTTATAATAAACTAAAGTACCTTTTAGCTACACCCTGCATTAAGCTATTTCTGTCAGGTCATTGCACTCACAAAAATACAAACCTATTCTAGTTAGTTTAGTACTTATTTTAGACACTTCGAAGTTAAATTAAAAAACTTGTTACTATGACGATAATAGTTCTAGTGAGACTAAGCTAATTTAATAAATGGTTCTTTGTAGTATAATATTAATGTTTATCTTATTTTCTATTATTCTTAGATAATTAATTTTGAATAATATAAGCTACTAACAATGATTTTCAGTGTAAGTAATTTGACGTTGCTTGAATCACAATAATATTAATTAAAAAGATGAAAGTTTGTGAGAGTGTGTGTGTGTTGCTGTGGGTAGTGAAGTCCCTGTATTAACGTCATGTCTGCCAAGGAGGTAGTGGGGTTAGGGAGTCGACAAGCAAACTCCTTACAGTGGGTCCATTAGAGCTTAAAGAACTTAGACCACCTTGAGGTCGGGCTTTCGGATGACCAGGAGCGCACCACGTCACCCGAACAGCTGACAGGCCACGGAGGATGCGGTGGCAAAGCTCGTTCTTGGAAGGAGCGAGGACGGCCACTATACACCCACCTGTCTGGAAGGGCGGTAGTGACCGAGGCCTGCCAGTGCGGCGCAGAGCTTGTGTAAGCGATCCCGCGGATCCTGCAAAGGTAAGGACGGGACTGGGGTGTATTTGGTTGGTGCAAGTCCGACATATCCCAACGCTGTTACTTCATCGTGGGTCAAAGTCAGAGTTTTATCCCGACAAAAAAAGGCTACATAAACGTAAACCCAAAAAAAATGTCTGATAAAACGCGGGTAATTTATATGACTGCGGTAAACAATGTAGTTTGCAATTCATTGACAATAAATAGTCTTGGGTCATCTTTTAATGAAATGGAGAACATTTCTTGGAATGAATTATGGCTAAAATTAATGGAAAAGCCAATGGAAAACTTATTAAATTTAACCACGTTTGATGAGATTGTCTAAGGATAAGGTACAAGTAGTAGTTACAGTAGGAAATCAAGATCTTTTATCCAAATATTTTACTCCACAACAGACCAGAGTACATACTACACAGCTGTTACAGTGCAAACAGAATCCACGACTCAATTCCATAGTTCAAACAGCACGCGTACCGTGTACGACCTTTTATTCTTGTTATGCATTTTGATAGAAATATTTTTAAATCTACATATGCGAATTTGGTATGGCGGGTCACCTTGGATAGGTTATATTCGATGTACCAGGATTTAGCAAAGTAATATTTATCAAGCAAGATTTCAAGATAAAGGTAGCAAGCACACACACAATTTTTAACTATTCTCAAAAAAATATTCTTCTTCTTAGCGTGTCGGTCAATGGCAATGTGATGTTTATATATTGTCAGACCAGTACTCGGCCACGCAGACAGCATTGCCGGTGGCATTGTAAAGATCTTCGCGTGTCAATAGGTTGAAAAAAAATTAAAAACATATTTGATTGGTATATTACCAATGGAAATAGATTTTCCTTGATTGGTCTACTGAAAACCGTTGAGTGTTGTCAAAGAGTCTGGAGATCATGAAGATATTGCTCATTTATATTTAAAATAGTATTGCTAAAAGTATGAAAGTGTATACTGTTCAGGTACACCTATCATTGGTTTATGGAAACTATAAGATTATATATATTCTGTAATAAACCTTATATTTCAAGACATCTTGGAAAAATGGTAATGAAATCGGTGAAAATTCTACCAAGATTAATAAAATCCATTTAATATTTTATGAAATATGAAAACCATTTTCATTTAGATTGGACAATATCCAGTTTACCCCAAAAGGTTTCGTGAAGATATGAAAGGGAACCCAAAACTGCTATATTCACAGGCAGTTTAGGCAGCCGCTAAGCCGATGGGGCTGTACAACTGAAAATTTACTTAAGCTCGTATAAACGAACGCATCTTAGGGCCTTATTCATAGTCAAAAAACTTTTTACATTTTGAAATATATTTTTTAAATTAGTATTTTACTTTACACTACATAATTTTACCTCTACTTGAATAATTCATTTAAATAACACTTTCAGTTGTCAAAAACTTTGAAATATTTTCATGCAATTAGTTTTAATACCGTCAGAGTTTGTTAGACGTTAATTAAAATGATTTACAAGTTGATATGTAACGAATTTTTAGTTCCACGAATAAAAAGTATAAAATAATAAGTATAATAAAAAACAGAAGTTATTCAAAATCTAGGTCATGTCCTAAACACAATACCATAGCATGTTTCTGTAACATAAAGAAGTTTTTTATGATGTGACGACATAACGGGCGTCAGTAATGTTCTGTAATAACTACACACATCAAAAGTGTCTAGGGATCAAGCATTTTTATGCGGATTTCTTGAGATTGAGATGTGGCTTTGTAATAAATTTATGATTTTATAAATTTATATGGATCCTTTTTGGTGCATTTCATAATTCGAATCAGGAACTGTGAATCAAATTCGAGTAAAAGATGAAAATCAGCTGTCAATATTTTCCCTATAAAAACATACAACGCATTGAAGACATTATTAGTGCTACTGTTTCCCTACTACTGATTAAAACCAACGTTATTATGGAGCGGCGACGTCATTTAAGCAGGGAAGAAATGCTCAGAGCCGTGGGAATGATAGAAGCTGGTTCCCGGCAACGTACTGTGGCTTTAGCTCTGAATACAAGTCAGAGTGTTATCAGTCGACTTTGGACACGTTACCGAAGCACTGGTACCGTGGCTGAGCGCCATGGAGGACGGTATCGCTGCACCACACGGAGACAAGACCGATACATTCAAATCTTAACTCGAAGAGCTCCAACAATAACCGCCATGATGTTAGCCGTGAGGCTTCATCACTCTTCAGGGAACTTAATTAGCGACCAAACAGTCAGAAACCGCTTGCATGAAGTGAACCTTCATTCCCGAAGACCGCTACGGGTACCACCTATAGCAATGCACAATCGTAGGATTCGATATCAATGGGCTCTTGAACACAGAAATTGGGCAGAAGAACAATGGCGTTTCGTGTGCTTTTCTGATGAGTCTCGTTTTGGTATGAGACCGGATACAAGACGTATACGACACTGGAGAACCCCTGGACGCCAACAGCGATTAAAATCCTGCCAGGAAGTCCATCCTTATAGTGGTGGAACCATCATGGTATGGGCGGGTATTTGGATCGGCGGAAGAACTGAGTTGATTTGGATCAGAAGCAACCTCAACGCTCAAATTTATGCTGAGACGATTGTATCAGACGTCATCTTTCCTCTACAAGTGCAAATCGGTCCCTTATTTCAGTTAATGCATGATAATGCACGACCGCACACCGCAAGAGTTGTAAGACAGACTCTCGCCGCAGCTAACATCAATGTCCTGCCCTGGCCTGCTCAGTCGCCAGACTTGAACCCGATTGAGCATGCATGGGATATGCTACAGAGAAGAGCTCTGCCGAATATGGAGGGTATCCAGTCGCAAGAAGACCTTTTTTTGTTGTTGCAACGAACATGGGCGGCCATTCCACAGCGTGATTTGGATGAACTCATTTTGAGTATGCCAAACCGATGTTCTTGTGTTGTTAGTGTTCGCGGTAGAAACACGGATTATTAATTGTTTAAGTTACCCTATAAAATTTTAAAGAAAACTGTTATTTCAGTCTTTTTTTCGAACTTTTGTGTTAGTGGTTCAAATGTCAAAAATCCCTTTATTAGGAAAATGGCAAATTTCTTTATTAATGCAAAGGTGACTTGGTTTATCGTTACTGTGACAAACGAAAACACTTTATTCGATGAATCCTTAAAGAAAATTTTAATTAATATCAATCAGGAGAAAAGTTATTGCAAAAATATATGTTGATCCCTAGACACTTTTGATGTGTGTATTATGTACACCTACAAGTACCGCGTGAAACCTATTCTTTAGAAAATTACCATTTACGTTAAGTACTTAAAGTAGTTACAGCGTCGGTAAAAGGAATGGTAAGTAATTAAACTCGCTTAGAAAAAACAACGAAATACGACGCAGAAATAAAACGTTAAGACACCAACAATATTTTTGAAATAACGTTATATTTAGCTATGATATTTAAACATTAAAAACAAAACGAAAGTTGAAGTTGATATACCTAAGTCTAATATAATTTTACTGTGTGCGTGTTATTTTTTCAATATTAATATACGTATAAATTTTGCAATAAAAAAATTTAATTCTAAAATTGTAATAAAATAAATGAAACATGGTACCTTTTATTTGGAAATTCGGAATATTGGCACAAAAATAAAGAAATAGATAAAAATCTATTTCAATCGCACAAACATCCGCTTTGCTAATCTTATTACTTTTTAACTGACACATGTAAAGGCGTTGAAATGTCAGGAATGTTTGAAATCAGTCCAGTAGTTTTTGAGCTACAAACATACATAAACACAAATCGTTCCTCTTTAAAATTTTAGTATAGACTAATATTCAACTCAACTCAACAACTTGAACTATTCGACACAGACATTCAATTCCCAAGAATCAATTCGAAGATCACTAATTTATTCATTACAAGAACCTTTGAGCACCGACCATCAGTTAACTAAGATACCTGGCTAAGATCAACAAATAGCTAGACTACACATACGGCTCCACGATCTTCTATTTAACCGTGGCGCTGCTCAGAATTAATTAATCTGAAACCAGAATCACCTTCATTGTGTAAAGTGCGTAACTATTCGAGGGGACAAGTTTACACATTCGAGAGAAATATGCTGGCGCAACACTATCTTGTGCTTTAGTGATGGGAAAGTGGTTTTGGTTTTATTTAATTTGCATGAGGCAATAATTTTGCTCAAAAACGCCTTCACGGGCGTTTAAGATTATTTTTGGTGGAGGTTCAATCAAAAGAAATAAAAATTTTTGCCTTTTTGTCCTGAAATGTCACCTTGGTGTCATCTTACGATCATTTCAAAATTTGTTACTATTTTCATCCTATTTAAATCTGAGATTTAAATATAGGTACTGGAGGCCCAATATTGTTCGAAAATCGATCATAATCTGTTTTAGTGAACTACTTACATGTATTCCATGCTTTTTCAGTAGCAATGCATTTGTCTTTTTGTCATTTTCTTTTACTAGAATCAGGAATTATTAATAACCTTTAAAACTCTAAAAAAGTATCATTATATGTCATCGATACTAATATCACTAACAGTAATACTTCGTTCCAATAACAAGAGCTTCACATCACTACGGCAGATATTATTTGCAGGTTGAACTAGATAACGCAGTTAGCGAGGAGTTTCATGCCCCGAAGATATGAAATGGTTCCCAAGATTTGTGAACACTGTATTGTTTGGTTAAACTAACTTGCACAGTGAGTTGTGGGTACAGGGCATTTTCGAATTATGATACTTATTAATATGAATACGGAAATTTATGATATTAGTCATCAGTTTGTGCAACGTTAAGGATAATAAATAAATAAAAATAAACTTGATAGTGAAATAATCCAATTGGACTCGTAAAAAGAAAAAAAAATACAATAACTGTAATTTAAAATCACAAAAGTATTAAAACAGCCGCGAAGTTTGCCTATTAATGTATTTGAAACGTTAACCTTCGTATTACGTTAATTTATTTTATAATAATACCGTCCTATATGTCCCACTGCTGGGCACAAGCCTCTTCCCGCATATAGAAGTAAGAATGAGCGTTGATCACCACGCTTGCTCATTGCGGATTGGTAATTTCAGATTCCAATTTTTGGAAACCAGGTTTCCTCAAGATGTTTTTCTTCACTTTTTAATAATGTTGCCTTAGAATAATAAAATAAATTTTGAAGTTTTCAATTGGTACTTGCTAGGTTCGAACCTGCAACCATATGCATACGAATCCGGTCATTAAACCGCTAGGCCATGACACACGAATTATTTAATACACGTGTTTCAATTTATGTAGAGAGATACAATAATATGTAGAACTAAGTGTCAACGTAATTACTACAAGCAAAAGTGGCGTGGCTCTAAAATTAGTCTCAAAACTATTCAATAACAAACCAATCTGCAGTCAACTGTACACCTTAACATACAGGATTTAACGTACATTTTATGATGTAGTAGGCAACATATCCTAGCTTAGATAATAACCAGTGAGGATGTCGTTCGCGGTACAATTTGTTGCTTACAATCCGTTTCCGATTGCACTGTCATGCGCCTGATTGATGGTGTTTGTGTAAAACGTCTTAGATTAGCGGGGGTGACGCACTAGGCGAAAATACCGCTTGAAAAACATATTACAATAATAATAAACAGTCAAAAGATTGTAGTTTTCTTCATAGAAGTTATATTTGATTTAGTAGTGGTAATGCTGTTGGTGTGTTTATTATTAAAAATAAATAAATAAATAGTTTGTTCATAGTCTGTATATGAATGATTTGTAATTATGTTTACAACTAAGTAGTTAGATTTTATCGAAACATGCTTACGCCATGAACAAGTTTTTACTCGAACAACGAGATAAAATATCAAGCATGTAACTTTATAATTTACATCATTCACTTTTGAAATTTTGTATAAGCTTAATTTACGGGATTTTTTTTGACACGTAGGTCAAAATTGAGTAATTATTTATTTTGTCGTGAACCGCTTACCATCCCACATGTATAGTTTCCAAACAATTTATTTATATTTTACAGAGTCTATGTATGTACAGTACAATGAACTGTATTATTTGAAAGAAAGTAGGTCTAAGTGTAAAGTAGTTTACACTTAGATAAGCGTACATGTAAACATCATGAGTTACTTTACAATAAGCTAAGATTGTATCGGAAATCAATATTAAAATTTCGTAAACAAATAATCGACTTCTGATATCGACTGTACTCGCGATTTATGTCGAATATCGGCACAATCGTTATTTACGTAGCGTTGATTGCGCGGTATTCGGAGCTGCGACACAATTGGCTAATCAGGGCAATCGATGCGGTAATCAGTTGGGCTGCGGCTCCATCCATCCATGTTGAATATCGGCGCCTATTACCTATATTTTGGTTGGTATTAATTATGGTGCTGAATAACACTTCTCGTTGCGATTGTACTTTTGGAGCTAATAATATGATTATTCAAGAGAATCTTGTCCTCCATAAGTAAGTGCGTAGTGTTTTGTATGTTATCTCAAGTTTTAAGATTAAAGTTAGTGTTCATTGTACTTTTAGAAAAAAGCTTCATAGGGCGCTCATTACTTATTCTTGTTAACCCCTCAAATGCTAAATGCTTGTGTTCCAAGTGGGTTCACGTCGCTAGTACAATGGGTTGGATTTGAACCGGCGACCACATGATCGCAAGTCCGATGCCCAAGCTATATAATAATCTACCACTTGTGAACCACCCTTATTGTTACAAAAGGGCTCAGAATTACTTATTTACTAAACGAAACATACAATTACAGTACCTTTCTGTGGTGTAAAAATGACCGTTATTTGAAAAAAACTTTTACGAAAACAATTTTTTAATACACTTAATGGGGTTTGTAAGTATAAATGTTTTAAGAAGTGCTCAAGTGTTGGTGCACTTTCAATTCAATAGTTTAATGTTGTATGGCAGATCATGTGTGTCCAATTTGTTTCGATACATACATTCCACATACACAAATAGCTACGACAAGTTACGAATAGCTATAAAACATTATAATTGATCTATATTTTTCACTGGAATCTGGATTTATTTATATTGATGCTTTAGTTTCAAAATCCCGTAACATATTGTTTTTACTAAAAACAGCATGAAAGTTTCCCGCGTTTATTACACCTAGTGCGTGACCGACAATCGGTTGCAATTTGTCTTGCTCACTCGAATAGAAATCGCTGGCAACACAAACAATAATATAATAACTACAAATAAATATTTGCTACGTTCATTGAATATAAGCCGTACTTCGTTCCCTTGCTCTATAAAATAAGAGTTTCTTGTTTTTTTTACTCAGAGTAGTTAGTAGTAGTTTTTCTTTTTTACTCAAGACAGTGTATGGGTTTTCTAAGGTCAGAGGTTCAAACAAATTAAGAAACGCAATGGGTACCAATTTCTTATCTTATCTATATAAATAAAGTGAATGTTGGTAAGCGCATATTTATCTCAAGAATGGCTGGACCAATTCGGCTAATTTATTTTTTGTATGTTCCCTAAGGTCTACGGAAGGTTATTATAAAATATTATTAAAAAAATACAGGATTACTCAAAAACACGTCACCCACATATTAATTAACTTTTGACAGAGCAAAGTCTGTCCTAGCAAAAATAAATATTAAAAATATTGGAAAATTGACAAAAAATACATGGAACAGCGAGGCACCGCTAGTTCCATATAAAACCGCCAATGTTGTATGTTGTGTCTTTCCCTTTGATATAATATTTTACTGTTTTTATATTTTGATAATTACTTAATCAAAATTTTCTATATCAGAAACAAATAACAAAAAAAAAAATTCAGAATAAAATATACATTGTAATTGTAAAATGAATAAAATTACCCTCAACAACGACCAGAAACGAGTACAATACTCCCCTAATTAAGGATAATAACAACAGATTACCATACAAAATGGAGGCGTACAGTTCACTCATAAATATTACTTCCAGTACACGCGATGTAAAATGCGGATATTTCGGATATTTTGTCGCGGCACGCAATTCCCAGCCAATCAACGTGGACACTACACTGACACAGATTTCGTAATTTGTTTCACTTTATTACGTAAAATATATTTTTTAAATTACGCATTCTGATGTGTTTTGTAAAGATAATTCTTCTTTACATACATAAATATTTATTTAAAAACTCGAGCTCACTCGTTAGCTTCAGATGGAAATCATATTGTGTCAGCCCAGAAATCAACAACGAGAGTTGCATTGATTTATTCAATTAATAAATTTACATAACACTCAGTTTAAAAGACGCCAATATTGAGGAAGTATCTCATGTATTATGTAATACAAAAAAATACAATTTGCTTTGTAATCATCTCAATACATACACACACGTTTTAACAGGAGCTCAAATAGTTACAGAGGAGCAAAAGCAAAGAAGAAGGAACTTTATGACATTTGAGTAGATTCTGGAGATCAAATTGACTTGCGATTGACCAATCTCTACGTCATAACAAAAGCCATTCCAATATCTCAGTTAGTTAATAACAACAAAAATATTCTGTTGAAACCCATCAAGGAAGTATTTTTCCAAAATTGTCACGTACACGTCAAGTGAGCGCCCCCGAAGTGGAACGAAGACATTATTCTATAAATATCTAAGTCGATCGTAATAAAATCTATCGTTTCCTTAGAATATCAACAGGTAGCGCCACCTGTCCCCTCGGGCATGTATTACATGTCTACGAGACGATGAATATCCCTGGCATATCCAGACAAACGTGATATTGATCGATTTTCAATGGTGTTACAGCCCCAAGTGAGAGGCTTGTGAACGCTATTTGGTTACTTGTTTTGGTGCAAATTGAATTTACTTTTTCCTCCTTCACTCTTATTTATAGGGATAAATATTTATAAGAGATCTTTCCTACTTAGTATATATGGTAAATATGGATGCATCCTCCAAAAAGCAGCATTTTCGCGTCCCTTGTCCATTTCAAGCACTACAAGGAGGTTGGTTCTGTAGATCCGCGGCAAGAAGGAAAATAACTCTGGTCTCATATTGTGTCCTGCAGGACCAGCTCCTCAGAACTGCTGCTTTCTTCAAAGGAACAATGTTCAAAGAAATGAACGCTATATGCTATTGGGATACGGATCAAACGGACGAAATTCATAATTCCATCATCTTCATGTGGATAAAAACCTGTTTTGTAATTAATATAATTTAGGTATAATACTGTATTTTAAAAGGTGTTAAATTAATCTCAATAATTGTAATCCTTTATCTCACGGGAGAGTTAACGTAACACAAACTTTTCCTGCTCGTACAATTAATTCCCGACTTTTGGAACTGGTCTGGTTCACGAAGATTGATGGAGTGCCAACTGTTACGTTTTAATTCCAGATTTATTGGGCCGAAGAATGTTTTGGAATTACGAAGGTTTTTGTGTTGCCAGCTTGATCCGGGAAAACTCTGAAGTAAATTTTTTCTTAGGCTTTTTGGCTGATGTGACTCGAGGTTCCATTTACGATGGCAAGAACTTTTTATGACTACCTATCAACACAATATAACATGCTAGTTGATTCCATAGGTACTTTATTGGAAATGTTTAGTATAAATAATATGACAGGAGAATGGTTAACTTGTCTCTATCTAGGTACAAAATTGGTTCCGCCTCGTTGCCGTTAAGTTTGAACTTTACTCAAATAAGCACATAGCACACCTTCCAAACGTTCTAGAAATTTCATATTACACCAAACTTGTTAATTTCACGGGAACATTTGAGGAAGACTCAAGTTTTAAGTTCTGGTCGTGCAAACTGTATTGAATAAGTTTTGGCTTAGTTATCCAATTCCCGCGAGAAGTACTTATAAGTGGATCATTTGGAACTATATGTGCTTTAATTAGCAAGTTTCCGAGTAGCCATGTTGTCCTCTTGAGGAGAAACAGACCCTCTTAGAGACCACAGCATCTCCAAACGTAGGCTAGATGGTCTTCAATATTATTTTAATTAGAAATGTGGTCATATTTTGTTTATAAAATTTAAGGTAAAATGGATGTGAGACTTAAAAAGGAAAAATAAAAAAAGGAAATTAGTTGGTTATCTAGCCTTATTATATAAAAAAAATTCAAAATATTCTGAAATCTCAATTTAAAATTCTCGCACAAATTTATCAAATCGTCAAATAACTGAGTAAAAATTTTGACACAAAAAAAATTGTTTCTAAAACCACAACAGCCGCATGAGTACTGAAGTAGGTACATTAATATATCACGTGACCCAAGGTAACACAGGTTTCGCTATAAAGTCAGTTGTAAACCTTAATGCATAAAGTTTTAGGGTGGTAGACTGTTGGCGACTTACACAGAATATAGAGTAACTGTATAGAGAGTTTTATCTTGGTGATTATGCCACTCATTTTTTTTTAATATATATCCTTAAGTTTTCGGGCAGTATAGGGGACAAACCACATTAAATACTATAACAACTATTTCGATTAACCTCAAGCTAGCGTTGTGAAAATCTCAAGTTATAACTTAAATGACGTTTTAACATTTTCCATTATTATTTTTAATATAAATGATTATTTTGTATACCTTCATATATTTTTGTTTTCGTTCTTCATTTATAATTTTCTTTTGATAATATTAATAAATAAAATCGTGACAGTCAGAATATTCATAACTTACATAATATCTTTGTCAATGCGTTTGTTATTTAAACTCTCCATTTGTTGTATAATCTGTGTCCGTGTATAACCTTTATAATGGGTGAACGTCACCTTGAAGTTTGAACTGTTCAGATAAACGTAGATGGTCCGTCGTTTGTGTTGAGTGGAGATGACGTGAAGTCATCAGGTGGTGACATTCTGTGTCGCTATTAAATGTATGTGTGATTTTATTCTGTATGTTTTTAGGGTTTCGTACCTCAAAAGGAAAAAACGGAACACTTATAGGGTCACTTTGTTAACAATCAACAACACCTACTTGTATAAGTCATCACAACAATAAAAAAATTACAAACTGTTTTTCAATTACTAACAAACTCAATCCACAAACTTCAACTATGCTCATGGTATTGACTATTCCCAGTATTCTGCGTCGAAAACATGTTGCACCTTGCTTCCCTCTGGCCAGACAACCTGCGCACTGTACAGCGCAGCTACTTTGTATTTCACTTAGACAGTTTGACTCTATTCCTGCAATGTCATAATTAACCTCAAGGATTAAAATACTGAAGAACTGTTTTTATGTAATGTATATGAAAATATGTAATGTATACTCACGTAATATAAAGATACGGCGGTAGCCTAATGTTCGTGGGTTTGAATCCCATCCATTGCACTACCGACGTAAACCCACTCGTAATAAAAAATTTAGCTTACCACGAGGGGTTAACAAGAATACTAGTAATATGTGACCCAGAACACGATCTACATAGAAATAAAAACATGTTTATTTGGCACAAGACCGCAGTTAAACTTAGCCTACTCAAAATTAAACCACTTATCTAAAGACATTAAAAAATAAAGAGTAAACAGTACTCTGCTGCTATGCTAAAAAAGCCACAGTTCAGCATGATAGCCAGACTACTAGTTCCTGGCCTTGGTATACTAACGAGGATGTCAACCGGCAACAAGCACATTTAGTCCGGGAGGTAGCGTTGCATATGCAAAAGTCATAGTAAGCCGGCTGATATTAACATCGATAGTTGATCTTATATGACTAACAAGTAAACCGACCGTCAGCTGCTCAAGTAGCGGTGGGTGCGGATGTGGGAGGCTGCGAAAGAGGTAAAAAAATAATAATACTTAAGTAATAGTACGCTTGCTGAAACTTTTTTCATAAATAATTGACGTCATACTGAGCACGAAAAAAATCGTCAGCTGCATCGTAGAGGGGGGATTATGCGTCAGCTGCTCGCATGAAGTTGTAAAAAAAAACCTGAAATAAAGTCATATTACGCCGGATGAAATTTAACAACAATCAGCTGCTTGTGTAGCGGTGGAAAAACCGTCAGCTGACCCAGTCGAGATTTAAAATTTCGGAGCATTGCTATTATGCTGTTTCCTTTTGAACACATATTTCGAGATAGATTCTGGCCTTGCTCGAACCCATAACACGACCTTCGGGCTCCCAAGCCTCTCCCCCTAAAATTTCAAAGCAGCATCTGCCTGTCCGTCTGGATTTTTGTCGTACACAATCAGTTTCGGTTCTCCTTGTCAGTCGAACGGACGCAAGTCTAAATACCTAATATGTCGGCAATTCGTTTTGTGTGTTCTGTGGCAAAAAAAAGAGAAATTAATACTTTTTTTCCGAAAAAACAATAGAAAAATGTGCGCCCATATTGGAGATTTGACAGAAAAATTATCTGTCTCTGAAAAGTGCTAAAGTGCCACTACGTGAACTACACCAGAATTTACTGCGCACTTCGTTCGTAGCGCACCTTTGGAGCCATGCTTCGAGACCCTTCTCAGTTATCTCCCACGGACTGGGGATAGGAAGAACAACAAGAGAAATATGTTTTAAAATGGTTCGAGGGAGATCAAGTACCCCCATCAGTCACCAGTATAACGGATAGCAGCGAAAATAGTGGCGATATGGAATTTTTATCGGTGGCACTTTCTCTGAGCTTGAATATTTCGGGTAGCTTAATTTTTATGATTAACATGCTCATTTCCAGATGATGGTGAAGAGAATCGAGCTCAAGAACAGGATCAAGATGAAGAGAACGATTTCCTGCAGGACAGTTCAGATGATGATTTATCAGTGAACGATTCCGATAGCGATACCATCGACAACGAATAACTTCTCTAAATTTCAAGTTCTCTATATTTGGATTTTTTAATTTTATATCGCCCTTCATTTTATTTTGTGTAAATTTTATTTTAAAATTATATGATATCATATTTCATGGATATCATTCATGTTCGATATCATTTAATATTATCCATTATGTTGAAAAAAAAATAAGGCAAAAATATATCATGAAAGATTCTGTGCATTGCTCGAATAATCTGCACCTTTACTGCGTCAGCTGACGATCTTTCCACCGCTATACACGCAGCTGATTGTTGTTTTCGTACTTTTGATTATTTAAACAATCACGGAGCTCAATTTCATCCGGCGTACTATAACTTTATTTTGCGTGTTTTCTTACAAGTTCATGCGAGCAGCTGATGCATAATCCCCCCTCCACGATGCAGCTGACGAAATTTTTTCAGCTCAGTATGATGACAACTGTTTTTGAAAACAATTTTAGCCGGCGTACTATAAGTTTTTTTTTAATTTTTTTTTACCACTTTCGCAACCCCCCGTTTCCATACCCACCGCGGGTGCGCGAGCTGACGCTTGGTTCAGTTATAAGTCGTTCGAGGTCTATACTAAAAGATGGCAGGCAATCGGCGTAAAATTACTACCCAAAATGCAACGCTACCTCCCGGACTAATTATTTAAAAATATACCTCTAAGTCAATGGAGTTTTAATACGCTTTTTCATTTATGTTATACCAAATAGTACTCGTATCTAGCAAAAGATCTGTACATTGAAGGTTTTGATAAAAAATATATCTATATAAAAGATGAATAATAATAAAACTGCATGACATAAATAAACGAGAAGTGTGAAAAAAATACGTACATAGGTGTACATACTACATGATAAGATAGAAAAGATAAAATAAATGAGGGCTTCAAATCAAATCAAATCAAAATGTTTTTATTTCTAGTAAACCTAAAATAGGCGCTTTAGAAACGTTAACTTTAAAAACTACTGACTCTAGGTGCGCTTCGGATATCATTTATAAAATAAAAATCAATGCACTCATCAATGCACTCAACTACCCACAGATCTGCAATAATTAAACACTTTGTAAAATACGTTATAATATAAATCCTGTCATTTCTCACGAAGTATTTTTTAGATGTTTTGATGATTTGCTCCACAAAATAGTATCGTGACTAAAATTACTAGTTACTATAAAAACCAAAAAGATTTATTGTTATTAAAGTCACGAAATGATAGGGGTGCAATAGACAGACAATATTTTTACTAATTTTAAGACCAATTTTCTTTTATTGCTATTTGAAAAGAAAATTAAGGGAAGCTATCTATAATTTGAAATAATAAATTAAGTAATATTTCCGTAATGGTCTCGTGACTTTTGATAATGTATTTTTTTATATTAGTTTATTGAATAAGATTATCATAAAATATTATTCGAATACGTAATTCAAGAAAAAACTTTTGATACTTCGAAAAAAATCTTTTATTTTGACTCTACATTCTTCTTATTTCGTCTCAAAGTAGCACATATTTCTACAAAGGTCACGAAAACGTCTCCTATAACTTACAGAAGTGAATTGTATTCACCAAAAACTTGTGAAATGAGTCTAAAATTGCAAGTGTTAAGTTTCTGCATCCACCCTCGCGGGGTGATGGAGAAGAATGCTTAAAAAGCCTCTCGGAAAACTTTAACTACTGTTACAAACTACATAGCTACTGGAAGAGGTGTCTAAATCTCACCCAGCTGAATTATTCATTTATTTAATATTTTTTATAAATTATTTTGTTTGTTTTGTTTATAATATTTTTTTAAGCTGTATAAATGTACTTGCTCAATAACACATAAAATAAAAAAGATACCTACCTACCTAAAGATACATATTTAATCCACTAATTCATCTTAATATGCGCAGGTTCATATATTTTTCTAAAAGGAAAACGTAACGAAATTACACTAAGTAAGTACGCTCCCAGATATGATTCTTTACTGATTAAAAGCACTCAATTATAATTATGTAAAAGTACTCCTTATTTTTCAATGAATGCTAAAAAAACGTAATACGAAGTAACTGAATCAAGACGCGTTGCGTAGCGGCGCTACGACGTAGTCTTCATAGAAGCTTCTACGTCGTAGCAACACAGACCTTATTATTTTCTTCTAATTTATAAAATTCTCTTTTCGCAATTATTGTTACCAAGCACTTCCGAAACGGCTGGACCGATTTGTATGGAATTTTGTGAGCATAACGGGTAGGTCTGAGAATCGGCCGACTCAATTTTTCATACCCCTAAGTGTTGGCCTTGGCCATTGGTTTGGCCCTCTCCAGATTTTTTGAATATGGCAGTACAGCCTTTGCCGTTAAGGTAGTTATATTGATATTTGAAACAGATCATAAAGTAGCTGAACTTTCTGTACTTTCTAGTAACAAGTAAATCCTTGACGAGAGTGCAGTAATAACGTTTTTTTCCCATTTTCAGTCTCTTTATGTCGCCTCCCGTTGTCGCGCGGCATTTTAAATAGTCCAGCTAATTTTATGCTTTCTTTGGTGATATTTAAAAAATGCAAACTCTTTTATAACAATGGACGTTGTTAGTTTACACAGGGCACTCATTAAACGCCATAGCGTAATTTCTTTGCTGCAATTCTTGGTATTTAATTTTGCCTGAAATCGCTTTGTGCTTTTGATCGTTATGAATTTTATTAATTGGATACAAGAACTTGCTCCAATTCTTGCAGTATCATAAATGCATTTTTTGTTTCTTTAATTTTTAACTTATATGTTATTAACAGGACAATTCAATACAGTCTTCCCAATATTTAAACTACAGTATTTTATTAACCGACTTCAAAACAAGGAGGAGATTCTCAATTCGACTGTTTTTTTTATGTTTGTTACCTCAGAACTATATTTTGATGTTTTTTTTTTAAGTTAGGTAAAAGGAAACTTCATTCTTACTTCAGGGTGCCCCAGTGCTTCAGGGTCCAGGTGGAAACTATATTGTGAATAATATGGATAGGACTTCTTTTAACCAACTTTCAAAGTTTTTTTTTTCACAGAAATATGAAAAAAAAAACTTTGAAACTTTTGAATATGTGTAATTTTTATACACTGTATAATACAGGACATGATGATGACAGGAGAATCTTGTGATAGAACTATTTAAAAAAAAATACTTCCAAATCTTTCCCAAACTCAAGTATTAGATAAAAAAAGTCATTCAAATACCCTTTACTTCCAAACCATCTATTTTGAACGTTTTTAATTAATTCTTAACCCTGATTGGTGGATCCTACTCCTATCATAATAGAACATATTTTAATGGTACAATTTGTCAAACGCCTCGTCCAATTCCGTCGCTGTTTCAATCAAATGACTGACATTTGTTAGAACTTTGAACCAATTGTGTAGAAAGATGAAAATAAATTGGTATTATTTGTAAAGACATCGTGGTTGTAAAAATTGAATTGATGTTCGCCAATAAAATTGTTTTGATGGATTCATTGATCACTGTAGTCATTATATTTGATGGAGGTTCTTGTGATAAAAGTCTGCTAAATTATTATAATATCACTTAACTTGGTGTTTTTTTTACTTTTTTGCGACCATTAGTGAGGTGATTTGCGTACTATGTTTTTGGGAATGACGTTATATGATTAGATTGAACTAATTCTGAATTTTATTCTTGAGAATGTTATCATAATATACTCTAGTTGAGTTTTTTAGAGTGACGCTTTTGCTTAGCTTTTTCTTCGCCACAGTCAGTGAATCAATGTGCTGTCAGATATGTTGTCGTACATAGAGCCTTAATTTAAATATATAAAATTTCATTTTTAATCATTAGAAAGAACAGTGTTCTGCAAATAAATATTTTGACTACAATATGTTTGTGGGTAAATAAATAAAGGGTGGTTAAAAAAAAGAGTCGATTCATATGATCATAACCTGTCTTCATTTTTTATACAAATTACATAAAATCATTCTAAAACTTGACAATATTAACCTCATATTTACGTAAACCTCTTTTGCGCAGCCATTCTAAAGCCAGCTAGCAAGCAAAACAGGAAAATAAAAACCATTAAACCAGAACCAGCTACCCGCAAACTACAACTACGCAAGCAAAAGCAAGAGGAAACAATTTAATTACCAAACCTTACATCTTAATGACCTAAAACGTTGCGAATACAAGTACGAAGCCAGTGCTTACAAGTTGTATACGTTGTTCAAGTTGTACGAGTTGCAGGACAACGGGTACGGCGGCAAAGTACAGCGGTTAGCGTTCGTTTCGCCAGTTGAGCGTGAAATCTGCAAGCTAAGTATGCAAACTTGTTTCGTCGTAGATGTTGGCTGCACGAAGAGGCTTGACTTTGGAGGGTTACCTTGAAGTAATTTTACTGTTTGTTTGTAAGGACTAGTGTTGTGTTAACTTTTTCGGTATGTGGATCAATATTTTGTTAAATGAAGTGATTTGATTTTAAAGTTTAATGCGGTGAATTTTTTTCAAGGTGCTGTGAGGTGTATGATTAGTATGGAAACTTTGTTATAGTAAATTTTTTTTCGTTGCTAGAATAGATTTGACTATCAAAGAGTCATCATCATTAACCTCTTGCCCCTATAACAATTTTATTTGGGTTCGGCGCGGCATGTGTTTTTCCGCCATACTTCTCCTCAATACTGAAAACAAAGGTTTAAAATATCAGAAATTAATTTTTGCATTGTTTGCATCATGCATGCAATAGGTATACATATATTTATAACTTGTCATAATAATATTAATGAATTAATAAAATTCAAAACTGATATAAGTTAATGAGGAATATTGAAGAGAATAATTAATTAGAATATAGGTATTAACATTAATTTGATAGAACGCGAATAGATTAAATGATTATAAAATCTCTATCGTACCGGCTTTTAAATGTCCCTCTGTTGGGCACAGGCCTCTTCTCAGATAGAGAAAGAACGACCATTGATAACCATGCTGGCTCATTGCGGGTTGGCGATTTCAGATTAAATTACTGGAATCCAGGTTTCCTGGCGATGTTTTCCTACACCATGTCTTTTTCTTCTATGTCTTAGAATAATTAAGATATTACATATAACTTTGAAAAAGTCACATTGGTACTTGCCTTTAGTCCGTTTGAACCTGGAACCTTGTGCCGTTCAATGAACCGCTAGGCAACCACGACATTTATAATTACCAAAAAATTTAATGTGTTGTAATCTTTATTCATTTATGTAACATATCATTAATATGCTTCAATTATTTTCAGCATATCTGGCTTCTATAAGTCGACGTTCGACCACTCTCATATCTTTTACGTGAACGTTGCGAGTTAGTTTCAGCTTGCCGTAAGACTGTACTAACTTGTTTGGGAATAATTTCTGTTTGTTTTGTGCCCTCTGAAGGCTCAACTTGGAAATACGTCTAACGTACTGTGTTTACTCAATCAACGTTTCAAATCTGATAAATGTCGATAAAGTGGTAGCTTAACACTATAATTGTTAAAAATCTTTGAGTACCTTTGTTTATATTTAATATTATTGAAATATGAAGCGTACAATTTATTTTAATAATTTTGAATTAAATAAGTACTGATCAAAGACTTCCATCTGCTTTATTTACAAAAGGCTGAATGCTTTAAATAAATGATAGGAACGATTGGATAAATGAATTTAAAATTCCCCGAAATGAGATTTTTAAAGCCTCTTTCAAGTAGAATATACATGGCTCTGAATAAACAGTTACAAAAGATATTTCATAAAAAATACAGATTAAAATTAATGCCATAAAAACGGATACCGAATTAAAATTTCAATTTGCCGTCGTTTAAAATGTCAGTGGCGAGATAAATTTGGTATAAAGAAGATAACGGCGCGATGTCAAGTATTAGCATCGGCGGCTATTTGGTGCGGGCACCAAGATAGCTTTTATCGCGAGCATGACCGCGTGGGGCCATGACAACAGCGTGAAAAGAGATCTAAGAATGTTGAAGTAATAGCTGTGATTTTTTGATGTTATGGATCATATAAAATCAATCAAAGCAACTCAGATTATCGGGCCCACTACTGGACATGGGCCTCTCCTCTACTTTCCGCATCCAGTCCGACCCAGCTCCTCTTTTCAAGTCATCGGTCCATCTGGCTGGGGAGGACGTTCCCCGGAAAGCAGAGGAGAGGCCCATGTCCAGTAGTGGACCCCGATAGTCTCAGTTGCTTACACTCAAGCTGGACTCGTCTGCTTCAACGGCCATCAGTTTTTCGACAAATATATCATGTGTAGCGATAATAGATTATATGAAACTGGTATATGATATATAATGTGTGTATATATGGGTGTATGGATGTATAGAAATCATTTTTCATCTTCATCTCCTTTAAAAATTGCGACACAAAAAAATATTTTCGAGAGTGAAGGAATAAATGTCCTGATACTTGACGTTATAGTCATTTTCGTGGCCACAAACTGAAAAATGATCACAAATATTTGCTTATATCTTTCCCATTTTGCTGCCAACGTAAAAGTGACACGCGACAGCATTTCGAGGGAGATATTAAAAAACCACCAAAAACGTCTCTTGTCCGGGGTTTTTAGTTCAAACCTTTGTTGAAGTAGCGACAATAAGGATACCAAACAATACTCGCTCGTTAATCATATAATATTTGATGTCATGTCAACTTTTACAAGAATATTAATGGTGGTTAATATGGCGGCCATGTTGGGGTTTTTTCGCTGGCTCTTTGCACCCTTTCCTGTATTCTTTGGAGGCGATTCTGAAAGTTAAATTTTAATTATGTCTTTGATGTTTATGTGAAAGTTTGCGGTGCGCAATTAATTACGGTGTTCATTGTGTAATTAAATAAAAATATGGAGCTGTTTTTAGAGCGAATGCAGTCTCCTTATGATGCTGTAGACGTTCTAACATTATTGTGCGTCTGAAACATATTTAAGCTTGAATATATCTTTCAGTCAACAATAACAACATAATGGATTTGTCCATAATTTTCAGAGTATTTATAATTAATTTAAAGCACTACACAGGCAAACATACTGCATAAGCGCAGGTAGCTTAATGGGTAGGGCACCGAACTTGCGATTATGTAGGTTCGAAACCCATCCATTACACTACCGATGTGAACCCACTCGTAACACAAGCATTGAGCATACCACGATGGGTTAATGAGAATACTAGTAATGTGCGACACACATAGTTGGTATGTACAAAAAAAATATTTTTTTTCGCAACTATCAATCTTCGAAGTCATCTCCACTTTCACTCCAATAGTAAATGGTTGAGATGTGCACGTGACCAGTCAGATGTTCGACAGTAAAGGACAGTCTTCGAGGTGTCATTAAGATAACGTTTCCATTAATCACTTGGACGACAAAGGAAGAGATAGAGAGGTTAGACCGTTAATGAATAGAAATCAGTAGCTCTAGCTTTCCAGATTAATTTCGTGTCAGTATAATTGTGAGTTTTCCGAAAGCATTTACTTTTCTGTCACCAGTAAGTTATGTTAACGTTATTCATAAGTTAGTGGTACGCTCTTCTCTTAAATTTTCGCTCTTTCAACAGGGTCCATAAATAGTTCTGTAAAATACTTTTTCTAAAATCTGTTCTATACCTAAAGTGTTGAGTACCTAATCTCATGACAATTCTTTTACTAGTTTAATTTTGGTTCCATTTATTAAATTTATCTACCATATAATTAAAAATATTACATACTTTTTACATAACCTAAGACAATATACTTGAATGGCTTGCTAATAGCAACAATAACGTATTATTATTGATAAATATCTTATTTTGAGCCTGAACTGTCCCACTGCAGGGCAAAGGCCTCCCTTTCTTCCTTACATTTAATCTCAGAAGGGCCTAATAACAATAACGTATAGATAACAATAAATAATATGATCTTTGGACAACTCACACACGGCCATCTGATTCCAAATTAGGCTGAGACTGTACTATGGCAACAGAACAAATGATCGTGTTCATCACACAAAGATTTGTCCTGGGTGGGAATCGAACCCACGATCTCCTGATTAGCGGTCAGGGTCACTACCACTAGACCAATAATAGGCCAGTCTATATCTATCTATGATAATTACTTATATATTTTTGTAAGTAGAAGTTGAAACTTTGGGATCTAGAATCAAATTATTTCACCTTATACAAATTAGTATTTAACAATTTGAAGCGGCGGTAGCCGCTAGGCTAATGGCTAGGGCGTCGAACTTGCGATCACGTGGTTGCGGGTTCGAATCCCACCCATTACACTACCGACGCGAACCCACTCGTAACACAAGCATATTAGCTTAGCACGAGGGGTTAACAAGATTACTAGTAATGTGCGACCCACATTGCTAGTAATCTTTAAAAAAAAAAAAAAAATAATAATAAAAAAAAATAATAAAAAAAAACTAGTAATCCACGTGGCTGGTAATCATAAAAAAAAGATTGTCAAAGTTGACCAGCTATATAGATTACTGAGGTATCGCTTCGCAGAGCGGCTCTGCTCACTCCCCATATGTGAAACAAGTGACCCATGGTAATCGTTTCTGACCACAGTTAATAATTCACTCTCTTTACCAAATTGTGGCAGCGCGTGTCCCCCGTGACGAATATAATTAACTTTGAAATTAAAAACATTTTGTTTAAATTATTCATTGTATAGCTCTAAGTTTTATAATTAATATCACGCTGTGTTCCCTATAGAGTATGCACAGATTAATAGTTAGGTAGTTAATGTAATGTTTTTTGTTTAAGCAATAATGTGACGTACTAGGCGTTAAACTAACAGATCGTGTTAGAACACCACGCTGCGTTGTATCACTGTAGTATGAGAAAAAATAGCCAAGCTCAAGTGGGAGTGGACTGGTTACGTCGCGCGAATGCAGCCTGACAGATGAGCTACGATTTTCACCTACTGGACACCTGAGGTCATCGCCGTCCAGGTCGACCTCGGCGAAGGTGGTGTGATGATCTTGTCAGATATGCGGGCGTTCGTGGCCTGAAATCGCCAAAGTCAGGGAAAACTTAAAAGTTAGTACTTGTTTGTAACACAGTCACTGTGTAACACAGACAATGCCGCACTTACGGTAAATAACTAAACGATTTCCACGAAAAACAAAAACACAATCAGTGATTCCACCTAACTAGTAACTCCTCCGGTATTAAATTATATTCGAATTGAATACCAGCACACAAGAATTCCTCGTTAATCCTAAGACCATCAATTATATAGTTATAATCACGGAGGTATAATGATATTCGTAATTATAAAGCGAGACGTAGAGACTGATTGATGTCAACACATTAGAGGCGCGCCACATACCGCGCAGTTGTGATTTGATAACAACCTGTGTAATGATACTGGTAATGTTATCGCATCATCACGTCAGATGCTGAAGAGCAGTTAATAATTTATTTCTGGTGAATAATTACCAGGTTATAGGCCTATTCTCTAAATCCAAGCGGTTAACGTGTCGAAAAAGTGGAAAAAGATAAAGCTTCTCTTAGCCCGACGGCTTTATCTTTTTCGACTTACTATACTTTTAGGTAAGTAAAAGCTTTTGTAGTAACATTCATTTGAAATGTATTTCTTATTGTTTAAGCAATTTTATGTTCTAATCAATTTTATCAGTATGGTTAACTCACAGGTACTTAATGGACGAAAGTAAAGTTCCTACTCTTAAATATTTCAAGTCAAAACTACTGTCATCCCCTTCAGGGCATTTCCAGAAGTCGTAAACCTAAAAGGTCATCATTAAAACTTCGACAACCATCTTACATGTTGACTATAAAATACCTGTCGTCAAAAAAAGTCCGAGACAACCCTAATTATACGAAAGGTCAAACCCTAAAGAGCAGCAAGTCCCACAATGAACCGCGTAGGGTTGACAAAACGGGACTTTGAATTAAATTACTGTCTCCGCGGAATGTGCGTGCCACCGGATAATATGTTAGCCGCGACCTTTTTTTTAATTTAAAAAGTTCATTAGGACGATCAATTACAGGATGTTGCGTGAATGGAAGTGACGGTTTAGGAGTTTTTCTATTTCGATAACTTAATTAAGTTTTTTTAAGGAAATTTTCCACGCTGAGTCGTCTTAGATGCCAATCAAAAAATATACAAATTAAAATATCAATCAAAAAGTGTTGTTAAAAACGTTCAAGAAAATGAGGACCTAGCAGGAAGTAGATAAGATTTCTTAAATTTTATCAGAACCTAGTCGGGTGATCCTGAGAATGCGCGTGAGTAAACCGTAGAATCTTTAAATAATTTTACCAGTGTTCAGCTTTTTTAATTTTATATACAGACGTACCGAAAGGATAATCTATTTATGGTAAAAATAAGATAAAATAAATGAAATCCAACTATTCTCATCAATACGGGAGACGGGTCTGTTGGTCTCGTGGTTAGTGACCAACCTGACTGCTAAGCCGGAGTCGTGGGTTCGATTCCCACCCAGGACAAATCTTTGTGTGATGAGCACGATCATTTGTTCTGTGTCTGGGTGTTATATATCTATTATATGTATTTAGAAATATATAAGTATGTTTATCAGTTATCTATCCTCTGCCTAGTTTGGGATCAGATAGCTGTGTGTGAAAAAAATAAAATAAATAATAAATAAACAATTCTACCTACACCAAAAATCATGAATAACGTGTCACCGCATTACAAGGGTCAATACCTTATTTAATTACCGAACTCGCTCAAGATAAATTGCTTCAGCGATCTGGTTATGAGGTTTAGGTTATGAAGTAGAATAATTGATGCAAAAATTTGACTTTTTTTTTTTGTAACTCTTTGAAATGAGATTTTGTAAACCAAGTTTTACACTAAATACGCTCTTCACCCCTTACGGATAGAATACCTATTCGATAACACGATGTATATGTTTTTTTGCGATTTGTCAAATATTGATCAGCACATAACGAATATAATAGTCTCAGTATTAACTTTATCATAGACAATGTCATAGGCTACTAATTAGCAGTATCCACAAGAAACTACGGTGGCGTTGCAAAGGTCTGTGTGCAGGTGGTGGGAGACGCTGGACAGTGTGAAGTATCTAATTAGATTTAAAAAAAGTTTAATATTTACTAATGCCATTTCCAGTGGTGCCACTTCCATATATCTTAGTGTGACCACCATCAATTTACGTGGACACACCTCTGTTGATTTCTGTTCGCAGCACAAATTTTGTTTATAGCTGTTATACGACCCGTATCGTTGCACATCGTTAATAAAATACCGGGTTTTATATTATTCAGCCAATGTTATTCCCAGGTCTATTAATAACTAAGTCTGGTCAGAATTATGTTTTGTGGTTTAAAAAGGTTAAGTATTTTAATTATTTTGGTTGTTGAGGTTTCTAAAAAACTGTCATTTACACTTGGATTGACAATATAACTTCGACTTTGTCGTTTTATAAAATAGAGTTGTATTTCCGATGTATTCATTTATGCTTTGGCTATTTTAAGTAATAAAAATAGGTTTGTTTTATGTCAAATCAATAATTTCTACACGCAATGAAAACCAAATAAAAAGTCTTACTTTTATGTTACGTAATTTATTGCAATTTTTTAACTATATCTAATCCTTCAAAATAGCTGGACCGATTTGTATGAAATTTTGGGTGCGTATCGGGTAGGTCTGAGAATCGGCCAACTTCATTTTTGCATACCCCTAAGTGATAGGGTTGGCTCTCTCCAGTTTTTTTTTTGTTATATGGTAGAACAACGTATGCCTGGTCAGCTAGTTGTAATGTATAATTTCAATAACTGAATCAGTTTGAGTAACACAGTAATACAATCAATGGACAAAAAATATAACAATATTGTAATTTTTTTAGACTTATCAAAAGCGTTTGATACAGTCTCCGTGCCCATTCTACTTAATAAGCTAGAAACGATAGGCATTAGAGGCACTGTTCTAAAAATTTTTTCCAGTTACCTTACCGGCCGTTGTCAATATGTTAAAATAGGTAAATTTATTAGCAAGGATGAATTTGTCACATTTGGTGTACCGCAAGGGAGCGTACTTGGCCCAACATTATTTCTTATTTATATTAATGACCTTTGTCAGTTACGAATTCCAAATTGCAAAATCATTACTTACGCTGATGACACAGCATTGATTGTGAATGGTGTAGACTGGCAGTCGACTTTTGACACTGCAGAAAAAGCACTTTCAACGATCACAACATGGTTGCGCTTCAATCTCCTTACACTAAACATTGATAAAACTAAATATATTACCTTTTCCCATACGTCTGCAACATTGCCATCTAACTCTTTACGAATTAGAGCCCACACTTGTCATTTTCCTTCTCCTACTTGTGATTGCCTGCCTCTTACGTGTACGCCGGACATCAGATACTTAGGTGTGCAAATCGACTACCGACTAAGCTGGGATGCCCACATACGAAATATAGTTTCCCGTGTCAGGAAACTAATGTATGTTTTTAAAAAGCTGAGATCTTCTGCTGACATCACAGCTTTAAAACTAGTCTATTTCTCACTTGCTCAATCTATTCTAATATATTGTATACCGGCTTGGGGAGGTACTTTTTCCTCCAGCATGTTAAGAGCGGAGAGGGCTCAAAGAGCTGTTCTTAAAGTTATTATGCAAAAACCAATTACTTTCCCGTCTTTTCAACTATATCAGGAATGCTCATTGCTTACTGTTAGACAACTATATGTTTTGCAAACTATTATTCGTAAACACTTAGCTACCCCTTACTTGAACAGTCAGAATCGAAAAATTGTCAATGTGTGTGAAATTCCATCCCATAGAACCTCTCTAGCTGGTAGAAGTTATTATATCAATAGTTCACGACTGTACAATCGCATTAACAAAATAGAATATATCTATGATTTAAATAAAAATGATTGCAAGAAAGTAATCCGAAACATTCTGCATAACCTTAACTACAAAGATACTGAAAATTTGCTCAAACCTTTGGGATCCTATGCTGTCATACATAATCAATGATATTATAAATTATTTTCACTTACTCTTACACGCACACTCTTACTCACACACTCTTCTCACACACTCCTACTCACACACTCTTACTCACACACTCTTACTCCCACACTCTTACTCACACACTCATTCTTACTTAAAATTAGTTAGTTTTTTACCAAGTTTGTTTTTTTTCTATTCATCATAATTGTTGTAGATTTTTAAGTAAGGCACCTGTGATACAATGATATTTTTCATTAGTACAGGTGCCGTTTGACTTTTTCTGTAATATTCAATTTATGTGAATAAACGTATTATTATTATTATTATTATTATTATTATAGTTAAGATGAAATTTCTATGGGACAACCTCTGTGTAAATATCTTATAGAAAACAAAATATTTATGAGAAATCTGTCCATGGTTTCCGTAGCTATCGATACCTCCTCCTTTTGTAGTCGGTTAAAGCAATGATTTCATCTTTCACCTTTAACTATAATTAAACAATATACCACGGAGAGTGCGTAATATAACTTTGTTTGGTCACTATGTTATTCCATTAAAAGTTTCCCATAAAAATGCGTAATACCGCGGCGGTGGGTAACTATGAGGCTGTAAACATTTAATATTCAAAGCTTTTAGGTTGATACCTATAGGAATTCAAAGTGGAAATGGAAGCTTTTTAACATTTTAATAGTTAAGTTTTTTTCTACTTTATCTTCTTTATGCATTTTTCGTATGATTGAATATTTTTAATGCAATTTTGGTATAATTATAGGTTATATTATTATTGTATTTATTTAAGCTATCACGACACTTTAAGTGGTATATTTAATTAAGCTAACTAGCTTTTGCCTGTGTCTTCGCCCGCGTGGACATTGATGATCGCGACGCTTTATCCTTGATTTGAATCCAAGCCTACTCAATACTAATTTAACTAATGTATAAGTAATGTGCGAACCACATTGCTAGTAAACTTTTTAGATAAAAAGATACTATTTGTATTTATAATTATTTAAAGATTCAACGGATTCTGACACTAGTCGGACGATACCGAGAAAGCGCGTGAGTAAACCGTTAGAATTTCAAATAATTATGAATTCGTCTCACGGAAGTTATTATAAAAATATTTGTATTTAAATACAGACAAGCAGAGTTATAGTTTTAGTATGGATGTATGGATGTATGGATTGCCATAGGTTTTTAATATGTTCACATTCAGTTCACATACTTTGTAAATAGGGATAGAATAGAATAGAAGATTTTATTTGCTTAGAATGTAGGTATTACAAATCAGATGTTATATTATTTAAGAATCCGTATACATCCTGCCCATAAGGCGTGCAAAAATTATTACAGATTTAAATCTAAAACTAAACTATGACATTAAAATTGTAGTTACATATTTAGCCTATCTGTTAAGAAATCGTAAAGCATGATTTTGACAAAATTTTATCCATGATTCTTCTAAACCATCCACAATCATTATTTTTTTACACGTAAGAAAGAGGCACGACCAAACACTTAATTATAAATTAATTTTATTTTACTTTGGAACTGTTATATTTTTATAGAACTATTTATTTAAATGAATTCTAGACAAACAGAAGTGTAAAATCCTATTTACGAGTCGTCGTAAAACAAATCTTATACTCGAACGCACTGCTGAGCGGAATAACTGGAAACAAACTGACAACCGTATTACTGGCAAGTTGGCTGACACGAGTAACGAGGAACTAGGAGGAGTAAGGAGGAGAGGCACCACACTTTACGACAGTGAATTACTAATGTAAACCTTATTGCATTGGAATAAGAGTTGTTAATGTTGATGGTTAGTCGATTTTTCTGTGGTGTGATGAATGCAAAACTTACAATCTTAGTCCAATTAAAGCTAATACTTTTATGTTATTTAAAGGAAAAAAGGGTGTTTTAGTGTTACTTAAAGATTAACTGTTTGTGTTTCTAATGTATTTACGTGTATTATAGACCCAATAGTTGTGGAAAATCGATCATATTTTAGTTTTTATGTAAAGCTTGAAAAAAGAGTCAAAGTTTTTGATTATTTATTATTATTACAAACAAGTTTTCTTATAATCTATATCTTAAATCTATGCCCCACAAAACCGTTTACACGGTTTGTCTGCAGGAACTGAACATACTTTAGTTTCATTACTAATATGTTTTTGCTAATGCGGACACTGTCTTATAGAGATAAGAAACAAAAAAATATATATATATATATATATATATAAAATAAACGCAATTAACACCAGTAATTATGCAGTTTACAACGTGCTAAGAAGGAACTGCTTTAAGTAATTTGGCAAATATACTTTTCCCCTTCTGGTTTCTTATATAGGCAGGTAATTGGTTAAGAAGATAAGGTATTATTATAAAGATAATGTATGATGTCAAGTTTGACATTCAATAAAGACAACCAATTAATTCTCATTGATTCTCAGCTTTGATTAATTTGTAATCTTTTTCAATTTGTCGAAATCTCGAAATATATTATGCGAGTGTGTCTAATGCTTGTGATGGTTGTGTGTATTATGTTGTTTTTATTGATTGAATGTATTTTATGCATTTTTGTTTAATAATTATTTGCATTCTGCACTTGTCCATATAAATTATAAGTGTGTGAAATATCATACTTGATATTGCAATACATTGTACTAAAAGTGTACTTAAACGCAATAAGAATAAAGTCTAGGATATGTATATTTAACACCAAGGTTCACAATCAATTGTAAACGAACTAAAATTCAAAAAGAAATAAAATACTGCGATTAACCGGCAAAATGTCGACTTGGTTATCGAATACCTTTTCTTACAAAGCAATAGAAAACAAACTTTAAAATCTTACTCTCAGGGTTTAAAACCGTTTGGTTCGTGCCCCATTGAAATGGCATTCACCTTGCCCGCGGTGCATTTTGGAAAGAAGTTGAAATATCTTATTTAAAATCGGCATCTTAAGCAATGGACGTATATTTTTAGATCGGCACGTTCAGAAAATGTACTGGCAATTTCTGTTGTATTAAAATATACAGGGTGACTGGTTATACTATGGACTTTTAAAACACCATTTACTTAAAGTTACATGTGTATTTTTCTTTAGTGCGTAGATTTTTCAGGTCAGGTTTGAATATGAAGAGTGGTGTAGAAAAGATAAGGCTGGTTTTAGGTCACACGCAAGCATACTTGGAAACAAAAGGACTTTGAAAAAGCCTTGGAAATAGAGAGGGAGAAATATAAATCACACGTCGTGACTGACAATTTGTTTACTTTAATATTATTATTTAAACCATTTCTATCCTTTACTAACACAATGCGTGAGAAAAGGCCGGCAACAGATAACAACATAACCTTGAACATTACAGTTTTTTTAGAGCTCATGTTTTTACGTGTCGCCAAATTTGTATGAGAATTTTAGTCGGAACAAAGTTTGAGACGTCTAATTTTCGTCTGTTCTTTTCTAATTATTTAAAATTAAGATGGTACCGATGGACTAAAATAAGTTTAGTACGTGTTTAACAGAATCGGGGCCACTAACATAATTATGTTAATCATTTCAAGATTTTTTTAAAGTATATATTTTCTTAAATTAATGTTCTTTGTTTACCCAGTCGCACTGAAGACTCTGTAAAGTAAATAAATTGCAACGTAAACTTACATTTGACCGAGTGTTTTACGACTTATATTTTAAGGTATTCCTTCGGTGAATATATTCTGGCCAAGTTGTAGTTTTCGAGGTCGAAGACACTAGAAAGTTTAGAAAATTAATAAAGGTGATGCGTAGATCAAGTAAAATATGAGCTGGCGAAAAGTGTAAATTTTAGACCGTAGACAAAAACTATTTAAAGATTAAGTAGAACAAAGGAGTGTCGAATTTGTTCCCAAGCTATGAGGTCTACTTCCAGTCTTATCATATTTAACTGAATACCGTAGTTTACATTGAGCAACATAGCCTACCCTACCTCCACTACCCAAAAAAAATACATTGTTGTGAAGATCTGTGCGAGTGCGGTCTTCCCGACCAGACAATGCCGCTCTTATTGGAGTGCCCAAAGTGTCTGGACACCTGCACTTTCCAAGATTTAAATCTAGCCAATGACGCTGCACTTAATGTGGCCAACTACTGGGCTCATCAAATTTAAATACTCACAGTTCTGAAAAACTACCATCGACTCGAAAAGAAGAAGATCTGAAAACCATTTTTTTTTTTGTGAATTTTTAATTCATATTACCCGCGGTTCTGTCCACATGGATGTTAACCAATGATGTTACAACTAACGTATTCTTTGTCCTTTTTTTAAAGCTTATAATTGTGTCAAAAACGTTTCAGATGTTAGCTCGTCAAAATGTACCAAACAAATTTCCTTTGGCATCGTTAGGATTTTATGTAATATTTATTTAAATAAGAAATACTTATAAGCGGTTTTTCCTTTAGCGTCCAATCGTCTGTAGGTATAATAAGCTATCTAAAGGCTCTCAGTAAAGTAAACAGGCACGTACTCGCCGCAGAGACGGTTAAAAAATAAAATTTACACAAGAAATGAAGTGCGCGCAAGAAAGCAATTTCCCTGCGAGATCTCTGTAATGGCCACCTTCATCTAATAAGGACGAATTGCTGTGGACACGGTATATACAGGATTATTTAAAAAGGAGTGCGGATATCCCACAAGGTTATCACGTACATAAAACTAAATAAATTTTCCCCAAGGAACTTAGGTCGAAATCTTAAATTGAAAAATGAAATTTTCATACAGGTCACGTGACTGTATGAAAAAGTTATTTTTATTTTTAAAATTTCGACCTTTGTTCCTTGGGAAAAGTGATTCAGTTGATTACCTCGTAGGATATCTGCACTCCTTTTAAAATAAACTTGTATCAAAAAGAAAATATAATTATAAAAGAATATACTCAGTGCATGAGTAATACTCATAGGGGATTTAATTATATCGAGTTTTAGGGCCAACCCACACGTACCACTGACCACAACCAGACCACGTGGTCGGGCCTATATTTTGCATTGAAAATGAATAGGTGGTCCTATTCACACGTACCACATTTTGCAGTCGGTATCGACCACTTGTAGCTGCTTGACAACATTTTGAAGCTGCGATGTGGTATGGTTGTTGTACATGTGGGTTGAGCCTAAATTAGCCTTAAGTTTATAAAGGTAGATTTTTTACTTTGTTGTTCTTCATTCCGTCAACATTTTTAGTGTAGTTTAATAAATGATCACGTTTATCATGCTTACAACATGTGTATAACCATGTTATTAATATTAATTAGGATTTCAAAACTCTTCTGCTTCCCTTGCAATTGTTTGCTTACAAAAGAGTACCTACTTAGCAGCATATTGAAATTTATTTTGTTATAGTAAAGACATAAAGCTATCAACACCTACTTCAACTCGGGTTAGTGTCAGCTTCTTCTTGCCGCATCTACCTTATAGCCCACAGTTTCGTGCCTCTACGTTCGTGTGGTCTCTCCACAGGATCCTCTGTAGAAAATTGCGCGCCCTCACTTCCCGTGTTGCTTTAATTTCAAACTACTTTCAAAACTATATTCATAGTCCTTTAGTGGATGCCACTGATTGTTTGTAGAGTACACTTTAAAGAAATTATTTTTTCTTGTCAGTTGAGAGTACCAAAATTGACTGAAAAATCCGACTACCTACTAGGATCCAAATGCTTAACCAAAGTTCCAACTACAGATAGAAACGAAACAAATAGTGTTGCTCAGAAAATACAAAAAAATACCTCATTTCTAATCTCGGATAGTACAGTAATCCGTATAAAAGAATAACTAAATACATGAAAGAAATGTTAATTGAAACTACAATTACATAACGCCTTGTTATTTAGAACAGTAAAAGTATTTTCAGTTGCTTTTGAGCTAGGTATTTAAATAAAGTCTATTAGTGAGTCTAAGTGGCTGACTCGACACTAGAATCGCTGCAATGTAGGTCACTTATATTTTAGACTGGATGTTAATTTTAGTGCAAATTAAGTTTTAACGTTTTATTTTAATCAACTTATGATTTAATTATCAAAGTCACATAACAAGATTTGAAGTTCAATGTATTAATCTATATGAATATAATAAATAGGAAAGATTTGATTGTTTGTTTGTTTCCATTGAATAGTCTCCAAATTTACTGAACTGATTTGAAAAATTCTTTCACTATTGGGAAGCGACACTATCCCCGGACGACTATTATATAAAAAAATTGAGATCACGGGCGGATCTGCGGGAAACAGCTAGTGTAAATTTTATCGAGTTTCGATTAATATATATCTATCTGGAAAGCACGTTAAGCCGTTGGTCCCGACTGTCATACAGTGATCTTTGATAGTCGTTAAGTCATTACAATTCTGACAACCAGTCTTACTATGGAATACAGTATTACCTAGCAATAGGTTGTGGAGGTCAGATAGGCAGTCGCTCTATGCAAAATACGGTATTCAGCTAAATCCGGTAAGACTGGAAGCCGACCCCAACATAGCTTGGAAAAAAGGCTAGGCAGAAGATATATCTATCTGGAACTAACCGGGTGTGAAGGGTGCTAAAATTGTCTCTAAAAAAGGCACAAATGTTAATCACGATTTTTAACTTATTACACATATACCTTTTAAGTTTGAACCATCGTTCAGGTTCAAAATTAGTATTTTTAAGATACTTTTAAGTTCTCTGCGTCTGAAATTATAACCTTAAATTTACCAAACATTATTATTAAAAACTTTTTGCTAAAATGGCGTGGTTTCCTGCTTAGGAACACGACTTCAATTAACTTAAACTGGAAGCGATTTTACTTCAATTGAAAGGTTCGTACGGAGATCAAAAGTTTATATACAATTACTTCAATAGATGAAGGGATAAACAACTGTAAGTAATTAAGTAAATGTTTAACAAGTCTTTAATTGTATGTTGGAACATCGTTATTAGCTGTTTCCTTAAGGCAGGTACAACCATCCATATTATTTTAAGGCAGTATTTTCTACGTAATTGGGAAGGCTTATTGTTGTATATTTAGCATATTTAAGATAATATTTTAGTTAAGTATTCAAGGTCGTACTTCTAAAAAGTAGGTACCATAATTTCTTTTTTTTTTTTTTTTTAATTATAATTCATGTATACAATTGTTTCTTGACTTTTAGGATTTGTTCTTTAAATATAAATAGTGCATAAAAGCAAACAGCCGATTCACGAAGTAATAAATTATTACATTCGATTTATTAATATCTAACAGTATAATATAATAATATCTTGGGACAGCTCACGCACGGCCATCTGATCACAAACTTGGCAAAACCTGTACTATGGTAACCAGACAATTGATATAGATACTTATATTTCTAAATACATTATTAAGATTGATGACTATTTTATTTAATTCAATATTTACACAGGAATATTTAATTACAAAACACTTAATACTAAACTATATTAATTAGACAAAACTAAAACTAAAAAATAGCATCAAAAAACTCATCCACATCGCTGTCGACTGGAAGTGTGCCCATAAGGCTGGCAGCATTGCCACGTTGAATGGCAATGCTTAACCGCTGACCAAGGTAAAAACCAGCCCTTGGGTCACATGAGGTGTCAACAAGACGCTTGGATAAATCTTTGACAAGAATGTGAGCACTCGGACCCCACGGTCCCAATGTTTCAACCCCAAACGGCTCGAAAGTATAACTTCCAACTAGGTTGTTATACTTCCGCCGCTTGAGGTTCTCAGCAGCCGCAGCAGCAGCGCCAGCACAGCACGACGAACTAGGAAGATGGGATGGCGCAAGAGTATCGACACAAGTAGCGTCCCACACTAAAGGCCTACCCATCTTCCAAGGAAACAGAGACATGCCGTCCGGTCTCTTGCCATCGTCGCGTGCCAAGCCATTGGGTTCGAGTACGGCTGGAACGCCGACGGCAACAAGAGCACGGCGTATTATGTCATTGATATTCGCGTGCCGCGCCATACGACCTGCGCTACGGCTGCATGACAGGCCGTGGTGTCCGAGGCTGTTGACAACCTCGCCACAGTGGCAGCGATGTGGAGAGCAGCAAGAAGCGCCTAAGCGAAGGGAAGCAGCGAGGCGGAAAGTAGTATCGTCGAGCAAGGTGCCTATGTTCGACGACGGCAGTGCGTGAAGCCAAAGACCTGACTCCCACTCACCCACAGCCAGCAGGCGCGCACGCTCCGCAGTAGTAGCAGATGAAGAAATAAGTTTTTGCTGAACTACTCTGCAGAGCGGCTCATCCCACTGTCTCTGCGATGATGGATGGTCAGGAAGATTTGAATTCGGGCAAGCAAGTCTCCAGGCATCTACTGCCTCGGTGAAGCACGGCACGTCAAAATCAACCAGTGTGGAGGCTAGGATATTCCTGGTTAATTTATCCGTGCTGTGGACCGAGGATATAAAAGCTGGTAAACTGAAACTGGTAATTTTGCGGACGCCGAGCCCACCCATACGGATAGGAAGAGTGGCTTGAGTCCATACTCGGTCGTCCATGGCCACATTTAGAATTAAACTGAGTGTATATTTAATAATTTGATCCATTTTTTCCAAAAGTTGAGGGTGCTTCCATAAATGGGAGGCACGGAGAAAATAAGTTAATTTGGAACCAAAACAGCAATATCGAATAAGAGTGATGGCCGAATGCATATTAATTTGTAAAAGTCTTTCCGAAACGTCATTGAAATTTTGAATTTTTTCATCAATAAATTTGGGAAAGGAATCGTCAAAGATTGGACACCCAAGGAGACGAAGTGAGCTGTTGTCCAGAATTTTGATTTCGGGGGCTATTGCGTTGAATTTTGAAAGTGTCAGTAGTCTGTCTATACTGTCGGATAAATATAGTTCGCATTTAGAAAAATTTAGGTCAAGTCAAATAGAGTGAAATTTATCTTTTAAAAAAATGAGATCATTCAAAACAATGTCTACATCGCCTCCCAGGGTCCCATCATCAAGATACCATACGTTAAATTTAGAATTTAGTTGGCGAATAATTGGGTGAATAACTAAGCTGAAGATTACTGGCCCGAGGGGATCACCTTGTTGACAGCCAACGGCGGACTCTAAAGGATTGTCCCGATATAGTAATTTAGAAGGATGTCTATAACATTGCCAAAGAAAACTATAAATTTGGGGTAGTTCTTTTCTAATTTCTGCCAGTAAGGCGTCCCTATTTACCGAATTAAAAGCGTTTTTGATGTCAACCTTCAGAACGACCTCACCTTTGCCAGAATTTAGGTAGGTCGACAACGCGTGTACGGCAGCCTCACAGCCCCCTTTAGAGCCATAACCAATACATACTTATTATAGATAAATTACACCCAGACACAGAACAAATGATCGTGCTCATCACAAAAAGATTAGTCCTGAATGGGAATCAAACCCACAACCTCCGGCGTAGCAGTCAGGGTCACTAACCACTAGACCAACATGCCAGACAATAGTATCAGTAGCTAGGAAGGTAGAAGCTAGTTTAAAACTAAGAAACAATATAGGTAATTATAAACTGAACCTATGCACGTGCAAACTCAGTACAACCACGAAGGCACTTTAACCACCTTTCCGAATTCCTCTTAACCGTCTACAGCCGCTAACCACTTAGCGCTTACTTAAGCAAGTAATTTTTGTATCCCCAGCTTCTACTCTATTAAAATTTTCACCTCATTACCTCCCCTATATAATTTGCCGTAGTCGGTGACATTATTAAAACTTGGTACACCATCCCTGCCATATTTTAGTTCTGTTGATAATTTTAGTCAAGGACGTTAGTACACCTTAGGGACGCGGGGTAACCAACATTTTGTAAAGGATATTGCGTTTTGTATCAGCCGTTTTTTATGGAAGGTTTTGAATTAGAAAACATGATATTATTTTTTTGTAGATTCTAGATATTCTATACATAGAATGACAATGAAAATATTTTTAATTATTTAGTGATGATGTGCTATGCTATTACCTATTCCTATTTTAATTTTATAATTAAATTTTTATTTTGTAATTGTTGTAATTTTTACGTGTTTAAAAATATATTTTACAAATAAAACAAATAAGTAATTCATTGCACATTTAATTTAAACTCCACAAAAACCAACTCTTAGACAATAAAAAGTATTTAGATTTTATTTTCTTAAAATATTAAAAAGCATACAACTGTTTCATTTCATTATTTATTTTAACCTGTGGACGGGCTCGTGGGCTAAGGGTAAGCCGTACAGTTTGACCGATAATAAAGATGAAGCCGCACTCGCAACGGTTGGTCCGTGGATGGGTGACCATCTGTAAACATATCGAGACCCCTCCGTGCCTCGGAAACCACGTTAAGCCGTTAGTCCCAACTGTCATACAGTGATCTTTGATAATCGTTAAGTCATTACAATTTTGACAAACACGTCTTACTATGGAATAATGTCTTACCTAGCAATAGGCTGTGGAGGTCAGATAGGCAGTCGCTCCATGTAAAATACGGTATTAGCTAAATCCGGTAAGCTAACCTGTATGTAAATAAATCGGATTAAACTCGCTATTATGTTCCAGACAACGGAAAACTTTCGCACGATACCATTACTTTGAAACTTGATAACAAAAACATTACAGCCATCCACTTAAGTGAACCGTTCTAAAAGAAAATACCCCTTCATATTCCATACACGCTACCAACATCTAAAAACTTACAACTTGTAAGCTTCAAAAACAATATCCTGGCGGTAACGAGCTCGCTCTAAAAAACTTGTGTACCAACATAACAGTAAATAGGTTCAAGTGAAACAAGTCTGGAAAGAGCCTATTCTGAGCTTAATACGTTTCGTGAAACTTAAAAAATTAACTACGCTTTCCTTGGAAAGTAATGAAGGTGAAAAATGGCGAAAGAAGCAGCCTTTAAATGTTAGATGTGGGGAATGAACATTCTGGTCGCTCTTTTGTTTTTCTTTGTGAAGCTGAATTCGTAGAGCAGTTTGTTTGAATGAGTTTAATTGGAGCTAAAAATACGAGGGCATTGAACTTGTTTGGTATGCTTAAAATAGAACTGGAAGCGAGTTTCTGATTACGACAAGTACGTTCTGTACATTATTTTGGTTTACTGGTTATGACTTTAACACATTTAACTTGATCAGTCACCTATTTTTAATTTAAATTTTTGTTTATAATTTTGTCTGATGAAAGAGAAAGTCACGTATATATTTAAATAAATACATTTAGTAATACAAAAAACCATTATCTGTTTATGATAAAGCGATAATTAGGTTATCCTTTACTTTTTAAAAGCTCAACGTTAACGCAACTTCCGTGCTGCTTAATTTGCTTAAAACGTTCATGGCTTTAATTTAAAAACACATTGATTTAAGTTATAATATCATTATCTTTCTGTAAAATGTCCATTTTAAACATATACTAGTCCTCTAATAAAGGTGATAGAAAAGATTTTTGTTTTGATCACCGTTCAATGTAAAAGTAAAATTAAACGAAACGGTTAACAATAGGCTCCATAGCCAAAAGGCTCTCCTATCACCCATTTCTTTTTGCCGGTTTGACTACCTAACACTACCAAACAATTGTTGTTTTTTGTTAACCCAATATTATTGCCGTACACTACGAGCCTGTTTCACCATCTTCAGATAACTTTATTCGATGAATAATTTTGAAATTTTAACCAGTTGTTTCATACAGAAACTGTCAAACATCAATTTTATTCATCGAATTAAAGTTATCTGACGGTGGTGAAGACGGCCCTAAGTCTATACGTATTACTTCATGTGTACTCAAATTGTTAAATAAATAAATAACATCTGTATACAACCTTACAGGTAACTCCAAGAAATTTACAAAACTTTTTTCATAACAAACTTCAAACATTCCAAAATTAGGCATACTTGACTTACCCTACGTTAAAAAATGTGTCAAGCATATTCAAAACATTGAGTGGTGCGATCGCGATCACTAATGGGTGGCTTAACGCGGGACAAGAGCCTCTTACATCCCTAGAGGCCGATAAAACGAGGGTCTTGGCGACGTCAGCCTCTCTCGCCTCTTAACCGAACAAGAGAGGCTTCGCTCGATCTGGTTATACCCGCTTTGAGATGAGGGCGTTGTGAGCAGAACTCAATGAGGTTTAAGTTTGATGCTTCTGTTTTTTCTTAATTAAATATGACAGTCGTGATTAAAATGAAATGGCAGTGTGTTACACTTGTATGTTAATCACAAATATCAACAAACTATACTAATATTTTATAAGGATTTGTAATTTATAAGTTGTTAATAAATAAACTCTAAAATTAACCAACCAATTTAAAAAAAAAACATTCGCTTATTAAATGCTACAATTGTTATCCTTGAGTAACATAGTCTACTCCTTACTAGAAAAACCGGGCAAGTGCGAGTCGGACTCGCCCATCGAGGGTTCCGTACAACATTTATTATGCTTTAATACAAATGTATAGGTTTTAGACATTTTCCTGTAAGTGTAGTATACAATAACAATACTTCTTGCCAAATTTTAAAGTTCAAGCCAGTGGGAACTACCCTATTAATTTTGACATTTGCACTTGTCAATTTAGTGTCCAGGATTAAAAAACAGTATAATTGTATATAAACAGAATAATTATTGACATATTAACTAAATAAAATCCTTACAAATATATTAAACGATAAATACACGGTACTGTATGATTTACCGTACTTGCGAAATTAGGTCCATAGGATCAAATTAAACTGTAAAATTTTAAAATAAAATATCACAACGTCAAATACGATGTTAATCAGCCGACACACGTAACAGGCACATAAATCAGTTCACACGATCTTTCATCAATTTTTAATTAAAACCGCCATCTTGCCGCGATAAACCAAAATGGCGGCGTAATAAATCTGAACATGGAAGCCTACAAGTTAATATTCGCGAGCTTGGCACAGCGCCGTACATTTGAGAGAACCATATTTTGAGCATGTATCTAATACATATTTGTTAGTATGGCAAACAATTTCAGAAACTTAGGTAAATCTTAAGTCGGAAATCTTGACGGAATATCCTAACCGAACGTCATATGAAGGGTATAGGTCGATTCAAACTCAGTGGCTGCTGCAAAGTTGTTTACACACTGCGCAGTAACTGGCCCCGGAACCACGTTAGTGCATGAATTGTTTACTGCGCAGCGACTCGCCTCATATTTGCAGCTGCCATTAAGTTTGAATCGCATCTTACCTACTTATATTGACTTTGACAAGTGTCTGTCAGTAGCTCCTGAATGAATGGTCCGACTTGGTTCCAATTTTTGTTGAATCATTTTTCAACAGAAACTGCACTAAAGTTGAACCCATATCATGATCGAAATAGTTCATATCTTATTTGTTATCTTCTTCGGCGGTTTGAAGATTACTAGTGTTTTTTTATTAATGTAATTTATAAGTCATCATCATCATCCTCCTCCTGCACTTATCCCAATATCATTTGAATGATATAAATCTAAATTATAATACTGACCTATAAATTTCCCACTGCTGGGCACAAGCCTCTTCCCATATATAGAAGAAATTAGCATTGCTCACCACGCTGGCTTAGTGCGGGTTGGAAATTTTAGATTCCAATTGTTGGAACCCAGGTTTCCTTACGATGTTTTCCTTCATCGATTGTCAATGATGTCTTAGAATAATGAAGAAAGTACATATAACTTGGTATATTGAACTGTTAAGTCACCACGACATTATATTAATGTAAAATTATCATGAAGTGACCTTTTAACTGAAAACCGATGTAACATGCAGTTCGAATATTAAACTCAATAAAATTCAAACAGGACTCCGTTCAACACATGTTTGGTATAACACTAGGAATACTGACGTTAAAAGAGAATAAATCAAATGTCAAATGAATGTCATTCAACATTGTATCGGCACTGTATGACAATGTTTCGGCAGTAAATATGAAATGGTAAAGCTAAGAGCTTATGTTTTATGTGAAGATAAGTACTAATGCTGTTGGAATTTACGGGAAGGTATTGCATCGCACATGATTGGAGAATTAAAGGTGAAACTTATTACACTTGCCTCTATTTACTCGTTTTAAATTTTGAGTTCGCAACTGATTGGGTACCTTAACTTGGAACTACAAAACTGAGAAGGCCAAAAAGCCGTTAATGAGATGACATCTATCGCTTTTTCCTGGAAGTGGCTCTAGACAGAAGAGACTGTAGCAAATTGGGAGGTCCTTGCGCCAGCAGTAGGACAAATAATCGGTGACCAAAAAGTGTAACGTAAGTATGGTGCACGCCAGCTAACTTCTCAGCATCACGCAAATCGATCTTGCCGTCAGTTTTCAATGAGAGTTGGCGTTTTGGTCTATCTTTACTTCTGAAATGTATACTTATCAATAATCAGTATCTTTATTTGAGAGAATATGGTACAAAGGTATTAAACACTTAAAAGATAATTTAAGGATTAATTAATTATTTATTTTTTAATAAATTAATTATTAATTTAAGTTTATTTGTAGGGTGCCAATTACTTACCCTTCAAGAGTTAGGTAGTTGGACTAATCGTGACCTAAAAACACTACAAGTTTGTGTTTTCTTCAAGTACACTTTAATTAATTTATACTTGTTCGACTAAATGAGCTCCCGTATAATTCAATCAATTGTAAATATCTAGCACGTAGAAGTATCTCATAAAAGTTAACTTATTATATTACATTATTTATCCGCTCGGTTCATAACATAATAAATACGCTCTTTTCATGGACCTGAAATAATGGTATACTATTTCTTTATGTAATGGCAACACTGTTGTTGTTTCATTTTAAGGACATTGAAAATTTATGAAAACATAATTTAATTAAAAAGTTTTACATAGGTATAACTGAAAAATAGTACGTAACAATGACTACCTCTTGTCTACTGGTCGCAAGCACGAATGACGTGCAACGGGTCTCGGGTTCGAATCCCGGGTCGGGCTAAGTACAGTTACTGGACTTTTCTGTTAAGAAATACTCAATATAGCTCGGAGTCAGGATCTGTGGCGGTGGTTACACCACCGTGCCTCGAGCACGTAAAACCGTTGACGCTGCGCCTGTTCTCCCATCAGACTGGGAGAGTGAAGGAACAGAGAGTGTACCTGTGTTTGCGGACACACTTGTGCACTATATCTCCTTCGTAAATGGCTGAACTTACTTGAGATTGGCCGCCGAGGTTTTAATTAAGTCTGGAGATTATTAACAATTCAACAAGAAAATTAATAAAAAAGATTAATTAAAACTATCTAAACCTAAATTTAAAAAACAAATTCTTATGTGCCTTGCTCAAAATTTGTAATTTTATTTCTCAAAATTTCATGAGATTTATTGCTAGCAAAAAATTGTATTATTATTATTGTTTTTATATTTAAGTAGATGTGTTTAAATTTTAAAAAAACTTTATCTAATATAAGCTAGTAACATGTGGAAACGTAGTGGATTGTACAATAACCTATAGCATACTGTGTATTTAGATATAATATACAATGTACGATTGTTGGTTTCCCAAATAGAAAAAAAAAAATAAAAAAATAAAAAATAGATACTCAATATAGCTCGGAGTCAGGATCTGTGGCGGTGGTTACACCACCGTGCCTCGAGCACGTAAAACCGTTGACGCTGCGCCTGTTCTCCCATCAGACTGGGAGAGTGAAGGAACAGAGAGTGTACCTGTGTTTGCGGACACACTTGTGCAATATATCTCCTTCGTAAATAGCTGAACTTACTTGAAATTGGCTACCGAGGTTTTAATTAGGTTTGGAGATTATTAACAATTCAACAAGAAAATTAATAAAAAAGAGTAATTAAAGGGATAATGTACACGTGTCGTGGTGGCCTAGCTGTTCAATGACCGGATTTGTATGCACATTTTTTTTTAGTTTGCAGGTTCAACCCCGGCAAGTACAAATGTGACTTTTAGAAAGTTATATGTACTTTCTTAATCATTCTAAGACACCATTGACAAACTGTGAAGGAAAACATCGTGAGGAATTCCATAAAAAAATGTAATATGGAATCGCCAACTCGAATTGAGCAGGCGTGGTGATCAATGCTCATTCCTTCTCTATATGAGAAGAGGCCTGTGCCCAGCAGTGGGACGTGTATAGGCCACGAAGTAATAACGCAGCACGGTAATTATTATGTACGCCTAAGTACACTGCAATACTTTACTGAAAACTGTGTGCAGGAGGGGGCTGAGTGCCAAAAACCTAATTATAATGTTTGACCTGGCGTCCCGGGGCTGTGCACACATGCAGCTAATCAACTTAAACTCTACTAAATTGACAGTACACGTAACATAGTCTTGCTTTAAAGGGTTCTTAATAAATCTACATATCTAATATTTGAGTAAGATTAGGATAAAGTGAATTGTATTTCGACCTTAATCGTACTTTTTAGGGTTCCATAACCTTAGGGTAGGTACAGGACCTTATTACTAAGAATCTGAAGCGTGATGGTTAGACAGTTGAAATTTTCACACATCATAATACAATTTATTTCTGTTGCTGTTGTCGCTATAACAAAAAAATACTAAACTGAATAAAATAAAATATTTGAGGGGGCTCCCATAAAACTTTATGTTTTTGCTCGTTTTTGCTTGATATTGTTATAGATAATGGTACTGGTCTTTCGAGTCTGACTCGCACTTGGCCGGTTTTTTTATACTCTGATGTTAGAAAACAATATACAGTCGATCTGATGGTGAAGAGGAGCGAATCCTATAACCCATGGACGCTTATAACACTTGGGGAGCTACAAACGCGATGCCAACCTGTTCCTTACCCCCCACAGGAGTCTGGAAACCTAACTCACCGCAAGAATACAACGCTATGTTGCTTAGCTCGATCTTCTGTAGAGCGAAGGTATATCACCAATCTGCTTCAAATCGAGAGGAGTCTACGAATCTCTGTGTCCATAGAGATCTAATGATTAAAGAAATATAGGAATAAATTGAAGTACACAACATATAATAAAAAGCAACCATAAAATCATGAGCCTTATTTGAGGTGCTACAAAGTTTTTTATTGAGCTGTGGATAGAAGTCGATTGAAATCGATATCTATCGATCTTTTTTTTGTTTTCGATGATGATATTATTACTTACATACTTGAAAATTGTGCAGAATTATAAACTGGAATTGCACGAAAATCAGTTGTGAATGTATGATATTTTAATAGAATTTTGCTTAAAATAGCTATAATATAAGATTAATACTACTACACTTATAAATTATTAAATAAAAAATGTGAGCACCATGTTTGATTTTTAGATTTTTGAAAAACACCCCTGTATATAATCTGCCCTCAACTTTCCTATCTACAATAATATGACGTCATCAAGTATAGTATGCTAAATACACAGATGATGACTGCTAAAGCTATTAGCAAACCATAACGGGGCATAATGCCGCTCAATTGTACTCAAATACTCCAGAAACGGTCATAACGATACTGCAGTGGTCACGTGCATCTTGTTAATACTGCTCGACACTGTAATTGCAACATTTACACTGTCGTGCAAATTGTAAAACGGCTTCCTAACAATCGGATGAACGGCTGCGGCTTGCGTCAGCTGCGCGCCTACACTTCGTGCGCTAAAATAGACCCATTTTTGTTTTTCGTTTCAAATTTGTGTGTTAATTTTAGTTTTAAATGTTGAGTTTCTGACTATAGTTGCGAGGATGTGCTGTCAAGCTTTTAATGAGTTTTTGTTGGATGTATTTTACATGGAGCGGGAAATGATTCAAAAATAAAATAGTTGGACAGAGTAAAATGCCAAAGACTGGGAAAGTTTCGAAGGGAAAATAGATGTTGGAAAAAGCGAGATTAATCACGTCGAACGGAAATTAAACAAAAATGGGCCATTAGTGTGTTGTTCATGGATTAAACCATCGTTGGTTCAGAGATTTCATTTTTGTTATTTTTATGTGTTATTAATAATGTTCATACTGTAGTACTTTGTTGTGTTTTTAAATATCAATTCTACAATTTTCTTAACTTTAGTTAAAGTTATATAACACTAAACTTTTCCTCATTTTTTTATTCTCATGCTTGAACTGGGTATATGGACCAAAATTTACCTTTCAAACAAAAGTGAATAAAACGGAACGAAGGAAATGGAAAGTAGGTCAACTTTGGAAACGTCTCGAAAATTGAATAAGGGTTCGAAAGACCAATAAACATTTCAAAGGACCTCAAATACGATGTTTCCTGGTCCTTGTTTCCTAAAGTTCTATTATTCAAGAATTTAGGATAAAAACTATTAGGTAATCCCTTCGATTCAATATGTAAATTAATTCAAAATAAACTTGACCCGAAGCGCATCGCTATCTTGCTTCACCACACTATCAGCATTCGCTATTTGTGTCCGTCTTTCTCCTACAATAAGTCTAGTAACATATTTCTACTGCCCAAAAACATTAATACAAATATTTTGGTTCTTCACATCTATATAATAAGGTACAATTTGTAATGACTGCCAAATACCAATTGCAGATTACGAATAGTTGTGTACAAGTCGACAATTTTATTCATGCAGGTCACCAAACGTTATTTCGGTTATTGTGGTTCTTATTGTTGCAAGAATAGAGGGTTTTGGTTGTGTAAGAAAGATTTCGGGACGACGAATGACATATGTTTTGGAGGTCCAAGCTGCAGCCTGAATGAGAATTAAATACCTATTCAAGTCTTAGTCTCGTGCAATATTTATGTAAATGGCTGAGCTAAGGGGTTGATCCTGGGAAATTTTAGATTGTTGTGTAAACGTTGTACCTTTAGTTATCAAGGTGTTTGGTTTATTCATAAGGCTTTGAAAGATGCAGACTGTGGACAAGTTTTTGAATACTTAGCAGTTCTTGGGTCTATAGTTGGTGACGGCGTGTAAAAGGGTGCAATCTATTTTAAATGACTTGACATGACTTTTTTACTAACTATAAATAAGGGATATAGACTACGTAATTATTTTGCGACCATATTAAAGTAAATTATTAAACTAAATAAACTTCCCTTTAATGCTAGAGAAAGCCAACGGTTTTATCACCTAAAGTCTTCACCAGCATAGCTTTGTCCCAAGCTATATTGGGGTTGGCTTTCTTTTCTTTCCAGTCTTGCCGTAATTAGCTGAACACGGTATTTCACATAGATTGACTGCTTAGCTGACCTCCACAACCCATTTCTGGGTAATACAATATCCCTTAGAAAGACTGGTTGTCAGAATTGTAATGGCTTAACTACTGTCAAAGATCAGGGCATCCCAGTTTCGTATGTCATGTGTTTTATGAACTAATGTGCTAATCCTAAAATAAAAGAAGACAAATTCTTTCAGCACTAGCATAACTAGGTACCTAGACACTTTCCACATGATAAAACAAAGAACATTCCCATTCAGACAAATCTACGAACTCTTCAGTAAAATAAAACTTATTTGCGAGTTGACGAGGTTAAGTTATATACGACAATACAAAGTTCAACGTTGCAATTCCCTCATAATTCTAACGGACGTGCCCATCTCGCGTGGTCGCCATAAAAATAGAGGTGGTACGGAATTTTTAATATCTTTTACATTACCGCAACTTGTGAGTAGCGAAATATTAAAATGTCGCCGAAGTTATTCTCGTGTATGCGGGCATCCATTGGAAGATATGCGGCGTATAAGCGAAGCGATTTATTCTGCTGGAAGAATGTTATTGGTACTTAGAGAAATACGTAATATGGACCCGATTAACAGGCTAAGTTAAAGAAAAAGGCCAGCTTTACTAATTTATGGAGAAGGTTTTGGTAGGTATCTAAATATAGTTTTAAAACAAATGACTGTTCTGGAGAGCTTTTTTATAATTAGTGTCGAAGGCAGTGTTTCTTCTTCTTCTATAAGTGCGACTCTTTAATAAAGGTAGAGATCAATTCCAGCAGTTGGTAGCCTAACAGCTGCTGATGTTTGCATGAATGCGTGATCATTGTTTTCTGTGCCCGGTCATAATTTATCTATAATATGTATGAATTTAGAAACACAGAAGTATGTTTATCAGTTATCTGCTTGCCATAAAGTAGGCTTTGCCTTGTTTAGTTTATTTTAGTCCCAAGGTATTATTATTTTATTAACGATGATAGAAATCGCTTGAATGACATTAAATATATGGGAATGACATCGCTTGTCGATAAGTCACGATGTCAGACGAGAAAGAGGATTTGTCACTTTCATTTATTTGAGCGATCTCATTTGCGTTATTAGTTGCAAATATTGGTATAGAATAAAATAGTTGAGTCAGGTCTTTTGATGAGTCAAATTTTTTCGTCACACAAAATGAAATAATAATAATATTTTTAAATGTACATAAGTATATTATTTTTTTTAGTATAATTATATTTAAAAATGTAATTAATGTGTGTATTTTAAAATAATAATAATAATTATATTCTTTATTGTAAAACGTAAAGTAGAAAACATAAAAAAAAAACTGGTACAAGGGACGGCCTTATTGCACACGGCAATTTCTTCCTGGTAACCATGTAAAAATGTATTTTCCAAAAAAAATTCTTTTGATAGGGATCGTTATAAAACCAAAGTCAGACTTAGTAAATAAATCACTTCAGAGTTTATTTGTTTTAAAACTACTACAAGTGTGTGGAGTTTCACCTTTAGAGTAAAGATTGTGTTTTTATTATCTTTTAGAGATGCTACGCCTAGTGCACAAAGAATATTTAATATTTGAACTTAGAAACTTTGTGTTGCTGGAATTTTTAAGCTGGAAACTGGATATTTGTGACAGAGATTTTTAAAACATGCATAAAAATATAGGGATATAACTCGATTTTAACCTATGTTCCAAAAAAAGACCGAGTCAATAAATATAATAGGTTGTTTTAGTGATTTTGCTTCGTTTTTGCAAATAATTAAAAGGACGTACAAGCTGAGACAGTAAAAAAATTATAATCCCTCTTCATCGGTCACCGGTGACCGACGCGACATTTTAACACGAAAAATGGTTTTCATCTTTTCATAATACATGTTATGTATTTCATTTGATACATGTTAGTATGTTATGTTTTCATTTACATGTTAAAAATAAAAATATTCTTTCTGTTCCAAAAATTTAAGCTTTTTGGAACTACAGAAGAAAGAACGCCGTCAAAGCACCCTTTCACAATTTAATCTTTTAAAAATATGCATAACAACTCATGTAGAAAGATAAAACATTATTATAATACAAAATTCCGTCCCGTGTCAACAGCACCCTAAATGACCTTTAAAAGATAGGGACACGACAAACTTATTTTTACTTTTGCTAATGAAAAATAGACTTTATTATCAGGCTAAAAGGTTTAATCGATTGCATGGACTAAATGGTATTTTGAGAACAATAGTCTGCAGAAGTATGGTGGACCGTTGTCTTTTGCACCTGTTTGGTCTTTAAAAGGGTTTAATATGGTTCTGTCTGAGCTATCCAGCTCTCAAGTGTGACCGGGCTGACCTGGTGGAGTTTCGTATTGATGAATGTCCTCGAAGTATTATTTATAGCTATGTTAAGCCCGTACTCTAGAACCTAATTATCGGAGTCTGGTTTACCGACTTCATTAGGAGGAGTTTTCAAGTTGACTTTATGTTTCATTGAATGCGATATTTTTGGCAATCGTAGATTGATTTTAAATATTCGGTTTGTAATCGCTAGGATGATCCCATATTAATTTCATTAAAATCGTTCATATCCTGCAATTATTTACTTTAATTGTATTGTTGCGAATTTTAATTTAATTATTATATGACTTTTATCTCTAGTATTAAGAAAACTATAATACCTAATTAAAAAAATATTTTTGCACTTTTGCAGAAGATCTTGCCGTTTCGATAATTATGAACTCGAACTGAAAATGTTTCTCGTTTACGTTATGTTTTTAAATCATGCTATACATCTGATAGAAAAAAAAACCTTTTTTACTCTTCATACAAAATTATAGAACTATTCTCGTAGTACCTGAATTACCCTAAATAACGAAATGTAATTGTTAGGAACTAACTATCACATATGCTATTTACGGCTCAAAGCCGGTAAATTCTATCTGTCCATAGTTCCAAAGAGTTCGTTTTGGTTGACCGCGCTAATCTCCGATTTGAAAAATTCTTTTAAAGTTGGTATCCCATTTATCGAGGAAGGCTACTTTTTACCACGATACACGACGCCCACGCGAGTCAAGCCTTGGGCAAAAGCTAGTCTACCGTTATTCTTAACATCATACTTGGGTACACAAATTGGGCAACAAATACGAATGGGAATTGGACCCTCAGTAATAACAATTATGAATTCAAGATCCGTCGGTCGTAACAAGTCGGTTAATGGTTAGCATATATTGTCTTTGTAAATTAATATGATTGAATAACTGTGATGGAGTATGGATTTTGATGAATTATTTATTTGCTGTCTGAAATTCTTCGCATTGTTTTCTTAGGTGAATAATGGAATTATTCTTTTCATTTACCTTAGTTAGTTTACGTAGTTTAACCAGTGTGCTTGCGACCACGGCCAGTGTAAACCGAAACGGCAGAAACGTCAAGCCTTAAAAGGTAAATGCATGAGATCGCGTTAATTCCCGTGACGTAATTTCATTAAAATTACGGGTGTTGTAATAAAACAAGGGATTTTTAAAGACCATAGTTTAGTAAATTAGTTCTAAATGAAAGCATAAACGGAAAAAAAAAATCGCACGTCTTTCTCAATAGTCGTATTTAATCCAATCCTTTATCCAATTCAACTGGTTGAAATAATAATAATAATAATAATTCTTTATTTGCGTAAAATGTAGGTACATAAAAGATAGTCAACAATGAAATCAGTGCCATATACATTTTGTCGTTAGTGACATGCAAATATTTTAACAGTAAACAAAAATCTATAAGTACATTGGCCAAAACTGTGGAATGTAATGAATTACAATATGTGTTTAGACTTAATACAAACGGTTTGTAAATTTTTACTTTTCGGCGGATGTGTCGTAATTTTTAAGAAACTAATTCATCTTAGGAAATGTTGCCGAATTTGTTCGTATATTCAAGATTTTATTTCCGAGCCGTGGGTGTGCCCAAGGGAAATGCCATTTTTTCTGGCTTATATTCAAACAAAGATACTAGTATTTATTATCAAGCCTGAACACTCTAGCTACTTCACTTTAACAAATGCAGATCGTTCGAACATTTAATAAGGCAACATAATAACACGACACAAAATTATTTCTACAAACCGTTTTATAAAATAATCATAAATATTTTTAGCATTAATGCTCATAAAAATTCACCATGAAACATGGGAAAGTAATATCTAAAATAATATTACTTTCCCAGACCAGACTTTAGACCAGAAAAATAGAGGCTTTAATTATAATAATACTATTCATTGTTTGACTTCTGCTATAAAAGAATAAAAAGTTTAAACACAACCAGAAAAAGGCTTGTAGAAGTTAAATCATCCTGATAATTTCTGAGTACAGGATATAAAAACTTTAAAATACCAAGCTATAATTCAAAGAAGTATTTCCATAAGAATAAAGTTTTTACAAACCCACGGGCCACGTGTCAAAGTTATGGACGGCTAAAATGGTAATCGCATATAATGTGACTAACAAGAGCAATCTACGAGAACAAAAAATAATTGTCTGCCTGTATGTTTCATGGAGCATCACGCATAAACTACTAGACAAAATCTGATTCGGTTTTTAGAATCGTGTTGCTAGAGGTCAAAATTAAAATATTATGATGCATTTTAATGTGCATATCTTGAAACGTATATGGAATTTTGGTGTAGTTTAAGGGCTATTCAATACTACATATCACGCATTAAAACCAGTTCATAATATAACTCGTCAAAAAGAACATTTTAGCGCTTCTAGTCTTCTTGGAATTCATATACTAGTGACTGGTTCACTTCCTGAGGTTCAGCCAAGTTAGTTCAGAACTTCTAAGAAAACTTGCTTTTTACAAGATGAACAGAAATCGTTGGGAATATTGTCGATTTTTGCTTCGATAATATTTTCATTTAATATAAGTCTAAGTTTTAAAGAAAAGAGAACGAAGCACAATTTATTTATCTAGCAATAGAAATAGCACACGCGTAAAATGCTTAGCACACCCGCACAACCACTCAGGATGTGAATAACATATTGCAATTAAACTAACCACATTATATTATTTTAATAACTTCCGTGAGACGAATTCATGATTATTTAAAGATTCAACGGCTTACTCACGCGCATTCTCGGGATCGCCCTACTAGTTTCAGACTAAATAGGAGTCCTTTATCATGAGCTGACGCGGCGGCGGCGGTGTCGCGAGTCGAACTGTGTACATATTACTAATTTAGGATGTATCAAGATCCTTTAAAGCAGCAAAAGAAAACCTTGTAAATTAGATACAAATAGAAATAACTTTGTAAATTAATTACAAGTAATGTTCCGCATGAATGAGTTATAAATAAATAAGAATAAAAGATAACCTTTCAGTAAAGTAGCAGATTGTTCATTAAAGTACCTAGATACAGATACAATTTCACAAGAACAACATAAACTGTATTTTTTTCTTACAATTAATCATGAAGAAAAGAGATCGTCTCCATTTCTGATATTAACGCGAATGTTAATAAAATAATAATTATTATTTACTTCTGATTGTATTGCGAGAGAGCTCATACTTTGTTTTCCGAAAAATAAAAATATAATAATGTAAAAATAGAAAAGTTGTGAGTGTTTTTCAAAAAGACACTCACAACTTTCCGTAGTAATGTGTAAGTAATTACGAATATAGAACATATTATTTGATGGATTACGTTTTCAAAGCATTATTGTTAGGAAAAAATTTGCATTATAATGGGCAATGTATCATAACTTGACTTTGACTGACGGGTGTGAATAAAAAATATTAAACTAAGTAAATTAGGATACTGTTGTGCATCTTATATAGTAAGTTTAATTGTTTTATTCGCGCGTTAACTTTCGGAGTAGTGATAAAAACATGAGATAGCTATGGAATGTATAAAAGACAGTAGCTATGGCTGCCACCACGATAAAAAATTATAGTAAAATAATTTCCCTGTTTCTTGACCGATTTTCGGCCTCTGCGCCCTATCTAAACCAAGCCCTTCCTAACCAAGTGACATTTCTACAAGCGGTAATGATGATAGAAATTGCCTAGATGATATTAAATGTTTGGATATGACGTTTTGATTCACGTAACTTAGACACGTCACTCCTATACATTTGAGCGATTCAATCAGCGTTATCGTTTATAGAAATGTCACTTGGCTAGGGGCGCAGATCAGCCATTTACGTAGGAGATATTATAGTGCACGAAACACAGGCTCATTGTCTTTACAGTCGCATAGGCCAATGGGACGACAGACCGACATGACCGGAGAGAAATCAGGCGCAGCACCAACGGCTTTCGTGCTTCCCGAGGCACGGGGGTGTAACAACTGCTACATTTTCTGACTCCAAGTTGTCCAGAGTATTTCTAAACAGTAACTATTTTTGATCCACCCAAAATTCGAACCCAGTCACGCTTGCGACTCCTATACCAAAGTGGCAGTCAATGTCTTTGAAGTTGTTAAATTGAATTTTTGAAAAAAAACTATGTTAATGCTATAGGCAACGCAGTGAGTGAAAGTTTTTAAAATTATATAATTTTTTTTTTTTGACAAAGTTGGCAGAGCTTGTACTATAGCAATCAGACAGCTGATAATCATACTTACAATATAACTCTAAATACCTACATATTATAAATAAATTACACCCAAAACCAGAACAAATGATCGTGCTCATCACACAAATATTTGTCTTGGGTGGGAATCAAACTTACGGCTACCTCCGGCTTAGCAGTCAGGTTCATTAACCACTAGACCAACAGGCAAGTCAAACATTAACAGTTTAGCCTAATTAATTCAATACGCCTTAACTCAATACACCGAAAATGTGCTTCTTACCATAATCTGCTAAGTAACAAATCATAACTGCGGAAAAGGGCTTTATCATCAATGATTTACGAGCGAAGATGAAACTTAATCCCCAAATCCAGACAAAGGGCTAATTATTGCCCTTTGAAGACTTTTGCCAAGTTTCGCGGCTAATTTAAATTGCCTTCATTATTCTTACTACCCCATGTAACCCCTGTTATACCGATTCTTTAAAAAGTAAAAAGTTTTTAATTTAGAAAAAAGTTGACTGGCACCATACCGGTTCATTTAAAAATACTTCATTACGACAATATGACGTTCTTTTTGTTTTTTTTTTGAAAATTGAGAAGTTTTTTTTTTGTTTATTTATTTTGTTATTTTATTAACGTGAGTTTGTTTTGCGCATTAATTTGACGGTAAGGATAATGTAATTTGTTGGGTCGTTGTTTTTATTGCCGCTGGGCATAATCAAGAGTAACAACAAGTTATGAATTTGTTATTAAATATTTTATTGTGAAAATATCTTATTTTTTTCTCAGTTTTTTGTAATATTACTTTTATCGAAATTTAGCTTTTACAAACATAAAAGAAAATGTAATTGGTTTTGTGTTTTCCAATTAAGTTACTAAATATAAGGAGTAGTAGTAATAATATTTTGTCAAAGTAGACGAACTTATAATTGGAAAGGTCAATCTTTAGATGTTGTTGTGTTGGATTAAATTGTGTGTGTGTGTGAATTTTTGTTTCAAATTTCTATCAATTATCTTTTCTTGAAATCATACTTGGGAAAGCTAAAGCAAAAAAAATATTAATCTTGTGTTCATAGTTATAAGCAAGCGTGGTGACTAATGCTTGTTTATTCTCTATGTGGGAAGAAGTATATGCCCAGCAATGGGACAAATGTTACAAGCCTGATACCTATATTATTCACATTGTTTGTTTATAATTCCCTTTTATGTAACATTGACGTGCAAATGTGACACACAACTGAGTCGATTTTGAATAAACAATTTTAATCTTATCTGACTGGACCGTGCCCAAAATAAAGGATTAGCCCAGTTCCACTAAAATACGATTCATTGGAAGATAAATGTTTTTTCATCATTTCCATTTCATTTCAATTTTGTTTCATCAAGGGTATTAAAAAAGTCATCTGTATTATTTTTATTTGTATTTACGACAAGTTAAATATTTAAGCTTTTGTTTTACTGAACAAATATTTAATTACGCTTGTTTCTCCATACCAATAAACACAGCACATCACACCACGTTCTCGCATCCGGTGGTTAGTCAATACAATATAATTCACATACCTATTAAAAAAAACTGTTTTTTTTTGTTATACTTATTAAAATAATCGTGTCTTAAAACTCTTAAAGTTTAAAGCACCCCGATAGTGGTTAAGCTTAGGGCGTTGGACTTGCGATCATGTGGAAATCTAGATCATGTTTGAATACCAACCATTACAGTATCAATTTGAACCCACTTGTTACAAGAGCATTTAGCATGACGAGGGCATAACAAGGATAGTAGTAACGTGGAACCCCCATAGCTAGACATCTTTTAAAAAAGAAAAATCATTTTTAATGATGTATGTCAGCCAAGTCTTGGCGTTACCATCCTTCACATCTAATAAACGAGGTACTAACATAAAAGAGCATAATATTGAATCGTTTCTCGGACTGTTTCAATTAAAGCTATAAATTGTTCTAAGCGCCGGCTTAGCAGGAAATTACTTGATACCAGATCAGCGCCGTAACAAAAGAACAGTTCAGTCCAATCTAGGATTTAAATTGATAAAGACGTCGGATATTTGAGAAGTTAGACTTGAATTAATACTTTGGATACTGGATCTTAGATCGTTATGACCTTGCTAGTCAACTAGTTTGAAATGAATTAAAATATTTTCTTCTATTGCAGGGTTCGCATAGGCTCAAGCTTTTAAATCAGCTTGGCTCACAGTTCAAGTAAAGACAAATCAATCTAGTCCAATAAAAGAAACCGTGATGGTTCCTGAAATTTTGATATAGGGTTCCTATTGCCACCTATTTATATGTAACTAGCAGTGATCCGCGCTTTCACCCGCGTAAAGAATACACGTTTCCGATTTCTATTCACTCACGCAATTTTCAAACTATGAAATGTGAATAAAAACCTTGTCCTGACAATAACGAATACAATAAAAAAAGAATCATCCAATTTGGTGCAGTCGTTCGACAGTTATGCGCTTACCAACACACTTGGCGATTCATTTTTATATTATAGATACCGGCCTATACATTGGCCATTGTTGGGCACATGGCCTCTTCTCATATAGGGAAGAAACGAGCATTGATCACCTCGCTGGCTTACTGCGGGTTGGCGATTTTAGATTATTTTTTTTGGAATTGGTTGTCAATGATGTAGCTATAATTAGGAAAGTAGGTACTTGCCTGTAGTGGCTTGGAACCTGCAACGTTGTCCACGAAATCCGTTCATTGAACCGCTAGGCCGCCACGACACCCACACATATTGCAACCAGTGTCATCAAAAATATTAAAAAAAAATAATTTTATGTGAATTTAACATCCTTGTAAACCTCAGAAATCACTATATAATATAGTATAAAGCTAGAATTAAGATAGGTTTAGAATAGTCTGCAGTTACCAACAAATCATAAATAACTGGCGTCAGCTGCAAATTAAAAATAAACCTCCAGCTGAACGTATAGCAACAATAATTATGTGTTAGTACTCCGTTGTACTCGTAATGTTGTAGGTTTTGCATTCCCACTCTTAATTAAGGGGCCGGAGTCCTGCGGTGGCGTTAGAGCTTGTTTATATGCACCAATGTCGCTAAGCTTAAGGCCAAGCTCGTTCATAAAAACATTTTTTTCGTATCAACTTTAAAACTATCGCGTAGCATGATTTTAATAAAATTACGTCACGGGAATTAACGCGAAAACATGCATTTACCTTTTAAGTCTTGACAAGTCTACTTGCGACCACGGCCAGTGTAACCCGGCCGAAACGTAAATAAAGCCTTAAAAGGTAAATGCATGAGTTCGCGGTATTTCCCGTGACGTCATTTTTTTTTTGTATTTTTAGGGTTCCGTACCTCAAAAGGTAAAAACGGAACCCTTATAGGATCACTTTGTTGTCCGTCTGTCTGTCTGTCTGTCTGTCAAGACCTTTTTTCTCAGGAACGCGTGGAGGTATCAAGCTGAAATTCATATCAAATACTCAAGTCTATGGTCTCTTGGAGCTGTAAAAAAATCAAACTTCTAAGTCAACGCGATCAAAAGATACTCCCGTTTATGCCGCAAATTTTCGACACTCGCAAGGGAATTAAAACCTACAGGGTACTTACTTCCCGTGAACTCAGAATCTTGAAATTTGGTATGAAGCAACGTCTTATAGCAGAGATATAAAATTAATAAATAATTAATCATTAATTTTAAACTTACTACATTTCATTTAGCAATAAAAATACCATAACTTTTACTTATATACCTACAGGTTTGTCTCGGTGCGCGAGTCTGACTCGCACTTGGCCGGTTTTTTTATTTGGATGTTCATATCAAATCCAAATTTCAAATTGTTATCTTTTAGGTGGTGTATTTGATTTGCTTTTGTTTATTTTTGAAGATGTTTATCCTTAAGTTAAATTCCATTTTGAACAATATGTGTAAAAGAGGAAACTTGTGTGTATAACAATATTATTATCGTATTTGAAAAACCTTTTTATCTAACAAAACAAATACTTTACCAATAAATACTTTACCGACTTAGTTCGACCATGAGAATCGAATTTCTAAACCTACCTAAAACAAAAGAAAAATCCTATTATACTCCACACAAAAACAAAAGCCGTAAGAAGAAGAATATGTTCGCGAGAGTCCATTATCAAAATCCTATACTCCAACCAAGTTGACCAACCTTGGAACCTCAATGATTATCAAATCAATCAAGTCAATTTACAAAGGTTTCGGTCCAATTACGTTGGGTTGCCTGTTGACCAATCGGATAAGGGCGGGTCAGTATCTTTGTTAAGAGGCTAGGGATCTAACTTACATATTTGTGTGGTTTTCATACCCTTTTCAGTTTTCCTTAGGGCACAAAAAGTAAAGGGATATTTATGAGTTTGTATAGGGTCGCTCTTAATAAATCGTATCAAATTAACTATGTCCATGACCATATTCAACTTTATTGCCACTAGTAATAAATAAATTAAGCGGCGGTAGTCTAATGGCGTAGGACTTGCGATCATGTGGTTTCCGGTTCGAAACCCATCCATTACACTTAAACCCACGTGAACCCACTCGTTACACCTGCATTTCATAAAATGTTAAATTATTTTCAAACTAAAATTTTATGAATTAGATTTTAAATCGCATCATGTAAAATTTCAGTACGACAAATTTTGTGGCTAGATACGCAATTTATAATAATATAGAACACTTTGGACATAATTATTATAAAAACAAAAAATTATTTTTTCTATTTCTGGTATCCTTAAAACTTAAAAAGATAGATTTAATGGATTTCTTAACAGAATTTAACTTTAATATAAAAAATATTTTTATTAGAGTCATGTTCTACAAAATCACACTAAAAAAAAATGGTACGTAAGTAGATGACACCTTGGCTTACCACATAGGCTACTTGTATACCAAAAAAATCAAGTCATCTGAATAACTGAGAGTAACACCGTGGGCGCAGCTAGTAAGAAGATATATATGACTCTACTACACATTAATATAAAAAATATTTTTAGTAGAGTTGTGCTCTATAAAATGTCTTTTTGTATTTTTTCTAATATTTCTACCCCTTAACTAGATGAGTAGTGTGCGGCGTGCAATTAGGCATCTAAATACAGCCGGCAATGGAAATTATTTGCTTCTTTCATTATATTACGAGCGAAGCCTTTGAGCGTCTGGAAAATGAATACAAATCCATTTGAACCCCGCAGAGTGTGGGTTACCCTAGATTAAACCTTAGTTTAAAATTAGTTTATTATCAGTGTTATTTAAATGCCTGTTTTTGATGTATGATTATTGTATATTGTTTCATAGCATAGACAAAGGGAGGAAGGTACATTGAAGGACGCTATATTTTCTACATACTTTTCCGTTGGTTTCCAGTCCTACCATATTTACCTGAATACCGCATTTTACATGGAGCAACAGTCTATCTGACCTCCACCATCCATTTTACTGGGCTACTCAGTATCCCCTAGAAAGACTTGTTGTCAGAATTGTTATGACCTATTTATTAATTGTCACCTATCCACGGAGCCTCCGCGATGAATCTTTATTATCAGTCAAACGGCAAGGCTTAGACTTGACCACGAGACCCTCGATAACGATGGTATTCTTTATAAAGGTAGGTAGATAGAAGGATGTTCATTGTTCATACACCTACTTCAGCTGCTTGTACTTTTCTCAAGCTATGTTGGGACTACCTTCAATTCTCACTGATTTATCTAAATAAAGTTGATGAATGCCCACTAAACATGTTCTACCTTATAATATACTTATAACTCAGTTGAAAGTACTCATTTTAAGAAACTATTCATGTGCTACAGAATATTTTTTTCAATAACCTAATAATTTAACCGTCTTTAATATTTTTTAATTAATAATTGTTCCAAAATTACTTAATTATTAAATACCTTTACTCTATTCATCAAATAAAACCACTTTGTGGTGTACATACATTTTTAATTTTACGTTTCGGCCTCTTTGCGAGCTCGTGGTCGTACCCAGATTGGAATTAAATATTAATAGAGAAATTTTAAACGGTAAATCATCCGTAAGTCGGGAATGATTAAATATGTTTCGGAATGTCTGCGGGTTATTTTGAACTCGGTTCTGTAAGGAAGGTTCTTAATTTGATTGGAGTTTTAGTATGTTATTTATGTATTTTATACGCAGAGTTTCAATTAAGTTAAGTTTTAGTTCCCTTGACAGAGAGATTGAAATTTCAAAGAATATTCTGTAGTTTTTATTTTATGATGAATTTACTAAAGAATCACACTAATATATTATAGGTGAGAGTTTGTGAGTGTTTGTGTATGTTTGTTATATATTACATAAAAAATGTTGTGCTGGATATAATTACATAAAAAATGGTATGTAAGTAGCTGACACCTTGGCTACCACATAGGCTACTTACCGAAAAATCAAGTTATCTGAATAATTGAGGGTAACACCACGGGGTGCAGCTAGTAAGAAGATTTATATTACTTTTGAGAGCGTCGGCTCAATATCGAATTGTTTATTTAAATAAAAATTTTGTTCCGGTAGGTAGTAGTAGTCTGATAATAAAGTAAAGATAGTACATGTTTGTATGGTAGCAAATTACGCATATTTGATGTAGCATGTAGAAAAAAACTGCTTAAAAATTGATACATAAAAGCGTCTACGAGCTAATCCGCTACGAAAGCGTAGGCGGCGTAGCGGAGAAAATCATGTAGCATCTTCCTTTATTTATTTCTCCCCCTTCTATCCATTAGCTTAAAACAACGCCTATTCAAAGGCCTTGAAAATATGACTACAAATAAATCGTCAAAAGATTTATTAGTACCTTCAAATTTCAATGTAAAATTACAAATAATAATAATGATAATATCTTGGGACAACTCACACTCGATCTTCTGATCTCAAACTAGGCAAAGCCTGGACTATGGCAACCATAAACATACTTATATATTTCTAAATAAATATTACACCCCAACACAGAACAAATGATCGTGCTTTTTACAAAAAGATTTGTCCTGGATGGGAATCGAACCTACGTCCTACGGCTTAGCAGTCAGAGTAAATAACCACTAGACCAACAGGCCAGTCAAAAAATAGTATGAAGAGTATCCCAGGTTATGATGTCTGACAAGTATATTTAGACAATAGCAAATACTAGGCCAATGAATCAAAATATTTGGGATCATAAAACTAGATCCAATATATATTTTTATGACGTGTATTTAACATGAAGTTAGTAGGGTAACCAGAAACTTTGTCTTTTAAAAATGATGCAATTACGAGGTAATTATAAATAATTTAAGTTTTTTTATGATGGAGATTTCCACCAAAGTATGCAATGTTAAATGAATGCAACTGACTGTAAAGAAGATCCTCAATTTGACTGTATGCTTTATATTGTAGGTTGGTTACGCGATATCTCCAACAATATGGATCGATTTGTGTTTGCCATTGATATACCTCGGAGGTGATCCTATACAAATTTTATAAAATGGATGTTGTATTACTATGTTGGTTTGCAAAACAAAAGAAAATGTTCACCTTGAATGTCATAACGAAATTGCGTATTTTTGCTGTCGTGCAATTGAATTTGACTGAAACTGTTACTGATAAATTTACTAATTTAGAGTTTTTTAATTTAGAGTGATTCATATCAGAAAATTTTACAACGTTTTATTTGAATGTAATTTTAGCGACGTTCAATTATTTACTGCACTTTTTTTTTATTACGGCCCTTTTTACTGAAGAAATTTTGGTAAAAAAATATTATATAACTACACTGAGTAGTTATATACAGTGCGATTTATGGTAATAAAATAAATTAGAAACTTCAGGAAAACATGTTTTAATTTTGGTTCTCAGATCCAATTACTTAGTAGCCTGTAATCTGTAATTAAATACAAATTGTAGAAGGAAAAACTTAAACCTCAGGCAGGACTCGAACCTGCGACCACTGGCTTGACGCGCCAGTCGCTTTACCAACTAAGCTACCGAGGTCACTGCCTGGAAGTTTAAATTTCTCCTTCTACTTATAACGTCTTTATAGGGCGACGTATGCGACATCTAGTGAACCTACCTTACGGTTGGCCTCACTGACTCTGATTAACAATGTGTTAATTAGAAGTCCGAGAGATGGCGCTGGCCCAATACTTATTATTTTTAATTATTTATACACATTATCGCATGTGTTAGCGAATATTTGTAATTAAATACAAATTGTAGAAGGAAAAACTTAAACTTCAGGCAGGACTCGAACCTGCGACCACTGGCTTGACGCGCCAGTCGCTTTACCAACTAAGCTACCGAGGTCACTGCCTGTAATCTCCATGTCATGTCATGTAATCTTCGTGACTATTTTGTAAACTATATTCTTTTAAATAAAATATGTCCGTGAGGCTTATAAACGTGGCCACCCTACTCAGGTGACAGCTTAACACCGGCGACGTGTCTAGACGTTATAAATTCGAAGATAGCTTGAATTCATTCGACATTCTTTACGTGAAGTGACTTTCAACGTGTAAAAATATAATTTCATAAGCGTTTTCAATGAAAACATAATATTTTTTATGTCATTTTATATAGTATTTGTGTTTGAAAAATATGAGCTGTGTACACAGTATGTGTTTTATTTCAATTTAGCACGTTTTTAGAAGTTTTTTTCATTATAAACATTTATTTTTTATATGATTGTAATATTTCATGAAAAGTTTAGTTTGGAAATGGTATAATTCTCTTCTCTACTCTTCTCTTTACTTGCGATCAAAATCGACGACTTTCGGTGACTACTAACTATGAGCACTTAAAATCAGGATATTATGTTCTTTTTAACCCCTTACTTCGAAAGCCCCGTGAAACCATATCTCATGTCCCTGATCTTCCTGGTAGACTGAGATTTACCCCCATTGAATTACGACTAGAAAGTTCACCCGTGTTTGCGCATTTGTGCGGAACATTTTCCCGCACAAAACTTCAATAGACAACTCTACAAATATGTATAGATAGATTAAACTGTCTTACAAAATATAAAAATGGGTATTGGAGTGGAAAGGTTTGTAAGTGTTTTAGTAAGACATTACTTTCCACTTACCGCCGTTAACTTTGGCTGGGGTAAAATATAAGCACAACACTTTTAAATGTTTGAAACAATAAAAAGTATAATAAAACTTCATAACTTATTTATTTAGGCTTTGATAAAACTTTACAAATTGAATCCTTTGAAATTTATCTTTGAGAAGATATACTTATTTATTCCTTTTCTTAGGAATTTTAAAAGAAATTTAATTTGAGGTTAGAAAGGTCAAATCTAAATTTTATGGAGTTCAAAGTATGGGGCCGTATAATAAACCTATTACCTACTTCAATATTTATTTCCAATGTATACTGAGTTTCATAGTGGGTACGCCTTTTTTTAATAATAACCAATCTAACTATCCAACTGTTGGGCGTAGGCGTAGTCTTTTCTTATAGGCATTTTTTGGAATTTCTAGCCAGTGCCCTAAAAAAAGATGCCGGTCATCCCGGGATTTTAACCCTAAAACATTTGCCAACGTAGTTAGAAAAGTTATCAAATTTTCATTTTTTTTATCTCTGACAATATATTGTAGATGGATTTCATACAATCTTTTTGACTTCGATAGGGTCGAAATGGTTTGTATTTAATAAAAATAATTGGAACATTTTACCAAGAACGTCTGAACGAATTAACATACTTTGTACTTTGTACTTTCGTACCACTGAAGTCGGCTTTTTTTATTTTTGTGTAATTAATTATTATCATTACAAATACAGGTATTTAAAGTACCCACAAAATATAGCATCATCTGAACGTCTACGTGGGCTGTCTGTGGCAGCGTCAAGGAAATGAAGTGGGATCTACGCTGACGGGATTAGTGAGGGAGAGCTGTGACGAGGGTAGCAGATGCACCTGCTACGCTGTACAGGATACCCAGGAGCGTGAGGAACTGGAAAAGGCATGATTTAAAGCATTGATATGATGATGCTCGTTAAGATACTGTTTAGTATTGTTTATTTTATTGAGAAGTAATGAACTAAAAAATAATTTTGATCCAAAAGGGTGGATAAGGTCTATTCATTCATGTTTGAAGAAATTGTTACATGGTATGGTAAAGATAAAGATAAAAGATTCAATAGGAAGGATGTTTTTATGGACTGCGGAAGCTTACTTCCACAGTTTCGACGGTGGCCGTAAGGCTTATGTATTCATAAAATAAGTTACCCTATTATATTATTTTGTTAATTATAAGAATCAGATGTATGCGTAGCGTATGTACCTACTTTTTGTACTTTTTCCCACACTTTTTAGTTTAATTTTTATTCTTGTCACTTCTAGGACCTTTAACTCTGTCGTCATGCTTGACCCATATTTCCATACTCAGTGAATCAGTTTAAAGACTGCCTGCGCTTTAAATGGAGCTGTTTTTATAATATAATTTACGATTAATTAATTTTATAATTTTACATAAATGTTTTCGCACTCAATTTATCTTTTGGGGTATTTTAATTATTCCTATTTCCGCACTTGAGCTTAGACGAAACGTGTATTTTATTACAGTAATGAGTTTTTCAAGCATGACAAAGTGTTATTAAATTATTCGTGAACCACTCCATTTAATATTTATTCATAACTTTAATGGATTTGAATTCGAATTGGCTTTTTTATTTTATTAATTGATTCTATTAAGAAGGGCTGAGTTATTTTATGTAAACTATTTATGAGGGAGCTCGTGGCTAAGTGTGAACCGTACGGTTTTACCGATAAAAGGTTAAGCCGCGCTCGCCGCGGTTGTTCCGTGGGTTGGTTACCATTTGTAAAAATATCGCGAGCTCCCGTGCCTCTGGAATCACGTAAACCGTTGGTCCCCCCTGTCATACGGTGACCTTAGACAGTCGTTCAGTCATCACAATTCTGACACTACTATGGAATACTGTATTAGCAATGGGTTGGGAGATCAGATATTGGCAGAAAAGGCAAGGCAGATTCTATAATTAAGTCTCTATCGTGGTATTTACCATCATCGGATTCAGGTTTATTTACTTCTCTGTTTCATTATATGTGTAACTTAATATTTTTTGCCTGTTTAGACCGTAAAATACTTCATTCAATTTAGCCAAACCCTGGTTGTATCTTGAGTTCCAATTTATAGCTAAGTACGTGATCAACATGCTAAGTCGCATTGCTGAGCGCAGACTTAGATCTAGTATTACTGGATTTGTGAATCATTAAATTTTTTCCGACATTCGCAATATGACGCGACGACATTGAAAAGAATTTATTTGCATTTATTTAAATATAAATAATTATACCTATTACTCGAAATAATAATTATAACATCCAGGATCAAACATCGACTTTCATTAAGAGGCATTATATTAAAATTATCTTAAAACTTTCATGTATTTTTTTAGAAAAGACATTATTTAACTAGTTTTCACTCAAATTCAAATTATTTATCGTGGAATTAGGATTTTTTCAACCACTTTTCACGTCACTTATTTGAGCCCTCTGGAGTTGACAATTGGCTATTGACTATTGTCTAAAGAAACTCAGCGGTCATAGCGTATTTTAAAGTCCAAACAAAATAGTGATTGCATAATATTGAGTAAATAAATTCAGAGTCTTTTCTAGCTGCCAAGCCTTAACTGCGATACGACGTATATAAATAAATAAAAAACTTCAAATTCAAAACAAACAATTTAATTCTGCATTATTTATAACATTTCCACAATATTCCTAGATACAAATGTACTGGCGCTATGCCAAAGTTGAAGCTAAAAACGTAGCTTATTCCGTGCAAATGTCCACAGCAAATTGGGAGCGACGGTCTGAGCCCGTGTGATTGATACCGCGGGGAGCACAATAATTCTCGCTTTTATAAAGAATTAGACAAGACTTTAATATAAAGCCAGTCCCTTTCAGTTAGGTTATTCATCTTGAGAATAAATTACAAGAAATAATAAGTATCTTATTGTTGATAGGTATTTGAAGTTTAAAAAATTGTTTAGTGCTAAAACAGAACTGGTCTTTTCAATTAGGGAAAACATTTTTTTTTCATTCGTACCCATTCTTTAAGTATACATTACGGGACTTTAAAATTAATTTTACAGAACCGTTTTGGACATGCAGCTAGTTAGAGAATCAGATTACAGCAATACCTAAGTCGTAGACAACAGACATATCAAAATTATAGGCCGTCAATGAGAGAATATAAACTGAGAAGTAATTAAATCTAGAAATTATATCAGTGAATAAAATATAAATTACAATGTTAACGATATATAAATTAAGAAACTTGGTAAAAAAAAAATCCGTCTGGACTCCAAATTAATTGTTCGTTATTAAAATTTCGTAATAGGTATTTTACGCGTAAACATTGTTCTTAGAAATACAGTTTTTCTACAGAATATTTTCCCGTTGTTCGTTTTAAATGTATTAAAAGTTTTAAAATTATCATTTTGTGTATGACAAATTTTGTTTATTATTCATGACATTTTCCAGTAGTCGTTTTTGTGGCAGAACAGAGTTAACAGGCAGTAGAGTAAACGCACGTGATTTTTTATAGGGAATATAATTCTCATTACTACACTTTATGAGACTACATATGGACTTTCTTTATAGTGTGTCTAGTCTAGGGTCGCTAGGACATACGATAAAGAAAAAAAGGTCTGCAGAGGTACAAAATGGCGTAGTCTTAATATTATTGCCTACAAGTACCTCTAACTTTCACGGCACATTATATTGTCCTTCAGACTAAATAAACGTAGTACAAAAAGGTCATTATGCGTACTCGTTTCAGCCAATTCGGTCGTCGGCCGGTAAATGCCTTTATACTTAACAACAAAAGTGTTTGCTAGGCCTTAAATATGGTATTTTTTTTTTTTTTTTTTTTTTTTCTTTTAAAAAGATTACTAGCTATGTGGGTCGCACATTACTAGTAATCTCGTTAACCCCTCGTACTAAGCTAAGATGCTTGTGTTACGAGTGGGTTCACGTCGGTAGTATAATGGGTGGGATTCGAACCCGCAACCACATGATCGCAAGTCCGACGCCCTAGCCATTAGGCTACCGCCGCTATAAATTATAATAAGTGGATCCTTGAACTTTGATATTTTGGGTTGGTCCAACTATTATGTTGCCAACGGCCCTTTTCTGGTCGATTGGTGACCACAATAAACGAGGAAATCAATTCTTAGGTACAATGTTTTTAAATTTCAGTGAATTCTTCTTCTGCCTAGCCTTTTTCCAAGTTACGAGTATGCTGGGGTCGGCTTCCAGTCTTACCGGATTTAGCTGAATATCTTATTTTACATGGAGCGTTTGCCTATCTGACCTCCACAACCCATTGCTAGAGGTAATTCAATATCCCATAGCAAGACTGGTTGTCAAAATTGTAATGAATTAACGAATGTTTTACAAATGGTCACCCATCTACGAACTAACCGCGGCGAGCGCGGCTTAACCTGTATTATCGGTCAATCTGTACGGCTTAAACTTAGCCACGACCCCTCCGTGACTGTTATTTAAAAGTTATTTTAAGTAACACCAGTGATGTTTCGAAGACATTCAGTAGATTTTCTTCAGTAACTTCTACGTTAAGAACATTAATAAAAGTCTTTTTGTTTAAACTTTCCATCAGATACGCTATCTTCCCGCCATTGCAACTACTTAACACTTCACTGTTCATTCCGCGGCGCAATGTAACAACGATTTAGTAAAACATTTACTGCTTTATTCTAGTTCAGTGTCCGGTTTGAGCCGGTATCATCCGGTATAATCCGCTTTCGTCGGGCCCATTCCGGTTTTGGCAAGTGCTGTGTCGGATCGAAATAGGAATTTTTGCTTTCTATGCCTGATGTGCCCGAGATTCGTTTACGAAAGTCTGAATGCAGTCGATGCAAGTTAGGGTGTAGTGTTTTTTATTCTATTCCATTTTTATTTATTTTAACTAGCGTTAGGACCAGAATTCGAAGTGTTTGTGTTTCGTTAGCTTTATGATGACGTACTATTCACTCCTTCTTACATCTACCTCAAAGTGTTTTTTTAATATTTTTAACAAAGAACCAGCAGATTATATTTTATAGACTCGATAGCTAATTCAATAATCAAACCAAATAATAATAATGATAATCAAATAATAATAAATAATCAAATCTAGATAATTTTAAAGATTCGATCGATACTTTTACTTAGTAACATTAATTTAATTATTATTATTACTAGCTGATTCGAAATATGTTGTTTTGACCCTTATCATCAATAAACGATAGCCTAGGGCATATTCTCAAATCTACAAAATGTAAAAAAAAAAAACATATTATTGAAGCCATTTCGGAGGATAACAAAATGTTCGCCACCAGATTTTTATAAATAGATTTAACTCACATTCTTAGTGTAATTTACAAATAGGTGAGTAGCATTATTTTACAGTACCATTTCTTCTAACATTAATAGAAGTGGTCTCTATTAATACTATCATTAGATACTATCATTAAATTTATTTATCAATTGAAAACAGCTACATAGAATGTGAAAAGCAATAAGTATAGAAAACAAACAGCCAATTACAGGTTTCTACGAATAGCTACAGCAAAGTATGAGTTAGACTTATTAAAAATAAAAATAAAATATGAAAAATAATTTCTAGACCTTGTTTTTTAGACGAGATAAAACCCATATTGACGGGTCAAGAGAGTTACATCTTTTACAATATCTTCTGATAAGTCTGCTATTAGAGTTATGAAGTTGGTTCGTTTTTAGCAGTAAATATAAATGTATAATAAAAACCGAAGCTGCAGTACCCTAATGGCTAGAGCGTCGGACCTGCGATCATGTGGTTGCGGGTTCGAATCCCACCTATACACTACCGACGTGAACCTACTCGTAGCACAAGCATCTTAGCTTAACACGAGGGGTTAACAAGAATACTACTTTATGACTTAAGTTTGCTTCTATAGTACTTGATACAATATCATAATTTTAATAAGTGAGGCCTTGAAGTTTAGACTCCTAAGTCTAAACTTAACAGTAATTGCCCATCATCCACGGCGTATCGAAAAACAAAATCGTACAAGATTTTTTTTTAAAGATTACTTGCAATTTCGGCCACATTTATTAAAATTATGATATTGTATCAAGTACAATAGAAACAAACTAAAGTCATAAAGTTACCCAAGCCTTCTACCTGAAATTACAATACAAAGATCAAAGTGTACGTATTGCCATTCGAGAAGCTTGTTTATGTATTTCATCGTCCAATCCTTTTGTTGTCGAATCAATAGCTCCTAAAGCAAAACCTTGTCTACCTGAGCACAAAATGTCAGCGTACCGAAAACAGATCAAAAATATTAATATCCAGTTTGTTGTACTTGTAGCGATCCATCAAAGGGGACACTCAAAGAAATCATAAATCCAGTCGAAGTACGTCGTCTTCAATTTAAGCATTGAATGCATAAGTGAGCGGTCAAGTCAGGAACTTTAATATTATAATAATAAATAAATAAAATAAATAAAAAAGCCTTTTATTTCTTGCTGGTGAATTAAATTAACAATTAATATACTTATCACAATAGTTTACTTTGCCTGTATCTTTTTTAGTATAAGTAATTAGAAAACAATAAACATTAAATGTAACAGTGCAAATTATTTTTCTTCTAGTAAGAATAATAGTAAACATAACTTTAAGAAAGTATCAGAAATTCTAATTTAATAAATTATTATTACTTCTATTTCATTAATGTATACCTAAAATATACCAACTTTAAATAACAAAATTTTATAACATTTTTTTTTTTCATGCAATTTTTTAATTTTAAAATAAAATTAGAATAACATATTAAATTAATAAGATAACAGATTTATGCAAGAACCCCTCTTTCGAGGGTGAAGGCCTCCTCCAAGCTCTTCCAACGGTCTCTATCTTTGGCTTTTGACATCCATTTACTGTCTACAGTTTTAGTGATGTCGTCCTCCCATCGTGTTATAGGTCTACCTCTTTTCCTTGTACCATCAGGACCAGGCCATGATGTTAATCGGATTGTCCAACGGTCGTCACATAGTCGGGCGACATGTCCAGCCCACCTCCATTTTAGCTTCAGTGAGTAGCTCAGGGCATCAGTTACGCCTGTTTCCTGTCTTATAATGGAGTGCGATATTTTCTGTATTTTCCTAACGTTTGATATAGACCTCTCCATACTCCGCTGGCATGACCTTATTTTACTTTTCACTGTTTTTGTGTACTTCCACGTCTGACAAGCGTAAGTAATGGCAGGCAGAAGGCAGGTATCCATGACCTTTTTCTTAATCGTTATAGGGAAAGAACCTTTCAGTATTTCTTTTAAACTCCAAAATTTTCTCCAAGCACTTGTGATTCTTCTTTCAACTTCCAATTCATTGTTGTTCTTTGAGAATGATACTTGTTTACCCAAATATATGTAAGAGTCGACATATTCGAGTTCTTCGCCGTTTAGTGTAATTGGGAAATTTAAGGAATTTGTCATAATTTTTGTTTTACTTAGGTTTATCTCTAGGCCTACGTTTCTGCTAGCCGTTTGCAATGTGTAAATCATGGATTTCATCTCATCGCCAGTTTCCGACAGTAGCGCGATATCGTCGGCGAATCTTAAGTGGCTGATGTATTTGCCATTTATGTTTAGACCTACTTTTGTCCAGTTAAGTCCACCAATAACCGACTCCAGAACAGCTATAAAGATCCTAGGTGAAAGTGGGTCACCTTGTCTAACTCCTCTTTTTATCGGTATAGGTGGCCCTGTCGCCTCCAGTCTAACACTGCTATTGCACCGGCTATATAGATTCATTAAGACTTGAATATATTTGCTTTCAACACCTTGCGCTTTTAGGGCTTTCCAAATTGAGGAGTGTGAGATTGAGTCAAAAGCTTTTTGATAGTCAATGAAAACAATGTAGAGAGGCCTCTGATTTTCGCGATATTTTTCGATAATTTGCTCTATTGAATGAATATGGTCCACTGTAGAGAATCCCTTTCTAAATCCCGCTTGTTCAATAGGTTGGTGTTTGTCAAGGGTTCCACTAATTCTCTTCTCAATCAGTGACGAGAATAATTTATACAGAGATGGTAGTAGACTGATCGGACGATAGTTATTGATATTTTTTGGATCTCCTTTTTTGTAGAGCAGTATCATTTCTGATTGAGACCATTGGTCGGGGGTAGTAGAAGTGTTTAATATAATATTGAACAGGCGTGCCAAAGGACTTGCAAGTTGAAGTTTTGCCACTTTTATAGCCTCGTTTGATATTTGATCTGGGCCTGGGCTTTTTTCTAATTTTAATGTATCTATTGTTCTGATAATTTCTGCTTCCTCGACCATACTTATTTCTCTATCGTCTCTGATCTGATTCCAGTCCATTGTACCATATTCCTGATCTTTCGGGTTATACAAATCTCTATAGAAGTTTGTGGCAATATCAATGATGCTAGCTCTGTTGTGTGTTTCTTTACCCAAGTTTAGGAGTCCCTCTATCCATGTTTTCTGAGATCTTAGCTCTTTATATGCTCTCTTAAGACTTCCTGTTGTATTCATATGTATTAATATGGTATTCTTTCGATGATTAGCATAGTCTCTTTTTATATATTTGCTAATTAATTTATATAAAGCCTTCATCTCGTTTTTCATTGTTCGTGTTTTTGGTTTAATCTTATGAAGTTCTTGTCTACGGTTCATTAATTTTCTTGTATGTTCTGAAATAACGCGGCTCTTTGTGTTGTATTGGTTTGGTCTGTGAGCTATTTTTAAACTAGCTTTCATGCAATTGATTATTTTATCATAATAATCCTGTACTGAATCGGTGTTGTCTAGGTTGATAAGATCGTACTTGTAGTTATGAAGTGACTCTGTATACCTGATTTTTTCATCTTCAGTTTTTAGAGAGCTTTGCAAATTTACTGTGAACCTAGATCGACTTTTCTTCAGTTCTTTCAATAGGATCGATATTCTTATAAGTCTGTGGTCCGTGGGAAAATCCAAATTTAAAACTTGAATATTTATGACATTATTATGAAGATTAGTTAAAATATAATCGAGTTCGTTTTTTGTAACACCATCCGGCGATCTCCAGGTCCATCTTTGGTTCATTGGTTTTTTAAAGAAAGTGTTGGTAATACTTAATTTGTTTTCGTATGCAAAACCAACTAACCGTTCACCTCTTTTGTTTCTTACACCATAGCCATAGTTCTTTGTTATCAAGTATTCTGCTGGTTTTGGCTGTCCAACTTTGGCGTTAAAATCGCCCATGACTATTACATTCTTTCCTGCGATCTTTAGAGCATTATTGATGGTGTCGTAGAATAGCTCGACTTCGTCTTCCCTTGCCGCCTCTGTGTAAGCGTAAACTTGTATAATATCGAGTTTAAAACTATTTATATTTAAAGTTAACAGAGCCACTCGTTCAGATAAACCAATGAAGCTCACGATATTTTGTTTCAAGTATTTCTTTATTATAAACCCTACTCCATATAGTCCTTTAGTTTGTCCAGTATAGCACAAGATAAAATTCTCGTACTCTTGTATTTCAGTGCCTAAACGTCTGACTTCTGATAGACCAATTATGTCGTATTTTGTATTTTTTAGGGAGATCATTAGTTCTATTAGTCTTTGAGTTGTTGACAAGGTTCTTACATTGAATGTTGCCACGTAGAATACGTCGGTATTAGAAATATTTAAAGTATAATGCTCTGGAGGGTTGTAGTCTACTTCTCCCACGGTGACCGGCCGGATTGGGAGAGTTGGAGAGGGCGGAGTTGGTTGCTATATGGTGTCAGTATCTTCTAAAGGCTGAGATGCGAAGGAAGTATTTTGTTGCGACGATCTATCATTGTTTATTGTAAAGAAGCTACAGTAGGGCCTCGTTAATCCGGAGAGGCAAAAACAAGACCCTTTCCGGATTACCGAGGCGTCCGGATTATAGTATGCCATATTAAAATGTTAATAAAACACATGTTTAACCTTAGTTTCTTTAATCAATTTTTAAATTATAGCTATGTAAGGAAATCAGTAAGTTAAAATAATTAATAATAATTAATTCTTCTTGAAAAAGTCTGTAATACTCTTCTGTTTATAATTTCCGCACTTCATTTCGAAAGCCCGGTCTCTAAGTCGACGGAGAAACATAACTTCGTGGCTATCAAATTCGTTATCTTCAGCCCATTTTAAAGCAGTGTTTAAAGCTCCTACTGCCTCTGAATTACCAACTTTTGTGATTTTTAGAATTTCAACGCTATTGTCCTCATCTTGCTCATCGTCCTCACACATAGCCGCTCGCACAATCTCCTCATCAGTTAACACTTCATATCTTTGTAATTCGTTTTCGGCACCACCAGCAGCCCATTCTTGAGCTTCTGCCTCACTTATTTGAGGATCATTGGGTCCCCTCAACCTGTTAAAAAGCTGGGCTAAAGGAACATCATCTTCTGGTTCGTCATTATCAGTGAGAAATTCAGGGTGCAAATTCTTCCATGATTTGTTAATTAGCGATGTCTTAACATTGGCCCAGCAATTAGCCAAAAGAAAAACTGTGTCCTTTAGAGTTATTGATTTTAATGAGTCCATGAGGTTTTCAGAACATAATGCAAGACAGTTAACCAAAAGTGATTTGCGGTAATTTAACTTCACATTTTGTATAACGTTCTGATCCATTGGTTGTATACACGCCGTGGTGTTAGGTGGCAGGAACATTGCAAAAATGTGGCCGTCATCAGAGACAAGTTCATCTGCTGATGGATGCCCAGGACAATTATCCAACAATAACAGTGCCTGAGGAGGCAAATTAACAGACAAAAGATGGCGGCGGACCGCGGGAACGAATTCCGTTTTAAACCACTCAAGAAACAAGTCTTTCGTAACCCAAGCATTTTTTTGTGCACGATAACAAACAGGAAGACGTGTTGATTTAAATGCCCGTGGGTTTTTTGATTTTCCGACAACAAGCAATTGAAGTTTATGAGTTCCAGCCGCATTTGCACAAGGCATAAATGTCACTCTCATCTTCATCATTTTCCTTCCGGAAGCCGACTGCTCATTGCCAGAGGCTAATGTATGATCTGGCAATAATCGCCAGTACAAACCAGATTCGTCAGCATTGTAAACCTGTTCCGCTGTTAATTTTTTTTCTTTAATAACTTTCTGTAACTCTAGTTGGAATGGTCCAATAGCGGCTTCATCATTTGACAGTTTTTCACCGGCCATTTTTAAACGTCTTATTCCGTGGCGTTTTTTAAATTTGTCTAACCATCCCCGGCTTGCATTAAATCCGATATTGGACTTTGTAATCTGGCGATGAAAAATTCGAGCTTTCTCACAAATCATATCACCGCTTACAGGAACATGCAATCGCCTTTGTTGCAAAAACCACGTAAACAAAGCATCTTCTAAAACAGGATTTTCCGATTTCTTCAGTGTTTTTCGTACACCGGGACCACGTTCTGTAAGGCTAACAAACTTCAAGAGTTTGTCTTTGTTTTTCTTTATGTCGCCTACAGTTGACCTGCCTATACCAAACTTCCGAGCAATGACAGGGTAGCTGTCACCCTTATCTAACATTTCTATAATCCGCAATTTGTCTTTTATTGTTAATGTCGAATGTTTACGTGGCGGCGCCATGATGTTAGCAAGCGCACTTAATTGACACTACGTATTACACGAAAGGCGATAAACAAAAGACTGACGGCGCATCGGCTCATGACAGTCCCCGCACCTACACCCTGCCGGGCCTCCCCCGCGAATCCTATTGCCCGGCCGGATTACAGCGATCACCGAACAAGCGGGAGTCCGGATTACCGAGGCCCTACTGTAGTTATATCAGCTTTACTTTTTTTAGATTTTTGTGCAGTTTTTTTGTCATTAATATTATTTTTCGTAGCAGGGGACGATGAGAAACTTCTCTTGTTTGTCTGTCTTTTATTTGAGTTTTGGTCTAGTATAACAATCTTATCGTATTTAATAATTGCTTCTTTCCCTTCTTTCCTCAGTTCGTCTACTTGGGGCTGCAGCGCTTTTCGGATTTCAATTACCTTTTTTGAAAAATCCTCTTTAATGTAGAAAGAGGAATTTAATAAGGTTTTTTTATTTTTCAGGATCTCTAATTTTTTTCCCATCGTTGTTACAGTTACTGCGACTGGCCTCAGCTTTTCACCTTTCTTTCCCAGTCGTGTAACATATTCAATATCGTGTTTCTCGCAGGGTACATTCATGATAGTTGTTATTATGTTTAATATTTTGTTAACGAGTTCATAATAGCTTTTATCATTTTCAGAAATTCCAAAGAATAGTATGTTTTTCTTTTTGTTTTCCCTCACCAGATAGTCTATTTGTTTTTCTTGTCTTTCAATTTTTTCAACTAAATTTTTGTATTTAAAGTCTATTTCTTTGAATTTTTCATTGATGTTACTGTTGATGTTATTTGTTATATTTTTCTGCATTTCCTTCATCTCTTCCTTTTGTGATTTTTGATCGTTCTGTATAGATTCTAAGATACTTAAAATGTTGTCCATTTTTATATTTACTTCTACTCGTCGCTAGGTGGCGTTGCAAAAAGGTTTGAACAAAACGGAGATTTTGATAATTATCCGGTACAGTTTGACGTAATTAAGCTACTCTTCAAGAGATGGCGCTGAGCTCAAAAAATCAATAATGATGCGACTGTTTTGATATACTTATTTTTGAGGTTATGCGATGAACTACATTTGTATTGTTTGTTCACTGATAGTATTTCACTGTCACTAACTGTTCGATTTGTTGTCCGTCTTTCGCAGTGATATTCACTTCAACCGGTGAGATTTAGTCCATATTCACAGCACAAAACACTTGGAAAAGTTTACTCACTTCTAAACTTTTAATTTTCTTAATTGTAATGATTTTTGTATAATTATTATTTAATTTCGATTGATTGTATTGTCCATAATTGTCTGAATTCACTTTTAACACTATTATTCTACTGTTTGTATTTAATATTTTCGATAAATACGGAGCTAACTCAAACTGTTTGTTGACAGCGCGACGGTAGCGCCCCCTCCCCAATATTCCAATATTATAATATCAATAAATAATATATTTTTTTCTCTATATCGCTTGAATTTTGTTCAACAACTATCTCAGCACTTGGTCCAACATCAAGTTGAATGATAAACATAATTTTCTAGCTTCCTAGCTTTAATTGTAATCAACATCATCATCATAGGAAAAATAATATAATGTCGTCATTATTGCGAATTGCTGTGTAAATAGTTCACAAGTAAGTCCAGCCGTTTAATATAATTGCAAAAAAAATGTCATTTGTTTACACTTTTGACCATCTATTTGTTGAAAAATACCCAAATGATACTCTCTGAATATTATACCTGTTAGGTCCAAAACATGATGTCTAATTAATAATCAAATATATAATAATACGACTTAATAATACCATTTTGGCAAATATTATCAAATTTCAAAAATTCTATTCCGGTTTTAAAACATGTTCCTCGGGTTGCAAGACCTGCAGTTGCTTCACATCTTGCTAAGTGTGTTCATCTTGCATCCCAAGAAAATTCTTTAAGTGCTTGGGAACAGTTACTCACGTTCCCATACAAAATTTTACATATACAAAAAAATCTGGTGTCTAAAAAATCCCTTACGGCTCAAATTAAAGATAATTGCAGTTTTTTAAACCCTAGTTTTAATTCTAAATTCCTAGCTGAGAAATGCCACAGATCTGGCGATATTTCTCGCATCGTTCAATCTAAACTGAGCGAAGGTGATATTCGGGGAGCTGCCAAAATACTGTTCAGTAGTGACAAGGTTGCACCATGCTCTTCAGAAACTCTTACTGCTCTGGAAAGCAAACACCCAGTTCCTAAGGATAGTCTTACTTTTCCTGACCCACCAGACCCAAATTTACACGTATTTCAAATTTCAGTTAAACAATTAGTCGAAGCCATAGGCTCGTTCCAGAGCGGCTCCGCTGGTGGTCTGGATGGCCTGACCCCTCAAAACCTTAAGGATTTGACGGGTCCCACTGCCGGTGAAGCTGGTGAGTCGCTTTTGAGGGAGCTTACGGCTTTGAGTAATTTAATGCTTGCAGGTAAGGTCCATGAAGGGATAATCGACACCCTTTATGAAGCTAACCTGTGTGCCCTTCGTAAAAAGGACGGCGGCATTCGACCTATTGCCGTCGGTTCCACATACAGACGTACGGCAGCAAAAATTTGTTGTAAGTTATACAACAATATTTTATCAGATAAATTCCAGCCCCTTCAATTAGGTTTTGGTTCGAAAGGTGGTTGTGAAGCTGCCGTACATGCACTTTCCACATTTTTGGTCTACGGGAAAAATGAGTTTATCCTTAAAGTCGATGTAAAGAATGCCTTTAACTCGATTAACAGAGATACCTTGTTGGCAGAAGTTAAAAGTGAAACGCCCAAAATTTACAGCTTTCTCTGGCAATGTTACAGAAACCCTTCAAATTTAGTTTATAAAGACAACCTCTTGAATTCTGCTGTAGGCTGCCAACAAGGAGATCCGCTCGGTCCGGTCATATTTAGTTTAGCTATTCATCCGATTATTAGGCAACTTAAGTCAAAATTTAATGTTTGGTATCTAGATGATGGTACTTTAGGAGGCGATGTTAACACAATAGCAGAGGATTTCATAGCTTTAAAAAATAATTTGCAATCGATAGGTCTAGATTTAAATACTGATAAGTGCGAAATTTACATACATAACCTGACACACATGGATGGAAAACTTGCGTTAGCGAAAATTAAATCAATAGCACCGGAAATTAAAATCGTTGATAAACCATCCTTACGCCTCCTAGGGTCCCCTATTTTAGAAGAATCCTAAAAAATTTCATTGATGATAAGATTCCAAATTTTCAACTCATTTCGGATAGACTGCTTAAAATCTCATTACATTCTGCTAAAACTTTAATTCGTTTCTGTTGTTTTGGTCCTAAATCACATATTTCCTCCGATCTTCAAGATTATGGAAACATTTACCTCTTTTGGAAAAAGTCGATCAAATTATCCAGTCCACCATAACTTCGATCTTCAATGTGACTTTGGATGACCGAGCTTGGTCCCAAGCCACACTGCCGATCCGTTTTGGTGGGCTAGGCGTTCGTAAAGTTTCCAGTTTAGCCCTACCAGCATTTCTGTTTTCGGTCCACAGTACTGAAAAGTTAACCAGGGAAATCTTGGGGTCTTCTCTGGCTGATTATCAGATTTTGTGTATGACCGAGGCAGTAAATAGTTGGAAATTGTCCTGCCCGAGCACGGATCTGCCCGAACAACGTTCTTCTCAGAGGCAATGGGATGAGCCGCTTTGTAGTTTGATACGGAAAAAATTAATTGAAACGTCAATCAATACTGCAAAGCGTGCTCGTCTCTTGGCTGTGGGAGAATGGGAGTCGGGCCTCTGGTTACAGGCTCTTCCCTCGACCAATCTGGGTACGCTGTTGGACAACAATGCTTTCCGGATTGCCATGAGTTTGCGTTTAAGGGTCGCTTGCGTTGCATCTCATCGTTGTCAATGCGGCGAAAAAGTCGATTGCCTTGGTCACCATGGCCTGTCCTGCAGCAAGAGCGCCGGTCGGATTCCACGTCACGCTAACTTAAATGAAATTATTCGTTGCGCTCTTGTCACTGCTGGTGTACCAGCTGTTTTAGAATCGAATGGTTTGGTACGCAGCGATGGTAAGAGACCTGACGGCATGTCATTGTTGCCTTGGAAATTGGGTCGGCCTTTGGTTTGGGACGCAACATGCATCGACACCCTTGCGCCATCCCACGTTCTAAGTTCAGCGGCCTCTCCTGGCGCTGCTGCTGGAGCTGCGGAAACCCTAAAACGGCGGAAATATAATAACCTAATAGGTAATCATCGACGGGCCTGTTGGTCTTGTGGTTAGTGACCCTGACTGCTAAGCCGGAGGTCGTGGGTTCGATTCCCACCCTGGACAAATCTTTGTGTGATGAGCACGATCATTTGTTCTGTGTCTGGGTGTTATGTATCTATATTATGTATGTATTTAGAAATATATAAGTATGTTTATCAGTTGTCTGGTTACCATAGTACAGGCTCTGCCTAGTTTGGGATCAGATGGGCGTGTGTGAGCTGTCCCAAGATATTTATTTATTATATTTAATTATATTTTCGAGCCGTTTGGGGTTGAAACTCTCGGGACATGGGGACCATGTGCACGAGCTCTTTTTAAGAAACTTGCCAAACGTTTGGTCGACTCCACACGTGACCAGAAGGCTGGCATTTTCTTGGCACAAAGAATTAGCATTGCCATTCAACGTGGCAATGCTGCCAGCCTTCTGGGCACGTTTCCTGACATTGGCAACGATGATGATGAATTTTTTGATGCTTGTTAATAAGTTTTCTATTTTTTATTTAGCTTTATTTATTAAAGGTAGTTTAGTATAGTTTAATTTATTCTTGGAAATAAGACCAGAAGTAGGTTTTTAAAAAAAAACAATTTTTATTACTACCTGACAAATACAACAAATCAATTAAACAAAATTAGACTGACAACTAAACTAATTATTACAAAACAAAATGTACTTAACAGAACTTAAATAACGGCGTTATAACAAATTACAAATCGACCGGTAATCGGACAGAGTAACACCCTATCTTGATGACGGTTGCAGAAAGAGGCCGATGCCGGGGTGGCAGCGGCTTTTATAGAGTATCCCCCACTCTTCTTATTTCATCTCCGACATTATATTATACGGTTTTGGTTTAGTATAGTTTTATTTTTATTTTAATTATAATTAGTATTGTGTGTTTAAATAGTTATATTAATGTCAAATAATAAAAATGATATAGACCTTTTTTAAATAAAAAATATAATATCTAATTATAAAAAAAAAGTGTAACAGTGTTTGTCACCAATTTTTATTTTATTATTGAGAATATGTGGTAGGTCTCAGAATAGTTCAGAGGGTATTTTCTATACCACTAGGTGATAAGGGTGGCCTTGTCTAATGGCAAAACAACGTTGCAGCTTCTTTTGTAAACCTTACCCGCTATTGCTTAAGACTTGTACGTAAAAAATGTAATTTGAAATCGTTCTCGGAGTGATTCGGGCCGAACGATTGCTTTGTCTCACACATGTGCTGTGCCCATAAAATGCAAATACTTGCTTGTGTTTCCTAACTTTATAACATCTATATTTTGCATTTTCAAAGCCTCGGTTCGTTTCAATTTTGTTCAAACTTCTCTTTGAAACTTTTGGTTTCATTGTCAGTTAAAAGTTTTGATTTATTCTTTATTGTAAATTCGATAGAGTTCAATTTACCTTGTCACGTTAAAGTAGTTATACAATTTTACATTGTAATTTTATGCTAGGTTTAGAAATAACATGACATTTAATTTTGCATCTATTAACGAGAAATTCTACTCAATCAGTAGACTTTATTCACAGAAAGTCCGATAGGTTAAGGTTATCAAAATAAACCCTTATTGCTATCCAAAAACTCAAATGTTAACAGTAATATTCGATTTTGTTAGATGTGTGGAGTTTCGAAAGCTGTATTTTTGTCATCCAACGCAACGCACACGATTCGTTTTTAATTTTCCTGTATGAGAGTTTATTGATATCTTCAGTACTGATTTATATAATTGTGTAAAAATTATAAAAATCATTGTAAAAATGTATACCTGATAGACCTTATTATAAAATTGGGGACTATGTAGCAGACAAAAGCGCGTGGATATTGTAACTTCTGCACATGTGGCTTCCCTGGTGGTCTCTAAATTCAGCTTGTTTATTTACACAGTTCCATCTAAGCCTGTATTTCTAGAAGGCACATGACATGCCTTGACATTCCTGTTAGGGTTGATTTATTGACTAGGTACATATTATGGTATGTAACAATTTTTATTTTTTTTATTTTTCCGTATTGCTTTTTTTTACGTTATAGTTTTAATAATTATCATTAATACTTGTGAATGCGTCAACAGCGTAAGGAACATATTGAATAGAATTGCTTTTGCTTTCTTCCGTTACTAGGAAAGATTTCATTGTTATAATTAATAAGTATTTTTTTTTATGTTCCTAGCGTTATTGACGCACATATTCCATCATCAAGTATACAATATATTTTTTTAAAAGAGTAACTTATGGAGTTTCTTGCCGGTTCTTCTCCATAGGAATGACACTTTGGAACCGCGCACCTAGAGTCAGTAGTTTTTAAAGTTAACGTTTCTAAAGCGCCTATTTTAGGTTCACTAGAAATAAAAACATTTTGATTTTGATTTTGATTTTGATTTTGATTGACCTGTATCACCTAAAAATTCAATTAATGAAATAAATATTGATTCTAATAATTCATTTCTCAAAATTCCTGATTCATTTTTGAGTTATAATAACTTCTGATGCTAACATGCTTTACGAGCTCTTAAAGGACCTCTTTACTTAAACCCTACAGCCACCAGAAGCTAAGGCCGTATTTAATTGGCCCGCAAAAGTACGACTACTAAAACTTAATAGTGAATTAAATTTATTTTTGCTATCATTCGCGGATTTGCTAAGCCGTGTAACATGACAGGTGTGGATGCGGCGCCCGGTGTCAGATAAATGTAAATTTTGGAGTTGAAATTATATTTCTAGCGAACATTTTCGGCATTAATTTGTTTTGTGTTGACTGTAGGTTCTGTAAAAGGCATTTCGTAGTTAATTCAACGGGAATGGAAATTAATAAATTCTTGGAATTAACACCAAGTATCCAAGGTTTCGCCTTTCTTTAAGATCGATTTAAACCACCAGCCTTTACCAAAGGCGTTCGTTAATATTTAATACAAGGATTTAATTGGGTATGCTTCTGAATTTTGCATTGTAATAGAGAATTTGCCTTTATGAAATTTAATATCGAGTTGCTTAATCTAGGATTCATGAAAATGCTACTACATACTATAAACTTCTAGTTTTCTCATTGTCGCTGATCTGTCTCGATATTTACCAGATTTTTTGGGGTCGGCTTTCAGTTTTATTCGAAACGGTAACACATACATTTACTTACTTTTATACAATGAAGCATTTATTTCCCAACGTTTTATATCTATCAGTGGTGTTATGCAGTTGATTTCTGATCACAGCTGATGTTTTAGTTATGTTTAGATAAGTTACCCTCATTTCCAGACGAGGAAGTTTTTTCTTCTGTCACACAAACTTATTTCTTTCGTGCCGTCTCTAAAGTCGTCGCTTTATAAGCCAGTGCAGTCATAACCTCAACAACGTCTGCCCTTAATTGGTGTTACACCGAGAATTACTAATCTTGAGGTTTGATACCGTTGTTAAAAGTCAGCCTTTTTGCCAGCCCTGAGCTATAAAAAAGCAATCCAGTTAGAATTGTAGCCCCTAATTGTTTTATTTTCTCATCTGGTGTTTTTGATTGTCGATTTGAGGGTGATCGGTTTGATGTTGTATTGTTATAGCCTTTTTATTTATTTGGTTAAGTTTATGACCATTCTATTAACTCTCTTCTTTGCATTATTTTATTAATAGTCCAGCCTGATTTTGGATGATGGGGTCATAAACAGGAAGAATTGCATAGCCTGTATTTTATATTCTGCAGAAATACATTCTCGTGAAATCCATAATGCATACAAGTAACTTTAAAGGATGTTCGGTAGTCCATTTAGAGTTTCCCGCATTTTTTTGATATGCGGTTTGGTTTGGTTTCAGGGCCGTCTCTGCACTTAGCTTCTTGATTGGGCCATTGTGCGTGATCCTCTCCTGTTCCTCACTCCAGCCATCCGAGCTCGTCCCAGAAGGCCAGCTACCTTTTCGGGCTGCTGCAGGCCTCCCGCAGCGACGCTGGTGATCGTAGGATTTGTGCCCGATGTGCGGCTACGCTCGTGCATTCTACTAGCATGTACTGTGGCGTTTCCTCCTCCTCCATGCATCCTCTGCATAGAGGGCTGTTCGTGACACCCACTGTAAATAGATGTTTGTTAAGGGGACAGTGTCTGATTACAGTTGATATGTGGTATAGGTAATACGTTTTCTTCACTGAAATCTGGTAGTTTCACAACAAGGATTATAGCTAACTAGGTAACTTAAAACAATGTTGTGCCCAGTCCACACTATCACAAATTTCCAGCCTCCACTATACGTCAACATAATTTATATCATTACCTTTGTTACAATACAGTTTATAGCTTTATGGGGTTAATATCTCCCAAGACATGCACACTTTCTCTCCAACATATTGGGTAATAAAGTGTAACATGAGGAAAATAGGACCACAAATAAATAGCCAAATAAAAGTGCCATTGGATAGGTCCCTTACATCCAATCTTGAAGATACATGTCTACGAATTGGCTTGCTGTTCTCTGAATTTTACATGTTAATATCGGTTTGGTCGATAACAGAGCAATTTACTTGTAGAACCCACCTATATTGAACTGACTACCTAAACTGATTGAAAGTGATTCTCCGGAACCGTTATGCTATTCGATTCAAGGTACTATTATCAGGATCTATTAAACTGTTAGGTCATTTTAGAATAATGTTCCGTAACAAGTACATCGTAAGACCCTCTTACGAACATCTTCTAAAGATAATATTGAATATAATATGGTATGAATAAATTACAAGCTTAGGTTTTCGGTTACGGTCGTTTTTCCTATAACTGAGTGACGGTAGCCTGATGGCTAGGGCGTCGGATTTGCATTTCATCATATGGCAGTATGTTCGAAACCCAGCCCTTTTACTACCGACGTGAACCCACTCGTAACACAAGCATTTAGCTTCACACGAGAGGTTGCCAAGAATACTAGTAAGTGCGATATGACACTCACTTGATACCACTCAAAGTGCACAGCACATCTCACACTGTGTACTTTGACAAACAAATGAATTTATACTTCGCTATCACAGTTCAACTCATTTTGATCCTAGAGCTTTTACAGACCATATTATTATATAATACAAGAGTCTCGTGTAAATCTGAATTAAATACGATTGTCATTCTTCTCCAACACTCTTTACTGTTATTACTTCACAATCTCGTCAAAGCAACAAATCAAAACAAAAGAAAGTTGTGAAAAAAGAATTGTAGGGTTAATATTATTTCAAAGAAAGCATTCAGATTTGTAATTCAATCACGTCTCACCAGCGCAACAGATGACTATGAAATAGAGGAGCTAGGTCATAAAATAGAAAGTTTTATTTCCGATACTCAATTCTGACTTCATAATACTTTGGAATTGAGTAAATGAATGAAATGTTACTGACTTGCTTTAGGGAACAATGTAGGGAACAATAAACATTTATCTTCTATCTTTGAAAACTGTTATGACCTGTCTCACGCATGTCTCACAATCTAATTCGTCCTTTTTTTTCGAGTCTGAATAAAAATGGGGGTATCATTAATTTATGTCAATGAAGTTCAATATAATTTGAATGTTAATCCTATTTATCCGAGAACGCCAATCCTTCCGAAAAACTTTTGAGAACGTAGAATGGCTTTTGAAAATAAATTCTGCTTTTGAGGCAATAATGAAATTTGTTCTGGCGTCATTCGTTCTCGGAAACTTAAATAACTTAAAATATTCTGAGTCTGAGCGTCACTAGTTTCAGAAAATCCCAATTTCGGCACTCCAAAACATTTTCCTTAATACCCTAAAATTTTTGTAGAACATTACGGGCTACATCAGTAGAAGAATCTTCGTTTTAATCAGGAAAAAATATGAGCCCGAGCTCCTGAACAATTACTTAAATAATTACAGTCTTTGTAATTTCGTAGTTATTAAGTCTACGTTGTAGTCCGTCCTCTAATTACATTAGGACTGTCATAGTCGTAGCACGTATGCCAGAAATAAACGACCTGAATTTTGGCCGGGATTTTAAACAATTATCACACGAGTTGTGCTTAGGATGTCAGAAGCGCAATTGTTAGGCACTGGATAATTGTGGCTTTTGGCACCAAGATCCAATTCCATCCGGCTGACTTAAACGTTTCCATTTTCTTTTTTTCTTTGATATGAATTATGAAGATAATGTTTTGGTCTAGATATTTTTGGTTTTTACATCATCTTTTACACTAATACATTGTCTATTTGCTCGTGTTTATGTTCTTGGCTATTTTTCATACTACATGCAATCAATTTTGTTTCTCACTGAGCTGTGTTTCCAAAGTATATCACGGTCCAAATATTTACCAGCACTCATGATCTTAAAACGCTGGAGAGATACTCTTGACGGCTGTACAAGCAATTTCGTCGCTATATTCGCCTAAAACTCGGTTACACCGTGCAACATGCAAATGTATGCAAAGTACTTTAAGTTACGTGCACGCTAAAAAGGCGTCTAAATACTAAATGCAAACGAGAATACACTTGATATTCGTCGAGGATTTTTTGGAAGAAAACAATTTGCTACTTACTCGTCTACTTTTTTTTTTTCTAAAAAAGTCTTTGAAAAACGTTAAAGCAATCAATTTATCAACTCAGCCTACTTCAAACCAATGCTGTATAAATTGCAGTCTATTCTAGTACATTCTTGCAAATATGCAGTTTGAGCTAATCTCGGAGAGAATGTTTTTTACTAAACCCAAAACACTGAAGTAGTAAAATTTTACCGCAACTAAGGAACAACACATTCTGTAAAGTCCGTAGTTCAAATAATTGTTTAAAACGGTCAAACCAGTAAAATGTTAATAGAAAATATCTACTTCTATGACGGACAATAGCGGAAGTAACCCTCAAATAAAACCTAATTACAAATAATCCTGAAGTATAACCCTCGCGACGTCCATTGTGCGCAATAGGGGTATAAAGTACCCGCGCCCTAAAACAAAACTAACACTGCCCACCTGTTTTCAATTACTCTAACCCTCCAATGCCTGGTCACATTCGTGGTACATTCCCGTTGTGATTACGGAATCTTGATGGTCGGTTAGACCCTCAGCATTGTTCGCGAATATTTTTACATGCTTATATTAAGGTTTAATGATACGTTTGCAGATTACGGTGCCCATTAATGCGAATGAGCAATATCTTTTTATGTGCTGTGGCTTTATTTAAAATGTTTTTGTTAACAATTTGAGATAAATTTGAATATTTCTTGTTATTGTTTATATTTAATAAGCTTTTGGATTTCTAGAACTCGTTAAGTTTTCGTTTAAGGCTGAGTTTATAAAACATAAAAAAAAACATCTTTGTTCATTCATTTAAAGCTTGTTGTTCTTTGATGAATCTATTTTTCATAATCTCCTCTTAATTTACCGTCTTGAAACTGCTTTAAAGAACAGCCGTTTTTTAGTCTACGAAGTTCAATAGTTTTTCACCTTTTTAAAGTTTAAGGACTTCGAAAGTACTCAAGAGTTTGTTTTGCCGTCGCTGAGTATTATTTAAAAGCCAATAAATTAAAGTTTTTGTTTATTTTATTTTTCTTAGCGATACATTATAAAGATGTTCTAATATACAGGTTAAGCCGAATACTGAAAGTTCAATAATTTTAAAACCTAAGTATTTAAGTATCATGCTGTCTCTGTCACATATAAAGTAGCCACAGATAGATATTTAAGAACGTGTCAAAGTTAATAAGCGTCTCAGTATTCAGGGATTAGATAACATAAATCATCGACCACATCTAAGTGTATCATCTAATAGAATAGCCCCAACCTTTACAACCTTGGGAGACCCGCAATCTATAGCCCATTGAGGCAATAGCCCCAAATGTGGATTAACGTGGACATAACATCTTCCGGATCGTTTCTCAGTCGAGTGACTAGACTGAGTTGCGGTGCATTCCGGATTACAGACTGATGGACAGACATTCAGTTGTGGTCGAATCGACCCCCGGCCGCGAGGTTAGTGTTAAGAGAAGCGGGCGCTTAAATAAATCAACAGTTTCATTTAAATATTTATTGATCTTATTTTGTTTGGATATTACAAAAAAATTTCAAACTTTGTATGAAATTATTATATTATAGAGCCTGAAATCGTTTTTTAGAATTGTGTTGAAATATTCAAAGCACTGAATGCAACATAGGTACGTGAAACTTCTAAAGAAACAATTTCAAGTAATTTATTTCTGTTGACCAACTTTCGCAAATTAATTATAATCAAAATCAAAAATCAAAATCAAAATGTTTTTATTTCTAGTAAACCTAAAATAGGCGCTTTAGGCAGTTGTCTCACCGACAACGATGAACGAGTAACGAGTAGAGCTAGAATTGGAAACGAGTTGGCGAGCCGCGGGGAGCGAGTGCGTAGTTGCGATAGTTGTGTAGCTCTGCTACAAGCGAGTGTGCGAGTGAGGCGAGCGATTACTCGCCATTACACAAATCCTATCATAATTATAATTCATGATCATCGTCGTCTGAACTAGATAACAATGATAATTCAAATGATTGTTCGATGTGCATAATAAATAAAAAAAAGGGTACTTTCAGATCCGCACCGTAGAGAAATGACCACCGGTTGCTCTCTCGGCGTGTGTTCTAATCGCTTAGCGAGTATCGCTGAGCGAGTGTTTTCTTTCATAGCTCTTGTCACTCAGCGACAAACTAGTGAAGCGAGTGCTCGCCGGCAGTGTGAACAGTCAGCGATCAACTGTTTGTATATGTGTCTCTTTTGTTTACACGGAATGTATATCTTTTATACGTTTCTTGAACGAGAAAATAGCCAATAGTTAGTCGTTTTCTCGTCGGCGGTGGGACAAGTGCCTTAGAACCGTTAACTTTAAAAATTAATGACTCTAGGTGCGCGGTTCCAAAGTGTCATTCCTATGGAGAAGAACCGGCAAGAAACTCCATATCCATATAATAAATAACGAGAGTGATTCCAGAAATCTACAGACCCTCTCCTATTCCAAAATCTATACACCCACATATCTACAAACATCATAATACCTATACAAAAGGTGATCCTGGTACAATAAGTCCAATCCATACAGAGTTCTACAGTAAAATCTATTCGGAATCCTTTCCCGTTATGTACACCTATTTCAATATCCCATACACCAAAATTTTAACTAAATCCATCTATATATCAACAGTGTCATCCAAACATAGAAATCACTCGATCAACCACCAACTCCTTATTAATACTTTCACGATATCTCATTCCGAAAGTTTATCGAATAACTTGTGATGTATTTATTTGTTATCAGACGCTACAGCTTATTACAGATCGGGTCCGATGTCTCGATCACTGCGGTTTCTAATTACGAGCAATGTTCGCTACATTATTAGCGCAGCGTCTAATATATTGAAACTTCGGGCCCATGTATACCAGTGTCTCATAGTCAAAATCGAATCTGGATAGGCATTTATGTGATTGTATTACTGTAAATGGATTCCAGGAATAGATTTTGACCAATACTGGGTATCACGTGTGTTTAGAGCATTAAATTAGGCGAGTGAGAATTTAAGCATGGTAAAAATGGAGTACGCTGTCGTATGTTCTTAGTAATACTTGATTTTTTCAAGTTTGAATGAACGTTGTCTTATCTTTGTCTTTTCTGTCTTTGTTTAGCTTTAAATACATTCGATTAAAAATCCTACTAATATTAAAAATGTGAAAGTGTGGATGTTTGGATGTTTGTTACTCAATCACGCAAAAACGGCTGAATGGATTTGGATGGAATTTGGCATGAATGTAGCCTTTGACATGGAAAAGAACATAGGCTTATATTTTATCCCGATTCGATTCGAAAATTGTTTACGAGCTAAGCCATGGGCAGACAGCTTATAACTTTTTCTATATTACAGCGTAAGCAATAACACGGGTAAAAATTGTATTCTATTTTTCATTACTTTCATATTTTTAATTTCTTTTTGGACCCAATTCTGAAGTCCACGCAGAAGAAGTCGCGGGCAGAAGCTAGTCTGTTAATATATTCTTCTGCAAACATGTATTTAAATATCGTAAATACTTTAGTACTTCAATCAATTAACTCAGTGTATCGCGGTCCACTGCTGGACATAGGCATCTCCCAAGTTGCGCTACAGCACATGGTCTTCCGCCTTCCGCATCCAGTCCGACTAAGCTATCTTTTTCAGGTCTTCGGTCCATATTACTTAGAAACAAAAACAATATTTTAAGCAGCAACATAACGTCTTAAGATAAGTATGAAATAGGTATCTACTTTCATTAGATAAATATGTCATCACTGAGAGCATTGTTTTTAAAAGACCTCATAAATTTCTTCTATAGGTAAATCAAACGAAGAAAAACAAAACCTTATACTTACAAAGATATTCATTATACTGAGTCGAGTGCTTTCAAGTCTAGTCCCAATAAAACCCACATCTTGAAGACAGTAAGACGATACCATATTTCTTGCGAAGTGTTGGCGCTGATATAAATTAGAGCCAGCCAATGTAGACCAGGGCCGAAGCCTTCAAAATTTGTAAAAAGTGAAAAAAAATTACAGTAGGTTGAAACCAATTAGAAAAGGAAGGGAATATGATAAAAATTAAAGAAAAAATAAATTACGGTCGATCCGAGTTCGGGAAGGGGGGGAGGGGGGGGTTTTAAGGGTAAAAAATGGTTTATCTTGATTTCCAGCAAAACTACAAGTCCTATGGAAAAAAGTCAAATGGCAAAGTTGTAGGTAATAAAAAGATCTACAACTTTTGTATTTACACTTTTTTCACATAACCTCAAAATGTATGTGAAAAATCCAAAAAACCAAGTTTTTGGTTTTTTATTTTTATCTTTTTCAAAAATATTTATTTTTTCACGAAATTTGGTGAAAACTTACCTTTTTATGTCCCAAATACGCTGTAATTTATTTGATTAAAAATATTTATTTTTTCACCTTATTTTGAATTAATATAAAAAAAACACCCTAATTTTCAATCGAAAATTCACCCGTCAAAATATCAGCTTTTTTCAAAAAGTATGGGGGTTTTTTGTTCGTTGAAATCTCTACTTTCTGATGGTGTAAAAAAAATACACATTCCTGTAGTAAATGTTCTCAGAAAATGCATATTCACTATGTACAATTTCATCAAAAAAATGACATTGCTTAATTTTTTTTTCAGTTTAAAGTTTATTTATTAAATTCGAATTACATTCATGTCATAGAAAATCTCACAAAATGATTCAGATGAAATTCTGGATGAAGAACCAATGCAGACTGGAAAAAATTGAAGCAAAGACATTTTTTTGATGAAATTGTACATAGTGATTATGCATTTTCTGAGAACATTTACTATAGTAATGTATATTTTTTTTACACCATCAGAAAGTAGAGATTTCAACGAACAAAAAACCCCCATACTTTTTGAAAAAAGCTGATATTTTGACGGGTGAATTTTCGATTGAAAATTAGGGTGTTTTTTTTATATTAATTCAAAATAAGGTGAAAAAATAAATATTTTTAATCAAATAAATTACAGCGTATTTGGGACATAAAAAGTTAAGTTTTCACCAAATTTCGTGAAAAAATAAATATTTTTGAAAAAGATAAAAATAAAAAACCAAAAACTTGGTTTTTTGGATTTTTCACATACATTTTGAGGTTATGTGAAAAAAGTGTAAATACAAAAGTTGTAGATCTTTTTATTACCTACAACTTTGCCATTTGACTTTTTTCCATAAGACTTGTAGTTTTGCTGGAAATCAAGATAAACCATTTTTTACCCTTAAAACCCCCCCCTCCCCCCCTTCCCGAACTCGGATCGACCGTAATTTATTTTTTCTTTAATTTTTATCATATTTCCTTCCTTTTCTAATTAGTTTCATCCTACTATTATTTTTTTTGGTTTTAACAATTATCGGCCCTGGTCTAATGGTTATTGAGGCTTACACAAAAATTTATTTGACTGGTGTATGTACCAAAGTATGAGCAGTAGCGGGTTATAAAAAAACTCGAAACATTAGTCCTGAATTTAACGGGGTATCTAGTAGATATTTAATAATATGACTTTTACTGTTCATACTTGGTTATTGATAAGTAATTAAATAATTTATACAAAATCTCAAATTAAAAGTCACAATGTTTCTAAACCAAAAGGGAAGCGAATTTGTATGAAGTTAATCTTGCTTCGCACATTAGGTACAATATTCTTGTAAACCTCTCGTGGTAAGCTAAATGCTTGTGCAAGTAGATTCACGTCGGTAGTGCAATGGGTGAGATTCGAACCCACAACCACATGATGGCAAATCCGATACCCTAGCTAGCTTATGCTACCGCGCCGCTTCAAATATGATTGTATAGTTAATCGCTACAGTGCATGATTTGAATACCATAGCCGAAAATTAGTCCGGAGTACGTACTTACTAAAATAAATATAGTATCTATTGGCCGTAGATTCAATCTCGTAATTGATATTTGATTAATGGCTTTGGTAATTAGAATCTGCGAGAAACTGACAACGCGCTCGGTTGTCAAAATAAATTAGCTCAAGATAAATATTGTTCTTTTGATCAATAAAACTTTATATCACACGAAATAAATACGAAATATACCTATACAGAGTTAGTTGTAAAATATCTACCTCGCAAGAGTAGATAATTAACATCACAAGCAAAACAATTTGTTCTACGACTTCTGATATTTCATTTTTTTTCATACTTCACACATCAATATAAAATTTAGCGTTCTAACGTTTGAGTATAAAAAACTAGCTGCAAACAACTAGCTGACTATATCAACTATACAAAGTTTTACATCCAAATTACACTAGCAATTTCCCTTACTGTCAAAATAAATTATCACTACAATATTTTAATCATGAACACTAAATAAAAATTAAACCGTCAAGTAAAGTAAACGCGTCCCACTTGATTCAATGTCTGTGGAAGACAATTATTACAGTAAAGAAAAAGTGCGCGATGATTTATATCGTATGTTCTCCATTATTACGACAAAAACATGATAAACGATGTTGCGACAAGAACAGTTACGAATCTTTTCATGTTTAACTACAATTGAAATGAATTTAACTTCTCATTTGTTTGGTAAAGCGTTTTTATTGTAATTATACGACTTTGTAACTTATTCTGACTCGCGGAGTATAGAATTACAGTCTCAGAGAGTCGAAGCAATAATTGATGTATAAAGACTAACGATTAAAATCGTTTTAAACGGGTTACCGTCTTCGTTATTAAATTTAATGGAAATAATAAATAGAAATTAAATCTATCTACATAAATACGGGGTGACTGGGTCCCAGTTATAGCAAATCTTCATATAGGTCATTTGCTAGTTCTTAGACATATCTTTCCCTGGATTTGGGTCCAAAGTTGTATAGTTCAAGGGACATGTAAATTCTGCCATTTTTCAAGCTCATAATATGAAAACATGTTTTCATTATTTTAGTATTTCTTTTTACTATTACGTTGGTAGTCATAAATACTTGTAGTTAAAATCAGTCGGAACTTCCCTCCAAAAAAAGCAAATTTTAGGTTCAGACCCAGTCACCCTGTATATAAATTAACTAGCCTAATATGAACATCCAGGATCAGCTACCTCGATATGAAACCCGTGTCTGCATAGTTAATAATCACTGGATCCTTTTTTATATTTCGAAATAATATTCTTACTTTGTGTTCAGATAAAACGGTATTTTTCTAACAAATTTTAAAGTTTTAAGTAGAAACGCCAAGTAAGCTGAAGCTGTTTTTTTAATTAATTCGGCGTGAATAAGAGGTTTCTCTATCTATTTAATGTTACTAAGGCCTCAAATCGCACACCCTATGGTCATCAATTTGATTGCACGGAGAGTCGAATGGCTAGGTCATTATATCGCTAATCATACTACATGAGGTGCTGAATCTTCAAACACATTTGTGATTCAAATATTTGTTTCCAGTGAGGGTGTTCCCTGAGTTATTAAAATGTTTGTGAATTGAAACTGGGATTAAATAAAATAACTGGCGTAGTTTTCGAATGTCCATTCCATTTATATAAAAAACGTAGCGAATATATGCAGGTATTAATATAAAACGTAGTATCAGATTCTCAATTTACGTATGAAATGCATTTCCCCGTAGTAGGTAATAATTATAGTCTGGTATTATTTTAAACGTAGCAACCAGATCTCGTGATTAATCGTATCATATAATACTGTTTCATATTACTTTGGAATTCAATTTATCTCACCGATTATTTCGACCATACCAATTTGACAATCAAAATGAAATACTCGTACATCACAGTTGGATTCATCAAAGCAGAAGGTACAACTTTGTTAAAGACGAACTTGAATCACTACTTCTTCTGCCTAGCCTTTTCCTAAGTTATGTTGGGTTCGGCTTCCAGTCTTGCCGGGATTAGGTGAATACCGTATTTTACTTGGAGCGCAACCCATTTCACTGGATAATACAGTATTCCATAGGTAGTAAGACTGATTGTACAAAATGACTTAACGACAGTCAAAGATGACCGTATGACAGTCGGGACTAACGGCTTAACGTGCTTTCCGAGGCCTGTGCCCATCTGTAAACATATTGAGACACCTCCGTAGGTGTCTCAATATGTTTACAGATGGTCACCCATCCACGGACCAACCGTGACGAGCGCGACTGAACCTTTATTTCGGTCAAACCTTACACTTAGCCACGAGCCCCTCTTGACTAGTATTAAAATTAATTTAATTCTTGCCGTCAGTCCTTATGTATGATAAGATCTTTAAAACCACGCATCAGATTTGGATGCGTTTTTTTAGATGGAGTGATTCAAGATGAAGGTTTATGGATACACGTGCGAAGCCGTGGCGGTTCCGCAAGTATTATTTTATTTCCACAAAGTTAATGATAATTTCAATTTGCTCCTAGAAAAATGTTAAAAAGTGCTTAGCCTTAAGTAGGTATTCTTAGAATTTCTCATTATTGATAGGGTGATTGGAGATGAATATTTTAAAAACATTATTCAAATAACTTCCTTGTTTATATTGCAAACACAAATTAATATTCCGGTTAACAGCTATCCAAAATATTCAGTTCCGATTACAGCCAAATTGAATACTTAAACAGCTAATTATGAAGGATAGTTATTAATACTACATTCTAAATCAAAATTCATGCTTAGTAAATTATGCCAAATCGGAAATTTGGATCGCATTTTAATTATAAATGATGTCTGGTTCAGTTACAACTTTATGAAAAACTTACTGCGCCCCGCGTTGTTACCTGCGGTTTACTAGATAAATTAATATCCATACCAATTTTTATTGGAATTGGTCTGGTCGTTCGAGCGTGAGGTAAAAAACATACTCACTCACAGAGATTCGCCTATAATTAGTGTGATTATTATTGTATTGTTTAGCATTTGTTTCCGATTTAGAAGGAAGAATATCGTATACACGCTAGACACACGTGGTTAGAAAATTTATAATCATCGAATACTTATGCATTTCGGAATTTTGTTTGTATGTTCAGACAAACAGTGTTTTTATATCGAATTTAAACATACGTAGGAATGCCAAGTCAGCTGAATATTTTTCGGTCGTGATGAAAGCTTTGGTTGCAAAATGTAAATATTTTGGCAGGAGTACTAGGACATAAAGTCACATAGAAATTCGTCAAATATTTGCCAGACTTTTAGGAACAGGATAGAGCTATATTTTATGTTTTTTTTCCTTTAAAAAAAAGGACTCGTGCGTTAGGGAATCTAATTCCTTTATCGCGAGGGTTTTTATGAAGTTTTGGAACAAGAATTTGTGGATCACATGAATTTTTGTCCCATGCAAGGATCGAACCTGCAACACATCGCGGACAGTAGTAATTGGTTTGGTGATACCACTTGGCTAATCGCCCTTTCTTTTCTAAGTACAAACATGTATTATTACAATAATTTTAATTGTATACATTAAACGAGGAATGAAAAACCCTTGTCCAAAAATGTTGGCGCAAATGCCGTTACCAGTGGAAGAACAGTAACATTCCATTAATTTGGAACCGTAACCCTTCGTAACAGAAAACACTGCATGGCGTATTCTCATACTCAAGGGTTCCCATCAAGACAAATGAGCGTCATAATTCTACCCACCCTTCTTCTTATGGCCACCGTTATATAAGCAAACCAGTAAGTCAGATCAGCTCGTGATGTATTAGGTCTATTTGGGGTCGTAAGCCATTTGTGATAGATTGGTATCATGATCCTTTAACCTTCCGGGAATTGTGACAGCCTTGATCGGCTTAATTATTTTGCTCTATACGTGTGAAAAACTACGGTAAGAAATTTTATTGTGGCATAGTGTAGGGATACGACAATTTTCATTAGGCATCGTCAGCAGGCGTTAGGTTCTACTCCAGTCGAAATTCTCAATCCTAATTTCGACTGAAATAACGCACCAATTAATAAAAATGAATCTTATGGAAGTTCATAAGGGCATTATCATTTATCGTTCCGTTTATTTAAAATATATATTGCACGCCTCATAAGCGAAGCGTTGAGGTGGGTATTTAATTACTGTCAGTTTACGCACACCCTCCAACTTAAAATGTCACTTTTTTTTTTATTCTTTATTGCATTTATAAGTGAATATAAATAGACAAATGTTGAGAAAAAACACTATTTTTAACACTCATGATATTTTAAAATCTCTTTTTATTATTTATAATAACGTGTGTCTGTATGTACGGATCCCGTATCTTGTGGTCACGATAACGATCGAAATACTTCACTTATCGAGTTGTTTTTTGTTTATAGTCTTCAGTATTTTGAGGAATAGAAGCCTATTACTTTTCACGGTATAATTCGATGTAGTTTAATTATTATTTACAAATAATCTCAATTTTATTGTAATGAATGAGATTATGAGGCGTGCACTTTTGGATTTTCCAACTATTTTTTTATGTTTACATGTAGAAACCTAAGTACATATTTTTTTCTTTATTGGTATATTTATATTTTCAATAGAAAGTGTTTTGGCATAATAGGAAATACAAACCAACTAGCGAAGAAACTATGTAGATATTTCCTCAGGACATATGTTTGTGTGTTGAGCATGATAATTTGTTCTGTGTCTGGGTGTAATTTATATGTTTATCAGTTGTCTGGTACAGTTACCAGACAACTACTAACATCATATAATACCTAAACGTTTGTATCTATTTTTTTATTAATTAAGAAGGTTGATATTTTCACAGCCACAAGGAACTGTAGAACTAAATAAATATGGTTTAAATTTCAATCGATACTTCCACGAGTTCCGGAGATATAGGGTCTTGACAGATAGATGGACGGACAGACGGACGGACCGACGGACAGGCAGACGGACAACAGATTGTACCTACAAGGGTTCCGATTTTCCTTTTGAGGTACGGAAGCCTTTAAAGGCATGGGAAAAAAATATTGAAACCAAACATTTTTTTAAATAACGTGTACTTTAACAATACAAACAGGCTTACTGGGAATTTTCTTTCACAATACCACATGCAAACATTAAGCTGACACCCGACAGTTATCCCCCTTAATAGGCGACGTAAAAGTTAATGGAGCCGACTGTACTTTACAGAGAAACGCATTGATAAATCAATTAACATTATCACGCGTGTCTTTAGCCGTTAAAACGTCCCTTTAAATATATTTAAATGTTACTGTGATTTTTTAAGGGAAATTAAAGAAATTTTTACGAATATTCTTGTAGTGTCGTATTTTGTTTTTTTACTGAACAATTTGGAGGAGGTGGGTTATTGGTTAGGGCGTCAGACTTGCGATCATATTGTGGTTGCCACGTAAACCCACTCATAACTAAATCATTTAGTTTAAAATAATGGGTTTAACAAGAATACTAGTAATGTGTGACCCACATTGCTAGTAAGCTTTTATAAAAAAAATGTTTTTGGATGATGAGTACATATTATTTTGCTTCTAATTTCAATAGAGATATTGCTTTTATAAATAAGAAAACCGTGTCGTTCATGTATTAGATCAAAATAATGCTTTAAAATCATTATAAGGTGTGTCTATTCTTAAAGTTAATGGTGTTCAGCTCAGTAGATTACTTGTATTGTCGCAGTTAATAGCTTGGGATATAATAGTGCACATAAATCGATATTGGCGACCAATCTTATCGGAGAGTGAACTACTCTATTACCTTACCTACACTCACTGAGTACCTTACCCACACTCACATTGGTAATTTTAAGATACGCCTGCCTCGTTTGTCTTATGGTCGCAAGCGCGACTGCCGTGCACGAGTTCTCGGGTTCAAATCCCTGGTAAGGCCACAAATGGTTACTGGGGTTTCTTTTTAGAGTGCAACAGCATTCTGATGCTTTGGTAGCCATTTATTGTGGTATCTTATACTCTATCAATCAACCGCGTGGTGGCCAAGCGATTCAATAAACGGATTTGTGACCACAAGGTTGCAGGTATAAACCTACTACAGGCAAGTATATCTATGTGACTTTTTCAAAGTAATATGCTCTTTCTTAACTATAATTGTCATCATTGATAATCTGTGAAGAGGAACACAGTCAGGAAATGACCAATCCACCATGAGAAAGGGTGATGATTAATGCTCGTTTATTCTCTATAGTTGAAGAAACTTGGGCTCAGCACTGAGACATTTAGGTCAGTATTATTAAAATCAACCAACTCAGAGTACACCAGTCCGCTACAAGGCATTCGCGTCTCTGAAGTCGCGCCTGAATATTTTTCGGCGACTTTTTTTTTTTTACGCAGCTGTAATTTATCCATATTAACTATCATCCTCCAGCTCTTATCCCAATTTCATTTCGGGTCATGTCTTCTTCCTCCATACTTCACTATCTGACGTCACCTCACAAGCGACATCCTTTCATATTTATCGTTCAGTCATATCGTCTTTCACAGAATCCGTCCATTTTCCCCTTCCGGTATATCCATCCACATATTCATAATAAAGTTCATTAAATTGTTCTGGTAATTCGTAGTACATTAGCAAGTGCTTTTTGGGCTTTCATCATTTCTCTTTCCCAAAAAAACATCTGAAACTTCAGAATTAAATCATAGACGATAACGTAAAGAGTTATACCGTAATACCTAAACCTATATTTTCTTCAGAATGTGCCAACAAACAAATATCATGTTCTGCCTTATATCGGTCGATGATTTGTTTCGGCGGTTGTAAATAAGAGGGAACGTAATAATGCCCTGTACCTGCGCTGGGTTGCTTGTGACACATAGTCGAAAAAAATAGCTAGCAAGGTATGCTTTACTTTTCAAAACATTTGTTTGTTTATCCGAAAATTGAAGACGTCAGTAAAATATATATATGTAGTGTACAAAATATGACAACTCCATTAGTTTGAACCTTGAGATGTTTTCATGTGAATATTTGCTTTCCAATAGTAGACTTCCGAAGTCAAATGTGGGTCTCCTTAATATTTTTTTTTGTAATATTAAGAATTACTTATAAACGATCAGTAACAGCTTTAAGTTCACGATTTATTTTCTCAACTGCAGTAATGTTAATAAACGATGCATGTATACAAAAGAAAATAACTGCCGTATAGAGTATACATCAGACTTTCAGAATCAGAATTTGTTCGCTCCAAATTTTATAATATCAGGTTTATGGAAAGACTAGCCTTTAGTTTATTTATCCCTCAACTGGACCAACGGGATGTTAGTCCAGTTGGGGTATAAATAAATTCTTATAGTATAAAAGTGGAAGTATTTCTCCCAACAAGTTCTCTAAACGCCACATCCGCAAGTCCCCCCATATCATGCTCATAGGATTATTGTTTGTGACGGCCGGATCTACGTACATTACGGATTTACGTGGCGCGACGTTTTTATTGACGTTACCGTAACGTGTGACGTATGTGTATGTTATATTGGTTTTATGCTTATTTCAGTAAATAACACCAACTTAATAACGTTATTTTTGCTTTTTTTGTGAAGTAATAAGTTTTTATTGGGTACTGGTTTTAGCTTTATGTATGTTTCTGACTAAAACTTCTCTTTGTGGGTAACTGACGATGTATATAAAGAATATTTTTACTATTTAGGGGTTTTTTAAACCTTATTAGCAATTTGCGTCGCACATTACCAGTATTCTTGTTAACCCCTCGTGGTAAGCTAAATGCTTGTGTTGCGAGTGGGTTTACATCTACAGTGCAATGGGTGGGATTCCAACCCGCGATCACATGTTCGCAAGTCAATTACTTTTAATATGTTGCAATATGATTTGATAAGGGGTTTTTTCTTGTTGGGAAAAGCTCCTATCTCTGTCCGTAAATGGTTATCCGGAGTTATTCCGCAACTGTTCGGACCACCTTGTCCTTGAAATTGATTGGTCTATTTAATAAAATTGTTTGTCAATTCCTAATAATTTATTTTTGTTAAATTCAAATTCCGTTGTTTACTTACAATCCTTCGGTAAAGGTATTACCGTAATGAAATAATGACTACCCACAGGGAATTCCTGCTTTCTTTCATCATTAATGTCTCAAGAAAAGGACGTCCTTGACATTGTTCGTTCTTAATGGAAAGCTTTTTGGTGAATTTGATTTGTTTTGTATACTCTAAAACAATTAAATTAATTAGTTCTGTTATCATAGCTAAAAGTGTTTTTCATTGCCAAGATAGGTTTTATTTCGTAGGAGCATAGAGTTCAAAATTGTATGGACCCTTCGATACCTACGTTAGTCAGGTTACGCTTACTTGTCTTGGATATTTTTATTAGTTTCAGTGTATTCAAATCTAAAAATCTACTTAGTATTCTATTGACAGTTTCAGATCAGTCCTACGATTAAAGTAAAAACCGCATTAAGATTTTTTTAGTTTAATTTGCTTGTGCATAAAAAGTTCAATAGAGTTTTTTATAACCTCTTAGTTCTTTTTAATAAAATGTTATGACGATACACTTTGATAGATATTTAACGATGTCTAGACCGCAAATTACTTTTCATAAATAAATCGACTTTGGAATTTTTATTTCTAAACGATAAAGTTTATTGAAACATTGATTTTACAGACCATCTACGAGATGGACCGGTATGATCCATAAGGCAATAAAGTTGAATAAAAAAAATATACAATTTTTATCTATTTTTTTTTAATCTCGTCCCATGCATGGTAAGTGTTTTTCCTTAAAGAGTTAAAACCTTTATTAAAACTTCTTCCAAGAACTTGCAAGTACCCATTACAGCTTTATTGCAATAAAAAGTGCCTCTTCTTATAGAGATAATAAATGTTAAACCAAATAGCTACCTACCATGTTTATTCACATGATATCCAAGAGTAAATGAACTCGAACATACCTCATAAAATCCTGTTCATCATCAGCCTTTAGCCGTAAATATAGTAAGTATATTCTTTGCATAGTGAACCCAGTTACCTAATAAAGCCCCCGTGTTTTTACGCACGGTCAAATCTTACGATTTTTCGCCTTTTCACTAGCAGAACAAACGCCGGAGATTTATGGCTATCCTCTTTATTCACTAGATGTACTCGACGTCTTGTTAGCTCAACTTCCTCACAGAAATTTATGTTTAGGGAGAATTTACATTTTGCCTGATGACCTCTCAAATGCGAGGTTTTTTCCTCATAGTCCAACAAACTTGTATATACCGGTGGTGGAAAGTGGAACTAATTTTCGGTAGAACATTTAAATGTCAAGTTGACAGTTGTTTGTGTATTTAAAGCGATACTAGTGCTGCTGTCGACTGTATTTATAAGTTTGTCGTATTTTAAAAAGCAGCGAAAATTATATGTTTTATATTTTCATGAAAAGTTGATGTTAAGTTAGCAGTATAATTGCCTGCAATTAAGGGATCGTTAAAAATGCTTCAGAAATTCTTCAAAAGTGAAATTTAACATACACAAACTCAACATTATGAATTTAGAACGTACGAATTTATGTTAACTTATAAAATTGTCTTTAAAAACACTTTTTATTACAAAAATAATCTTATTGACATTAAATAATAATTATAATAATCGGCTTAATTAAAATGTTGCGCAACTACCCACATCTGTATACGAAAATGAAATTTTAATACTAGTTACAAGAAAATTACAGAGAAATTAAATGTCGTTTAATAAGCTTAAAAATGTATATTAAACATTGTCATATTATTATACAATTCGATATCAGCCAAATACCTTCTTCGTACTACAAAAGAAACAATTTCGTTAAATAAGATTTTCTCCTTACAAGATAACCTAAACATTAGGAAAATTTGTACGATTGTTACAAATAAAGGTCACACATGTTTTCATGAATGAAAATATGTCTCTTACATTCCATTCCAGAAATCAAATAGTCAAGTGCAAGTCTGCGTTACACCACATGGTCCCGTATATTGTGCTATTTTTAATGTATTTGTACTTTAACGTTAACTGTGTAGCTTGTAATACAAGGTACTACTGTCAAAGTCATGCAGTTAACCCTACGACAAAGGTATCGCTTTTACAATATTTTAAAGTGGTTAAATATTTATTTTCGTATTTCATTGTAACAACGTATGTGGCCGGTTTATCGTTAACTAGCCATGTTTATTAAAGCATATTATATTGCAGCTAATAATGTAATTCTATCAAATTGTTTCGGACTAAAACAGAATTTATAATCATGACCTGACACCGCAGCGTGGTTGCAATCTGAATCAAAATGCAGTTGTATTACCATCACTCAACAATTAAAATAATAATGAATAATATTAACACAGAACAAAGCCAATTTTCATTTGCATTTTACATTAATGTGTATGAAACAATGAAAAAAAAAACGAAAACGGATTTAACAATTTTTGTACGGAATCCTAATAAAATCGCTTCACGATCAGAAAACTTGGCATCACGTGACAAAATAGGAGTCAGTGACATTATCAATGAAATCTTTAAGAAAACAACGGTATTTATTTATGAAATGTCTGTTTTCTGTAGTCACATGCAGACGAACTCAATCCGAAGATAATGAGATTCGAATGAAAATAAATTTAGGCAATCGTATTTCCAATGGAAGGTTATTTTCGGCGTGACGTCATGTTTGTGGAAGTTTAGCGTAATTCTTAGAAATATCTGATAAGTAAAATGGTCGTCCATTTTTGTAATCATGTCTGAATCTAGTGACATTTCATGTCAAGTTCAGATATTATGCTTAGTAATATTTGATAGATTATTTACTTGGATTACGATATAGACTTTTATCTACGAATTACGGATATCTCCTACTTGTATCGTATATTTAGGCTTAAAATGTAGGTAAACTAAACTTAATCTCGCTGTCATAAGCAAAAAAAAAAATATGTGTGTGTACCAGAGTACACAGGTAAGAAGTGAAACTTCTTTATTTTCTAATCGTTTTTTGTTTTATTTTTAAATTATTATTTAATTTATATTTTTTATTGTTTTTAGAATTAATAATGTTCACTAGATTTACAGTCATATTTATTAATACTTGCTAATTTTAACAGATTTATATACATTCACTGATACTTAAAAATTTGAACAAGTCTTTTTATTTTATCACTTTCAAATTAATATATTGTTATTCTTTTTTCAAACCAAACTTCAAAACTAATATATTGTTGTTATTATTATCATATATTACATTATATTCTTTACGTCACTATACTAAACTTCGATAAAAAAAGCAACATGGCGCGTAACCGAAAAACGTGACGATTTTCATCACGTGACTTTCTCCCATACGTCGATAAAGAAGTTTCACTTCAATATTTAGGTATTTATTTAAAAATGGTATCGGAGATTATATCTAGCTTCTACAGACTATATACCATGGTATGTTACATTTATAATAATTATTATCTTTAATTGCATTTTTTTTTGTATTTGTATTTAATTTTGTTTAATTTTCTTAGGATGCTCTACGCATATTTATTTTCTAGTGAATGCGACAACAGCTTAAAAATAACATAGTAAGTGGAAATATTTTGCCCTTTTCCGTTGTGAAAGATTTCATTATTATTATCGTTTTTGTTCACGTCCTTTTTGTTTATTGTTAAACCAGTACCTATAATTTATAAAAAGTTCTTAAAGTATTGTTATTTTTATATAATAATTGTCTTTCTTCTTTTGTTTTAATGTCAGTTCAACACTGATAAAATAGTTCAAAAATATACAAAGAATCAGAATATTACCGTTTTATTTTACGAAATAGAAAAAAAATATCAGTTCAATACTCGTGTCTAACAGTTTTTTGTCTTCTTTCATGTTCCTAGCGTTATTGACGTACATATTTCATTTAACATGATACATTGTAAAACATATATTTTTTAAAAGTAACCTATGGCGTCTCTTGCCGGTTCTTCTCCATTGATAGGAATGACACTTTGAAACCACGAACTTAATAAAATGTACTTTTTTTAATTGGTTGATCAAATGAATAATGTCTAAAACTCGTCCAATGACATCCTTTCGATACAAAATCAAATTTGTCTGGGAACAGGACATTGCGTAGGTAGAACCCACGGTCAAAAACAATATCAGTACTAAAACCATTCCCTTCACAAACACTTCCAAAATAAAAATATTGCTGAAAAATCCTTTTCGCACAATAATTACCAAAGAGTCCCCATAAATTCTCGCCGCAAATATTAACAAAGCTTCGCATGCTCTCGTAAATTCTGTTAGCCATATTAAATGACAGTTCAATAGGAAAATGTAAGCCATTAAAAACACATTAGGGAACGAATCAGTGAAGGTTTATAGGTCATTAACCCGCTATGTATTGTTACTTAGCTTAAAGGGTTGACTTGCGTGTATGTAAAATGAAGTCTGCAAGACTGGTGAGCAAGAAAGACAAAAGGCATGGATTGTGTGAATGACAGTTATTGGTTTTAGGAATGAAATTTCAGGATTTGATCCCAAAATCTCTTGCTATTATTAATAGTATCAGTTAAATTTTTGTACCTTTGTTATACAGGGTTATTAATATGCAACCTCGTAGGAGTAGATAATTCACAGAAGTCGTCGAACAAATGTTGTTGCTTATGAGGTTAGCTATCTACTCCTGAGTGTTTGCATGTGTTGTACAAATAAACCTGAGTATATTTTGGCCTTAACACTTAATTCCAAAAGGAAAGCAAGGGCCAGTATATACCTCTCCACTTACGGACGCGCCGGACTTCGCAGAGAATGCGGACGCGAAGTCCCACGCGTCCGTTAGTGAAAGAAGCGAGGGTGGGCACTATACACCCACCTCTTGGTAAGGGGTCTAGTAGAGATCGAAGCCTACCGGTGCTGCGTAGAGCTTGCGTAAGCGATCCAAAGGGCGAGGACAAGACCGGGGTGTTTTTGGTCGGTGCAAGTCCGAGATATCCCCCTCAGCGTGGGTCGAAGTCATTAGAGATTCAACAAGACAAAAAAAAAGGGTCAGTATATCCCTGACTCTTTGCCTTGAAAACATTTCCTGCTGTAGAATAATAATGTATCAATCAATAGGATGGCAGCGAAACTGAACTCTTATGACCGAGACATGAGGTACTGTCACTCACATACACCATTTGTGTGGTTCCTCAAGATAATATTTACTTAACCTTTGACACAGGAGAAACATCCAGAATAACTACCGTGTCAATATATCGAAAACCGCTGTATCCACATAAAATTTTCAATACTAATAGAATTCAAACGATCAAGTTTCTTGACCGATCCCCAGTTCTTTTTACCATTTTACAAATAGGAGCCAACCCACATCATTACACATAGTGTTTTCTGACATAATACGGTGACGTCATAAAAATATTGGGTTTCATTGCATCAGAATGTTTGCGGTGCTCCCTAGAGATGATTGAATGTCACTGGATCAATACAGATCAGGTTGTGTGTACAGACATGCAATTTATTTTGGACGGAATATATTTATTTTATGATTGATCTGATGAAGAATGCATGGATTTTTTCGTATGACGTCTGGATTGGATAGAATGATCGTTTCTGTAACTTTATTAGCAGCTAGTTGTTCCCCGCGATTCCGCCCGCGGTACCTAATTTTTTTTGTAAAAATATAGCCTATGTTACTCAGGGTGAATGTAGCTTTCTAATGGTGATAGAATTTTTGAAATCGGCGCAGTTGTTTTTGACTTATTCATTACAAACATACACGCACAAAAATACAATTCTTTCTCTTCGTGTAGATGATTTTTGAATTAAACTAATAAGGTTGAAACACTTGGACCGTTGGATCTGAGTGTAAATGCACTTTCGACAAACAATTGCCAAAAAACTTAGATACTCAAGTACAAGATATTTTTCTGATCTAGGTTGTACGACTTTTCACATTTTAAAACAAAACAAGTTGATGACCTAAATCAATTATAAGTTTTGTTTTTTTACTGAAAATAAAACTACATTTCAAGATTTATTTTTAAACTCAAATGAAAACAGTCTTTTTGCAACTGTTTACATGAAATTCAAAGAAAAAATATACGCATAATATCAAACGAGACTTAAATATTGATGACCTGAAAAAGGTAGCTGGGTTGGACCTGGACTAGGAGTGAGAGATAGGAGGACCAGGTGTAGAGGCAGGACAAGAGGAAGAGGTGAAGAAGGCAGGTGAATAGGACAACTTGGGAGAGGCCTTCGTCCAGCAGTGGGCCGCGAAAGGCTGAGATTTTGCTTCCCTAGGCAGGCTGAAACGGACTGATTACCCACATCGTAAAATAAAAACTCAAAAGCTGTGTATTATCTCGAGTATTATTCATCCATAAAAACAAAACCGATACTGGAAAGGAATTTATTTCAGTTTATTTTTAAACTCGAATCTCACTTTTCGTTTCTGCGGTACCCGGCGACCTAACTACCGTTTGATAGCTACCTCCTTGCTTCACATCGTTTCCTCGTTTGCCCACCGCAGACGCCAAACTGCAGTATTTATGATTTATATGCTGTTGTTGTTTCTCGTTTTGTATTGAGGAGTTTTATAGGCCAGGAGCTTGCTGTAACTGTGTTATTTATTTCTGATATTTGTATGATATTAGTACGTATTTGGATGTAATTGGGTTTCTGTTAATTAACTTAGCTCACATTGATTAGTCGATGCGCATAATTTTTAATATTTGCACTATAATACGATTTTTACATATTATTATAGTTTCACCTAAGTTGCTTTCTCCGGTTCAGTCGGTCAGCTGAATTATGGTTTCTAAAAAGTTGATCAAATGTTGAACAAAAGTTTTTTGATGAACTGTCAGTGAGCAGTCAGTTAGCGTTGTGATTGGTTTTGGTCTCTAACGCAAACAATTAGAGACGTGATTGACAACAGATTAAATTGATCTGCCTTTTCAAAACGGGGCCTAGAGCAACAATTAAAAAAAAAACATCGCACCATTTATGGTATGAAAATTATATACAATGACCGGATTCGTATTCACATGGTTGCAGTTTTGAACCCAGGCAAGTACTAATCTAACTCTTTTAAATTACAAGTACTTTCTGAATTATTCTAACACACCATTGACAAACGGTGAAGGAAACCTGGATTCCTAAATAATAATTGGGATCTGAAATTGCACACCCGTAGTGAGCAAGCGTGGTAATCAATGCTCATCCTTCCCTATGTGGGAAGAGGCCTGTGACTGTGAGGCCCAGCAGTGGTACATTTAGAGGCTAGTTTTAAAATAATTTTAAGATGTTTAAAAAATATAAATATTGTTTTCTGAGGTTTACGAGAATATTAGACATTGAAATAAAACTACTTTTAAGCGGATTCTATAGCGGCTTATTTTGATTTTAAATATATTTTTGTTTAAACGCTTGGAACAACTATAATATCATTACAAGTGAAAAAGGAATTGGTCATACTAAGCTTTACTGAAACAGGTACGAACCTCAAACAACTGAGGTTTTATTAAAAATGTTATTTATTTTAACCTCTGCCAGTTCAGTAGTCGTTACTTTACCTAACAAACTACACGTCCAGTTACATCTCGTCAGTTGTGCAGTCGAATTTATGACCGAGTTTGAAACTAACTTGGACCTGGCAAGCAACACCGGTACACGTGCCAGCGGCCGACGAAAGGATTCGCTATACTTAGTCTACTTCATGACCTAACATTTTTACCAATCACATTACTGATGGACTATTGTGTTGGATTTATAAACTGATGCACTTTCTGTTATTTTTGGTATTGATTCATTTTCTTTATGTTTTAGAAAGAGACCTCTAAAACATGGTAATGCGCCATATTACACCACCTTATGGACAGTAAAAAGCTAATAACAAAAATATAAATAAAATACTTTAAAACTTTGTTAGGCCAGGTATCACCGAAGACGGCAAGGATTGGAAGTCTTGGAGAGGCCTTTGCCCAGCTGTGGGATCTATAACAGACTACAAAAATTGAATTAAAAAAAATAAGACATTATTTACACATTATTTGAATTGTCAGAATGTTAGCATAAGCCAGCACAGGATACCACTAAGAGTACCTTAGGCGATCTTAATACTTGTGAATTCTTTCGTTCTTTGTTACATAACTCCTAATAATTACTGTTACAAAAATAAAAGCAGTGGGGACGCAGCCGTCCAACAAATTCCACAATAATTTACAAACTTTTGACAAATGGCCAGTGTAACAGGCAACAGGATTGTTACAATTGAGCCTTGTATCATCAGCTCCATATAAACGACAAAAGTTTTTCTCGGCTACAGCTCGTTTATAGAGATATTAGGACAAATTGGTATTGTTTGTGGAACTCGGTGGCGACACAGAGTATTGAACGCGTGGAGTGATCGTTTGCTGACGTCACAATGCGTACTTTTAGGTACTTTTCCATGAAGTTTGACTAAAGAGTTAAACAGATTAATATAGTTACACGAGCATCTTTAAATCAATTTAAATGTAGGGAATGTTATAGACTTTATTTGAGGTACTTTGGTGTAGTTTATATTCGTTATATGGCACCTTATCATTTCTCTCTTAAAGATGATCAAAGGCTTTATATGCAATTATTAGTCACTAATCAATTTATTTCACCGCTCTTGCTTTGATTTGTTCACTAACATCAAAATAACGGGGAAAATAGTATAAAAAAAGTACATTATTTTGATACACTCCATTCGCTTGTTACTCTTTGTCCATTGTGGTTAGTCGTAAAATATGTTGTAAGTCATGGACATAGTCGTTGGTTATACGTTTAGTACGAAAACTGTTTAGATAGCACAGTTTGGCAATGTTATATTATTGTTTTGTGGACTGTAGTGGATTTATATTACTGACCCATATAAAGCAATCTTTCAATACAACGTCAACGAAGCACATTGTATTGAATGATTTCTTGAAATTCAGTTTTAGGTTGATTGACAAGTATTTTAAATTGTTATTTTTTACGTACATTAGGTTGAATATTATAAGTCTAAATTGAAAGATATTAGTGAAAAGAAATACCCTGTAAGAAATATGATAATGTTTTCAGAAAGCACCAAAAGAAATTGATACAAAAAAACGTAAAACTACTACACGACAAACTTACATTCAAAACCCTAAAAATAACCAACAAATACAAATTTCATAAAAGCAGTAATCGAGTAAGCCCCAAACTAAATTCTTACTACACCCAAGACTCTTTTACAAAATACGCTTTTATGGTCGAAGGATCCCACCTTAGGTCTGCGTAGATTGTGTGGAGCCTTCATGACGTCATTTGATGGCATCCGTATCCCGGGCGATCGCCCACAGATCTGTGGAACCCGGCAGCCGTGTCGAGCCCCTAATATCCGTTTTTACACGAAGGCATCTCACAGTACACTACACTTTAATAAATGTACCGTGTTTTCTTTGGGCTGATCGTTGTTTGGAGAGCTTATGTTGGGTTTTACATGCCCGAATTGAGTATGACGATGTATTATAATGTGAATTGGCTAACAGATAATGTTTATTGGAAGTACGTAACTTACCATGAAAATGCAAAAAATAAATATCACCGGATTATTAAAGTCAAGTTTAAAACAATGTTTTTTTCAAAACGTTTGTAAAATTTGTTACGTCTAGTAAATAACGTACGAGTATGTTAACATTATGTTAGGTTCAATATAATGATGTTTACTTAAAGAATACTAAGAAAATGTATTAAGAATTTCAACATGAATAATCTAAACCAGAAAAGTTTAGTAACAAAATAATTTATAAGACATACGAGTTCTGTGCCTGAATATTTTCATCTTTACTTAAGTGGATGTTGAACAAACAGAGACGAGAATCTTAAGGATATTTACTTATCTACTTTTGTCGTATTAGCGAGAGTACAAACTCGTTTTTTGAGTTTACTTATGGGACAACCTACCTTATTTATTTTTCCTTTCTATTTTGGAAAAGTGAGCACTTATAAGTATATTAGGATATTTACACGAAATGATCAAATTATGGTAGGTAATGAAGTTATGTTTGGACGGTTTGGTGTAATTTAGACATTATTTTTAATTTGGTTTCCTGTTTCTGAAATAATTTGAATGGAACGTTCGGATTTATTATTAGTAAAACACTATTGTATCGTTTCTCTCGTTACATAAATAATTTATGCAACGAGCTGTAACGTCGAATATTTTGTTATTTCTTTTAAGAGTATATTTTATTCCAAATTACAAACAAAAAACCTACGCGTTGCATATTATTATATTTTCTCAAAAGTTTTGTTTGTAACCCTTTATTTTGATAAACTTTAATATAGTTACAAGTAATACCCAATTTGATGTACCCAGTCACTCTCACAATGAAGAAAAATCCAACAATACCTCTCAAGATGAATTCGATCAAGCCGTACAAAAACAGAATCCTCCTTTTGGCGCAGTTGGGTACTAAAATAATGCTTACACTAAAATAAGTCACCTATTTAATGGTGTCAATAACGTTTTTGTATTTAATTACATTAAAACTTATAAATACCTATGTAATGATCTTACTGTAAATTTCTACAATTAACTTGTCAACTATATTTGGCATTAATATGTCAATACATACGCATATATACACAAAGTTGTCTTTCAGTGGTTCTCAAACCTTCATACAAAACGAACACATTAAATCCAACAAACTTTTCTTAGATTAACTTTCTCAGATTCACAATCCCTTAAGCACGATTTGAACCGCAAAAGAAACATCTGCGAATCCACTGTGGGTTTCCATTTACGAAACATTTTGAAATGCTCTTCAAACTTTACGCTTCTCAAATTATAAGTTTAAGTTTTAGAACCGCAGACTTTTCAATGGGAAATGCTTGTAAACTTAATTAAGTACTGGCATTCTGCTTTTGTCACTTAATTGGCTTATAGACAATGTTAATTAACGTTAAATTTTGAGTAGAATAATTAATTAGGTTACTTAATTATGTTATCTCTAACAATTACATTGAAAAAAATTTACCTCAAAAGCTAAAAAAATGATCTACCGGATAAATTTATCAGAATTGCTCTGTTTTAAGCAAAAATAATCTAATGCTAGCTAATTAGATTGGAAATTATAATACAAGTATTAAAGTGGGTATATTTTAATGAGTTTTCCTGAGTTGGAAAGCGTCTGTTGTATTAACTATAACGTATAGTAAATACCTTAAAATATATAATATACAACCTTATTTTTAGTATAATTATACGGACACCGTGTATCGTTTTCGGTATATTTAAAAAAAAATGTGTGTTTATTATTTTTATTAAGAGAAAGTTCATATATAATCTATACATATAATAAATCTGTAGAAAAGTCATTTTTGTACATTGAAGAAATTGAAAAAAAAAATAGCCAGCGTGTGAAAAGATAACTAGCAGAACCCATTTCCATCACTTTTGAAATTTTTGTCTGTTTGTCTGTTTGTCTGTTTATATGTTTGTTTGTGCGCACATCACGTAAAATCTATGAATCCCATGCAGACAATGTTTATATACAAAAATTATACGTAACTTGAGGTATTACTTAGTTTTGGTTTCATCGAAATCGGTTCATAAACAAAAAAGTTATGTACATTTGAATCAATAGAAAGCGATATCGGCGACACAAAGTCCAATTTAGGATGAGCTCTCATCAATATGGTCGTCCATATTAAATAGGGATCAAACTCTAAATTTACTGCTATATATATATGCTATATCTCCATTCATCTGTACACGTAATCTTTGACATATAAACAAAAAAGTGACCATGGCGAAAATAACGTTGCCATAGCGATCAGTTTATTGAAGTATGAATAACTATTTAAGATTCTTACAGTAGTATTAAACAGCTCGGTGGTTATACGATAGGAAATGTGAAATATCTTGCTGCGTGTTCAAATCCTGATGTTACTACATATTTTGTTTTTTATTTCTAGAACCGACTTTCTTACAGAAGTACGAATATATCGAGCTAACCCTTTTTGTGTTTTGTATAATTTTTTAGTTTGTAATTTTTTACATGGCTAATTTTTTAGATAGCTTGCTGCTCATGTAATTTTTGATGCCTGATCGAGACAAACAAAAATGCATAAAGTTTTTACAATCACACTTTACTGTTAAACAGGTGAAGTTCATAGTCAGTTAGAAGATAAGTCCATCATCTAAATCCCGCAATTTCTGCGACTTACATAAAAGAAACCAAATTGTCAAATACCCGTATCAGGCGACTTGAGCCATCTAAAGCGCATTCAGTGATTCAGTCAGTCAAAAATATTTTTCACATACATACCTATTACGACTGATCAGCACGAACAACGTCGCGGGTACAGCTAGGTCATCAAGGTTACTTTATTCATATTTTTGTCTTTATTAAACTGAACGGACGGTATTTGAATCTCGCATCCACTACTGATTAATGCCTGTGTGTGACGAGATCTGATGGCAAACTGCTAAGCTGGCATAAATAAATATACTTACAGGATATAGCGCATGTTCCAGCTTTTGATCTGGTCATTATTATCTATACCTACTAATATTATAAAGCTGAAGAGTTTGTTTGTTTTTTTGTTTGTTTGAACGCGCTAATCTCAGGAAGTACTGATCCGATCTGAAAAATTCTTTCACTGTTAGATAGTCCACTTATTGAGGACTATAGGCTATTTTTCTTTTGGAAATGTATCCCCTAAGGGGGTGAAATAGGGGTTGAAAGTTTGTATGGGAAGTTCGGTATTTTCAATGATTGACACATGAAATTTTGTATACGGGTTTCAGGATAGAAATAAATAAAGATGTGTTTCAGCGATTTTAAAAATCATACCCCTAAGACAGTGAAATAGGGGTTGGAAGTTTGTAGGTACATGAATTGTGTCGTTTTCAAAGATAGACACATTTAATTTCATACAAGGGTTATTAGTTAGAAATAAATAAGATGTATTTCCGTGATTTTAGCCTTTTAGGAATTTACCCTCTAAGGGTGTGAAATAGGGGCTGAAATAGTTGGTATGTGAAGTTCGGTATTCTCAAAGATAGACAGATGAAAAGATAAGTAGATAAGATAACGCCCATCTAAGACATATCTATAATGACGACCCCCGTGGTCGAGTGGCTTTCACTCCGGTTTTTAAGGTGTCGCCAGCTCTAAGGTCCCAGGTTCGATCCCCGGACAGGTCCATGTAGAAAATAACTTTTATAAATTGTCCTGAGTCTGGGTGTTTATGGTATCTTCATTGTCTCAGATTCCATAACACAAATGCTTTTGCTACTTACTTTACGTTAATTATTATTTTAACGCCATAATATTTTACGAAAATTTTTATTTATACTCCTTACTTTGAAAATCACAGAATACATCCATCTACCTTTAATACTACTCTTTACTTTACGCGCGAGCGAAGCCGCGGGCAACAGCTAGTTTCATAATATATAAAGAAAATTCACATAGTTGTTCATGAAGAAACATCCAAACAGATTCTAACTTAGTGTAAGAGTCATTGCAATCAATTCAGTTACTGATTCTGAATTAACACAATTTTTTGCTTCGGTATAAAGTTATGTCGTAATAGCCTAGCGTTTCGATAACCGGATTTGCATGCACCATGGCAGCAGGTTCGAACCCAGGCAAGTACCATTGTGACTTTTTCAAAGTTATTTATAGTTTCTTCATCATTCTGAGACACCCTTGACAAACGCTGAAGGGAAAAATCGTCAGAATTCATGGATTGATTCTTGGATTTCAAACACTTTGAATCTGAAATCGCAATGAGCAAGCGTTGCGATCAATGCTCGTTCCTTCTCTAGGTGGGAAAAGTCTTGTGCCCAGCAGTGGGACGTTTATAGGCCTATGTTATAATTATAACGTAACAATAAGGTTGTATAATTATAGACATCTGCAACTGCTAACATGAGTATGATAGCTGTTTACGTACATAGTGTACTGCTAAAAATTTTTTTGTTTAGCAGTACACTATGTATGTAAAATGTAAATGGCGGCGATGTCAAATTTAATTTAAATTAAACAATTGTGTGCTAGAATGTAAACTGTCCGGCGAACAGCCTGAGAAGGGTCCAATTATTACCATTATCGTAAACCTAATGTATTACGTGTGTACATAAGACCTTTCAATAATTAAGTTTTGTCACATAACTGCAAAATGGGGTTCATAAAAAGTCTTAAAGATTGAGCAATTTGTAATCGTGTTCAACTGATTTTGTTATTAGTTTTTCAATTCTCAATTTTATGAATTAGATTTTTCTTTTCAGGCTCTGTCAAAGAAGACAGTTTTCACTTAAATATAATGGTGGTTTTAGTTTAGCTGGTTTTTGGTAAACGAATTCTATGGTTTATTTTGTCACCAATAAACTTTTTACTTTCACTTCGTAATAGTCTCTTATTTCTTTTGCTCGAGATACAGGGTATAGAATTCATGGAAATATGAAATTCTTTTCGTTGTCAAAAATAATTTTAGAAAAGTTGGTTTGTTTAGTTGCCAAGAAATAAGTTACACAATTATAACAAATTTTGAGTTTGTAACCTAATAAATCTTTGTGGGTTTTAATTTTGACTTTCGCATACTTTCTGCCTTGTATGAGACAAGATTTTTCCAAAAGTCTTGTGAGTATTCCAAACCCAGGCAAATAAATTATGATTGCAAGCTTATAAATATGGATTTGTATATTAATATGTATGTATTTATATATATAAAATCTTTCTTTAATTTTAATACTGTACATATTATTATAAATATGAGTTATATTTTGTTCCTTTCGGTTTTAGCATTTTGTACCTCGTTAAAGGCTAATTTTCGTTTCTAACCCAAATTTCTACTGGCGGAAAATTCCTAGTGACAAATAAATTCTACTAAACAATTAATAATTCAATTCTGAGTTGAACTCGCATTCTTACATACTTTTTCTGATAAATTCTGTATTTTATAATGTTTTTGGTAAAATAAAAAATACTTTATTGGACACCAACATTTTACACAGCTTAATTGCAAAAAATCTTAATAAAGGGTACAACGGCGGATTTATTGCTAATAGCAATGTTTACCAAACAACGGACAATACACTAGTAATAGTACACTAAAAAAACACATGTTTTAGGAATTTATTTCCATACCCTGCACCAAAATGCAGTGCAATGTTTTTCAATGTTTGAGACTTATATTTAGCTACTAATTCATCTCAAAACTAAATCAATTTAACCCATGCTAACAAAATAGCGTCGGTGTTAGGTTTAATGTGTGTTGTGATAGAGTGTCTCTCAAGCCTGCGTGGGCGGCTGGCGATAATATCTGGTATCAAGCAGACGAGATGAGAGCAAACACCACTATTTTTATATCTATGAAATATTGAGACGTGATTCTTTCAGGCGACGGCTGATGAGTATTAGTTTCATCGAAATTTATGAGCGAAAAGTAAATATGAGCTTTATTGCAATACAACACACTCAATAACACGTAGGTAGAATAATCTAAATGAGTTTTGTTTTTAGTATTGAGCGCTACGGCGTAGGCGGAGTCATGTCTACGAATGCTATGCACTGTCTACATCAACATTTAAGTAGGTATTAATTAATCTAAAATAATAATTTTTTAGTATTCCGTAACAATAATTTATAATAAACATTAAATTTGAGAAATATCATAGTAAAAACCAAGTCTAGACAGTATTATTTTTTACTCGATATATTTATAATCCGCTAATATTTGTAACGTAAAAACAATCGCTTGATGTTTTAATTCTGAAGGTTATTTACTAACTTTTTAGCCTGACTTGAGCTCTGCCTAAGTTCTCAAGCCACGTACCAACCTTTTATAACAAGGGACCTAATAAATCTAGGCGGCGTGGCTTACATTTTTATGTTGGGAATGAAATGCTGATGTAAGGTTATTAAATAACTTTTTATTACGTGCATAGACATTGAAGGCTGGTTTTTGATATGATAAAGGAATATTTATAATTTTGATAATTATGATAAATTTATTATGATTGGCAACAGCACGCTTCCGACAGGGAAGGATGGAAGAGTATGGGGGAGGCCTTTGCCCAGCAGTGGGACAGCACGGGCTAACAAAAAAAAAAAAAAAAAATGATAAATTTACTTTATTAGGGAAAGAAAGTTTAAAATTCCGTTTGTTTAGAAATAAAAAGGATTAAATAGGCTTGAACATTCAAATTTACCTTACGCCATAGAAATATATGTTATGCAAATATGGAATGGCATATAACTCGGTTTATATTAATTACTATCTTATTTTTAATCTGCGTGGGCGTCGATTATAGCGGCAGTAAGTAGCCTTCAATAAAGGGCTATCTGATACTGATTTTTTTAAAAAATCGGATAGGTAGTTCCTGAGATGAGGGCGTTCCACCAAACAAAAATTCAAACAAACACTCTGTTTAACTTTTTAATATTGGTCTAGCGGTTCAATGAACGGCTTCGTATGCACATGGTTGCAGCTTCGAGCCCAGGCAGGTACCAATGTGACTTTTTCAAAGTTACATGTACTTTCTTTATTATCCTAAGACACCATTGACAAACAGTGAACGAAAACTTCGTGAGGTAATCTGGATTCCAATAATTATTGAAATCTGAAATCGCCAACCCGCAATGAGCAAGCGTGGTGATCAATGCTCATTCCTTCTCCATATGGGAAGAGGCTTGTGCCCAGCAGTGGGACTATTAAAGACCGATATTATTATTATAGATTATCTAGTGACACACTAATAGCTCTATTTTATGTGGTTAACATTGAGTGACCCGTTTTTGAAAATATTACTAAAATGGCAATTATTATAATTATTCAGTAGTCAATACCGACTTAAGTCCGTTTGTGTGCGCGGCCTTAAAATGCAATAAATAGATTTTAAGCCCTTCAATACATAATTTCCAATAACAACAGATGTAGCGAAAATTGTCAACAGTTGTCATCAGTGTCAAGTGGCACTTCAGATCAAACGCTTTTGTTATAGAATTAATCTCACCAATTCTGAGCTTCGTAAAGTTACACTATCGCCCGTGTAAAGTGCCATAAACCTGTGGTGTAAAGAATAAGCTTATAGCGTATGAAGCAAAAGGCAAGGCTCAATCTTTAATTATTGAGTTAAGGTTAAGCATTGCCATTCAACGTGGCAATGCTGCCAGCTTTATGGGCACACTTCAAGTCGACAGCTATGTGAAAGAGTTTTTTGATGCAATTTTTTTAGTTTTAGTTTAACAGTGTTTTTTATTAAATATTTTTTTCATATTATAAAGCTGAAGATTTAATTATTTGTTATATTTCTTGGCTAAGTGAATGCCAAAAAAACCTTTAAAGGCTTAACGTTTTTTCAAGTACCTTTGAAAAAAACGTTAAGCCGATGGTCCCGACTGCAATACCTTGGTCTTTGCCAGTCGTTAAATCATAAAATAATATCAGCATTATGAATCTCAAAAAAATTATTCATTATTCAGATTATTTTCGGCTTAATAATTTACCTGCCTACTGCATTCAACTATTATTTATCAAGGTTGTTTATAACTTTAATAATAAAACATACTGTTTCAATCTCTTCTATCCCAGTCATCTAAAACAAACGGTAACAAAAAGCACAATTAATTATTTCATTCTGGCACTAAAATTAAAATTCGTGGATTCTTGTGTCTTCGCCCACGCAACCCACTTTACCGGCACGGAGTAGAAATTAATTAGAAGACGTTGGCAAACTTGGTCGCCTTCTCTTATTGAGCTCCCGGCAAAAATATGGGACAACCCTAACTGCGAGCCACGTGCGAAGGTATCTCTGGTCGCATATTTCATAGCATAAGTGCCAAAATAGTTTATAATAGTTTGAACTAAATTGAAGAAAGTTTTGCTATCTTTTGTTGGTGATTGTGTTGGAAGACTGCATGTCAAGAATAAATTCCAGATACGCTTCGTCTACTTAATTCTACTACTAGTTTGGTTTAATATATAGAATAGAAGAATAGCTACGAATGCCCCAACATCCACGAGCTACAAATGTCTTAACATGTACGAGCTATGAATGTCCCCAAGTCAACGAGCTCCGAATGTCCCAAATTTTACAACTACGAATGTCCCAATATTCCGTGCTACGAATTTCCCAACATCTTTGAGCTACGAATGTACCAACATTTACGAGCTAGGAATTTTCCAACATCTACGGAATCTTTCAAAAGAATACTTAAAAGAAACCCAATATTTGAAATGTAAATCATCAATCACTATTTGTTATTTTATTTTTTTGATAAATTATGTAGCTACAATTTAAATCTTATATAATTTTCTTCGTTGATTAATAATTAACTCAATAAGAAACAAAATAAATGTTTCATCAAGGTACGTTTTGTTTTATCTTACTAGTCCAAGCATGATAGCACAGAGGCCATTGTTCTTTCATCCAGTCATCATTATTATTGCCCTGTGTTCCTTCGATAATATTTTCTTGGAAATAACCAGTAGATCTAACTCGGCCATCAAGCTTACTTACCTCAGTTAATATTTTTACTGCATAACGAACGCCTACGCGGACGCTTTTACTCTGCGTGGGAACATCGGCGGCTGAGACCCGCAATTTACTTTTATTAAGACCTGTTCTGACTTGTAGGTAGGCAGATGTAAGTGGTATTTATTTATTTATTTAGGTTAGCCAACAATTGTTTACACATTACATGTCTTTTAAAAGTACACGATATACATTTATATGTGCAACAATTACTTACAGACTAACACATGCACTATTTTATTTGAAACATACATTCATTCAATTGCAGCTAATTCAGAATTAACAGGAATCTAGAGATTAAAAAAATGTATGGTATGTCTGGCTTGATACTAACAGAAGTTATTTGTAGAGATAATTTTATAAAAGGTCACTTGATCTATGACTAGATTATTATGATGATGACATTCTAGCCGATTGCGGCCATAGCGGCTACTTTGCTCCTGAAGTTAGTGATAGCTAGCTGTTGCCCACGTAAGTAGATCCCGTTCCCGTAAAACACTCACTTTTCATATTGTGGGATTTTTTTTTTCTTAATAACCTTGTCCAGACAGTAGATAATAAAATTAAAAAGTAATAATTTAATTTGGCACTTTTTTCGAAATTTATGTTCTTAGATACACATATGGCATCGCCACGCCATAGCTGAGCAGCGTCGCGACGATATTTCTGATCGGTGTCGCGGCGCTATTGCTAATCGGCACCGCGACGTCTAAGCTGATCGGCGTTACAACGCCATAGCTGATCGTTGTCTCGACTCCATATCTGATCGGCTTCTCGACTCCATATCTGTCCGGCGTCTCGATAGAATAATTATCTGATCGACGTTTCGACTTCATATCTGACCGGCGTCTCGACTTCATATCTGTCCGGCGACTCGATAACATATCTGATCGGCGTCTCGACTTCGTTATATAAGGGTTGGCATGGGGGTTTTGAATGGATTTTCATATGGTTTTTTGCCCATGTGAAGTCGGGCGGATCGCTAGTTAATTAAAAGCATAAACATATAAATATATTTAGCTCTTACTTACTTACAGCATAAAACAGTCAAAGCTGCTTTTATTTTTACCCGACCGCACCTTACCTAAAAGAATGCGTATTATATTTAGAAGTCTCGATTTTAAAATCCTTAAGATTAAATTTTAGCTTGGATGTCACTAATTCATTCTAATCATGGCTCTAACAAGACTGAAACTATCAATTAATCTGCCTAATTAACGGGTGGTTAGTTAAGAACCGTATTACGTTCTAATTAATGGTTAATACGATTATTTCGAGCCACGGAGTGTTAACAAGTGGAGTGATTGAAACCATCTCTTGTGAAGTTGGTTGGAAGCATCGCTACCGGCTATTAGTTCACTTTCTAGGTCAGATCTAAGAGATACTTGTATAATAATAGTTCGTAGATATCTTTAATACGCCATCTTGGTCTATCGCAGTATACATAGTCCATTGTTGGGGTTTGGTGCCTTTGAAACTGCGCCATTATTTATGGCTCCACGCTTTTACAAACACTTACCAAATCAATATTGCAAATATATTTTTTAATTAAACCAGCGCTGCGTTGCAGTGTACTTACTTCGTATTTATTGTTATTTATTTTTCATTCACTGACTAGAGTGGGAATCAGAGGCTTCATTATATTCGATATATTTTTTTATGTCAATAAACTAATTATTATTATTATTCATGCCGAACAATAATTACTAGTCAATAAAATAAAAATCCTATATATATGCATTTTTATTCATTTCATTACTACATAAGTTACCAGCCATTTTGATTCACAAAACTAACGATTCAATTTTAATAAACTATGTGTTAGGTAAAATTCCTAGTAGATGTAATTAAAATAAAATGAGTTATACTTTTACGTTAGTAATCTATACATATAATAAATCTGTAGAAAAGTAATTTTTGTACGTTGAAGAAATTGAAAAAAAAAATAGCCAGCGTGTGAAAAGATAACTAACAGAACCCATTTCCATCATTTTTGAAATTTTTGTCTGTTTGTCTGTTTGTCTGTTTATATGTTTGTTTGTGCGCGAATCACGTAAAATCTATGAATACCATGCAGACAATGTTTATATACAAAAATTATACGTAACTTGAGGTATAACTTAGTTTTTGTTTCATCGAAATCGGTTCATAAACAAAAAAGTTATGTACATTTGAATCAATAGAAAGCGATATCGGCGACACAAAGTCCAATTTAGGATGAGCTCTCATCAATATGGTCGTCCATATAAAATAGGGATCAAACTCTAAATTTACACAATCTCCATTCATCTGTACACGTAATCTATCTATATATCTATATCTATACTATCTATACTAATATTATAAAGCTGAAGAGTTTGTTTGTTTGTTTGAACGCGCTAATCTCAAGAAGTACCGATTAGGTCCGATTTGAAACATTCTTTCACTGTTAGATAGCCTACTTATTGAGGAAGGCTATAGGCTACTTTTCTTTTGGAAATCTACCCCCTAAGGGGGTGAAATAGGGGTTGAAAGTTTGTATGGGAAGTTCGGTATTTTCAATGACAGACACATGAAATTTCGTATACGAGTTTCTGGATAGAAATGAATAAAGACGTATTTCAGCGATTTTAAAAATCATCCCCCTAAGAGGGTGAAAAAGGGGTTGGAAGTTTGTAGGCATATGAATTGTGTTGTTTTCAAAGATATACACATTCGATTTCATACAAGGGTTATTAGTTAGAAATAAATGAGATGTATTTCCGAGATTTTAGAAATCTACCCTCTAAGGGGGTGAAATAGGGGTTGAAAGTTTGTATGGGAAGTTCGGTATTTTCAATGACAGACATGAAATTTCGTATACGAGTTTCTGGATAGAAATGAATAAAGACGTATTTCAGCGATTTTAAAAATCATCCCCCTAAGAGGGTGAAAAAGGGGTTGGAAGTTTGTAGGCATATGAATTGTGTCGTTTTCAAAGATATACACATTCGATTTCATACAAGGGTTATTGGTTAAAAATAAATGAGATTTATTTCCAAGATTTTAGAAATCTACCCTCTAAGGGGGTGCAAAAGGGGTTGAAAGATTGTATGGGAAGTTCGGTATTTTCAATGATAGAACATGAAATTTCGTATACGGGTTTCTGGATAGAAATGAGAAAAGATGTATTTCAGCGATTTTAAAAATCATCCCCCTAAGAGGGTGAAAAAGGGGTTGGAAGTTTGTAGGCATATGAAATGTGTCGTTTTCAAAGATATACACATTTATTTATTTTTCATACAAAAGTTATTCGTTAGACATAATATTAAATGAGATGTAAATCCGAGATTTTAGAAATCTACCCTCTAAGGGGGTGCAATAGGCACCGGTGCACAGGAAAAATCATCCCCCTAAGAGGGTGAAATAGGGGTTGGAAGTTTAAGTACATGAATTGTGTCGTTTTTGAAGATAGACACATTCAATTTCATAAAAGGGTTATAAGTTACAAATAAATAAGTTGCAATTCCGAGATTTTAGAAATCTACCCTCTAAGGGGATGCAATAGGGGTTGAAAGATTGTATGGGAAGTTCGGTATTTTCAATGACAGACACATGAAATTTTGTATACGGGTTTCTGGATAGAAATAAATAAATACGTATTTCAGCGATTTTAAAAATCATCCCCCTAAGAGGGTGAAATAGGGGTTGGAAGTTTAAGTACATGAATTGTGTCGTTTTTGAAGATAGACACATTCAATTTCATAATAGGGTTATAAGTTACAAATAAATAAGATGCATTTCCGAGATTTTAGAAATCTACCGTCTAAGGGGGTGCAATAGGGGTTGAAAGATTGTATGGGAAGTTCGGTATTTTCAATGACAGACACATGAAATTTTGTATACGGGTTTCTGGATAGAAATAAATAAATACGTATTTCAGCGATTTTAAAAATCATCCCCCTAAGAGGGTGAAATAGGGGTTGGAAGTTTAAGTACATGAATTGTGTCGTTTTTGAAGATAGACACATTCAATTTCATAATAGGGTTATAAGTTACAAATAAATAAGATGCATTTCCGAGATTTTAGAAATCTACCGTCTAAGGGGGTGCAATAGGGGTTGAAAGATTGTATGGGAAGTTCGGTATTTTCAATGACAGACACATGAAATTTTGTATACGGGTTTCTGGATAGAAATAAATAAATACGTATTTCAGCGATTTTAAAAATCATCCCTCTAAGAGGGTGAAATAGGGGTTGGAAGTTTAAGTACATGAATTGTGTCGTTTTTGAAGATAGACACATTCAATTTCATAAAAGGGTTATAAGTTACAAATAAATAAGATGCATTTCCGAGATTTTAGAAATCTACCCTCTAAGGGGGTGAAATAGGAGTTGAAAGTTTGTGTGGGAAGTTCGGTATTTTCAATGATAGACACATGAAATTTTGTATACGGGTTTCTGGATAGAAATAAATAAAGACGTATTTTAGAGAATTTAAAAATCATCCCCCTAAGAGGGTGAAATAGGGGTTGGAAGTTTGTAGGTACATGAATTGTGTCGTTTTTGAAGATAGACACATTCGATTTCATAAAAGGGTTATAAGTTACAAATAAATAAGATGTATTTCCGAGATTTTAGAAATCTACCCTCTAAGGGGGTGAAATAAGAGTTGAAAATTTGTTTGGGAAGTTCGGTATTTTCAATGATAGACACATGAAATTTTGTATACGGGTTACTGGATAGAAATAAATAAAGACGTATTTTAGAGATTTTAAAAATCATCCTCCTAAGAGGGTGAAATAGGGGTTGGAAGTTTGTAGGTACAAAAATTGTGTCGTTTTCAAGGATAGACACATTAAATTTCATACAAGGGTTATTAGTTAGAAATAAATAAGATTTTTTTCCGTGATTTGAGAAATCTTCCCTCTAAGGAGGTGAAATAGGGGCTGAAATAGTTGGTATGTGAAGTTCGGTATTCTCAAAGATAGACAGATGAAAAGATAAGTAGATAAGATAATGACCATCTTAGACATAGCTATGTGGTCGAGTGGCGTTCACTCCGGTTTTTAAGGTGTCACCAGCTCTTAAGTCCCAGGTTCGATCCCCGGATGGGTTCTATGTAGAAAATCAGTTTTCTACATTGTCTTGAGTCTGGGTGTTTATGGTACCTTAGTTGTCTCCGATTCCAGAACACAAATGCATTTGCTACTTACTTTACTTTAATTATTATTTTAACGCCATAATAGTTTGTGAAAAATTTTATTCATACTCCTTACTTTGAAAATCACAGAATACATCCATCCATCACCTTTAATACTACTCTTTACTTTACGCGCGAGCGAAGCCGCGGGCAACAGCTAGTACTCATAATATAACACTAATACCTAAAGATAATTTCAAGGTTAATTAAAGCTTAATGTATCTGTAACTGAGACTATAACGTTATACCGTTAATCTTCTTAACAGCACCATATTCAACTCAATAATAATAATTTGATTTCGATATTATTAAACTTTATAAGTTTCTGTGTAAGTACGTAATGAAATAATAATATGTAAGTAATTTTTTTAAAGCATAAAATATTTTGTTTTCTATATAATTATCACAACCTAATACATAAGTAACATTGAAGCACAGTAAAATCATTATGTTGTAAATTTTGATAAATGTAGTATATTTGTACTTTTGCCTGGATTTTTTTTTATTTCAATTTTTTTTTAATAATGCCATGACGTTGGCTCGCACGCTTTAGTGACAGATCTAATACATGTTTTAATACGGTAGTTGGCTTACCATGAAAATTAAATAAAATCTATATAGAAAATAAATATTAATAGCCTAGATACCAGTAGACACACGTTTCAAGGAGATTAGCCTGTCATTCGCAGGCTACTAGCTGCTAGGCATCATTATGATAATTTTATCGGGAAATTTTCGCCTGCATCGCTTAAGTTGTTCACGCGTGACACACGGTCGTTATGTATGGGTAACAGTCTTGATTTAATCAATTATTAACTTTAATTTATAATGCATAGAGTTGGACTCCAACTGCTTTTTTGTGGCATATATTGTGCAAAAGTCGAATTTTGTGGAAATAAATTAAATTGAAATGTCAAGATTCTGTACACATCAATTATTTAATTCTGAATAATGTTAATTAATGTAAATGTATGAATGTATTTATACTTTCGAGGTAGTATTTAAATTAAATGATATCTATGTGTATAAAACAAAGTCGGATTTGTTACAACACTTATAAATCCAGAACGTGTGAACCGATTTTCACGATCTTTGATTTTTTACGTTCGTCTCCGTCCCAAATAGCAAAATAATAATTGACAAATTGACTAAAAATATTATTAACGGTAACGGATACAACTTACGCGGGTGAAACCGCGGGGCACAGTTAGTTTATTTTAAATTAGTTTTCATAAACAATGTATTTTAACAAATCGCCCAACCAATCTGCCATCCTGTCGAACAGTGTGTACTTTATCCAATATTAATGCTTCTGATAGCTCTCTTAAGGTATATTGAAGAGCTCATTAATGGGGACATCTCCAAGAATCGCTGACCAGAGAAACACCCTGAGTGTAGGCGTGTGTTGTGGCCATAAAACCAGCTATCAATTCACTTTTAATACTTCAATAACGAGTTTTGGCGGAATTCAGTTTAATTGGCGATTTCGTAGTAATTTACGAGTTTGTCTTGCACTATTATATAGAGCAAGGACACACGGTGCGTTTACGGCGCGGTGCGGCACCGCAACTATGAAACAAAAAATGATGTATGTTTTAATGAAAGATAAATATTAATTTTGATAAATTGTAGCATATAATATGAATAGACACGTTCGATATAATACTGCGGTGGCGGCACGCCGCACGGCCACATCTCTCCCCGCCTTGTGGTGCAGGTCACCAGTACGGCGCGCCTGCGGTGCGACGCCGCACGGCAGCCCAACGCAGCGCGTTATGGCATAGTGATTCGTATGTAGGATCACGTTGCGGCACCGCTCTGGCGTCGCACCGCACCCTAAACTCATGTGGCCTCACTCTCACGGCGATAGACGGCAGTGTGTGAAGTACCTATTAAAGGTTACATCTGCTGAGAACTTTGGAAATAGACAGATATTGTCTATTGTACTTGCAGATACACATACTTGTTTCATAGATCTGCTTGTTTTAAAGATTGCTATAATTCTGATATGTTGCAGAAAATTTAAAACAATCGTTGAAATTAACACACTTAATGAAATAAGTGTTCTTCGTGAACGTTATGATGATACGAAAAACGGTCATGTCCAAAACATAAATAAAATTAAAGATAAAGGAATTTCGGTCTAATTTAGTTTCACAATTTTTCATTTTTTTAATATTATGTTCATGAAATAATGCAAAGAGCGTTTTTCCTAAAACAAGGCCATTTCACATAATCTGTTTTGGGTACAAATTTTTCATGTCGTAAGGAAGTAAGTTTTACTATACATAGATATATAATATTTTTTGTTATCGAACCGTGAACAATGTGATGGGAAGCCGGCGGCATGTTCGCTCATGTCACGTGTCATCAGCTATGTTGATATGGGTACTACCAGTTATGGGCCCCATCGGAAAATACCCCTTTTCCAAAAACGAGTCTATCATTCAACTATTGTTTGGTATGGAAATACGCGTTATGCGCAGAGAAATTGAGAGTAAGAAAATATTCGATAAGATAAATGTAATTATTATTATTTTGTGGTTGTAAATGTACCTCTTTACTTAAATAATTACATTATATTATATATTTTTACCAACAAAGCTTGGTTAGCTTTGGAAAAAGTTAGGTGCAATATATTTTTTTTGTATTTGTAAGTAAACTTTTTATTTACTCGCGATTTTAGTGACCCTAACACAAAGCCACTTCACAGCTGACTCTCCATTATCGCTGCACAAAGATCATATCTATTGCTTTTATCAGCTTCCTCTTGATCGATAAGCGATTCAAGAACGAGATATTTTTATTTAATTAAGCTAAAGCAAACGGACTGAGTTAGAGGCGAGGGTTGTAACACCTCCATTTAGGTCAATTTAAAGGCCAGTGAATTAAAGAAACTGTTTTATGTTCTTTTACGATTCCAAACAACAATAAGGAACATTTTAGACAGATAAGTTTACGGATTCTCCTACTCAAGTGTTCTAGTCTAATGAGGTATTTCATTATTATATAACCAAGGAACGTTAAAATAAGCAATGGTCTTATTATCTGAACTCTGGCCAACCACTAAAATATTGGACATAATATCTGGATATTTTGTTTTAGTTGTTGGTTTCTTGATAGATATGCGAGAACTCTACATTTGTTGTGTATCTTATATTTTGTAAACGTAACTTAAATAAACTTGGAGGAATTATGTTTCCGCAAAGAAGAAGAACTTAAAAATAGGATAATTAAAAACGTTATCCTCGTCTGTAATTGGTATTACAAAACCTGTTCAATTTTGCCACCACAATAATATAAGTTAATCAAGCTTAAAATCTAAAAAAATACAATACCTTAGTTAATTTTCCTCCCAATTTTCGTAACATTCATTTTCCTTATGGTCTCAGTAACTGGCATGGCGTGCCAGTTGATTCACTCTGTTTTCCCTATTGCCAGATTTGCATGGCAACATTTACAAGATGGTGTTTTTAGTCACTTTGTATAATTAAATTGCTTTCTGGCATTATCATTACACGGTGTCTCTCTGCCTCTTGACATGTTTAGGAAACAACAAAAGTATTAAATTTATGAGGCATATTCAAATTAGTTGTAAAGGTCACAGAATCCGTCAAAACTTTCTCAGATAATTGAGAAATTTGAATTACTTATGAAACAAGAATACAAAGTAATTTCATATTTCATTATTGAATTTTCTGTGAGGCGTATTCTTAGCATGATTCATACTTCTATTCAAACCAAATAATGAAATATCTGAATGAAAGAAATAGCAATAGGTATAATCATCAGATCTATAGCATACTTCAAACTTAAAACACGCTTATGTCGTATCAATAAGGTTCATTTTTATGTTGTAACACTTTCTTTTGGTCTACTGAACCTACATAATAATCTTCTGACATAACACAACAAACAAACCGCTAAAGGCTCCTTTTAAAAAACAAATCGAAGCCATTGCGAAGCTCATTTCTTGGTTAAAATAACACGGAGAAAAAACAAAATGGTCGTCGCGTCATCAATTCCTTTAATATTCGTCTCATTAGCTATACCTAATTCAGTGCGAGTAGGCATTCCTGTTGGAATTTCGGCCATATTTCAGTTTCAAGCGGTCGTTCAGTTTATATTGTTTTGCAAGGTATAGACTGAGAGCTGTTTGTAGTTAGTATGTTAAAAAATGTGTGAGTGTAGTTCAGGTTCAAAAGAAATAGTGATGGATTCCAAAAAAAAAATTTGCATAGGACTTTCAATAATGTAGAATAATTGTGTCACATGTGACAAATGTTTCGATAACTGGGTTTTTACTAACTTTACACGAATGTCTGTAGTAATAGTAATTAAGACATGTGTATTACGATTAAGCTTTCAAACTGGGCAGTTAAAAGATTAATAATATTTTTACTGATATAGTTATCTATAAATAGCTGTTCCCCGCGGTCTCCATTCCAGTATTTTTTCCATTTTTTTTTCAATAATTATTCTGCTATTCGGGATGGAGACGAATCCAACAAATCTAGAATCATGAGAATCGGTCCAGCCGTTTTCGAGTTATAAATGTTGTGACGTTGTTTTACGTACAAAGACAAGCAAATTTCTATACATAGATAAGCAGAATTTGAAAAGAGTTTTATAACGTATATTTACCCCTGGCTTTAGCTAGAGCCAGGGGTAAATATATTGTGTAAAAGTCTCTTCATATTTCAAATGTTTATTCTTACTAATTCTCCTCTTCCAACTTTCGCTTCTAACTTCAACCATCGCATGTCACGCCCGTTCTTGTTTGAGGAGATAATTTTCTTCTTAATTAACCCTCTGGTGAATGGCGTATTTAATTGGGCCATCGGTACGTGTGACAAGCCCCGACTTGTGCGGATGTATGGACATTTTTAATTGGAAACGAAAGGGAGAGACTTTTAAAGTGAGAAAATGAGACCGTCTCTTTTGTCGTCGTTAAAACTAAATTCTACTTAAAAATGGTAATGTTCCCTTCAATCAGTGTTACGTATGTTTCTTTCGTTTCTGTAATAAATCGAGACAGAATAATTTTTAATACGTTTCGAATTGAAATACCAAATTATTCAACATCTCTAGTATTTATCTTCAAAGTACGAAGTGAGCATACGAAATATTAAGTAGAAATGCCTCCGGGAATTATCTAGGACGGATTTTGACTTCTAAGGAACAATGTCAATCTCAACGATTTCCTCAAAAACGAATTTTACTTTCGTCTGTAAACAAAAATATTGGAGTTGTCTAATCCGGTTTTATCCGTTACCGACCGGATAACGGATAACCGGAAAGAACTTTTCACTTTGTTTACAAAGAGAATTCTCTTTTGTTGTTGTTATGAAATTATTATTATTTCGGACAGGTCCGTGTTGCTCGATTTGTTGGGTCTTTGAATTATGGCCTGATATTGGGTTACGGTGACTTTGACTATCAATCTGGTTTATGGTTAGGTGTCAGCTACCTGAAATGTGTTTTTATATCTTTTGCACATCGAATGGAAAAATATCAGGCTCAGAGATGTTGGTATGTTGATTATTTATTTTAGAATATTTCAATTCGATGCAGTATATTGTTAAGTTGTGGGTTATCTACTTGTCATAAATTTGCGCTTATTTACAAATGGTGAACATGCAAAAAGAGTTATTTTCTTTCTATGTAACATACGGTAATCCGTTTAACATCAAAATTTAGTTAATTATACATCAACTGTACGTTATTTATTCAAGTATCTTCATTGAGGAACTTTAAACAGCACGTGCAAACTCCGTGATTCGTTCTAAAAAGAAAAACTATAGCTTAATAAACAAAAAACCTACGAGAAGTAAACAATAGCTAAACGGAATTTCCAATCTATTCGACAAACGTTTTAAGCCAGTATAAGCCGGACAGAGAGTAAATAAATATGTTTAGAAAACGGCAGTAGATCAATTGAATAAAGTAACCAGAAGTTTCTCTCTCGATAAAAATAAAGCGTTAAATCTCTTCCGCTTGATTTTAGACTAGGGTAACTATGATATACTTAGTCCAAGACAAATAATATTAATTTTCATAAAACAATGAAATATTTATTTTATGATAAACAATCAATCTTTAGAAAAAATGTAGGTACATTAATTATTTAGCACAATATCATATGCATTTTTCTCATAATATAAAAAATATATTATGTAATATATATATATAATCTATAAATTAGAGTATAGCTATAAATATACTTATCACAATATAACTACTTTTTAGCATTGTGTGTGTCCCACTGCTGAGCAAACACCTCGAACAAGCAATCGCAGTACATGCTCGGCTTAGCAATTATAAGCAAACTCAAAATAGGTATTATTTAAATAAATATTTTTTGTTTAGTTTGTCTCATTTTGATACCTTTTTTTAAAAATCGTTGAATTGAAATAAAAAGAAAGCACTTTTCTGCCAGCCTTATAAAATTATTCTTAACAATGTTTTTAAATATTATTTCTATTTTAAAGTATGGTTACCATACAAACCTGACAATAAGAGATATAAATCGGATTAACGCCTTTCAAACTCTAGAGTCGGTCTAGTGAAAAAAGTATGAGACTATCACTGCACGAGTCCCGATAAAATATCTGGATGATATTAAATTCTCCATCGATATTATTGATAGCCATTCGATTTATGTTATAAAGATTGATTGATTGATGGAAACGGCGATTAATAATTAATTTAAGAATCCTCGTGCCTTTTAATTTTAACAAAATTTATTAATAACCGTTACAGTCTTTCCAAATGGACCCCTAAAAATGAGACAGTAATATGAGATAAAAAACCATCCCACATCCCGTATTTTGTGAGGATTGTCTACAAATTAAAGTTTCCTCAAGCTAAGTTTTGGATCTTACTAATTATCCTTGTTATTTTGGCGACTTCAAAGGGTTACAATACAAAGGTTTTAACCTGTTGGATATTCTGAAGGGTTTCGAAAGGGTTCCATAAAACAGGGATTTATCATATATCATAAACATAGTAATACGTCACTTCAGTTATACATCATAGTGCGCTTTATGTATTATTATATAAACTTTTGTGTATTATTTCATTAAAGAAATTCAAGTTCAATTATTATTTATTGTCACACACATTGATACTTAAAGAAAAAAAAAAACATATTTTCCGCTAGGTACAAACATTAAAACAGTGTCTGTGGGACAACGAGGTGCCCATTCAGCATGGTGCTGGTTGGGTCATGAGACACGAGCCAGCGCTGGCTTCAGTGGACACCCAAAGTGACGTAAAACGCGAAACGAAAACAAGATACAAATACCTATAATATAGACATAGAAAACCGACTTTATTAATAGTGAATATTTTATTAATAAAAACGGGAATTAACGCGATCACATCATCACATGGTAGATACCCACTTTGAATTGAAGCAAGAATGTTCTAAATTAAACGGTGGTAGCCTAATGGCCAGGGCATCCGACTTGCGATTTTGTGGTCGCGGGTTTGAATCCTACCCACCACCACATATTATCGCACTACCGACGTGAACACACTCGTAACTCGTAACACAAGCATTTAGCTCAGCACGAGTGGTTAACAAGAATACTAGTAATGTGAAACAACGTTACTAGTAAGTTAAAAAAATAAAAACAATCTTTTTTGTTGTCGCCTGTCCACCACAAGTCCATGACGTCATTTTGATCTCGGCGACAATATATGTAATCTTGTTCTCGTTGAAATCCAAGTGGCGGCCGCGGTAGACAAACAGCGCGACTGTTACCTGATGTTAGCCCTGCTGAAATTACTAATAATATTTTAGGTTGCGTAGTTTTTCCCAATGTTACGACACCAGAGTTAATCCGATGTATTCTGAGAAAACCGATTCATATCATCCATATCGCAAGATCATTTTCACCCTTTTGCCTTTTGACAGCTTTGTATTAATTAAAATATAAATCCTTCATGCTAATTATGTACATTGGTAATCCTTGTCGCAATCAGAGGTCATTTGGGTGTAGACATTTTGTTGAATATATTAGTCCCATGTTTAAACAGAAATCAGCCCTTAAGCCCGACTTCTGATGTGGGACTAAGCGTTAGCTTTGGTACAATGAATCGATAATACGGTACATATTTTTATCCCCACTTCAAAATTTAAATTTAGATGTAAGTACCTAGTTGATAATCTTCGTTACTAATTAGATAATAAAGATAGATATCATACTGACAGTTAATTGCTGTGTGCAGTATTGCTTTATAGAAAACTATAAATTAAAAAATTCTTAAACCCTTGATAATATGCAAAATACTTTTTTTTTTAACGGAGGTCATAAAGATTAAAGATCTTCCTAATGGCCAAATGTTTCTACAGTATTAATGAATATTTAATGAATAGCCTTAAAAATACATAATAGACATACATTTATATAATTACATAAAATAAAAATATAATATAAAAATAATAATAATAATATATTGAAATTATTACTTATATACATGTATAAAATATTTAATAATATAATTTAATAAGTGCAATTTAATTAATAGTTTATTATATAGCATGATGGTATTCAATAGTTAATTTATAATAAAATAGATGTATAGATACCTAAATAAGCACAAATTATAGGCATATAGTATATAAGTAAACAAAGAAATATAATAATTAACAGTAAAATAAGTTAAAGTAGGTAGTATGTATAAGAAAGCATTCTTCCTCTCCTCTACAAATATGCTGTGCCCAGCAGGGTCCATAATTGTTTCTGTATTTATTTTAACATACCAACTGTTACAATGTACATTATGGAAAAGCAATAAATATTGAGTATTGAGTATTGAGTAAAATTATAGCCAAGATTTTGAATTTGTGAATGAGGCCGTGTGAAAAAGCTTGTTCAGTATAAAGATAACGTTACTGTTAAAAAATTTCATAAAACAGATTAATAATTTCTTATGTTATTCGTGAGAAAAATTTGTCTTCTGAGATGTGATTCAATATTAACTTATTAAGAACATTTATACCTACGACCTTAATTATATCGTTCTTGAGGCAAAAATAAAAAGTTTTATTTCTATTATGTAAGTTTTTTGATTATAAGAGATGTACTAAGTGCTATTTGTTGGTAGGATAGGTTTGTGGAATTGTGTGAATGTGTTAGGATACTTGCTTTGTTTCAGTAGGTACTTGTTTGCTTGTTACCTAACTGTTTAAAAATCCATTGTTTTCTTAGAAGCACAGTGAACAGCGCAAACCTGTATACATTTTTGTTAATTTTATAATAAATCTAAGAGCAAACTAGGACTCAATTTACTTTACTTACGGCCTTCTCTTCTTTCGTCTGATCATGGCTCCTGTGGAGCCTAAGAGTAAAATTTATAGACCATAAGAACCTTCTAGCTAATATACACACACATAGGTACGTCTTAACACACACTGACACTCAGGAATGACATTTATTTTTTCATAAAAAATCTATTTTTATAGTCTGTCATCTTTTGAAGCGCGTTCCACGGTCTAGTAAACGCGACATTATAAAAATATCATGAGACTCGCCCCCTTAGTTACAAACATGATTTATGAACCCTACCTACCAGTTGTCATCTTTCACTCACAAATAATGTTTTACAATATACTCAAAATTCAATGGCGCGCTTTGAAACTGAAAGTAGGTCGCATTAGTTGGTTTTTACAGTAGCAGTATTAAGGTATTTTAGATTCAACTAGAAAATTGTTAATAATAGTACTGTAGAGTATGTACGTTTCTTTATAGTATCTAATAAGACGTACGCTCGTTTATAATAGTATCATATTTGTGACGTCTTTTTCTTTTATAAAGATTACTAGCAATGTGGGTGTCGTACATTAGTAGTAATCTCGTTAACCTCTTGTGCTAAGCTAAGATGCTTGTGTTACGTGTGGGTTCACGTCGGTAGTGTAATGGGTGGGATTCGAAGCAGCAACCACATCGCAAGTCCGACGCCCCAGCCATTAGGCTACCGCCGTTTCTTAGTTAGTTGACGTCAATGATATTATAAGTAAAAAGGTGTAGATAGGTTATAGGCGCTCAGCAAGCGACACGTTAAAATGTGGCTAACTAGCCACATTTTAACGTAAGGTAAAATGTCATTTCTGATTTATTTATGTCTCCAATTACATTTGTCTCTTTTTTGCTTGCGATAATCGAATCATGCCATCCTACCTTGACGTCTAATCGTAATGTAGTGTGCTTTGCAATATTCAGTTATTTATGTGTGAGTTAGTGTGCCGTTTTTGAAGATCGAATTTTGTGTAGGTAACCTATCTACACCTTTTTACTTATAATATCATTGGTTGACGTAAGGAACTTAGTTTATAGCATTTTTATGTACTTTGATATGCATTATACTTTTCCGATGGGAACCGAGCATAAGTCTTTTATCTAAATAATTCCATCATAGTAACCCTCAACATCTCTACTACATATAACCCATACGATTTTTAAGATAAAAAAAAACTCATAATAATAGGTAGGCATATTGTCACAACATTATTAAACTTTTAAAAACTTACTACATGTTAGGTGGATGTTATGAAAAATTCCGTTTGAAATTGGAAAATTCCGTCAACTTTTTTCCAATATAAATCATTGTTTTTTCATAAATAAGGATTCTATTTTAGCTTGATATTTTGCATCAATTTCCTTATCACTATGGACACAACCAAAATCTTTTCTTAGAAAGGTTTGAAAGACGTTCAAACTTCCCAAGTTTGAAGACGGCAGGCCAAGTTGTCATCCAATAGTTACACTTGTAAACTTGTACCTGCGGAAGAGAACATGACGTATGTCTGGCATTAACAAGTTTTGTTTGGAAAACAAGGAATATTTTTGTTGATGTTTCGTGTTTGCCGTCAGTTGGAAGGAGAATCCGTTTATTTATAAGTTGAGTATTTGTTTTCGTCACCAACTACTTAACGTATGTTGTTAAGGTCTTTTATTCTATCTATTATTTTATCCTCTGAGTGTTTTGACTTTAAATGCATGTTGAATTATAAATGGTTTTGGCATGGTATTTGTGTTGAATTATGCTTGCTAGTTTCATTTATAATATCAGTTTAATTAAATTACATACATTGTAAATTCTGTTATAATATTCAATGATTCCTCTAAAACAGGTATCACTAAACACAGTAGAATGTATTTAAAAGGAACTCAGGGCCCTTATTCACTACGTCTAAGCTGTTAACGTGATGTTACGTGTAGGGTTAAGAGAGGCTTCATCTTTTTCGAGTATATAATTTTAAGTAAACAAATCTGTTAAATGGCTTGAAACGTATACAGGATTAATTTAAAAGGAGTGCGTTTATTTGACGAGGTAATCAGGTGTATAAATTAAACAACTTTTCCTAAGGAACATAGGTCGAAATCTGAAAATGGAAAATGACTCGGTGACACTCAGAACGCAAAAAAGCGACCGACGACCCGGGTTTCTTGTACTATAACCTGCGTTATGCCACATTATATTTTGTTTTGGACTTAGAGAATAACCCCCAGTTGTTTTAATGATACTTCCCAAAAGGGCCTTATAACAACTTTTGTGTTACACATCTCCTAAAAAAAAAGAAAGGCAACTTCAAAACTGCTACCACATAGTATTATATTAACTGTACAGCCACACCCATGATGTTTACCGATTATTTAAATATAATCCTGTCCAAACTGAGTCGCGATCCGAGCACCATAACACAAATTTTATTATCCACATAACGGTTTGGGACATTGGGGATCCACCATGGAACGTCAAGAGGGATTTACCATCGATATGTACGACAATTATTGTCACGGACATGATGCAGGTTTATGGGCCAATCCTGGATTATCCGGATCATTTTAAATGTTATATAATGTAATAAAGAACAAAATGGCTATGGGTATGGATAAGTAGGGTTTAGGAAACGTTTTGGTCAATATTTTTGTTAATAAAATGACTTATCTTCGGTAACAGGTTTTATGATGTTAGTTTGAAGGGTTTCACGTGAAACCGGCAATATTTTTGTATGAGCCAAAAGTGACAAATATTTACTTTAACACGTTTGGGTCAGTCGTGATACACACAATATATATTTGGGCTAATTTTTTTACGATAATTATTATTACTTTTTACTATAATTATGATTACTTCATTTTTAGATGTTTATTTCTGTGATGTTGTTTATTGTATTTGTGTCTCTGTGCTGTTTCCAAATGAAATATTATTTCTTCCATGATAATATTTGTGGACGATCCGAGTCCGTGGATGGGTGACCATTCGTATACATGCCCTGACCCCCTCCGTGTCTCGGATAGTATCTACAATTCTGACAACCAGTCTTACTGGGATAGATAAAACCCAGCAATGGGTTGTGGAGATCACATATACAGACACTCCATGTAAAATACGGTATTCAGCTTAATTTGGTAGGACTGGAAGCCGAACCCAACATAGCTTAGGAAAAGGCTCGGCCGATGATGATGATGACACTTTCTACGTTATTACACGCCTGATTTCAATCAACTCCACCTCAATGCCGCTTTATTACTGTACGCCATAACAGTATAACAAATAAATATTTACACGAACCCACAAATTGTAGTATATCTGTAATACGGACGTGACGTATTCAGAATATACACCGATCAATCTAGGAGAGTGACATCTGTCCCTATTTTATAGCAGGGGTAAGCAGAATTGGTAAGTGGAACGCTAGCTTTTCTGCTTAAAAAATATCAGCCTTATTGCTATGCATTTAGAGTTCATTTTACTGGTTTGGTTAATTAATTGACAAAGGAAATATGTTTATTGAATTAGGTAAATGATTGTACCTTATTATGTTAATGTGCTTTGTCATGAAAGTTCGTTAATATTTTTAGAGTAGATCAGCCTTAATTTTTTAATGAACTACTAATGTGATTATTTTTCTTCTTGCCATCGAATCTTATACAAGAATAATTGTTCTGCAACATTGGATTTAGCCTGCACAACCCATTTTACTGGGTAAATACCCAAGGCAGTATCGCAGTAACCTATTGATGTAACTTAAAAAAACTTGAGCCTAATGACTACATCGTCAAACTTGCGATCATGCGGTTGCCGGTTCGGAACCCATTACATGACTGACGTGAACCTACTCGTTACACAAGCAGTTAATTAGTAAGACAGGTTAACAAGAATACTAAGAATGTGCGACCAACATTGCTAGTAAGCTTTCTTTAAAAAAAATCAATGAAAAAACAATGAAAATATTAAGTACAAGTAGGTACTCAGCGGAAGGCAGACCTTTATCTGTTGGTTAAAATGTGTCAGGAGATCCTGAAAAACAGAGTGTATAGCAAACACGGGATGAGAGGGCTTCGATCCTTAAGTAGTGACGACTTGGTGACAGTACTCACTTGAGAACGGCTGAGGAAGGCTCTACGTTTGATGTCGGAAGAACTTGAGTTTAGTCCTGAATCTGACACGATTATGTTTGTCAAAAATATTAAAGATATTTCATTTTTTTTATTTTTGGTTTATTTCATGTATTTATGATAATGATTTATTAACCTTTTTACTGTCCTGTGAATTACATATGCACATTTCCATTTTTTAACTATTGTGTCTTCTGATGGGACAGGGAAGGTGTTAATATAAATATAATATAAAAACTTTATTGCGTAAAAAGATGTTGCAATACAATAAAAACAGTTGAACTCTATAAATGAACACAGGTATACAACATAAATGGTTGTGGTACTATCCTCTTAGATAGGCTACATAATAGTCTGTAGTAAAGTGAAACAGTGCCGTATCCCTCAAGAATGGAGAAATCAATTGCTTAGAGTTAAACATTAAAAAAATATATGTTATGGTTTTCATAACATAAAACAACAAATTTTGAATTTTATGGCTTTATTATAATTGTATTATTACATAAAGCATCATCTAAAATAGCTTCTTCATATATCACACACGAGAGGTTAAAATTTACTCACTTTGAAGAGTTAAAAGGATTTAGGGAAAAAATGAAGCGACTCCATATTAAGTATTCTAAATATATGTTAAAAATAGAAACTTTTGTTTTATATAAGCGACGAGATAAAAAGAGCACAATTTCATTGAGTCACAAGGTACGCTAATTTGTACCTTGTAACCTTGACATATTAAAAAAAAAATAGTAAAAACGATGCCCACTTATTGTATTCTAACCCTAAATCTCTCCACCTCTATGTTTTCCGATGATATATTTTAATATCCCGTGGCACAACACCGGCACAGTGCAGTACGAGTACACAGCAATCAGTCGGAAAGGATTGTGCAATAAATATTTGATAAGCCCGCTGTAACATCCCCCTGTATACATCATAACGAGACGGATTTGTTCAGGTTTTATTGTGGACGACTGTATCTGACAGATAGCATCAACTAAACTGATTTCTGAAGCCGACTGTACAATAAATTCACTACTACGGCGAGGTAGCAAAGGTTAAGTTGATAAGCGACGACTAACTTGCAAGGTATAGATACGGTGGCAAAATAATAATTATAAATATTCTTGCATTACTATCTGATCCTTATAATTATGTGAACGTGAAACATTTATTAAAATATTAAGTTGTCTTTTTAACCAACGTCAAAGAAGAGGTTCTTGATTGGTCTGTAAGTTTTTTTAAGTATGTTGGTAACGCGATATCGCTGACAAAATAAGTAAAATCATCATTAATTCAACAAAATATAGTTTATTATTAATAATAATAATTTATTATTATTTGTATCTCTCTTTTAATCACATGATAAAGAAGAGACCGGTCCTTTGAAAAGCTTACGTGGGGGACTCAGGTCCAACACGCGCTAGCCTTGCTGGGAACTTTAATATGGGATGGGGCATCTACCAGGGTCCATTCACATTTATTAATATATTATTATAATTAGTTTATCTTTATATGCCATTATAACATCAGGCACCCGCTAATTCTTTTAAATAAATTGAATGTGAAACTTCTATTTGATTTCCAATGATTTTTTAGTTCTAAGTCTGTTATATAATATATATATACTTATAGTCAGATTAAGAAATATGACTAAAACAAACAGTTTAATTTCAATGACTTTCATTCTTTAAAAGGAATAATTATACGAAAAAAGTAATATTGTTCTTGTAATTCCTCCGCTGTAAGTAGAAAACTGTGTATTTCAAGTAATTTAAGGGTATTAAATCAAAAGTTGGTTGCACTCGAGGCGCGAGACACCGAGTTAACTTCGTATTTGCATTAACTTGTATTATTTTAACTTTATTCCGTCGGTACGCAGCGCTACAAAGTTATGTAATTCTTGCTAAAACTGTTGTATAATAATCCTATCATTACGGCTCTTATTCTCGGAGAGGATGCAGACATGTTTGTTTATCTCATCGTAAATTCCGTCCGCATTGAAAATGGTACAACGTCTATGACGTTAAAAAATACACTAATAATTTACTTACATATATAATATTAACCAAATACACTATCATTACAGAAACAACCTTATACAATAGTATATTTATATTTTATTTATGTATTTCTGTTCACAAAGTACTGTTCACATAACATCACATATTATTTCAGACCACCTAAAGTAATGGATGATCACCAATCCTACTCACTGTGAATTGGTCATGACTATTTTACCATAATCATCAATCTTGTTACTTACTGGATTCTGCAATTTCGTGCAAACGAATCTCGTCGTTGCATTTTTAAGTTACGACGACAAAACCAACATAATAGCATGAAAATATATAATAAATCTTGCAGGGGCTAAAGGTCAAATTCCTATGCTCACAGGTATACTTAGGTGCAGACTACATACCTATAAAAGGACATTCCCAGGACATTGACCTTTGACATATTACAAACGACGGATTTTCTAATTATCTCTAATACCGTAGCTTTGTATAAACTCGCTGAAATTATTAAAGCTGAAAGTATAACTATGTTTAAAACAAATGAAGTCTGTATATTTAACAACTTTGAATAAATTTCTGAAATAGTAACAACTTGTTACGTTTTAGTTTCATAAGTATTTGTGAGGCAAACTGCTGTGAAGCATGAAAAGGTTTCGGTGAATATGAAACCTTTTGATGGGTTTTGTCGTCAATAATACATTTACAACTGTGTTTTCCTAAAGAGGCTTTTTTGGCAATAATAATTTTATATTTATTTGACTGGCCTGTTGGTCTAGTGGTTAGTAGCCCTGACTGCTAAGCCGGAGGTCGTGGGTTGGATTCCCACCCAGGACAAATGTTTGTGTGATGAGCTCGATCATTTGTTCTGTGTCTGGGTGGTTTTTATCTATAATATGTATGTATTTAGAAATATATAAGTATGTTTATCAGTTGTCTGGTTACCATAGTACAGGCTCTGCCTAGTTTGGGATCAGATGACCGTGTGTGAAATGTCCCAAGATATTATTATTATTTTAATTTATTATAATAATATATTTGTGGCATGCTCTATGTTATGGCCACAAATATATAATTAATATACAGAAATAAACCTACCTATAATGGTAATGGTACTAAAAATGGCACTTAATAAAGAAAGGAAAAATGGATTTATTTGCCACCAGAATGTCAAGCCAAAAAAATAAAAACGCAAGAGAAAAAGATTATGCATTGTATATAATTATGTAAATGTTGGTATGTGTATGATATGAAATAACACAAAAAACTGTTGCATACCTAAAATATATAATAGCATAGGAAATCAAATCCCTGCGTTTTAAATCGATAATTCTAAAACAACTACATGCATGCTTAGAAACATCGTTGTTACATAGAAAACTACAAATCTTCGTCAGAGTGCGCCCATTCGTCTGTCGAGTCATCTATCAACAAAATGTACGATCTAGCTCGTTTTCACGCCCCCCTTCCTATTCCTAATCTGCATACAGTATTCAGGTCAAAGTGATAGATTATCTAAACTAAATCTGAATTTGACGCATAAGATAGAAAAGAACAATTCCTTTTTTAACCCTGACTTTCCTCAGACGATTGAGAATTCGCAACAAAAGGAAATGGGCAAAAACGGAAAAGATTGCGGTGAAGTCAGCATTTGTAAGAACGAGGGTAGTTACATTTTGATCGTGTCGTAATGTGGCAATGACGTTATTTATCATTTGTTTTTAAAAGGAAACCCGAGCGTTACTGGTTGATTTTATATTTTATTCATTTATCTTTCTTCTTGGAAAGATCTACATATTTTGTTAGAGATTTTTGTACTGGCTACTAACAACTAAAATAAGTCAGTAAATAATCAGATAATGACTGGCATTTGGTTAAATTCATCATATTATTATATGGAGCTGCATCGCTTAGGAGCAGTATCTGACACACTGTCATAGAGACTAAAGAGTGTCAATTACAGATTTCTGATCTAACTTAATGACACAAAGTGTGATTCAAAAATTTTTGAAGGAATTTCGTTCTTTCTATACTTCTTACGGTTTATAATTCAAGACAGATCTGTCTATGGCCTATGGACAGTCTATGGACAAAGCTTTTATACAAACGAACGCATTTTCACTTTCCTAAGGTTTAAGTCTTAGAAAAAAACAAAATCACGACACAATCAAAACATTTTAAACTCAGAATATCATATTGACCCAATTTTAATTCCCAGTTGGTCAACCTCCCAGTCTGTAGGGCCTATTCGACCTGCATCTGACTTTGATTGATGCTTACGTACGCCAGGGGGCGCGAGTGTCGCTCTCATGGGATATTGTGACCATACCCGGGCTATGAATCTTGAACAACTCGCAACACTTTCATATGCATGGCACACTAAAATACATTTGTATGTGTCTGTACCTAATCGTTCCGCCGTGATTTGTAGGGACTAGTTTCATATTTTAACTGGCGTTTTAATTTTCATTCTGTATCTGCTGGGTACAGGAATGAGCATTGATTGATTATAAAAACGAAAAATTTGATTGTTTGTTTGTTTGCATCGAGTAGGCCACGAATCTGCCGAACCGATTTGGAAAATTATTTCACTGTTAGGAAGCTGCACTATCCCCGGGTGACATAGGTAAATATATAAAAAAAAAAATTGGTTGCCTGTAAAGTCGGTATACGGGCGAAAGTTTTACGTGACAACGACTTTGAGTGGTAAAATAATTTTAATGTAAATATTCATTCGTATAGTAGGAAGAAGGATGAAATAATAGTAACAATTTAAAACATTAATTTATACAAAGAATCTCGCACTGAATTTCATATTAACAAAATTTTATTTTTACCTATACACATACATACGTATTTATATACAAACATTCGGCGGGCCTCTCTCTCGTTCGGTGACTCATCGTAACGTTACCGAGCGTTACACTTTTTCATAAGTGACTCCCAGCCGCAACCTAATTTAAGACGTTGTCACGTCAAAAAGAGACCGCGGGCGGGACTGCGGGAAACAGCTAGTTATAAATACATATCTTGTTTCTCTATCAATCAGTCACAGTCTCAAGTCCGGGTCGGATCTATAGATCCAATGAACAAAGACAGAAAACTAAATCAGTAAGCCACTAAGACTCTTTTCCGATTTTCATAATCCTTATAGACTTCCAATTTAAGGTAATAAGAAATCGAAATACGTAATGGTTTTTAGATTAGCTGTCATTTTAAATACAATGATCGATTGTGCCGAGGCCGAGAAAATATTACTTTTACCTTGAACAACTAAAATATTCTTGAGATGATATTGAAGATATATTACGTCTAGAGTTCGAAACATATTTTTTCTTTATCAAATTACTTTTCTTTGAGAAATACAATAGGAGGTTCATAATTTATTCTTTATAGGATTTCACTGCGCGTGTGATAGGCGCGTATTTTTTGGTTATTGAACTAAAATCTCGAGAAAATTAAGAACAATAAATTCGTTTTATACCAATGGTAATTTAGTAATAATAAATTGACTGAACTTCTGGTGACTCAGAAAATATGCGTAAGTACCTAAACCTAAAATATTTTAGTCCCTTTATTATTCGCCGAGTGTCTGGCCGAAGAACTCTAAAAGTCAATCATTTTTTGTAATAGTATATAGCCTGTGTCACTCGGGGATAGTGTAACTTTCCAACAGTGATAGAACGTTCCAAATTTGTGCAGTAGATTCGGAGCGTATCCAATGCAAACAAACAAACAATCAAATCTTTCCTCTTTATAATATGTTGATGATAATTATGATATGATGAATGAAATATAGTGAGATATCAAATGTACCATACTTATGTTATAGTTATGTTCATAAAAATGTCCACAATAAATATATAGGTCACGAAAAATGTTTCAGAATTCAACAATAATATAAAAAAATAAAAGTGGAGTAAAACTGTTGTAAGATTTTATTTAAGATAGTAAAATTATATATGATGTTATTTTTATCTTAAGCCAGTATCTTTACAGCTCAAAGAGAAATCTTAATATTGCGTCAGACAGCACGGATTGTATTGTTCTTGGGTTTCGCTGTATGAAACTTTGTATGATTGTCGACATTCATTTAAGTACTAAAGTGTCAAATAAAATATGATCGTTTTAATTAACGTTTTAATTAACTGCTATAAATTTTATAAGCTATATTTTCCTTTTGTTTTCTTTTTTGCATTTTATGGGTAAATTGTCTGCTATTTTTTTTCTGATATCAACTTTTTATATCACTGATGAATTGCTGTTGTTGTTGCTTTTTAAATTTTTAAAAACCATAAAAACGCACCTCGGGCGTGCGTTGGCAAGGCAAAAATCCATACTTTTAAGTGTAACATATAAAATCATACCTATAAGATACATGTTATCTATTATAATTACTTTTTTTGTTTTACGTATTGTGCTCTTTATTGTGTGGCTATAATTGGTATTTTGTTTCTCCTTTATATACCAAGCCCACATCACAAGGCAGAGCAATCTAATTCTCACTGCCTACAATCCTCACATACTTCTTTTAGTTAAACAACGCCATAAATTTTCCTTAAAAAAACATTCTGAACAAGATATTGAAAGATTGGTTCATAAAACTCAAACTTCATTACATGTCTTTGCCTGTAACGGAAACGTTCACGGATTTTTACGTCATCCTCGCGATGGTAAACGATGATAATCATGATTTGGCAAGTTTTTTATAGACTAACGGTTTCAGGGTAAACAGAAAATATTTTAATTTTGGATTGAGTAAACAATAACATATTTTTCAATAATCCAACCGTCTGTTGATTGACCTAGTATTTTCTTTATGAGCTTCCGGAGTCACCAGAGGCAGCTGAGCTTATTAAATTTGCTGCTTCTTAACAAGGTGCCAAACTTCTTAAAATATAAGGTAAGAGGCATGAAAATGGACGGCGCCTCATTTAGGACAAATTAGGACAGTCACTTAAATAAGTTATTGACACTTATAATTTGCCTAATACAACGTTTGATCAATTAGCATTAATTAATTGATTGTGCAGGAACTCTTATCATGAGCACTTGCGTTAAAATCGTGAAGAAACCTGGATTCTATACATTGATATCTGAAATCGCATAACCGCAATGAGCAACCTTGGTGATCAATGCTCGTTCCTTCTCTATATGAGAAGAGGCCTGTACCCAGCAATAGGACACTCATAGGCCGATATCATTTTATTTACCTATAATGACAGCATTTATAGTATGTAAGTAGTATAGTACGATATAAATTGGTTCAGAATAATGATTAAAAGCTGAAAGTTGCATATTTAATAGGTCATACGGGCGATAAACTGCGGCCATATGACGTCGCATTACTTGCGATTAATTTCCGGTTTCTGATTGATGGACTATAGCTCTCGATGAGATATCATCGACAGCCTATTAAAATGTATTGCATGCTTTCAGTTATTTAGATTTTTGTAACGTGTAACTAGACTACGTCTGTTCTGCGTAATTTAAAGTCATAACAACCTCATAGTTTCTTTCTAATGTTTAATTTTTTTGGCTAGTAAGGATGCTGAATGGCCTGTTAGTAAATGACCAGACCATCCAGACAGTATAAATGATGAGTACGATCATTTGTTTTGTGTCTGGGTGTTATTTATCTATAATATTTATGTATGGATTTAAAAATATATAAGTATGTTTAGCAGTTGTCTGGTTGCCATAGTAGTCTGCCTAGTTTGGGATCAGATGGCCGTGTGTGAGCTGTCACAAGATATTATTATTATCTCTCCATTAACTAACTCTGTCGGGTGCTCTTTGAGTTGTCTACCTACACAATATTTTACTCAACCAATGGATTTTTTCACTACGTCTGCTGTTTTCATGTTAGGTATAAACATACCTGTGAGGATACAAATAAGTCTTAAGAAGGTTGTTATTTCTAACTTGTTCGTATAATCTTAGTAGCAAATAAATTTGACTGCACGGATGGCCAAGTGGTATAGGTCACCACGCTAATTAACACTGTGCGCGAAGTGCTGTAGGTTCGATCCCCGCATGAGACAAGCATTTGTGTGATCCACAAATGCTTGTTCCAAGTCTGGGTGTTCTTTGTGCATGTGATTTGAATGTTTGTGAAACCCTCGCGACACAAGGATTTAATTCTTTAATGCGGGCGTCGCAAAAAAAGAACAATATAATATACTTTTGTTTTCAGTCTTGTTTAAATTTTCAGAGCAAATGTCATTTCAAAAAGCTATATCCCCTCCATTGACCCGCCATGACGCTTGTACATAAATAAAACTAAACTTAGTTATTCCTTTAACGGTATTGCTACGTAAGTTGGCACTACCCTTGTCACCGTCCAGTTAATATTTAAGGGAGGCGATTCGATGTAAATCTTACTTATACCCTCGTCGGGGCCTGATTACAGTGCTAACTGACCTGTTTTCAAATACCCTGCTGTTTTATGTGTTAAAAATACATGTCTATTTTATTCTAGATTTCTGAGATATTTTTTGAGGTTATTGGCAGTTGTAAGCGGGAGTGGAGTTCGTGAATCAGCTTATTTGTAGAGCCGTTTTCTTTAAGATAAGTTATGGAAGGTTGTCGACCTTTTCGCGCATTGAATATCGGATATTTCCGTTCAGCTTGTGCAGATATGAGTAGTATAAATAAAACTTCGATTTATTTGCACACCATAGCTCAAGAACGAGTAGCGTGAGCAATATTTTTTTCTTTTTATACAGGAAGAGGTTTGAAAGTGGGGCTATTTTAGACTCATGGGACCCTATTTCTTGAAATGATCAAGCTAAAAAAGCAGCTTTCCTAATTAGAGGTACCCACTTATTATTATTATTTATTATTATTTAATACTTTATGCACAGTGTACATAGGTGGATAAATATATATTTAGCGATACTTATTTGGCTTAATGCGTAAGCATACGTTTAATATGTTTGTAAAAACATACGAAATGGCAGTTAAATTAACGAAAAAATATGACCGTTTGTTCATTTGTCACGAAATTAATATCAACACGCAATCAACTTATCAATTCCCTTAAACCCTTCAGTTTCAAGGCTTTGACCTCAACGCCCTTAACTAACAAAATGTCTGCATAATTTCAAGTCTGGCCTGTTATAATTTAATATAGTTTATAAACATACTGTAATCCTTGTTGTTAATTTGCATAAATATTGGGTACGTGTGAACCTAGCTTACAGTATTTAAATTTATTGTAAGGCTTTAACTAAAAAGATAACCTAAAACATGAACGCTTATTATGTTGAAAATTACTTTTCTTGCGATTAATAATTTGAGGTAGTTTTGTTTATAAGTTATGATAAAAATTAATAAATAAGAAATTTTGCGACGCCAATTCATGACGTTGGTTCATGCAAAAAATAAATAGTAATAATGGTATAAAACGATTAAAGATACTTATCTAATAGTTATAATAATATATTACCAGTTGTACAGGGTTATTTTTCAAACACCTGCAACACAACCTCGTAGGAGTAGACTTTGATAATTTGACAGTTTTTTTTCATACTCAAGCGTTGGAGCGCTAAATTTTTATGTATAAGGTATTAATAATAACTGCTACTTCATATAAAATGTAAAAAAAATGCTTTGAACTATTGAAATATTGTTGAACAATCTTTATTACTGTTTATCGATTAGCAAATAGTTACAGACGTCACAAATATCGATATAATATTTTAATTTATATGAAATATACTTACGGCTATTTTATAAAAGTGCTCGGCCACCTGTAGACCAGTAACTCGATAGATGCTGGAGATTGGACTCTGATTCGATTGCCTCGCAGACAAAATAAAACGACTTAGTTAACGCTGTTACCAGCCACCGTCAATACTGGTAAACTTTAAAATTGTTGTTTTTGTAGCTGTTTCTTATATACGTATTATAATAACGGGTGTAAGTATTAAAAGTTACTTTTGCATTAGGCCTAATAAATATCACATTTTAAACTGCTGTTTTTACCATGTATCGTTAGATGTATGTATTGTTTGACGACCTCCATGGTCAAGTGGCGTACCGGTTTTTAAGGTGTCGCCAGCTCTGAGGTTCCGGGGTCGATCCCCGGACGGGTCAATGTAGAAAAACACTGTTCTACATTGTCTCGAGTCTGGTTTGTGGTAACTTTGTTGTCTCTGATTCCATAACACAAGTTCTTAAGCTTCTTAATTTGGATTTGGAGCAATGTTAAGGATGTTGTCAGCGTCCATTTATTTATTTATTTAATATCGGATTTATGAAAAATTACTTTTGAATTAGGCGTAATAAAAACACATTTCAAGCTGACATTTTTACCATTAGGCTACCTTTTGATAGACGTACTTTGAGCCGTAAAATTAAGTTTATAAGATAAGTTAATGCTATAACTGCGAGTAGGTAAGGATAATATATCTACAGAGTAACACTTTGAACTCCCATCTCAACTCAATACCGCTTTGCACGAGAAACTCTTTCGCTCAGCGGCGGAACCCGCCACTGACGCGCTTATATTACGTAAAGTGAAAAATATTCACTATTATCCCCAATAAAAATGTTGCTGCGCCATCCATTTCAAGCTATTTCGGAGCACATTCATTCAGCTTAGAAAAACACGTAACATCGCGCCAGCAAAAATTAAATTTCGCGATGCCGACCTAAGTGCCTTTTTAAGCTTTGTAATTAAGAATTTCTCTTAGCTACCTCGCTTCTGATTTACGGGTTGAGTTATGGAGAATAAAAAAACTCCAAAAAGATACGGCCAAATTATTTCGCTGTCCAGTTAATTTAAAAAGTGACTCTTATCATTTAGGTCCTTTTGATGAATAATTCGAGTTCACACTAAGTTTATCAAGGGATACACGGAAAATTTTCTTTTTAAATTATGACATTTTTGATGACCCAATTTATATCTAACTTTTTTTTCTCCATCTCATAAGTAACTGTTATTAATTTTACCATTACATAAAAGGCCAGTGGTTTCCCGTAAATTTAAAATTAATAAAATTTCTAAAATGAAAGGAGCATAGATATTATTATCACACTCTACAGTGTTAAGCAACAATCCAATTTATTTTGTAATATAAGTTCTGTTATGTGTTTATTTTAGTAGTTATTGTATATATTGTTCAATAAAAGAATATCAGGTATTTGTGTTTGACATTAATTAAATAAGTCATAATCAAAATAAAAATTGATGTTGATTTGGTTTTACTCAGAGCGACTACCTGTCTGACCTCCACAACCCCTTTTTACTAGAAAACATAGTATCCCATGGTAAGACTGGTTATCAGAGTTGTCATGACTTAACGACTGTCAAAGATCACTGTATGAGTCGGAACCAGCAACTTAAAATGCTTTCTGAGGTCCGGAGGGGACTCGGTATATTTACAAATGGTCAGTCATCCACGCTCAAACCGTGGTTTAGGCCTGCCGCTGACTGTGATTTTTTGTCACCGTGACTTTCTGTCACTAAGTTGAGTGCAATATGAAGTTAAATGAGTGTGCGCGCACTGTGGTGACCTGACAATACGCTGACCGATAGTTGCAGAGGCCGGTAACAACCGAGTGACGTGACTGTCAGCTGGTCTGTACAGTGTTATGGGTGTCCGCTGTCTGGTGACTTTTTGTCTCTTTTGTCTGCGTATTCGGAGTACACTTAGCCACGATCCCCTTCTCCGATTGTCCACATATTATACTTGATTATTGTTACACATAAATTACTGCGTCAGTTAGTATGTCAAAATTGGTTAAAATGTAATTGTATTTACTATTAACTAACCAGCTTAACATTCAAATTCTAAACGTCAGCGTACCATTAATGTAATTAGCGTATAACTACCCACATTATTATTGTTTGCGGATTATACTACTCAATTATTCTGATTGTTAAATGACAATTGCATTACAAATATAATTAGTAAGTACAAATGGAATTAGGTATGAATTGAAATTATATTGTTGATAATTATGAAACTTTACTAATGTGGACAGTTTTTGGAGTAGGTACCAAAGAGATAAGGTTACCAAGTCGTTGTCGTTATTTGATCATGATTGATTTGATTTGAACAATAAACCATTAGTCTTCAATAATTAAGAAAAAACCAAGGTCACACAAAATTTGGTCACAAACTAATTATACATATTATACGCATCACACGCATGTAACTTATTTAAAAAGTTATTTCACACTACTGTTTTGTTTATCAAACAATAAAATAAAGTTTAGGAATACGGGTCTCATGACGTGACAATGTTATCAACAATTGTAGGACACAGAGACGTCAGGCGATTTTTCCATACACGGTATTTTCATAGTTTTTGTTTACGAGACGAAAGAAAACACGTGTATTTTTTCATCATATAAAAACCCGTTTTTTTAATACCTTTTTATATATATAGTGGTGGTTAGTGGATATATATTTAAAACTGTTCTTTTCTTTTCTTATAGGTATAAAACGACGCCCGCACTAAGGAATTTAATCCTTGTGTCGCGGGGGTTTCACAAACATTAAAATCACATGCACAAAGAACACCCAGACTTGGAACAAGTATCTGTGGATCACACAAATGCTTGTCCCATGCGGGGATCGAACCCGCAGCACGTCGCGCACAGTGATAATTAGCGTGGTGACCTATACTATTCGGCCATCCGTGCAGTCAGTTCTAAAACATAAGCCCTTTATGACATCTGAGATTAACGTCTTACATATCGATCTATTTACTACCCAATCTCTCCAACGAACACAATTGCATAACATAACTATGTATTATATGTATACTTCTACAACCTGCCTTGTTTCACCTCAGACCTGCAATCAATGGCAGTATGATATATCAGAACTGTATAACGCAACTAATCAAAGTTGTCAGGATGTCGGCCTGTCGCCGTATCGCTAATGTGACGTCATCAGCAGAACATATTTGCGTTCGTGATCATGCAGCGGTATTGATAAGCCTTATTACTATTTGTATTGATATTGTTACTAGGCATAACCTGGATAGTCAAGTAATAATAATATTTTGAGACTTAACTCACTCACGGCCATTTGACTCCAAGCTATATAGAGTCAGTATATACAGGAATAATTTAAAAGGAGTGTGGATATTCAACTAGGCAATCAGGTGCATAAAACTGAACAACTTTCCCTAAGGAACATAGGCCGAAATCTCAAAATGGATAATGGACTCTTTTCATACAAAGTAACATGTCACGTGACTTATGTTTGTATGAAAAGATTATTTTCAATTTTGTGAGTTGTTTATATAAAAATAATAGTGTGAGTTTCAAGTGAGTGAGTTGTCTCAAGATATTATTATTACTTGACTATCCATGTTTTTTTACATTAATTAAATTATCCACCTCTTCTATCTGTCTGTTTATTCGAATGCGATAAATTTTAAAACTACCGAACAGGTTTTCCTATTATTCAAATGGTGGATACAGTGATTGAACCGAAAGTGTTTTGTATTTTATTCAATAATTATGTGCCATCCATCGAGGTCAAGGCGGACCCGCTCAACACTAGCTCGATCTATTTAAAAAAAATGTATCTATTGTTCATTATTCCTAATATTTCAAGAGCCGACCAAGCAACATTATCCTTCAAAGTATTTTCCTACTACAGATAAATCTAAATTCTATTTCGGTAACTACTAACGTATGTACCAACTAAACATACTACGATTCTTCCTTGCCTAATCTATAGCTACCACACATAACTATAGGAACATAGGCTCACAATCAATACTGGCCTTTTCGTCTCTCTTACACGAAGGCGTGATAAATGTAATTAGCGAGCTCAGACGGTTATAACTCTTGTGATAAATAATCATAGATTAGGTTTTCTGTAAGGTTAATGATGCTTTTTCCAATCTTAATAAAATCAGGTAAAAAATTTACACTATTTGCGATTTTTGGGTACTATTGGTATTTATATTGAAAGTAATTTTCTAAGAAAAAACTAATCATTTCGCAAGAAAATCTTAAGAAATAAGCATTAGGTACCTTCTCCTTTTTCCTTTTGTGACCCTAAGCGTGTTGTGTACACGTAAATAAAAATAAATGAATCACTCTGAATACAGCATTAGGTAATTTCGTGGTGGTCTCGGTTCGTTGAATTAATTTGTGTATAAAACGATGCAGGATCGAACCCACTACGGCAAGTACTAATGTGACGATGTCAAAGTTCTATGTGCTTTTTTAATTTTTATTGACATTTGGTGAAGGAGAAGATTGTGATGAAAACCTAAATTCCAAACATTTTTTTTTAAATCGAAATTGGCAATGAGCAAGCATGTTGATCAATGCTTGTTCTTTCTCGGCATTGGCCTGTGCCCAGCCTAGGGCTTAAAGCCGGTATTAAATATGAACTCTTGTGTAATAAAAATAAAACATGCTCGATTATGTTTACAATACGCTTTCATATTTATAAAGTAAAAATGCGAAAAAGAAGTAAAAACTTTCGATATGAAATTACAAAGTGCAAAACAATATGAATACAAAATTACATTTGAAATTAAATTTTAAAGTAATTTCACGCCATGAATTCAAATGCAAAATTAACTAGTTATTTAACAAAAGAGACGATATATTAAAAAATTAATAAATAACTTTCGGAGCTTTAATGTAACAACAAAACACAATATAATGGTAATAATTGTCGAAATGGACCGACAGTGCGACCGACGATTGATTGTGCACCAAAATAAAATCAATTTGTACTTACGTCAAAGATCAACAACAAGAAGCGACACTTTGCATTCTAATTTTCGTATTTATTTTGGTGACTTATTGGCCATGAGGCGACTTTTATGCTACTAACAATGTAGTGTTTTTTTAGTTAAATAAAAACAATATGTTGAAAAAGACATTGATTTATTTAAAATTAATACTTATAACATTTTGTCAACTCAGCCTATCGTGGTCCACTGCTGGAAATAGGCCTCTCCCAAGTGGCGCCACAACATTCGGTCCTCCGCTTTCCGTCCGACCCAGCTACCTTTTTCAGGTCATCGGTCCATCTGGCTGAGGGGCGTACTACACTACGTTTGCTGATTCGCAGTCTCCACTCTAGGACTCGTCAGCTCCAACGGCCATCACTCCCCTACCACTTCAGCTTACTAACTCTACAAGGTATATCGATAACTCCGGTTCTTCTCTGGATAATCTTATACCTGACTTTATCTTTCGAAGAAACTCCGAGCATAGCTCGCTCCATAGCTCGCTGAGCGACTTTGAATTTGTAGGCAACCCCTTTTGTCAGTGCCCACCAATTACCAATTACTTAAAAAATCTAAACGAGTTAAAATAAAATTAAATACATAAATTAAAATTTTATACGTACATATTTAGTGTATTATAAAATTAATTCTTTAGCACTCGTCATTCACGAAAAAATTCTTAAGAAAAATATTTCTAGATCTAAACTATAAAATATTCTACTTTTGACACACTAATTATTTCTCCCAAAAACAAATTTATTCTCATTTAGATAACAAAAAACACGCACCGTAAAGAATCTCATCAAAAATCAAGGCATTCCCTCAGCTTTGTTTTTTAATCCCCGAATTTAGCACATTTATTTAGTATCCCCAGAGAAATAGTCGAGTTGTTGAAATAACTGGAAAATCCCTTCAGCAATTTACAAGATTAGCTGTATTATGTACGGAGATAGACTGAGGCCGAATGGCTGAGTTTTTTTGTTATATAAATCAAATAAATTGCTCCGCTGAATCTAAAATAAACTGAGATTCTGTTTTTGCCGAGTATTTTTTAAATTTGATGTAGACAGACCAAAAAAAGGAAACGGATAAGGTCTTAGAAGGCTGGTGTCAAATTTATACCCTAGGAAAGTGATAAGAAAAACAAATAATTTAACCTGCGGCACGACTAAACTAAGTCATTAAAAATTATAAAAAATCATGCTTCAATCCCAGAATTGAGTAAAAACCCCTTTTATATACTTAGATTAACACACGTAAATAAAAAAATCTCATGTTTCTTCTAGTCTTTTATATTCGCGTGATTTTTTCAATACAACTCACACTACTAATTTATTGTTTCCTGGTAAGGTCTTCAATCTTTAACAATCCGAAATAGAAATCTCCAACAAACAGAAAGGCTGACGTAATGCGCCGGATGGAGACCTCCCGGTCACGTTACCAATGAATGTCACATCTATATATTTATTTAATTGACAACTCTGTTCCGATTCACTGTAACCTGGGCCTTCCTATATTTTTTCATCGAAGAAAATGCCAGATACATGTATTCCTTTTTATTTTATGACCAATGCGGTAACATCCACAAGAAATATTTTTTTTGCTTTTCAATATTAATAATAATAATAATCATTTATTTCAGATTCATCATAAGATTACATTCATATTTGTTAGTACAATCATGAGCTTACAAACTAGTATATAATTAGTAGTAATTATTGGATATTAACAAATACTTTAACTAATAATTTAATAAAAAAATAATTAATACATTTAAATTAAGTTGTATTATGCTGGGTTACAAAATATAAGTTACTTTTTACTATAATCCTTACTTATATATATTTTAAATTCGAAAGTAACTCAGTCTGTCTGTTACGCAATTACGCCTAAATTAATGAACTGATTTAAAAGAAAATGGTTACGGAGATAGTTAAGAGTCTGAGAAAGGAGACATACGCTTTTTGCCACGATAACCGACACCCAAGCGGGCGGAGACGGGGGCTACAAAAAGTGCAAAATAAAAAAAATACGCCCTCAATCAAATTCTCTTTTTGAAGGTTTGGTATATAATATGCTTTGCTCGCGTTTTCCTGAATATCTTTATATTTTAAGTATTTTTATTTTCGGTTTAGCAGCAGAGCTTTATCAAAGAAATCTTTTTCATAAAGCTTGCAGACTCAAACGTACAGAAAAAGCGTGAAACACTTAAACTCGGGACAATCTTTAGTCAGTACAAATATTTATCCCGTGGCTCAGCCTCAACGCCAACCGTGTCTTAGAGTTTGTTTTGCGAAGTTCGTGTTTGGTGCTGTAATAAACACCACGATCAGTAAATTTTTATCCACTGCTATAGCATATGTTTTTGCAAAGGTTTCACATGCTGAATAACGTTTAGGACTCAAACCAACTTAAGTCGTTCGTTGGTAGTGTTTTCGATTTTCACAAGTCAAACTGCAACATCACCCTAAAACTATACAGTTCTACTTTAAGACTAATTTTATCTTTTTTTTTAAACGCGGTTAATATGCAGCTACATAACAGAATTTTCCCAAATTAAAACTCATAACTCATGACATCAAGAAATGAAAAATATATTTTAAGGCTCCCAAAGTGGAAAGCTGGACGCAGAATTTTAATACTTAAAACTACAGCTAGTTCAAATGGACTTAGTATTCGTTTCATGAAACGACCCACAGCTTGACCAACTTTGTCAATTTTTATACTTCGCACGTGAACAGAATACTCCTCACGGTATTATAATATTGTGGAACTCTTCTTTGCGGATGCTTTAAAATGGTCACAGTTGAATTTTTATTCATTCTTGAATTTTACACAACTTTCCACTAGTAGGTATCTGCGATAGAATCTGCACAGAGTAGAAATGCTGCTGGACTTAGACCTTTCCCACGTTGCGCCACAGCATCTGGTCCTTAATTAGGGGGCAACGTTTGAGGTGTACCATCATTAAGGTGTTTGCACTAGTCACCACTCGACAAGCGGGATGGTGACCGCGGTCTACTTTCAGTTCTTTAGAAGAACGCTGCTGCCCATTCTCCTTAGTTCTATATCCCGCATTCTATAAAACCAACTTACAATACCATTTTTATTCGTAAAATGGAAAAAGTGAAGTTTGGACGAATATTTTTCTAATTAAAACTTGTAGCAGCCAGCATTGGATAAGTGTTTGGTTTTCAGATTCAATTGCAAAACAAAGAATAAAAATTATGAATAATTCGCCTTTATTTACTTACTTAAATCCGGATAACAATCATCACCATCCTCCTGTCCTTATCCCATTATAAGTAACCTTTTTACGTTCAAGCACAAAAACTTCACAATATGATCATGTATCATTTTTATTTCCGGACGATAATATTCTATCTTTTATTTCAAGACCCAATTTGATTATGTGCCTTTTTCATCAAAATCCCTTTTAGCTGTACACGCTTGATCGAATAACAAACATCTCAAAGTATTACATTTAATATATGAAGGGGATAAAATGATCTATGAAAGCATTGACCGGTCTGTATAACAAATGATATATTTGTCCATTGCCCTCGGTCGTTTCGGTCCGATTTATGGGCGGGCTTCAATTTAATTAAATTCAATTAGTAGATACAAATCAAACAGCCCACTTCATGTACATATCATTCAACGATACAATACAGCGTTATTTTAAATTGTTAATTTCCGGTTGAGATTGAAACAACACAAGTTTGTTGGTTGGAAAGGAAATGGCAATTGTATTTTTATTGCGAATGCGGGTATTATACTTCTTATAAAATATGATAGTACGATAATATGCGCGTTATATTATATTCTAAGTTGAAATCACTCTGTGTGAATTAGTAAATTATTTATTTATTTAGAAATAAAAGATACATGGATAGTTTTTTATTATTAACGTTTGAGCGATGAAGCAAAGAAATTATATTTTTCGCACTCTCATATAAATAATTATTAATGTCAGCTAAAAGAGTTTCAATTACATGAATATTTTTCCAGATAACATTACAATTGAACAACCTACACAATATTACACGACAATTCTTAAAATTATATACACAATTTTTCTCAAAGATCAACTTATATTCAAGAACCTTAAAAATAAATAGGAATCCGAATTAGAATAAGCAGTAGGCCGGGGGCACACTGCCGCTATGTTTATGCAAATTTGTTCCCAGCACCAGGTGCTACTAGTGTACAACCACGTTACAGATCTGCATAAGTTTGTCGCAACAGAATCTCATTATGATCTTGAATAGTGATTTGGTTGTTACTATTAATTTGAACAGACGTTCCTTGTTTGTATGAATTACTTAAGACGTATTTACTCGTATTGTTACTTGGTAAAATTGTTGGTTTTAGTATAATGGAAGCAGGATTTGCATTCATGTTTTCGTAAGTAATTTATTTGGTAGGTACGATTAGAAAGTACATATTGCATCATGAGCTAATAAAGCTTTAAGTGGTGATAGCCTAATGGCTAGGGCGTCGGACTTGCGATCATGTGGTTGGCGGTTCGGAACCCACCTAATGCACTATATAAAAACCCACGTAACCACCCACAAGGGTTGACAACAACACTAGTAATCTTCTTCTTAGCATGTCGATTAATGGAAACTTAATCGTTGTTCGATTTTTTTCAACCAGTAGGTATTTAGCCACGCGAACTGTATTATAATGTGCGACTTTGAAAAGAAAAACTACCATAATTATTTAGAATCTCATACACACATTTTAGTCAGTAAAACAGTTTATTGATCATTTTTTATGTATCTTTGTCTAAGTTACAAACCAAACGCCTATTTCCGGAAACGTTGATCGATGCAAGCCTTTATTAAATTCATTCATTTATTCACCTTCCCTGTCCCTATGAATGGTTAACACTCCTTTGGTCAGCCAATCATACCCGTGATCAGTTGATTTCACTAAATGCATATTCAATTCAGCGTATCGCGGTCTACTACTGGATAAAGCCTTCTCTTCTTGCGCCACAACACCCGGTTCTCCGCCTTCCTCAGGACTAATAGGGAACCGGCGCGCGGCGGCCTTGTGCTATGGTGCGCAATCATGGAGTGTTTTTTCCCCTACTCACCACGCTGGGCAAGCGGGTTGGTGACCGCAGTTTTGTATTGGTTCTCTAAGAGAAAGCTGCTGCCCATTGCCCTAAGCCCTAGACACCACGCTGGGCAAAGAGGTTGGTCACCACAGTTTAGTATTGGTTCGAGAACGCTGTTGCCCACAGTACCAGTTTTTACATCCTTAGTCGCCTCTTCCGACACCCACGGGTAGCTCATGTTAATTACTGCACGGATAGCCGAGTTGTATAGGTCACCACGCTAATTACCACTGTACGCCACGTGCTGCGGATTCGATCCCCGCATGAGACAAGCATTTGTGTGATCCACAAATGCTTGTTCCAAGTCTGGGTTCTTTGTGCATGTGATTTTAATGTTTGTGAAACCCCCGCGATACAAGATACAAAAATTACATCTTTATCATATTAGGGTTTAAGGTACAAGTAGTAAATGCAATATGTGTAGTGTAAGTTGACCGTGAGCAATCAACTGAATGTTGTAAGCCAGTTCACTTGAATCCAAGCGATTAATCGTTATTTAGCTTAAATCATATGATCTGCGTCATAAGCGCATTATAATACACACTTCTTTTTTTCTTTTTTTAAAAAAACGACGCCCGCACTAAGGAATTTAATCCTTGTGTCGCGGGGGTTTCACAAACATTCAAATCACATGCACAAAGAACACCCAGACTTGGAACAAGTATCTGTGGATCACACAAATGCTTGTCCCATGCGGGGATCGAACCCGCAGCACGTCGCGCACAGTGGTAATTAGCGTGGTGACCTATACCACTCGGCCATCCGTGCAGTCAAACTTCACTGCATTACTGACTAAATTCCGATGTATTAGGTCGCAGGTCTTATTGTATTATTATCGGCTTATTAACCAGTTTAGTATTAATGTTATCTAGAAGAAATGAACGAAAATTATTTGCTGCTGTCTTGAGCTTAATTTAATTGATCTACTTTTTTTTTCTTCAAAAGGAAAGTCTAAAACACTGTATGACTTTTACAATACTCGTGATTATGTTGTTTACATTTAAAAGAGGTTGAATTTGAACATAGTGGGGAATCGACTTTATTTTTCTGTTGCCCGGGAAATGAAGACACGAGCACGCTTATAAAACGATGATATTATATATTAAAGTGAATTACAGAATTAATAATATAATTTTAGATTTTTTTCTTGTAAACAATATACATAATTTTTATATTATACACAACTTATACTAGACTATAATTTTAGATTTTCGCCACCAGTCGTGTAATTGGTGGATGCCAAATATTTTCACCAAAAAATTGGCTAAATTTGGCTAAATAAATACACTAACGCTAGCTAAACTAAGGTAACCGAATTTCATATGTCCTTGTCTTTCAATGTAATTTATAACCGAGCTAGTCCCCAAAGTAATCCTATCGTGGTGTCACGAAGTAGCTACTTGACAGAAGGTCTAAATCTTCAAATACAACACTGTCCAAAACTTCAAATACAAAGTTTGTCCTATTTTATAATAATATTGTTCCTAGGAACATTGAACAAAACAGCAAGTGCAGGTTTAGAAATTAATCTGACAACAAAAACGGTTTTGGATACCCCCTGGCAGAACAGTGTTACTATCTGCCAAAATGTCAAAATTAATGCCTCTACAATTACGAAAACACAGTTGTATCTAATTAATATTCTGTTAGTTATTTCTCTGTTTAACGTTTAATGTCGGAAGCAATGGATAGAAAACAGTGGTAATAATAATTTTAATCAAAACGAAGCTTATTGAGATTTTTTTGTTAATAATATCAAAGTAAACTTTCTGTTCATGTTTCCACATTGTGATTTCTAGACATAGCCATAAATTTATTATGTATTATTTAAATTATAATTTACCTTTTGTTAATTCTTGCTAATTAATGTTATTTATAGTGAGCTCTAAATGTTTGTCTGCCTGAAATATTAAAGTACTGTCGTTACAGCGATTTCAGCATTAAATTAATGTGTAATATTAATGTTCTTGCATCATAATACTTAACATAGTCACAACATCATCATCAGCTTAGCATTTTCCCAAGCTATGTTGGGATCGGCTTCAGTCTTACAGGATTTAGCCGAACATCGTATTTTACATGGAGCGACTGCCTATCTGACCTCCACAACCTATTGCTAGGTAATTCGTAGTAAGACTGGTTGTCAGAATTGTAACGACTTAACGACTGTCAAAGGTCACTGCATGACAGTCGGGACCAAGTGCTTAACGTGCTTTCCGAGGCACGGAGGGGTTTCGGTATGTTATCAAATGGTTACCCATCCACGGACCTATATTATCGGTCATTACTTACTTAACATAGTCAAATAATTGTATAATAAGTATCAGCAAGCAGTTCTTGTCGAGGGCGTTTGAGTAATCATTAAATTGAGGGTGACGAAACTAGGACTGAATGTTTTTTTTTCTGTAAGCCACTACTTTATCCATCCTATAACGGTTTTGATATTAGCTACCTTAATTTACTTTATTTTGTCAAGAATGTCAAATAGTTTAGTTCGTTTTTGTATTCAACAATTTCTGGGTGAATAAACTCATTTCTGTATCGGCGAAAACTGTTTGCCGTGAACATGTTTTTCATTTTCACTTGAAACTTATATTGTGAAAGCATTTTATATTTTATCTAAAAAGGGCATGTTGCTGCATTTGTAAATGTGTTTAGTTAAAAATGGTGTAGTGTATAAATAACTGTAGAAAATGTTCTATAAGTGAAAGAATCGTGGCAACGAAAAAAACATTTTTTGTAATGTAAGTTTAAAATAATGATTTCGAGTTATTTTTAAGGTTCCGTAACCATAAAGTAAAACGGCACCCTATTACTAAGACTCAACTGTCTGTCCGTTCGTCCGTCCGTCCATCCATCTGTCACCAAACTCTATCTCATGAACCGTAGTAAGACAGTTGAAATTTTCACAGATGACATATTTTGTCCTAAGGGCCCATATAGCAAAAGTATTTTTTTTTCAACAATATCAAGCCGGTTTCGCACTTGGCCGGTTTTTAATTATGTTGATCATTCTAAAGATCGCGAGGAAAAAAAAAGCATATATACCGATAGCTAAGGATTTGCTAAAAAATTGCCAAAACCTACACTTTTATATTCCATCTTCACATTTTATTTTTATTATCACACTAGCTAGAGAATTTTGTACAAAATAACCCTATTATATTATATCTGCCTGCAAGCGTACATTTAGTATTTCAGCCATTGGCCAATTTTCATAAAGGCTTCGTAGGAGGTCCTTCTTCCAAATTAAGTCTTTCAGACACCTGCTGACCAAAACCTTGCCTTTGTAGACCTAATTCCTGAGAATTTTATTAAAATACCTCTTTCGGTTATCTTAACGTCTTTTATTAAGGCTTTTGCGGCAGACATTGTACCATTTTATTTTAATACTTAGCTTATATTTTTATAGCAATTTTCTTTATCATCTGATTTTTTGTTAAAGATTTTCATGAATATACTAAATAATTATGTTTTTTTCGTGATCGAATAAAATTACATGTTGTATGTTAGATATTAATATTTCTAATAACATTGAGGTAAGAATACCAGCCACGTTTGTGTTTTGTTTTCTTAGTACAGCTCAGTCGATATAAACGAGATTCTTTTTCATAATCAGCAATCATCGATAACTGTGTAATTTTAAATCCAAAATTATATTAGGGAAGCAACATTTACGCACTAGTATAGAAGTGAATTATTGAAAATGTGTTGGTTTCAAAGTTAGCTCCATTGCATCAGCAACCATTTTGATCGTGGATATTCAAAGTACTTATTGTTTCCGTTTAGATATTAGAAATTTATAACTAAGTAACCTAAAGTTTACTGTAGTATGAGGACTTAATCCCTACATAATACTAAGAATTTACACCCATGTAGTTTAACTTTATAAAGATATTCGTCGAATTAATTAGGTAAAAGCTAGCTTATATTGGGTAAAAGTATGTATAAAGATTAATGTAAAAGTACCTGTTTTTCCATTACCATATAAATCCAAATAGAATCCAATGCACTATAAATTCACCATTCAAAACACCATCAAACCTTTTTGATTGAATTTATTTAATATATTGGATGTCAAAGGTTGCCGTTAACTGTAACAAAATATTTTTATATCCCCTTGTATGTGTGTTTTTATGAGTTACCTGATCGTAGATTTTTTATAACGTAAGCGAGCGCTTGAAATGTATAGGTATATTAAATTTGCATACAGCTCTAAAGGTCGGTTCTGATCTGAGAAAATGTTACTTATAAAGATATTTTCGTATTATAGAACAAGTAAAAGGGATGGTTACTAGCGAATAGATCCTTACATTTATTAGACTTGCCTGATTTATTTTCTCACAAAACTGCTAAACTACTTACTATTAAAAGTTACAAGTATGCTACAGTCTGTGCTATACTTACTTATGTTTGTAATTTTATATTCTAGTCATGAATGTACAAGTCAAGTAGCTTAAGAAAAAACAACAAAGCGCTATAAAAAACGCCAACGCTTAACTTATTTATATGAAACAACCTTTACAAATGAATTTTCGAGCCCAATTCACATAAGAATAAATCATGAAACACTCAAGACGATGGCGACGCGACGGTACGGTACGACAGAGCGGTAGTAGGTTCGAACCCCCCTCCACGACGACGGAACGACATCAAGGCTGTAATTCACTAAGTCCACGCAGTTATTGCGCTGTTACGGTGTAGGGTTAAGAGAGGTTTTATCTCTTCCAAATAATTATTATACTTTTAAGTAAAAAATCTGTTAAGAGGCAGAATCCTTGAATTCTTGGACTTACTATTTCAGGCTTTAAAAAATGGAGACATCCGTGTCTGTCTTCCTAAATAGTTACATCGCATAGAAATGCTGTAATTAGTAAGGTACACCCACGGTAACCTGATCAAGGTTATTAAAAAATATATTAATTGTATTTCGTAGAAAAAGCTCGAGTGTTTCGAGCTGGACTCAAATACATGTAGCTACCGTAAGACAAAACTGTGAGAAATATCGATATAGTTACAATAAACTCTATTGTTATACTAAGTTTATTAGTTCCGACACTCTACAAAGACTTGGTATTTCGAATGTTCAGCGAATACCATGTCCTATGAAGACAATAGTCTATATATAACAGTATATGAATACCTTCGTGTGTAGTTCATCGCTTGTTCTACTACCTATTACTAATAAACAAACATACTACTGTGTGTTTTACTACTTTGTATTTTTATTGTACCATAACACTTGGACAGCTTTGTTAGCATTCATTAGTTCGACGACCTCCGTGTTCGAATGGCGTACACACCGGTTTTCAAGGTGTCGCCAGCTCTGAGGTCCCGGGTTCGATCCCCGGACTGTAGAAAAACACTTTTCTACAGTGTCACGGGGCCGGGTGTTTGTGGTACCTTCTTTGTCTCTGATTCCATAACACAAGTGCTTTAGCTACTTACTTTGGATTCGGAGCAATGTATGTGATATTGTCCACATTTACTTATTTATTATTATTTATTTATTAGTTCACCCAGGCTTTTAGGGAACGAATAATACAAATTAATTTTAAATATTTTTATATGTATCTTTTAGAAAAAGTTGTCATTAACTTTGCGGATGATATTAAATAAGTACTGGTTGACCTACAAGCACACATTTCAATGATATTCTTAAAATAACTCTAGTTACTCTAATACTCTTAACACCTTAAAAGGAAAAACCGTGAAGAAAAACCATTATCGTAAATAAACAATAATTTGCTCGAATCAAATCGTTTCAAAACGAAACCCATACAAATAACACCGTCTATTTATAACGTTAAATTGGAAGGAAAAATGAAGGTCTCGCTGTGGCTCGTTAAGGGCCAAGTTCGCGCCAAGAGACTTATAGTCAGAATAAATTACCATTTTATTACAAGAAGGCACTCTACTCGGACAGTTTCGCTTATTAATAGAAAATTTATACGCCAAATTAAGAGTGCAGCGCGTGACCACTGGCCCTTGGCCTCTGTCTCCAGGCAATTGAAGACTGTACCTTTGTGAATAGTGAAGAGACTGATTATGGTGGCTATGTACATGGTATTTGGTTTTTAGATAAACATAAAAGCTTCAACACCTCCTCAAAGCTGACTGCAAATAATAAAATTGGACAGGTTAAATAAACTAGGTACCACTACGACAAGATTCAACCCCTAGTAAGACGAAAATTAAATAAACGTTTTTAATTTAAAAGACTTCAAAGAGACAGATATCATTAAATTACCAGTAGTTCTTATTACATTGAAAATAGGTAGCGTTAAATATTGAATTAAATAAAAATTTTATGAAGTATTATTACTTTCGAAATTTCGAAGACAATATTTTTTAAACCTGTTCGTGACTGTTCAGTTGGTTGCTAAAAAGTGTAAATAAGTTTTAGTAATATTTTGGTTGTATAATAGTTTCAATTATCAACAAAATTATGTTGCAAAAAAGCTTATTTTCCGGGAATTAACGCGAACAATTTACCTTTTCGGGCTTGACTTTTCGACTGGGTAGCACCGGTGGTCTCAAAATACTCACCAATTTTCTTATAATCACGCGATAGTTAGTATGTTTCAAATATAAAATGTGAGCCAAGAAAGTTATTTGTACAAATACACGGTAATATATAAAAACAATTGTTTACAAATTTAATAAGATACTGCAAACAAAATACCATCATTTAACAAATCATAATTATCTATATAATTAAGGTCTTAAATGAGGAAGTAACGTTATTTCACCTCCATTAACCAAATTTAGATTTAAGCCATAATAAAACGTACAGCAGGAAACAACAAAAACAGTCAAGACCGAGTGGGTGTCTCGTAAATAATAAAAAAACTCGAAACTTAGTCTCTGACCGCTGAAACGCGTTAAATCTTAATTTTAATTTCCTAACTTGAAGAGAATTCAACAAAAGCAAAGGTACTTTTTGATGCAAATTACTTTAGAGTTTTGGCGTTTTCATTAAGGAATTCGGATTAATGCTGTATTAGTTTAGTGGTTTTTCTTTGATTAGAATTGGAGGAGTTAGAAAAAGTTTTGAAACCGTCCAGTTATTTTTAGAAAATAACTTTTGACTTGGGTTTTATTTGACAGGTGTCTGGCTGTTATATAAAGGTTCTAAAGGCATTTCTGTGAAAACGGGATCATCAAATACTATATTATTTCTGTAGCAGTTGATTGCTCTTTTTGAACTTTTTCTGATCCCATTCCGGGAAAAAAATCCTAAGGAAACCTACAATAACGTTGTAGTTATAAAATTATAAAAAGAAAAACATATTGGTCAAATGGTAAAATTGAACCTAAAATAAAAATATTAAGTCGTTATTCCTTTTTGTATAATGTATAATGTACCGATATACATAAATTTAGAAGAACGCCTTATAATTTATTTTGAATACCTAAAAAAGGGCGCATATCGTATAGAAATATAGTTGTAAAGTATTTTAACTGCTAGGAAAGTCAAAATCTAAACAGATTACTTCGAAAACAATTTGAAAATGTACGACAGTTTTCTAATTGTGAGTGAGTTCTCACTCTAAATCGAGCACAGCTCTATCTATCACCATCTTCAATCGTGAGAGCAAAAATCATATACTAACATATCATCACAAATCGTCTTCCAAAAATAATATCTAAGCAAATTGAAACGTATATTCAGGCAAATACATACGAAATCGCCTCGACGATAAATTTATTCGGCATAAAACGGCGGCAGCTGAGCTTGCAAACCGCATGCAGCGTCGTGTGCAGCCCGCCTAACTACGTAATAAAATCTGTAGCCGTAGGCCACGGCGCAGGCCACACACGTTTGTCAAGTAAGCGACTTTCTGTAAAGTAAGTGAATTCGTATTGTTTTGTGTTTTGAATTTAAATGCAATAATTTATCAGTCTGCAGGCTTTACTTTAAGATTACTTATTTCCTACAAAACAGCCATTGTTTAGTTTCGTTTTATAAATGTGCTCTTAAGACGCTAAAACGTCTAAATTTTCAATGGATTTGAATCAAGCATATACAGCGTGTAACAAAAACCCTGTCCGATCCCTGAGAGTATTATTCAGTATCGTACTGCGAACACATATACGTAAATATTAAATGGATTGGAGATTATATTTCTCCCCAGTCAAAATAATTAAATACAAATAAAAACTAATCCAAGGCAACAGCTGAACAACTGACCGATCCTCAAAGTTCACGTACTTAATACCTATAGTTTTGTGTCAAAGGAGCCGCCTATGCGAGACAGTTCATGAACTACCACGTATACGCGTTTATTGGATCTGACAGGGGTTTTGTTACATGTTGTATAACAAGAAAAAAAAATGAAATATAACACTTTATGTTGGCGACTTTCAATAATTTAACACGTTGACTTCAAATCATCATTAGGAGTTAACAAACAAATACACATGTTATTTTCAAACAGCAGTTTAAATAAAACCATGCCATTTTATTGATCAACAAATAAATAACATACCTACCTATCTATTTACAGTATAAAATAAACACAATCTAATTTTATAGAATCATTACAGCGTGCTTGTTTCTAAACCTATTAACTATTAACGATGTAATTCCCAAGGTAGTGCAACTAGTTTTAATTAAGTATATTAAGTACTTTCTCAGCAGTATATAAAGCTTTCAATTGTACCGGAGTGCCCGGAACGCCGAGATATTAAATATTCAGGGATCTTTGTTCACAACACGATTTGAGTGAAATACGATTCTCTGAACAAATGATCAATTAGTATAAATTGAGTAGATGGTAAATTGGAATGTATATAGTTATACATTGTAATTGTAGAGTTAACATTTTCTAATTATGTATTTCAATGCGCATTATCTATCTATACTAATATTATAAAGCTGAAGAGTTTGTTTGTTTGTTTGTTTGAACGCGCTAATCTCAGGAAGTACTGGTCCGATTTGAAAAATTATTTCACTGTTAGATAGCCTACTTATTGAGGAAGGCTTTAGGCTATAATTTGCAGCAGTAACCGATGATCACGCGAGCGGAGCCGCGCGCAACAGCTAGTTATATATAATTCCAGTGTCACGATGTTTGTCCGGGATGAACTCCAAAACTATTGAACCGATTTTAATCAAATTTGCACACCATGTGCAGTTTGATCCAACTTGCAAGATAAGATAGCTTACATCACAAATATAAAAAAAAATTGAGACCGCGGGCGGAGTAGCGGGAAACAGCTAGTAATTATTATTAAGGCCCTGCGCAGACGGCACACTTTTTGTGCCATCGAGTCTGCGGCGCACAAAAAGTCTGCATGGCGCGCAAAAAGTCGGTCACGGATTTTTCACAGACTCAACGCACACGACGCACATCTTCGATCATTTTGTCGGCAGAGCTGTAGGGACGTAGACGCTATGGAAATCGTGCAGAGATCGCGAAGTATTATTTTGTACATGAAGTACAGAAAAAGAAGAAGAAATAGAGAATTTTGGGTACATCCTATACTTTCGGAAAGATTACTGAAGGGACAGTTCCATACTAAACATTCAATTCTGAAACAACATCCGGCAATTTTTTTCAAATTTTATAAAATGTCTGTTACTACATTTGATGAGTTGCTATTTATTTTGAGACCTGCTTTGACTCATTCAGAAACAACAATGAGGAGGTGCATTGGTCCAAAAGAAAGGCTGTCTGTGACACTCAGGTAAGTAAATAAAATATATATATTTATATAATCATAATTATATTATTTATTATTTCTCTCAGCAACAAACTAAGTTTTTTATTATTCAAATGACAAAAAGGTTTCTGAGGTACTTAATATTTAAACCAAAACATTATAAACAAAGATTTTCTTTTATTAATTAGGGAAAATAAAAAAACATAAAAAATTATAAGAATTACGTGGATTTTCATGGCAGCAAATTTTTAAGTATGTTGTACTTTTAAACAATAATGTAGGTACACAATAATATCGATATATTACAAGTGAATTGTCACTTATATTGTAAATAAAATTAGGGGCTTAACTACTAAATCACAATTATTATGGCAGATTATTATTATTAATCATACATTTTGGAAAAACAAGTGAATTGTCACTTTTAAATAAAATTTGGGGTTTAATTACTAAATCACAATTGGGAGCTTAATTACTAAATCACAATTGGGAGCTTAATTACTAAATCACAATTGGGAGCTTAATTACTAAATCACAATTAATATTGCTGATGTTATTACTATACCTTGGGAAATTAAGTCTTTTGATTGGTGGTGTATCTAGTCAAGAAAATAATTAGCTTAACAATTAGGTATTTAACTAATTTTCTAAAATCACATTCAGCCTTTTATTGAATTTTTTTGTTTATATTTTCATAATATACCTACTTTACACCTCGCCAACGTCGTCGTCGTCGCCAAGAGAAAAAAGTGATTCATTTTCGGGAGAAATTATTGATGCGTAATCTCTATGAACGGGTGAGGGTGTATATGACGAGCCGCTTGGCCTGCTTGAGTTTTGTAAAGAGATTGACCTGGGAACGTATTCCGAATCTTCTGCAATGTCACTGTAGTTAGGGGGCTCAGTACTCGGTCTCTCAGCAGTGTCATATTGGTTAGACATATTTGAGTTCATCGATGGATCGGTTACAATTACTATTCGTTCATTAGGTATATCCAATACTTGCTGTGTTTGGTTGTGAATAGACGCTGAACTGCTTAAGGACTGTTTAAAATTTAAAACTGTTTGTAATAATTGTATTCTTAATTGCAACTTTTGGTCTGATGAAAATTGTTTGACATAAGGCAGAAGCGACCGCAGAAATGATTCATCTTCATCCATATCCCCTAAGATTGTTCTGCTTTCTGAATGACGTAAGTTGTTGTTTTTCATCAGTTGATTGCCTTCTCTTAGTATTTCTAAATACTCCTCATCGTAACAATTAGTCTTGCTCTTCGGTTGCGTCTTTGGTCGTTTAGAATCAGTTGTTCCAGTATCTGAACTCTGCACTGTGACGTTTAATGTTTCGGCACTTTGTTCGATTTCGATAGAAGATTCATTATTCTCTACCACTGTAAATGGCAACAAAAATAGCAGTGAATCAAAGTAAATATATTTTCTCTTCTTTTTTCTTCCGCTTCCAGAAGGAATATTCTTTTGAGCACTGAGTTCCCTTCGGAAGCAACTTCTCAAAGAGTTCCACTTCGTCTGTATATCTTTTCCTATAAAAAAAAGAAATAATTATATGTAGGTTACTAAAAGTTAGGTATTCATTATAGTTTTTGAACTATTTTTTTTTTGCAGGTATTTAGGACGAGGGTCATCGTTCGTCGAACTCGAAGAAGATTATCTGATTGGCGCATCTACTATTCGTTCTATAATTAAGGAAACCTGTACATCAATATGGGAACTATGTAAAAGTCAATGCTTTCCTGCTTTTACGGTGCAGAGATGGCTAGAGATTGCGAAACAATTCCACGATCGAACTCAATTTCCTAATTGTTTAGGAGCAGTAGATGGGAAGCACATACGTCTTAAGATGCCGCCAAATTCGGGTTCTAATTACTATAACTACAAGTCATATTTTTCTACTGTATTGATGGCAGTAGTCGATGCCGATTACTGTTTTACATTTATTGATGTTGGCGCCTACGGAAAATTCAGTGATTCAAACATTTTTAAAAACTCCACACTTGAGAAAGGAATTCTGGATGGTAAAATAATTCTTCCGGATAAACAAAAACTTCCCGGTGATCTGAATGGACAACCAATGCCGTTTGTTTTTGTGGGAGATGAAGCCTTTGCAGTTTCATCACACATAATGAGACCTTTTCCTGACCGCCATTTAAGTGTCCAACAGCGCATTTTTAATTACCGGTTGTCTAGAGCACGAAGAATGGTAGAATGTGCCTTTGGAATTTTTTGTAGCAAATGGAGAATATTTCAAAGAGGTTTAGACGTGAATATGCCACTAGCCATAAAAATTATAAAAGCAGGGTGCATTCTGCACAATTTTGTAAGAAAAAGAGACGGTATTTGTTTTGAAGACACGTTGTTTAACTGCCCTTTCGAAGATATATCTAATATTGGTGTGAGAGGGACAGATAATGGAATAGAAACGAGAAAGTATTTTACTAACTACTTCACCACTTCTCTGGGAAGTGTACCCTGGCAGTATAGTAAAGTCACATGAGTAAAGAAATTAATTATTAATGATGTATCAATTAATTAATTATTTTGTTCAAAATACCAAGGTATAGGTGTTATACATAATAATCAAAGCGATTTTGATATATTGAATCTTGTTGTATCGATTCATCAATCGATAACTGTCATTCGTTCATTATTATTCAATGTCGATACCCATCCCTAATTTTTGCATAAGAAAAATAAACAAATAACCTCTGTGTTTTTCATCTAATCGTTTTTTTATAGTTTTGCAAGTTTTATCTCCAATTACTACTAAAAAGTCTAATAAAAACTTAAACTTACCGTATTTTGTTTTTTCTTTAGACGTCATACATGTCCAAACAGGAGCGGAATAAACATTACAGCACACTTCATCCCACATTTTTCTTTTTAAATGTCTATCATGATATTCTGCCTTAGAAGTATCATAAATTGCTGGTCTGTTTTGTATTTCTTGAATTAACATAGTTACATCGACCTCTGGCGCCATGATAATAGATCGCGTGCGTTACGTCCACCCCTAGAAAATGCAGATTGCCGACTAAAGTGTGCGCCGTCTGCGTTAGCGCGCGTTGAAGCAAACGTTCAATTTTTTTCACACACTTTTTGTGCGGAGCGGCGCGCCGCGGCGCGGTGCGGTCTGCCCGAATTACACGGATTTTTTGTGCGCCGGACTTTTTGCGCGTCGTGTGCGTTACTGCATATAATTGCATAGGTTCTATTTTCACAGACTAAAAAGTGCGTCACGGATAGTCTGTCGTCTGCGCAGGGCCTTATGCGCACTGAGTGTTGTTCTGCCATGCATCCGTACTACTTTTTTAACTTAACCTTTCGTGCGCTCTTATATTATTTTTCCTGGAATATTTTTAAGTCCGTTTTTGTAGATGATGATAAAATACTAGACACATATTTGTTTCTTTTTCGAAATAACGAATATTTACTAGATACAGCCAATTTAAGTTAAGAAGTGGGAGCTTGCCATGTATTGTCGGCCTATTATATTTGCCCAGTTATGACGTCACGAGCCCGCATTACCAAACAAGAGCGTAAAATTTTGTTGTTTATAAAAATAATAAACACGTATATAATCTTGTTTCTATCATCTAACTTACGAACTGAATAGTTTTTTTACTTTTCTAGCCTAGCCCGCATCCCTATTCAACAGTCTCGTTTATCATATTATTATTATATTCCCTTATATTATTAACATCAAAATATTAGTAATTTTCAGGCATAAAAACATTTTCTTTTTTTAAGGATGTGACCAGCATTGCGGATCGCACATAACTAATAATTTCGTTAACCCCTCGCTAAACTAAGATGCTTGTGTTACGAGTGGGTTCACGTCGGCGTCGGTAGTGTAATGGGTGGGATTCGAACCCGCAACCATATGATCGCAAGTCCGACGCCCTAGCCATTAGGCTACCGCCGCCTTCAACCTTAGAAACCCCCTGGTATTCCTTTGTATTTATTTGCCATCATGGAACGCACGTGCATAGAGCACACGCATGCTACGCACGATGGTGGTTTTTATTGAATTGCACCAAATTTATATCAGCCCATTTACAACGTGTGTATCTTTTCCTGCCTTTCCGAGTAGATCTGAGTAAGTGGCACAAACGTAAATAACTAAAGGCATGTTAACAATAGCAATGCAAACATATTTTTGGTTTATATTTCCCAAATGAATTACAAAAAAAAAATACCTGAAAACTGCCTTCTATGTAAAAGTACACAAAAATCTATTTCGTGGAAATAAAATGAACACTGTAATATCGAAGCAACTGCCAAACCGTTCATTCATTCGCTATCAAAACATGTTTTGAATATTCATATAAAGTTTTATTGCTAGTAAATATCGAATAAAGTATGTCAGAATAGTTTTACCCGCGACTGCGCTCACATGGCTCTATAGAATAAGCAACATTTTGAAGCCCAAAAAAACAAAAATAGGTAGGTATTTCAGGTTGCTACCGTAATTAGTGAGGGTCCGGGAATACTCTATTACAGTCTTCCCAGGGATGTGCCATAACAGGCGTTGCACAGGAGGGTTTCTGGTTTGGTCTTTTAAGAGGTAACAGATCCCTCCTACATGTGCTGATGGTGACCAACGGGGTGGTTTTAGTGAGGTAAAAATCCGACACTGCTCAGCCTTAATCCCCATAAGGCCGGGCGCCTTTTGAAGGTTTCCCCCCGAAAACAAAAAAAAAAAAGGTATTTCAGGTTACGTTTTAGCTATGTAGCTAAAATTATTAAAATTCGTGTAGCGATTTTCACGAAACGAGGTAGCAGACTTATAAAACCAAACATTTATTAAATGAAGTTTATTATATTGCTTCATAAACTTACGTATATTTACATATTATATCTATTTACATATTATATCTTCTAAACCGGGAAACTGATGAAAGTTTTACAAGCGGGTCATATAAATTTTTATTAGTACCTAAGTAAAATTTCAAGTGAATACAGTAAGTTTTGTGAAGAGATAAATATTAGGTATGTGCATATTTTACAGGCGAAATTGACGACGTTTTATTCTTTAGTAGCGTCTATGAAATAAAATGTTTTCCATAACCTATTCAAATACGAAATACTATCCAGGTATTGTTCTATATATGACTGGCCTGTTGGTCTAGTGGTTAGTGACCCTGACTGCTAAGCCGGAGGACGTGGGGTCGATTCCCACCCAGGACAAATCCTATATTTCCGTTATTAAATTAAACTATGTATTATATTTTTTTTTAATAAAAAAACTTACTAGCTATTAACGGGTCACACATTACTAGAATTCTTGTTAACCCCTCGTGGTAAGCTACATATATGCTTGTATTACGAGTGGGTTCACGTCGGTTGTGCAAAGGGTGGGATTTGAACCCACGACCTCACCGATGCCCTAGCCATTAGGTTACCGTCACTTATCATATAATTATAGTAAGACAAAAGTATAACCACTCTATTTTAAGTTAGGTATTATAAGAAACTAGAGAATCTATAATTACATACGTGCGACTTCCACAAAGTGAAACTTTTTCTCGATAAAAAACTATATAGATATTATAATCGATACAAAATAGCTCAATATTTTCGATTGTGTTTGATTATTTTTGTTACAATACGCCCAACGAATCTTGGCGAGTTTGAAAAGAGATACAAGAAAGTTTCCGTGAGATGCAAGTATACATAAACGGTGGTGAGAAAGAGATGACAGTATCTTGTATCGCTTCTTAGGCTCGCCAAGATACATGGTTGTAGATAAGGTACCTACTCGTACTTAAATAGCCACATTCGAAGCTGAAAACAAATTCTCTTCTGATAAAGAACCATCCATTCAGACCGATAGTTTCACATTTATATCAACATTCAGAGCACTTACATAATATTTTGATTTACTATATTCAATAACAACCTCTTTGTTAGTTAGTTACTGAATCAATGTTTGTATTTCAGTACTGTTAAGCTCATTGTGTCAGTAATAACTCATAACGAAAATGAACCTTAGTGTTTGGAATAAAGACGTTTTCGATGTAATAGTTTTAAGACTGTTGTGTTGTCGACTGTATATACGTAACTAGTTATAAGTAGGACAGACGTAAGTAGGCTGATGTGTAGTTTATAAATGAATAGAGACTCTAATTGCACAAGGAAAATGGGAATATCTTGTATAGCGAAACATGCCTTGTAAACAATATGTAGTTAGCGAACACGAGTTCAAATGGAATACATAATAGATAATAATATATTATTATTTAATATCTGTTAATTAAGCTCAAAATTGTGTGCCGAAATATCGTTGTTCATTTAATTTTGATTTATTATATTGGAACCATATTTTGTGTGTATTTGTTTTAATTTGCAAGATTTTGTTCCATGAATACTAAAATAATTATCTGTGATTACAATTATACAAATATCATGTCTATTTCATATTTATATTAAATTTTTTCGTTCGTAATCCTAAATTATTCAAAAAGGATGTCACACAAAGCTCAAAGGCCAGCTTTTAAATTCCGGTTGCTGTCAAAATATTTTTTTAAATACTAATCTTATTGTTGGCCTTTAATTTCCATTTTACAACTTACCATAAAAAAATCTTCAAGATTTCATGGCACCACTGTGTTTATAAAAATATTTTGGTGCTTCTGTTATGCAAAAAAAAGTTCTGTTTTACACTCAAATACTGCAGTAGTTTACTATTCAAAAACAAAAAAAAACAAGCTACGTTTTTCTCGGATTTCAAACTCCAATAGCAAAGCAAGATCAATAGACGCAATGATACCAATTAGATTCACGAGAAAGCAGCATGCATTAACAATCAATATGGTATTCAGTTGTTCCAAGTACCTTTTAATGTAACTTAACCTAATAATATTGGAACTAATTCACTATCGGGATAGAATTCTATGAAACTAGGAGGTTATTAATTAATCTGAGTATGCTCATGAACTAAAATAGATACATTGATTAGGTAGATATAGGTACCATATCGTTGATCATAAAAATCTCTGAGTAAAGAACAATGGTTATATCGGAAAAAAATAAAACAGGTACATGGAAATTTAATGACTTAAAAAAGGAATATAAATGTTACTGCAAATCCGATGAAAATAATACCGAATGGATTTGATTTAAATTTGTAAAAAAGCACAAATATTTTAGAACGTGAATTAATACCAATAGGTCCATGGGCACGTCCGTACTGCTGGATATTATTTTTTATTTTTTCATTTTTATTTTCCGCACAAAAGAATCTTAATAATTATTACAGCAAATATTCCTCAACATCAATAAAAAAGTTATTTACATTTTAAGTTGACTTGTGTACATCAATATAAAATGTATTCGACGACCTCAAAAACCTTTCGTCATTTAAAAAGTATGTCTTTCGCTACTCTTAACTTCATTAATTAATTAAGTTCGTTGGCTTCACTTAAAGCTCTTTTGAAGAAGGTTTAAGTTATTCAACGTTTCCATACAAAACTGTTTGAAGATTTCATTACGTACGAGAACTGACAGTTATGAAATATAATTTACGATTTAAGCAATGCTATTTATAAATATAATTCTATATGTGTATATAATTATGGTTCTATAATAAATTGAAGTTTGAAATCGGCTAATTCCGAACAGGTCCCACAATCCGATTTCATTGGTGGGTTCCGTTGGGAATATGGAAAAAACTAATATTTTGTTCCGAACGGATCCGACGTAACCACCGATCCCAGTTAGATATTTCGAAAGGACCCCCTGCTATGAAACTATAAATGTTGATTCCAATTTTTGGAATCCAGGTTTCCTCACGATGTTTTCCTTCAACGTTTGTAAAACGAATTTCAACAAAAAGAAAATTATTTTATTTATAAATTACGCATTAACGCATGCGGTGTGATTACTTAATCTCTCAATTAAGGTTAAATATTTACTTGTGAAATAAGCCTCAACTTGAAAACACTGCTAAACACAGATGGAAAAAAACCAAGCGATTAAAATTCAAGCATGCAAAGATTTATTTTTATTTAACCCTGTTTATAAAAAAACACGAGTATTTTCATGAAAAATCCTAATAAATTAGAAGCTCAATGATATATGGGTAATATTAAATTCCGATGGAATTGATGGTTTCAAATAGCATTATGGAGGTAGTAAGAGGACGTTGAAGGCTTTATGTGAAGTGCTGCATTTCCAATTTACGGCAGAATTTAGCTTATTTAAAATAATCAGGAAAAACATACCAGTGTCAGTGATTTAAATTAGAATTATTAAACGGTTTTAGCAACTGCTTTTATGCCTTTGCAGGCTGGGAGATAAACATATTTTTAATAAAAAATATATTCACTGATACTTAAGGTATAGAATTTTCTATAAATTTAAATTATTTAACAACCACACTCAAGGCCTTTCAGAAGTCACACAGATAAATAGCGAATACTTATTTATTTTTTATACCCTTTTACGAACGAAACCCTAAAAATATATGCAAATTAAAGTACTTCACGTATTTCTTGCTGAAAATATTATATTATATGCATTATAGTTTATCAAGAAAACTAACCAGGAAACACGTGTGTACTTTTTTCTTTACAAACGCTCTCGACTGTTTTCTCCGGGTTCATGAACTTAGGGCTATGACTTTTTTCAGTAATATAGATATAAACAAGTTCACCCCCTTATTTCTAAAATTTCTTATTTTGACCGCAATTTTTATATATTTTTATATTGTATAAATTTGGTAAATAATATCGAAAACATAAAAAAATAACGGCATAGTCTGTAGTCTTCTCATTTAGTATATGAAATACCCTTTAAATTGGTTCAACATTAGAATAGTAAATAGTCGAGAGCAAAACGTCGTTTTCCGTGGGATATTTTGTCGGATGTACAGCTGTCCCTGTCTCATACACATGTAAAACTAATTAAATGCTTGCCTTCAAATATTAATGTATTTCACAAATACTAGCTCGGAACATGTCTTCACGCATGACCGCTTAATCTCTACGGGCACTCAGGGTCCAGTGCATCTATTCGTATAAATGCATGAATCAACAGTGGTCGTGCTGGCAACATCTTGCTGTGCTCCATGACCCAATAACTGTTATACAACATTTATGAAACATTATATTTCCATTTCCTTAAGGCAATGCCAATATACAAATGAATTATTAAGATATGAATTATGAATAAAAATGGTTGAATAAATAAGTGGTTTTTTTAAGAAAATAAATTAAGATTAAGATAAATTTTTTTTCTTATTTACAGGCGATGCAAGATTGTATGGTGCGGCGGACGTGAACAGTTATGATGAAGTAACTTTCGCCCGTGGCTTCACCCGTAAATGTTGATAATTGGAACATCCAAGTAACCAATGACTGTACTTGGAGTTAATTCTTATATTTTTTTCATAGCAAATTGTTGAACAAAATTGTCTATCAGTATAAAAAGCTAGACAGACAGACTTACATTTGCTTTTATTATATTAATATCAATCGTAATAATTAAGCGTGTTTAATGACAGAATTAAAGGAGCCATAAACATTTTAAAATAAATAACAATAAAAGGTTTGCAACCCCTATTGCTCTCGGAATGACTTTTAACGCGCAGTTTCGATATCGGTTCGGATACCCGATATTTGATAGGAATAGGGTTGTCACCGAGTATTTCGTTTTCCTTCTGCAAACAAAATGTAGGTATATAATATTTTTTTAACTTCACGGTAAACCTAAAATAAAATATTTTTGGGACATGTTATTTGTTAAAAGGAGGTTCTGTTTGACATTTGCTTATGTTTACCTATCCTTTCTACATAAACCTTATTTTAAACAAACAGAATACAGTTAATTTAAATGAGTTGTATCTTTATAAATATTTATGAATCACCTTCAGAAGGATAATGAGGGAATTTAATTATTTTGTGAAAAAAAAAACACTAGTCTACGTTTTTTGAACTTAATTAACTTGGAGGACAGCTTGCCAACATCAATCTTCGGGGTTACCTACTGTTTTCTTTTTATAATTTATCCTAAAGATAATTCTTTAGTAACGTTCTTTGGGTCCAAATTTGAATTTTTAACGAGGGTTTATTTAAGTTTAGTTTAAAGATCTGCATAAATAGTAGGAGTGGCCCTTTTTGTGTAAAGGTACTGAAATCGCATGTTGAACCCAGCTCCAATCGCTCAGATGTATAAAGATGTTTTTTTCTGTGAAATTGCCAGACTTACCCCCGAATGCCGAAACGCTTATTAAATTTGACACGTTCTTAAATGTCTATCATCCTTATTTCACACTGTATAGTGACAGAGACAGCGTAAGACTTAACGGCGGCCTCAAACTAATTGATGTTTCGGTATTCGGCCATTGGACTTATCATTTTTTATATATCACTTGCAGCTAATATTATTTTCAAAATCAAATCTTTTTGAAATAATCTTTATCGCGATACTTACAAGTTTAAAAACCTGTACATATTGTTGGCAGTTTTTCCGATATGTTTTACAATTACATACTATAACTTTGTTTTATATAAAACTTGGAAGTCGTTATACAAATGTTCATACTGTTTAGTACATCTGCTATAATTATGATAGGTACCTGTAATTGTTTTACGGTGTTTTTATTACTATGTGATACCATCGACAATTTTCTTTGCTCTAAGAATATTAGTCATTTTAATATGTAGGTCATTTTGATGTGTAGTTTCTTACTTCCTCAATTCAGAATAGGTACTACACATAATGCTATCATTTATTCCTACTGAATTGTTATACGTCAATTCAATTTCGTTCTCTAATGGAGCAAACTCATTGTGCATACACAATCGTGTGTCAGGTACAAATAAAGCATTACGATCCAATATCAGGGATTTGAATAGTTAATCCCTTCAATCAGATATCATGGCTTCGATCCGGAACGGCTGGGACAAGACGGGAGATTATGGGAATGTAATATTATGTATTTGTACACAAAATTGAGTAAAATGTTGCCATTTTTGTAAGAAGGAACTATAACATCAGGAAATTCTATCAATCCTTGTTTGATGTTTTCTGTAAGGTTTTGGGTGTGTAGTCAGAATCGTGTATTTTCAAGTATGGGAATGTATGTTTTATCAACATTGTGAAGATTTTTTTTATGCTTTATAAAAACGTTGGAGATTTCTTTTTGTATTCCTTGTAAGGTCATGATTAAGGAACTCTTTTTAAGTTTAAAACAAGTCGGGTCAAGTGATCCCGAGAATGTGCGTGTAAGTAAACCGTTGAATAAAAAAAGAATAACGAAAACGTCTAAATGTGTTGTTGTCAAGTAGATAATTAATATTTTTGAATTCTCTTTTTTGAGTACGAGAAAGACTAATTATACAGGACAAATTTAAAAGGAGTGCGTATATTCAAAGAGGTAATCAGGTGAATAAAACTGGACAACTTTTCCCAAGGAACATAGGTCGAAATTTTAAAATGGAAAATTAACTTTTCATACAAAGTGATAAGTCACGTATCATAAGTTTGTATGAAAGATGACTTTCAATTTTAAGATTATTTATGCTCCTGATTACCTCGTTGAATATACGTACTCCTTTTAAATTAATCCTGTATAGGCCTTACGATCTAGTATGGTCGGTACTACATATAAGTCACAAATCGTATTGAGTTTAAGTATTATTGTTTTGTTTCACCAATCTGCGTTTTACTCCTTAGTAATTATTATTGTCATAAAGACAAAATTACCTACTCTATCAAATTTTCGTAGAAATAACTAAAACGAAACGTATTGTTATGAACGAAACAATTCCGTCATTATGGTTAGTATGAAGTTTCATGGAAATATGTGGAGTATCACTTACCAGGAAGTAGGTACTATTATTATCCAAATAATAGGCTTATATGAAAGGAACTAAATGAAGGTTGAACGATATTGATAGCCATTGTTTTATCATAGTGTTGAGACATCTCTTTGTTAAAATATAACATGAGTAGGTACCATGTTTACTTACTTTTCGTCCATTACGAATTATCGTAATAATTAAATTATAATGCTTGAATAATGTTGTTTTTATTGTAAATTAATAGTGGTACCAAAACTTTGGAATCATTTTTTTATATTTTTATAGATATTAGAAAGGATATGACATATTTGTGTCAAAAATCTTTTATCATATTAGCTCCGCTTAGCCCAGTGCTGGGCTACGCATGTCTTACAATTTATTTATCTACCAGTCAGTATCTTCCATTCAAGTCTTTATTATTTTATTAAATCATTTATTTTAATATTGTTCAAACAAAAAAGCTAACGTGATACGTGCATATCACATTTAACGTACTTACACTCAATTTACTTTACTCCAGCAATCGCAAACATCTTAAATATAAACACCATACTTACCTTCACCGAAAAGTAACACAAACAAAATTATTCAGCTCTTCAAAGAAAGCTTAAATCATTTTCAAATAACGGTAGAAATCCGAACGTATGTCTAAATAAATAGGGAGTAATACATCTGCTTACCATCAAGCGGAAATAGCTTGAAGTTATGAATATATAATGAGACAAAACGTCGCCCACGCGAGTGTCTAATGAAAATACAGTAATAAAGGACATTTTGCAACCCTTGGGTGTAGGCCTCACCAGCGGACGCAAATTATTCCGCTTGGCCCGATTATTTCGATGATAACAGTCAAAGGCCGCTCATTGCTGGCTGTAGTGAATTAATTGTAATTGTAGTTTATAAATGCTGAAAAATATTTGTTTCAGCAGTGTTGAACATTGTTTGTTTAGTTACGTGAGCTTTTCATAGATTTCTTTTGCCAGCAACACTTCTACAACTATTTTTAAAATTTGGTAAAAAAGGAATATTTATTAAATAAACATTGACAATTCTAACAAAAGAATGATTTTTTTTTTTTACTTTAAGCCATTTGCAAACAAACAGTATAATCCTATAAATAATAGTACTTAGTAACAAAAACAACATGTCCATGTCGTAGTTCTATTTATAAATATATGAAGTACTCGTGACGCAGTATTTGTATCAAAACTCCTCCGAAACGACTTGAAAGATTTTTATGAAATTTTTCGTGTATTTCAGGTAGATCTGAGAATAGGCCGTAAACTATTTTTCATACCCCTAACTAATAAGGGTGGTCCTGTTCAAAATGTTACAAAATAGTTGTTGGGTCAGCTATTTGCTTCATACAATAATTCATATAATTTCATCAATGTTAAATCATCACCGTCAATACATCTTCTCATACAACAAAAGCTTTTAACAAATAACGCTATAAAATTAAGTGTTGTTCAAGTATGCACCCGACATCTCATATGTAGACCGTCCTTAGAATTACTTATGTAATGTAATACATCCTAACGTTAAATGGCACCCAAAAGTCGCTCAAGTTAAGGACTGGAGGCAATTAACTTAATTGTCTTTATTACACGATGAGCGCTTTTATCAAAATATTAAGCGCCGGTAATTGTGATGCTGAATACAGCAAATTGTTTTTGAGTTTTTATTTTTGGGTAAACACAAAGCTGCTTGTGAATATTTGAAGTTATCTAAAAGAACATAAATGATAATAATACTCGACTTGGCGGGGGTACTGCCGTGCCCCCAGATATGTAGCGGGTGTTATTGATAAGTTGACAATATTTATTTTTTGGAGATATGTTTTTGTCTGTTTCATACATACAAATATTGATTTTTCATTGGATATGATTGTAAATAATTTATTAGTAGTAGCACAATCATATTGTATAGTATCTACCAAATGGTACGCACTTTTTAAGCGTAAACAATAGATCAATATGCCAATAGAAAAATGCCCAAACAAATATTTCACTATATATTGAAAAATAAAAGCTGTAAAATTACTTAGCTCCCTATTACTACGATGTTAGTGGTATCAGAACCCGTAAAAGTATGCAGTTTCTCAGGAATTGCGTATTTAGCATGTATGAGCTATTATCAAAGCGATTGCAATTAAAAAGTACAAAGTTAGTAAGAGTTTCACTTCGACATTCAAGAACATTACAACACGTAAGTTTAAGGGAATGACCCTTTTAGGAAAATACAATTTGTATGCAATTTGACAGGCCTGTTGGTCTAGTGGTTGGTGGCGCTGACTGCTAAACCATTGATCGTTGGTTCGATTCCCACCCAGGACAAATCTTTGTGTGATGAGCACGATCATTTGTTCTGTGTCTGGGTTTCATTTATCTATAATATGTATGTATTTAGAAATATTATATAAGTATGTTTATCAGTTATCTGGTTACTATAGTAAAGGCTAAGCTAGTTTGGGATCAGATGGCCGTGTGTGGGTTGTCCCTAGATATTATATTATATGAATTCTGATAACAAAGTCTATGTTCTATATTAAATGAACGACAAAGTTTTATCCTACTAATATTATAAATGTGAGATTTTGGATGTTTAGATGTTTGGATGTTTGTTACTCAATCACGCAAAAACGGCTGAACGGATTTGGATGAAACTTGGCATGCATGTAGCCTTTGAATTGGATTACATAGGCTACCTTTTAATCCCGATTCCTTAAGTCGTTCCAGAGGGAAAATTGAAAATTGTTTACGAGCTAAGCCGTGGGCAGACAGCTTATAAATTTAGTATTTTTCTCGGGTGAAAATTTTATTCCATTTTTAATTACTTTCGCATTTTCTTTTCTTTTGGTCCACTAACGTCCACGCAGACGAAGTCGCGGGCAGAACCTAATATAGCATAAATAAATAACAACGCAGAATACAAATTTGATTTATACGGATCCGTATTAATACGTTTAAAGACCTTAATCATTCCAGTGGACGTTCCAGAGAGAAATAATAGTAAGGTTGTGATTGAACACCAAAGCCCGTGAACTTAACAATAGAGACCAAAGATTTCGCAAATTATATTCTACCGGTCTGTAAAACCGGTTTCTGTGTTTATGGTTTATGTAATTATCCGGCAATGTATTTTGCAAACGTAAAGTGACGGATAATGTTGACAATTATGACTGTCAAAATGATAATTCTTCATCATAACGTTATTCAAATTACAAATTTGACAGCAATATAATACTGCCGCCGATTTGATTCTATCTTGGTCCACTCAGTGGCCTAAATAAAATCAACCTTCAAAATAGCCCTTATTTAACTAACTTCGAAACAATATATAGCCTGTACGTTTAATAGTTCCACAATACAATAATTTTGGTTTACTATTGGAGACAGTCTCCCTTTTTTGTCGAATTAACGAGGGTTATCCCTTTGATCAGAATAGCAAACCGTTCAATACAACCACTCTACGTTATCAATTTAGAGAGTTCAAGCATTGGATTAAAAATAAAATGGTTTGGCTGGTATTGAGTCAAAGTTTGAGACACTAAAATTAATAATATAACTAATTTATAAATTGTACACAATAATTGACACAGTCAGTAACTTTGTACTATTTGGTGCAAATTATTGTGCAAGATTTTGTATCTTAAACATAATGTAAAACTTGTATTTTTCTTACATCTCAAAAAAGCGTATTTCGCAATTTACAAAAACACAATAGATATATATTTGACTAGAGTATCACGTAGGTGTACTTCTTCACTTACAGGAGACCATTATTGACAAGAGCTATAGGGCTAATGAGTATTATAATACCGGCCTACAAATGACCCGCTGCTGGGCACATCAGGCCTCTTCTCATAAAGAGAAGGAACGAGCATTGATTACTACCCTGGCTCACTGCAGGTTGGCGATTTCAGATTTTTGAGGTGATGTCTTAAATTAATTTTGAAGGTATATGCCTTCAAAATATTTATACCTAACTTTGAAAAAGTCACATTGGTCTTCTATTGGATTCAAATTTGCTACCTTATGCACAAAAATTCGGTCATTAAACCTCTAGGTCGACACATTGACTGCACGGATAGTCGAGTGGTATAGGTTACCACGCTAATTACCACTGTGCGCGACGTGTTGCGCATGGGACAAGCATTTGTGTGATCCACAATGCTTGTTCCAAGTCTGGGTGTTCTTTGTATCTGTTGTTTGCTCATTGAATATTTGTGAAACCCCCGCGACACAAGGATTAAATTCCTTATTCCTTAGTGCAGGCGTCGTTTAAAAAAAAAAACTTAAAGTAATACAACTATTAACTAAATTCATAATCCAAAATGTAAACACAGCTCTAAGACCAAAAAGACAACACAGTGTGCGAACACGGCTAATTGAAAAAAAAAAGAAACAACAAAAGTACAAAACGAAAATTAGACTAAAACGAAAACAAAAAATGTAACGGCTTAAGTTTTCAATTCCACCCGTCTGGGGGACCCTAAAATTATCTAAAATCCTTGTCCCAACTTAGATCGTTACAGCCCTCACAGTTGAAAGCTTAATTCAGGCGTTGCTTGAAATTCAGTCTTGCAATTGATTTAATTTTGAATTTCTTAGGCAGGTGGCCGAGTCACCCCTCGGACGGTATGCATACAATTTATTCGTGTAGACCGAACGCTTTGTGATAAATCTGCCCTTGTTTTTGAATTTCAATTGTTCGGAGATGAATCGACAAAGTGAAATTGATGTCTACTATTATCTATAGCCCTTCCTCCCGGACCTCGATCACGAGCTGACGTGTTTTGAACGCCACGCAATTTTATTTTAGTTTTATTTTAATTATTAAATCAGTATTTACCTTCTAAATTCGAAGTAAAAAAATAGGAGCGCATAAACGCGAGGAGTCAAGCTACGCTACGCTACGCAACGCAATCCGGCCTGCGGCGTGTGAACATCCTGCCATCTCCTTCACACGAAGCCAATTGAAGGTACGCGCCTCTCTGGCCCCGCCCCTGCACGCGTCACTCAAGGCGAACAGTAACTGCCACTGACTTTCTACGCGCCTAGTACTTGACGATACTTAATAACACAATTATTGTCGAATAAGTTTCTAAGCATTGTTATGCAGCACTGTTTCTGTTGTTGAACTGAAGATACCGTCATTTAAATTTTAACCGATTTGCTATTGCTACTTTTTGAGCTTCTGCTAAACTGTATTCTGACTCCTTTTCTACCTATTCTCCTAATAACTACGTAGTGATCTTTACGGAATCATGCCTATTAATCGTACACCTCCTCCGTTATCTACTCCCATGTCATCAACTACAGCTTCGACCGAAAGCTTAGCGCCTGTTCTGGCGCACGACGCAACTTTACACCAATGCCAATCAGCGCCTGATCTTTCTAATATATCAACAAACATCACTGAGCGTAAGAAGAGGAAGTTTGAAGGCGAGGAAGAAATCGCGCCAGTAACTTTGTCTTCCTTCAGTACTTTCTGTGACAAGCAGGAACTTCGGTTTGAGGACCTAATGGAAAAGATTGGTAACATCATTGTTCAGAACTCCGAGTTAAAGCACAGTGTCGAAGTCATGTCGTGTAAATACGATGAGTTTCTGGGACGTATCGTCACTCTGGAGGCGGAACGGACGCATGACAAAAAAAAGATACAACTACTAGAAGAAAAGCTAGAGCAATTGGAGCGTAAATCTCGCTCGACGGGTATAGAAATCCGAAACATACCTAAGAGGGATAAAGAGACAAAGGAAGACCTTTGCAGCCTAGTCCTGAATATGGGGACGTCACTGAATATTGATATCGAAAGCTCCAAGATAAAGGATATATATCGACTAAAATCGAAGGACAACTCCCACCCAATCATCGTGGACTTTACCACGGTGGTCACTAAAGAAAAAGTTATCAGCGGAGTTAAAAATTTCAATAAAACCAAGGCTAAAGAAGCTAAACTTAATACGTCTCATCTTAAAATAAATGGATCTGTAGCACCCGTATATGTCGCGGAATGTCTTACATACCGAGCACAAAAACTTTCTTATCTTGCCAGAACTTTCCAGCGGAGCCATGGTTACCAATTTTGCTGGACTGCCAATGGTATAGTGTATCTTCGAAAAAAGGTCAATGATCCGCAAATTCGTATAACTTCGGAGTCTGATGTGGAAAAACTAAAGTGTACCGAGTGACTAGTCTTGGACATTGTTTTGTCATTTTATTGTATTTCTAAAATGTATTTTATTCAAGCCCTAATTTTGTCACTGTTAATCTGTAAGTCGTGTTTATTTACACTCAACATTAAACTTCACACACACTTTTACACACATAAAGAATCAAAGAGTAAACTTCACCAATGTCCCTGTACTCATTTCTCTGTTGCATTTAACTTAATTTTTTACTTTGGATGCTATCTTTTACTTTGTCCCATTTCTTATAGATCCTCATTTTTGGTGACTTAGATAGATTAACTAATGATATAGATAATTGCTCTGTGTCAAAAGTGTCTATATGTGATCTAGAACATTGTCATGAGTTGATCTCCCTGTCGCCTGGCAAGGGTTTGACCATACTTAACCAAAATATCCGCAGTATAAATTGTAATCTCTCTGGACTTGTGTTATTACTTGATAGGTTAAAAATAAATTGTGACATAATAGTCCTAACGGAATGCTGGTTATTAAAAGCAAGTGTTATTCCTACTTTGCTAGGATACCAATCTTTCTCTACTTTAAAAAACATGAAACAAAATGACGGAGTGGTTATATATTACAAAGACTATATTGAGTTACTGTTTGAGGAACCATCTTTTCGGGAGGGAAACTGTCTTATAACGCGTCTTGGCAAACAGATCGCTATTGTTTCTATATACCGCTCTCCCTCTTATAAGAACGCTGACCCATTTTTAGACTCTTTGCACGAAACCCTTTTACAAGTAGAAGGATCGAGCAACTTGATGCTGATAGGAGATATTAATATTCCTATCAACAACTCGAAAATTGATCAAATTGGAGAGAAATATTTAACTCTTACAGCGTCACACGGATTACTACCTGCCCATAAAGAAATTACTCGCAGTGCGAGTGGCACTTGTCTTGACCATGTATTATTAAGAAGTTCCTACCGTACACATACCTTAATCCCTACGACTACCTTAACTGATCATTATCCTGTGCTTGTCTGTTTGGATCTTAATTTACCACGAACTCTTACAAACTCCACGTACAATCTAACCAATGAGGAATCTTTAACCAAAGACATACTAAAAATCGACCTAACTCCGATTTTCGAGTCCGACGATCCCGATTTTTCTCTCAACTACCTTACCAGCTCAATACAGACCGCCATAAAGGAAAACACTGTTGTTGTCAAAACATCTAGGCGTAAAAAAATTATAAAACCGTGGGTAACTCCTGGGTTATTGAGATGCATGAAGAATAAAGACAGGCTACATTATAAATTAAAATCTTCACCTGATAATGACACCCTGAAAGTAACATATACGCGCTACCGGAATTTTTGTACTGAAATTTTGAAGAAAGTTACACAGGAATATGAAAAATCGGAGGTAGAAAAAGCAAAAAATGATCCAAAAAAACTCTGGAAATGTCTTAAAGAAATATCCAATATGACTAAAGTTTCTACTCACCCTGGCCAGCTTTTGAAAGTAAATTCCTCACCTGAAAAATCCATGGACTCTATCAATCGGTACTTTGTTAATGTAGGTAAGACGTTAGCTGAATCCTGCTTGAACCTACACGATCCTGCTTCGCCGCTAGTGATGGATTCTTCCAATACTAGTGCACAAATTAACTCTTTTGTGCTGGAGGATTCAACTGAGGATGAGATCGCTCGCCTTGTAATGGGTCTGAAAACGGTTTGTACGGTGGGCCGCGATAATATTTCAAATAAGTTTTTGAAAAGACATGTTGACTTCCTCGTCCCGCCGCTTACTTTCATTTTTAACCAATGCCTACATACAGGTCTTTTCCCCTCCCAACTGAAAAACTCCGAAGTGCGTCCAATTTTCAAGGGTGGCGATAAAAATGACATCACCAACTATCGTCCAATTTCTATTCTACCCGCTATCTCAAAACTACTGGAAAAGATAATTAACAATAGACTAACAAAATACTTAGAAAAATATAAACTACTTGCAGATAATCAATTTGGCTTCAGAGCAAATAGATCTACTGATGACGCTGTTTATTATCTAACCAAATTTGTGAGTACAAACCTGGACAAAGGGCGCAAGTGCATGTCTATCTTCCTTGACCTGAAAAAAGCTTTCGATACCATTTCTATTCCCATTTTATTTACCAAACTAGAAAAGCTTGGAGTGAGAGGACTTCAGCTCCGTCTTTTTGAGAGCTATCTCACGGGGCGGACGCAATGTGTTCGAATAGGGAATCATGTAAGCGCTGATCTTCCGGTGTCGTTTGGCATTCCCCAGGGTAGCATATTAGGCCCTACGCTCTTTCTCATTTACATTAATGATCTCACTAGCATCGACATCCCCAAAGGCGACATCATATCATACGCTGATGATACAGCTCTCCTATTTTCTGCCGATACCTGGGCTGAGGTCTTTAATGCTGCACAAAATGGGTTTAATATAGTAAATCAATGGCTTAGACTACATCTTTTAACCTTAAATACTGATAAAACCAAATACCTGACGTTCAGTATACGCCACTCAACACAGGTCGGGAGCAACTACAACATAGTCCCTCACCATTGTTCCATAAAAACACTCTGCACTTGTAAACCACTAGAACGTGTTAATTCATTAAAATACTTGGGGATCCTCTTCGACGACAATCTCAGCTTCAAAGACCATATAAAATTACTCAGCGGTCGAGTCAGAAAGCTTATATATGTGTTTAGGAAGTTGCGATACGTTGTTGATGCATGGTTATTGAAACAAATCTACTTTGCTTTGTGCCAGTCAGTGATAACTTATGGTATTTCATCCTGGGGAGGGGTTCCTAAAATAGTAATTAAACCTATTGAGATCGCTCAACGCGCAATTCTGAAGGTCTGCGCTTTTAAGCCTCGACTATTTCCTACGGCTGCGCTATATAAATACTGTGAAGTGCTCACTGTTAGACAGCTCTACCTACAAACAATAATTCTGAAGCAACATCAAAACTTAAAATATAACCCTAACCATATACATAGGCGTAGGAAACAACTAGTATGTACTCGTGAACATAAACCCCAAACTTCTTTTATTAGAAGATTTTTTGTATTTTTGGGTCCTTATGTCTATAATAAGATTAACTCTGTTTTAGATATTTACCCTCTAAATAAAGTTTGTTGCAAGGACAAGGTGAAAAAGTATTTATTGGAATTAACATATGATGACACAGAAAAACTACTTATCGTACCAGAGTAAACAGGGCTCTTTGTGTAATTTTAACATATTAACTACTCTACATCAACGCATACACTCAAACACACACACACCAACTTACTCCTCATTCACCATTCCATACATCATCACACTCACTCCTACACCCCTACACTCACCGCCAATTACACCTTCAGTTACCCCTCTTCATACATACACACCAACTCACTTAGTTTTTAGTTTTATTTTTTAGTTTTTGGCTTATTTTACTTTATTCTATTTTTTAGTTTATCTTTTCTTGAGTCTAAATAAAATTGTACTCGTTAGCGTAATATATTGTATGCAAATAACTCTCCGAGTGGTTTGGCGCTGTATACCGAGATACAGGTATTTACCTAGTTCGGTTGCAGATGCTCCTATAATTGTGTTGTATTCATATTATTATAGCTTACTAGGTTTTAAGTTGTTTTCTGTACAATCTTTTTTGGTTAAAAATAAATTATTATTATTATTATTATTATTATTATGAAAATAATTGAATTTGTTCAGTGATTGTTGGAAGGGTACGTTACTTATTTCAGGGCCATTGTATAGTCCCTTCTTGAAATCACAATTTTCCAGTTTCCCTGTTTTTTTTTTCTTTTTTTTTTTAATACTTATAAATCTAATATAAGAATCTTCCAAAAAAGAAAATCTGTAAATAAATATAAATAAATAATTAATTTGAATAGATTTTTGTTTTACTAACACTTCTTTCCCAAATTCAAGTCGAATTAAAATTCAAATTAAAGTATTTGCAAAACATTTTAATATTTAAATTGGAAATATTTGTTACTCCGTTTTTAGTTCAAAGTTTGCAAGATTCAATTCTGATGCCAAGTTTTTATATTAGAATTTTAGATGGGAGAGGTCTCTGTTTACTTTGGAATCGAACCGGGATTTGTAATCGAGAATTGGTTTAAAGCTATACTTAAAGACGTTGGAATAGACAATGAATTTTATTTACAAATAATTTAGGTTTATCGTCTTCATTGTGATAATTTACTAAGGTCGAAATCGTCTGTACAGGAAGGTAGTAGAAATGAGGTATCTTGTTTCTTGATTTAAAAAAAAAAGTAAAATATGAGTAATTCAATCGGATTACAGATTTTAAATGTCTTATTAGACACTTAGATAGTTATAATAATAATATCTAATAATATCTTGGGACAAGCTCACACACGGCCATCTGATCCCAAACTAGGCAGAGCCTGTACTATGGCAACCAGACAACTGATAAACATACTTATATATCTCTAAATACATACATATTATAGATAAATAACACCCAGACACAGAACAAATGATCGTGCTCATCACACAAACATTTGTCCTGGGTGGGAATCGAACCCACGACCTCCGGCTTAGCAGTCAGGGTCGCTAATCACTAGACCAACAGGCCAGTCAAGTTATTTATTCTTCTTATAGCCAATCCTTCTTATAGACAAAAGGGAGCATCTATACGATTAACGTACCTATCTAACTTTTGAAAAATTCACTATAACACAAGTTACTTAAAATTAAACAACTGCTATGCGAACTTATTGAAGTAAAAATAAATGTCATATAATGTGTTGTAATAGAGCAGGCTATGAACTCGGAAAATACACTGGACGGCAAACAATCCCCACTAGCCATGGAAGTGGACAATAGCAAAGACGCTGATGTGTTTCAGGCTTTTACGGCTTAAGAATATGATGCTATGAAGACCAAAAGGCAATAAGAAGTGGCTCTATGGACTCCTGTCACATATGAAACTGTCACAATGTTGGTTTTGTTACTTAGGAAGCTTAAGTTTATTTGAAGACATAGTTATTACTAGATTGACCGAATTGTGAATTTGGTATTTGGGGAGAACGAATCAATTATTTGGTAACGGTATTTAAATAAAAATTCGAAGTATTTAATAAGTCACAAATAAAATACGAAATACAACAGTCAAAATAAAATCTAGAGTATTAAATTATTTGCATACTTCAAACAGTCGTGGTGGCCTATCGGTTCAATGACCGGATTCACATGCATATGATTGCAGGTTTCAACCCAGGCAACCGGCTGAGATCGCAACCCGCAATGAGCAAGCGTGGTGATCAATGATAATTCCTCTATATGAGAAGAGGCCTCTGCCCAGCAGTGGGACATTTATAGGCCGGTATTATAAACTTCATCAGCATGTGAGCTTCGAGAAATGTATTCAAATATAGAGCGCAAAATTTTGTTTTCAATCCAACACATGCCTGCAGTCGAAATAACTCATGTAACTCACATACATTATTGGTACTATGTACCAAAAACCAGTGAAGCAAGTTACCTACACAACTAACCGGTATTTGACGGCGCTATTCCGGGTCTAGAAACTCCGCGCGCTAAATTAGACGAAACCCAATAAAGATAACCCTTGCATTGCTGCGAGGAAAAAATACAAAACCTTTTGTAACTGGGGGCCGATAGAAAATTGAAATTCAAGTAATATTGGAATGTGGGTCCGTAAATAAAACGGCTGGGTATTGTTTTCTTATAATAATACCTCATGGGCGTTTGTATTGGGTTTATATTTGGATATCTTTTTATAAAACTATATTTTTAACGCACCAAATAATAAAAATATTTGTATGAGAATTAGTAAACGGGAATTCGGTGAGATATTTGAACACTTAGGTTAAGTATTAATTCAAAACATTCTTAAATTAAGGTCCAGAGATTTTTTTCAGCAATTTATTTGCCCTTCATACTATTAGAGACATCGATTTTAGTTGTTACTAGTTAAATTTGAAACGTATACCAGATGAACATAATATGTCTTTTTTTATTCGTATTCTCGAACTTCGGAAGATACCAAAACAGCTACCACAAAATCACTACCATATTCAATACGCAAAACAAAGTACAAACACGTTAAAGCTACCATACTAAGTCGAACTTTACTGCCAACATCCTGGGATCAGGGGATCTGCCGTGACAAAAACTTCGTCACTTAAACCTTCCTCACAATATTTTACAGCGTGATTCTCTCGCAATAAGCAGAACTCATTTCGTCACAGGAATAAAGAAAGGCGGTCTTTATTCGAACACAATGGAACTTTGAATCCTGATAACGAATATATGCAGGGGCGCGAGACAGCGAAAATCCTTTATGACATGGAGTAAGACTGTCATTGGTTCACTAAGGTCCCTGTGCACTGTTGCGTAACAGATTAGGTGAATAGCTTATGAAGTGGAAACTAGGGTGAACATTTTGATTTGTTGCTATGTAGATCGGGACATGAAGGGATGTCAGGATTTGTCAGTGGCTTACCACTGAATTTATTGCCAGCGTCATAAATTTATATGATTTACAGTATTTTTTTAACCATTGTCTAATTTAAAAACGAATACTCAATCTGCACGTGTCACATGAAAAAAAAACTAAAAATTCCTAAAAAAAACGAAATAAAATTTAAAGTCGAAATACGATGCGAATCAGAAAAACGCCTTTCAATTCAGTCTCTTATTGATCAATGTTATGTTTTAGAATCTGCATTCTGCAGCAGTGTAAATTAACCTTTAAGAAAGTAAAAGATCGCGTCGTAGTTGAATGAAAACCTTTATTATGGCCGCCCGCAGCGCAGCTTTGTGAACCGTGTTTAAATAAACCTAAAAAATGCTTTCGAAAAAACCTACCAAATTCATAAGCTATGATAGAACCTTCATGACTACAATCTAATAAAAATAACGGCTGGTAAATTTTTGAGTCACAATACACAGAAGCTTTGGTAAATAAAATGTTTTTGTACCTGAAATAAATTTGATCATAGCCAACATAGATAAGAAAATTAATCTACAAATCCCAGAAGTTTCTGGTTTTTATGGTAAATCAATATGATAATCATATTGACAATAAAAAAATCAGAAGGTGGGTAAATTGCCAATTCAGAAGTGCAAAGCATAGATCAGGACCATTCAAAATCAAAGCATTCAGGACTACAAAGCGTCTTTCTAATTAATTAAATGGAGAACGTATAAGCGGTTCATGATATCTTGGAGTTGCGGTAGAGGCTTTTAAAATAACAAACTATTGTTTTCGCGGCTCCGCTCTCTTGGGCGATGGTTATCGAAAAAAAGTACAGTTTCTTGATAAATAAGGTTATCTATCACTGAAAAAAAAATATATATCAGTAAAGTAGCTCCTGAGATTGAGCGCGTTCAACCAAACAAACAAACTTCAGTTTTATAATATTTATTATAAATTAAACGAAGACAGATACATAAGTACCAGTCGCAGATTTTGAATAATTAACTCTTTCTGCAGTGTTTGTTAAAATCTTAACAACAAAGATCTTTATTGGATGCAGTTGAAAGTTATTTGAAGTATTTAAAGGATCTCCAAAGATTTTGGACCTGTTGCTGAATTTGCTGTATTAAAATTAAAGCTTCCTTGCTTAAGTTAAACTTTGTTAGTAAGTACATTTGAGTTTATATAACAACTTGCACTGCAATTTAGTATTTTTGTAAATCATAATTTGTTATGTAAGAAATTTAAGGAATTTGCATTTGTTTTCTAAGTTAGACATTGAAATAAAACTACTTTTAAACAGTATAACGGACTTTTAAATAACTAGTAAAAATAAATGAAGGTAGAACGAGAAAACTCTCTTGTCAAGACATATAACACCTCAGGCTGCCCGTGACCATGACACCTGCAAAGGCGTCGAAACGTCGGAAACTACTTAAAATCAAAATAAACGGCGATAGAATCGGTTTAAAAGTAGTTTTATTTCAATTAATTTGCCTACAATTATTCAACACCAGTATTTACGTTCTTCCAAAGAGTCGAAATTACCCAAGATCTAACATATTATTTCCATAAATTTAATTGGTTGATTCCGTACCTAAGAAGAGCTTAAATTAGCAGAAACTCAATCTACACCAATAGACAAATTTATCTGCAAAATCTATTAACCATCCATACGTATATTCTTTCAATCAAATGGTAGTTTCCATTTTTTTTCTATTCGGCTCAATTTACATAGCGTTTGCATGCAGACTCCAATATTCTTTGAAATCCAATTTTCTATGGAACGAGTTGTTTCGTAAAACCAATATGTTTTATTGATCTATACTATGTATGAGAGTGAACTGCTGGTTAGGTGCTGCAAACCTTGCATGGACTGAGGGGAATGACAGTAAGAGTATTTTTTTTGTGTAATTTTTTAGAACATAAAATAATATCAACTGTTAAAACTAGATTGTGTGGAATGAAACAAAAACTAAGTAAGTTAGTTTAGTGTTCATTAACAATGTTATTCCAATAAATATTTGATATTTGAACTGCATTCAAATAAAATTAATTGGCCAGACTCCACAGTTAAAAAGGACATTATGTTATGCTTTCATCCACTTCATACAGATGAAGGATCCGTTTTGAAAACCAAAATTAAATTCACATGCACGAGCACCGTGCATGTGAATAAAACTTGGTTTGTTTTTATGTAAGGATTGAATCTGAGCTCCGTAACCCATTGCTAGGTAATACAGTATTTCATAGTAAGACAGGTTGTCAGAATTGTAATGACTTAACGGTTCTCAAAGTTCACCGTATGACTGTCGGGACCAACGGCTTAACGTGCTTCCCGAGGCACGGAGGGGTATTGATATGATTACAAATGGTCACCCATCCACGGACCAATCGTGACGGGCGCGGCTTAACCTTTAATAACGGTCAAACTGTACAGTTTACACTTAGCCATGAGTCCCTGAGTTGATACATAATAATGTATTTAATTTCTTAAAGGAAACTAAACTGGATTTAAAAACACATATTGTTCTAAATTCATCTCAAAATAAATTATATTATTAATACTAACTTCCTTATTTGAAGTCTACGTGCTACGAATAATACAGTGACCTTGGAAACATATAGGCCTTTCATACAGTAAACAAGAGAGGCTAGAAATTTCCATATCAGAAAAACATGAAATGCCTTGGGTGGTTAGTAACCCTTGCGATTGTAATATTTTTTATGAGTTCGAGAACTTTCCTTGTAGTCTACATTGGTATTTTATTTACTTCATTATTTTAAATGGGAAGGAACATAGACCCGCGTTTTTTATTGTGTTTGTTAAGACATAATATGGTAAGGTTGTATTATTTATATTTATACAGCTAGATTAAGAAATTTAGAATATTATGCCTATGGTTTAAATTTTATACAAGTAAAAACTGCAAATTGCATGTCTATTATCACTATCATTATTAAAAACAGATATAACACTGAAGACAATGGAGGAGCAACCTGTATTTAGGTATTATGGTAATGGGAAATATTCGCGTAAATTTTTTTTTTTTAAACGACGCCCGCACTAAGGAATTTAGTCCTTGTGTCGCGGGGGTTTCACAAACATTCAAATCACATGCACAAAAAACACCCAGACTTGGAACACGCATTTGTGGATCGAACCCGCAGCACGTCGCGCATAGTGGTCATTAGCGTGGTGACCTATACCACACGGCTATCCGTGCAGTCAAAATAAATAATATATATAATAATAATAACAAAATATCCAAAACAAAAGAAAAATTCATTAGTAGTGGTCGCCAAATTTCCGTGGTTTCAGACTTTCGATATTGTAGTTGCCGGTTTGAAACCCACCCATGCCCTACCCGGCTTAGCACAAGGGTTTAACAAGCTTGTTTTACACAAGAAAACAAATACATTGACGCTTCTCACGATCAATTAGAGATCTAAGAATAGCAGAGAATGAGTATATCCATCATACAATGTGTAGACTATCCTCCCTCAGTAATAAGTTTTGACAAACGAATTAGTTCGGACACATCTGTCGTACATCACACTGTTTGTTAGCAAAAACTACCATTATGACGGACAATGTAACAAGATATTCTAGGCCCGGAAAGCTCTGCTAAAGCTATTCTCTATGAAAAATGTTCGGACAAAAGGCTTTTGTTCTGTATTGACAAGACAAAGATAATTAACATTATACTAGTATTAGGGTAGCTTGGTTGTTTACCTAACATCTAAAAGTAATTATGATTTTTTGTAAGAGAAAAATACCTTCAATGGTACACATATTGACAGGCCTGTTGGTCTAGTGGTTAGTGGCCCTAACTGCAAAGCTGGAGGTCGTGGGTTCGATTCCCAACCAAGACAAATATTTGTGAGAAAAGCACGATCATTTGTTCTGTGTCTGGGTGTTTTTTATCTATAATATGTATATTGTATATATTTAGAAATATATATTAATAAGTATGTTAATCAGTTGTCTGGCTCTGCCTAGTTTGGGATGTCCTTTTTATTGATGATTTTAATTTTATTCATTTATTTATAGTCGCTCTTTACGTTATTATAAAATAATTAGTTTACCAACCAAACCTTGTTTCGCCATATTTTGGAGAGAGCAACCTCTATCACTTAGGATATAAAAAAATAGTTCACAAGCTATTTTCAGACCTACCAAAGTTACACGAACAATGGCATATAAATCGGTTAAGCCGTTTCGGAGGAGTTTGGTCACAAACGACACCCGAGTTATATAAAAGGAGTGCGTATATTCAACGAGTTAATCAGATGCAACCCATAACACTCTTTATGTAAACAAAATAGATTATAAAACCTTAATCCATACCGTTTTCTATTATTTTTATAAAGATGTAAGCAATCCAGAAAATGTACATCTACCCTCGCCATGGAACGTGACGTCATAAAAATATAAATTTACACACGCCGCAAAATTGTTCACGCATTTTTATAACTTGATGCATGGAGAAAATGTCTTTTTGAAGAATATTTTGTACGTTTCCTCTTTGGTGAGACTGTTCAGAGTTTTAAAATAATAACCAATGGCTTATGAAAAATGCTGAAGTGTTTGTTCGTTGGTAAGATTTGCTAATAAGATTATTGTTGTTTTGTGTTTTAATGACGTAGGTACTATAAGTGTAAAAGGAGACTTTTTAAAATATAATACACAGGAATGAATGGTATAAATGACAGAGAACTCTGAAACACAAATTATTACCTTCAGCAGATAAGTTGTTGTTGATTTAAAATGACTGATCAATTATTATTTATGATTATTATAGTTACCCGATCAATAATCGTTTGTTTAGTTATGTCTTAACGGGCTAAGAAGTTCATTACATTTATTACGAATCTATTTCAGATTTTCATTAATTTTAAAACTCAGCAAAGCCACTTGAAACAAGTTACAAAATACATAAATTTCATCCTCTGTTCGCTCACAAGCTTACAATTTTCGTCCATCTTTGCTACATGTACACAAAATAAACATGTTTTCAGAACATAAAATTGTATATTTTCCGCTGATGTTGACTTAACGTTAAATGAAGCGGAGGACGTATATGCGGGCTACTTAGATGCTGTGTGTTGGCGACAAATGTATCGTAACGAAGTCGAGATCTCACAACAATATAAAATGCAAATAGGATTTTGCGAGGAATTAAACAGAAACGTTGGAAACGAGGTTATCGTCCTGTCTGTGTACCGATAAGTTAAATGAAGGAACTTTTTTAATTAACTGAGATTACTCATTAATTTAAGGTTAAAATGATGATGAGGATACTTGTTTCTATGTCATGGAACATTACTTTCAATTCTCAGTTTGACAATACTTACACTACTAGCAATATGTAGGGTTGACAAGATACCGTTAACCATAAAAAAAATATATATATATCTTGGGACAATCTCACACACGGTCATCTGATCCCAAACTAGGCAGAGCCTGTACTATGGTAACCAGACAACTGATAAACATACTTATATATTTCTAAATGCATACATATCTATCTTTATCTTTATATATATAATTCTTCTGTGAGTGTGTATGTGACTGAACTCCTCCTAGACGGCTGGACCGATTATAATGAAATTTGCTGTGTGTCTTCAGGTGGATTCGAGGATGGTTTAGATTCGCAATTTGGTCCAATTTGAAATGTTTTTTTGTTTAATTTTTATCATATTAATAACATCGCGATTATTGACATTAAAAACGTAAGTAGGTAGTTGCCATGACGACCAAATTTTGTTGTTTTAGTACGATTTACTATCCTCCAGATCCTCCTCCATAGAGGTTATTTAACAATTATTAAATAAACAAGGTTGTCAAAACTCCTTGCAATGATATTAAAACTGTTTTCTTCTTTAAATATCAGGCTCGCAGACTTATATGTTTTTTTTTCGTTTGTATATTTGGTAGGTCTGAGAGTAGGTCGTAGGTCCTGTTATATTATGATAAACAGGATGGATTTTTTATTGCCACCAGAAAGAAAGAGAGAAAGTACTCTCAATACTAAAGAATAGCAAATTAGACTCAAATAAAACATTCTTTTATTTTTTAAAAGAAATAAATCTGCATTAAATTGATGTTTGAAAATACGCTTTGCGGACCGAGAATCGAATGGGCTAAAATGCGAAAAACTAGCACCGTTTACTTTTTGGCATCAATCGATATTATATAATTCCAGTGTCATGATGTTTGTCGGGGATGAACTCCGAAACTACTGAACCGATTTTAATCAAATTTGCACACCGTGTGCAGTTTGATCCAACTTGAAATACTTATAGGATAGCTTACATCACAAATATAAAAAAAAATTGAGACCGCGGGCGGAGCAGCGGGAAACAGCTAGTATATATATAAAAATGAAACCCGTTTTCCGTTGTCACGACATAGCATGAAAACGGCTTGACCGATTTGGCTGATTTTGATCTTGAAATGTTTGTGGAAGTCCAGGGAAGGTTTAAAAGGTGTAAAACATAATTAATAAGTAAAAAAAAAACTGTTCCTAAACTCGGGCGAATTACCTTAATTAATTTACTTTTGACAGAACGAAGTCTGTCCGGGCAGCTAGTTATAGATAAATAACACCCAGACACAGAACAAATGATCGTGCTCATCACACAAAGATTTGTACTGGGTGGGAATCGAACTCACGACCTCCGGCTTAGCAGTCAGGGTCACTAACCACTAGACCAACAGGCCCGTCAAATTGAATAAACGTTACCAAAAGAAGAAGAAATAAATGAATTGTACTTTAAGTAAATCAAGTTTATCATTCACTGCCAGAGCTGCGCACGAAATGCAAAAGTGATCCCGTAGCTCTGGTTGAGGCAAAGTTGGGACCGAACAAAACGATGTTAAGCTTTTACTTTAGGATAATATTCCATTTCGTAAACCTAAATACATTAGTCTGACACATGTAGGCGCAGATTCCAACACATACTTACCTAATACAAGCAAACCTCAACAGAAAAACAAACTAATCGCCTTCTACCCGACACCCCTTATTTATGAACGAGCGCTTGTCGTTCCAACCCTAATATATCCAACGCCGGTCGGTCCAAGATAGGCCCAAAGAATTAGCCGAACGATCATAACGACGGACAAAAAACAAGCCTAAACTCATCCATTTAAGCGGTACAAAGCCAAAGAAATGGTCGACGAAAACGCAAAACGTCAAAATAGGCCATTCAACTTTCGCACCATTTAACGTTAGCTGGGTTCCTCGAAGCGGGATCGCTTTTGCGGGATTGCAACGCTCATGGATGTGTTTTTCTAGCGGTTAATGGCAGCTTTTAATTGTTTCCTGGAAACTGAGCCGTACATGGCAATTATACCCGGTTTATCGGCGTCGCTAAGCCGCGCCCAGGTATAAATTTGTGAAGTAAGTGATACAAGTTGTATTGTAAATTATTTCCTTAAACGCAACATTCAATTTTAAATATTGAAAAATACATTAAGTCTGAATTTTCTACAGTGGCAGTTTCACTTAAAAAGGGGTACGAAACCAATAGTTTGTATTTAAATAATTTATTTTGAGTCGAAACCGTCCTGAAAATACGAAAACCAACCACACTACAACTGGGATTTTGGGTAAATTTTAGAGAAATTACATCAATCATTACATTTTTGCCCTTTTGCGCCAAATAAATATTTTTTCTTTCTTTTTTTCTTTCAATCGAACACAAAGTAAAATTTCGAGAAAAAATGCAAAACACCTTGGTATATAACAAAATAATTAAGATATAAACAGTAACAACACACTAAATCATTAGACCCCGAACACCGATCAAAATTAATCATCGCCCTTAAAACCAAAACAAGGTTGGGTATGAAAGAACTAATTACCCATCCACTTCCTGTCCTCGCCGTTATCCTCATGGGAACACCATTACGATACCACATTCAACCGGACTCATCCCATGCATGTTACGCGGCCGACCAATCAGTGGGGTTGAGTTGAATACGTAAATTATTATAAGGCGTTAACCGCTAAATCGATGACCTACTTAGGCTGAGGTCGAATTGAAAGCGATTAGCGGAATTGTTTTATGTTTTTTTATGGCCAATGATACCTACTATAGGTTGGTGTGAAGAGCTTAATGCAATAAATGATCTCGGATTCCACTTATGTAATTGATTTCAAAATAGTAATTTAATTTATTCAAAACAGTTAGGCTTTTGTATGTATGTTAATTTGTGAAAAAACACTGGTACAAAAAACAATATCTATTACTGATTATATTAGCTGTAAATATTCGTAATTTACAAAAAAAAGTCTCGTAGAGGGATCCAGTATTCAGTCATCAGTTACTAATATAATACTAATAATAAAAATACTAGTACTTTTTTACATTGCTGATAGCATCTCTTTACCTAATAAGAACTAATTACGCTCCGCTATCGGTATGGCCCTCACTCATAGTAAAGCGCGCTCCACGTGCGTACGGCGTTTTATGATAAATCGCTCCAAGTTTCATATTATGATCCAACATTAACTAACTACATATATTATCGTACTTGTACGAGAGTCGGTCACTGTGCTGTGTTATGGTTACATAAATTTATGGAGCAAAAATTTATCACTGCGAATTCGTGCTGTAAATTCCTAATATTTTTAAGTTTAGGGTCTTCTTCTATTTAAGCCGTCTTTCTATTAAGTATTTAAGCCGGAAGAACATGAAGCACGAACTTGATTATTAAGTCTAAGTAATAAGCAATCAGCCTTACTAATGCTTTTGAACCTATCAACATCTTCCATGTTGAATTCACCTTATCCACCTGCACTTCCCACCACTTAATGAGTAGGTATATTTCTATTCCAGCAACAGCTTACCATGGTGGACGTGGAAGTCTTGGAACAGATTCCAGACCTAAGTCAGTCAGTAAAAAAAAATCCACCTGCACACATCAGGACCTGTACAACGCCACCGAACGATGCTGTCTGCATGGCTGAATATTGATCTGAAAAAATATAATCTGATGGCCCTTGATCGACACGATTAGAAGATGCTCGAAAATATTGTTCATAATAGAAAATATTTATTATTATCTATATCCATATCTTTATAACCCATGCAAAGCTATATATAAAAACAATAACAATACCAGCTGACAGCGCCATTTCGTGAACGATAAACAATTTGAGCAGATGTGGTCGTTTGCAACCCTTTCAAGGTGTCGTAAAAATTGATTGAACCATTTGAAATTCCTTCCGAGTGCAATGAAAATTAACATTTATTTGCATTTTTATACACGCCCCGGTGGGAATGACCTGGATGGGGCATTGGAGACACGATATAATGTCGTGGTTGGCAAGAGTTGTATCTTTTGTACTCGCATTTAAGTAAATTTAAGAAAATGTATGATTTTTTTCACTTTGTATAGCGTAGGACTTTCGTCAATTCAGACAGAGCGTGTCATTCTTGACCAGACTCTTTCCTAGGTATAGTTAGAAGTCAAAAATTACCCTCATAGTTTTAGAAGTCTACTAAAAAGGAAGAGGAAAGTCTTAATTTTATACCGGTAATGTAGATTTGTTGCTGATGTAATTGTAGTGCAGAATATTGTATTACTTGCTAATAAAATAGTTCCATTTTAATTTATGGAAATAGACTAATGGATCGATGCACATTGAGCGTTGCATACTGAAAGTCGTCCATTTGTCACAATTAGTGTCAGTTGACAGTCTCGCCTATCAAATGCAAAGCCTGACGCCCGGTGGAGTTGAAATCCATGTTTACTGTAAATCACCATGTAATAATTACTAGTTGGAATACCTTTGGATAAAACTACAATATTCAGTTGGTTTTGTGCTCTATTCACATCCATCCTATTCCAATCTACACAATGCCTAAATTGACACAATAGCTAAAAAAACCTACAGTTACATCACACATCTGATACGATCATTAAATTTGCCGTAACTGCAAAAAAGCATCGTTCCGAACGTCAAATTGTAACGCCCGCCAGTATTTCATGTATTCAAATTCAACCAAAATCAGATAGCACAACCCTGAAATCCTTTTACGCCGTTCAATTTCAGCGCAGCCCTGAATGTAAGCCAGGCTCGTCGCACTAACTAAACTCATTTGTATCCGATATCGTCTATACAGAGTAGACTACATTTTCTTCACTTCATTCCCGTCACGGGAAATGGTTTTCGTACCCTGTGACGTTTATAGATCAAGAAATAAACTGGAGACAGGTTTGTTCTGTCACATGGAATAAGTCGCGCTATTATGAATACAGCTTTTTAATATAGTAAAAATAAAATCAATAAAAAAATACTATAAATTTCTTTCGGAACCTATTCTCGAAAAATAAGAATTAAGATTTTCCAAATCTTCAGGGTATTAAAAAAAACCAAGCGGTAAACTTGAGGCCGCTTCTAGTTTAGTATCTAATTACTTTTAAAGCTGATATGGGAAAAAGAAATAGTGTTTTAAAAATCTAGAACAGAATCGACTCTGCGAATTTAATCTATATCAAAAGTCGAAGTCGTTTGAACTTTATATATATAAAAAGAGATGTTAATGGTTTCCACAAAACGTCGTTCTACAAATCGTTTATATAATGTAAGTTTCACCATGTCAGCTATGTTTGTATTTTAGGAATGTTTCGGAAAATCTTACTTGACTATTATTTTTCAGAAATATACTATCATCGTCTAAGAGGCATGAATACTCTCGGAAAATTTTCTCATACATGACACATCCGATTAGTCGGCAGTCGCCGAAGGTCGTTTTGCGTCTACATCGTCCACAGTCTGTGAGGTGAGTCACTCAAAGAAGCTCCTTACTTGCATAACTTTTTGTCGATGGTATTGGATGATTAATCACGATAAAAAAAAGTATTATTAACGGCAATTCTGATAGCACAAGCACTTGTTTTATTATTCAAATCTTGACCTAATAGAGCCAATCTAATGAAATGACTGAAATTCGGTCAGGACTTTCATTAACTCTTATCGTATGATTTGTTCTTAGGGTTGATCTGGCGTTTCCTCATAACATCTTTAATTTGGTCCGAATATGTTTGTCGACATTTTCCTTCCGTTCTTCTTATTTTGTGGTTATTTATGTTAGTATTTGTTTTTGTCTCATCCACTTTCTGCGCTTGTGTGATTAAGTAGACGGCAGAAGGCTGAAACTTCAGTTCTCAGATCCTAAAATGTTAGTGGAATTTCCCTGTTAGATATTTTTCTGGAAAGTAAATAATGTTGGTTAAACAAAAAAGGCTCTACAGTCCGTTGTGCATAAGGTATTGTTTACTTAATAAAGCCAACAAAGCAACAAGTGAACAAACAGATTTTTTAACGTTTGACAAAGTTATCATCTACGAAAGAATATTTTTTAGCATTCAGCTGTTATTTTATATATGCCTTTATACAAATATTGTTAAAAGGCTGTTTAGTATTCAAGCGTGTAGTCATTATACACAATTATATCGGCTCGGGGTCACAATCACAACTAAAATAACCGTACAGTTGTATGGAAGTTACTAATCTCTTCTTTTTTACCAAAATACTGACAGCCTATGAATGAAAAATATGTACTACTTTATGTTTAATATTTACAGAATCAAATGGTTCAGTACCAGATTTTACAGCCTAAAAATCTATACATTGATGGAGCAATGAGCATGTAACTTATTCTTCTCTGCATCATCACATGATGACTGACAAAAAAGGCCCAATAAGATTAAAACCGTTTAACATGCATGAAGAATAAATAAATAAATATTAGGGTATATTACTTCAGGCAAGATGAAAGAACTGGGAGAAAGTTTTGCCCAGCTGCAAATGATTATGGTAAAATGAACAAAAACTATCATTTGTGTAACTACCGTAGAAATATATTTATACAATATCCTTTGCATATGATAGAGTAGGTGTTAGTTTTGATTAGTTGTCCGTGGGGTTTGGGCATAGAATAGAAACTCCCCCTCTTTTCCCGTGGGTGTCGTAAGAGGCGACTAAGGGATATAGAAACAAGGAGAATGGGCAGCACTGTTCTCCTAAAGAACTGAAAGTAGACTGCGATCACCAACACGCTTGCCCAGTGTGATGACTAGGGCTAACACCTTAATGATGGCGCACCACAACACACGGCCCCCAAATTGATGACCGGCTGTAGTGGCGAAACTTGGGAGAAGCCTAGATCGAACAGTGGACCGCAATATTATAGGCTGAGTAGATTGATAGTTTTGCTTGGTTGTCCACAGTGTTATCGATTGGCAACAAATTCGATGTAGTGAACAGTTGGAGCACATTACTATTTAATAGATAGCAGCTTAATTTCATGTTAATTTGTTTCCGATATGCAATAGCCATAATTAAGTGATACATTGCAGTTTGATATATTACACGATGATATTCATGCTACATTTGTCATTTACATCTGTTCTGGTTTATAAGATGTTTGAAAGTGTTTTATAATTAATATTTCCGAATTATGAGGAGGAAAAGGAGATGTATGAAAGGAAGGAATATACGCATTGCGCCTATATTTATACCAAATAATTGGAATTTTCTGATATTATTTAAAAAAAAACGTATCCAAGGTGATGGTTACGGAATCTATATATATAAAACAAAGACGGGTTTGTTACAACACTTATAACTCGAGATCGGCTGGATCAATTTTCATGGTTTTTGTTTCGTTGGATTTGTCTCCGCCCTGAATAGCAGAATACATTTTAAAAACAATAAAAACTTGACGAATACATATTTATGAAAATGAATCATTTTCCATTTAATTAAGATCGTACCTGTCAAACATTTGTTTTCCTTTCAGGTTTTCCTCCTGTCATCCTGTCAAATACTGTGATTGACATTTATGCATGCGTTTAGAAATGTATTTTGTGTAATTATTTAAAAAGGGTGAATAAACCAAAGACATTGTAATGTATTCTACTAACCAATGTCTTTGGAATAAACTTATGTCTGTATTTTTTTAATCAATTAAAAAGGTTGAAAGGTGTAATAAGCAGATTTGAATAAAAAGGGCAGTATCCAAAGTAGTAGTCTATGATCTAAACTATTGTCAATCAATGTCTATGTCACGAAAGTTCAGCTACTGTTATATTTGTTTGTTTTGTGTGGTTTTGTGCGAGTACATATTCAGTATTAGTATTAGTAACAATGCCACGTCGTAGAAGATCTAATCTTTCCCAGCGAAGCCGTACTGCAGTAAATATGAGAGTTGCATAGTTGCATTGTTGAACGATTTATCTGCTGATGATTTCTATAAGCAATTCAGTCATTTTTCGCTGACACGTGTTTGAAGTACTTAATTTTTTTTTACTTCTCTTTCTGTACCTATGTATTATTTATCCTAATAAAATACTTTTTGATATCTAAGTATCTGTATTTTTATTTTGTTTCATTGTATTACGTTCATCAAAGCCTAAATTAGTTCAGCTAAAAGGTAACACGACATTCATTGACTGCTAGGCGGTACGAAGTTCGCCGGGTCAGCTAGTTAATAATAAAATTATGTAATCATTTTCTTAAAACGTATGCGTATAAAATCTAAATCGTTTATTATGGGATACTGACATGACAAAATGATTTTCTTGTTGCCATGATATAATTGGGAAAAGGAGATGATAATTCACAAATTTTATTAGAAGCATAACTGTCAATCATTTAAAAAATTTATGTTCATATAAAACAAACATGCTGTTGTTAGCTCATAGTGTTCCCTTTATATGCAAATAAAAAATAAAATATTAATTCAGTAGGGAGGATAATTAAAAATAAACGCCTGAACAATTTTAATTGTAATAAATTGCTTTTCAATTATAGACATACTTTGATTAAATATCAGACGAAATTGTAACGTAATCAAACTTTTTAAATTGGATAATATGGACGTATAAAATTAATTAATGTCAAAATTGTTTTATTGGAATATTTAATTCTCAGGTTGTTATTTTCATACACATTGTTGCACGGAAATATCTTTGGTAATTAGGTAAAGGCAAAAAACGAATGGACAATCAATTATTTTTGATAATTTTGTAGGCTTTGTAATATTGTTATCCACCGTTAGTCATTGGCCTTGCGTAGCCTTAACCTTATGTTTGTGTCAGTATCTACGTTTTAAATATTTTTTTATTATTTAAGCTTTGAGGGTTAACAAGATTACGAAAAAGATTACGTCAAAACTGTTAAGGTAACATGTAAGGGCATCGAATCTAATGTCATTGTTACATCATTAGTAATTTTAAATCCGATAAAACCCAATCTTAAGAGATAAAAATAACGTAATTATACAGCGAGAAACATTGGCTTTTAATTATTTAACAAAATTCCCACTTAACTTGAGTGTGCCAATAAATCGAGTAAATCAATTAACTCGCCTGCGTATTGACTTAAAACTAAGCGAACCCGTGCATTTCTAATGTCCATTCAATATTCTATCAATAAGTTACGGAGAGCCACTTAAGTGTATTGAGTCAAGACAAAGTCTGTGTTTGAATAGACACTTCATAGAGGTCAACTGAAATCAAAATCATAAATTTTGAAATGTTTTTTTCTTCTACTTCTTCTTCTATAAGTGCCTCTGATATAGACTTCCCTGCTCAAGACATAAAATGATTGAGTTGCTGAAGCTGAATGTTGTCTTAAGTTACGAAGATTGTCTCTATTTTGTTGTATTCTGAATCTTGTATCATTAAAATAAAATCCAATGACTTCCGTAATAACAAACACAACTTTCGCATCTTTCCTAATTTTAATATTATAAATCTGAAGAGTTCGCTTGTTTGATAAAACACGGTAATCTGAGGAAGTACCCACTAGTCAGATTTGAAAATAATTTCAGTCTTAGAAAGGCCATTTATCGAAGAAAGCTTTAAATAGGCTACCTTTTGTCTCGATTACCGCGGCACACGCGGGCGAAGCCGCGCGAAAATTCTTGTAATGAATACAAAAGGAAAAACATGTTTGAACCATATTTTAAAATTCACGAACATCATGGTTTTAGTCGTAATGGCGGCAATAAAAACAATTGTCCGTTTTTATAGTCCATTTTATGTCGTGACTCAATGGAACTTGTTCCTTGAAAGACGTTGGTTCATAATCCAGCTTTGTTCAAACGCAAAACAACTATGTCGATTTTTCTTTGGTTTACTTCGCTTTTTCAGTTGAGCGATCCTTTGCCAAGTTAGCTGCAATCTACTAAATTACTACGCTATTTTGTATAGGTTTTAAAATCTTGTAATGTACATAAATTAAGTCTTCAGCGTCACTTAGTTTTTTTTAAATATTTCCTTTATAAAATACAAAAAATACATTTATCGGAAATAGAATGTACTCAGGCGAGCTTAACCCACAAAAAAAAAAGAAAATATTCATTGAAATAATGAATATTCGTTTGAAACATAACGATTTGTGAATACCATTATTATATTATCACAACTGTAATAGCACCTATGATAAGAGCACACCTGTGGAAGGACGTCTAATTTGTACTGATATACCCCGAAAGAAGGGCAAAAAACTGAAAGCATAACATTAAATCGATAAAAAAACTGTCAAGCCAAACGTACTTGAATACAGATACAGAAGAATTAATTTCGCAGACGCTTACATTCGGCAAGAAAGTCTTCTGAGCAGGCCTAAAAGACAATTAATTCCGAATCCCGGCCTACTTTAGCGAAGTTACAAATCAGGGATCCTCCGGCACTTGCCTAATGTCGTTTGCCGGGATTCCACGAAAACTTTGCCCGTTCCAACGTCCCCGCGACAGACATAAGGTATTTGATGAATATTTAAACTTCGATAGTTAGCCCAGCCATTGTTTCTTGGAAATTATTATTGTGAATGACCCCCTTGCTCTAGTTTCATCGTTTTTTGGTCGAATAGTCCTAGGTCAGCTTGGAGCAATCAAAGTGCCTTCAGGCCTGACATACTTCGGGATAGTTGCCTTTGATGTCGTTAAACAGCTTTTGTTGGAAGTTAGGTCAGTTTTCTACGAGGAAATGAACCAAACTTTCTACATAACGTACAGTATCTGTCAAAAAAATTGTAATTACATTTAAAATGACAATAGATTGGAACTAATGGATGACTACTTGCGTCTCTTCTATATGAATATTAATTCTAATTAAAACCTCAATTATATTTCAATTTGTTCCTCACAAATCATTATTATCATGCTGCTAAGTACACATTGAGGACCTGTAATAATGAATTTCCAACATGAGGTCTTTGATCTTTGAATATTATTACATGGATTATTTTAATATAGTCTAGACAACAGGGTCGATAGAGCTTAGTATTCTCCATTAACTCTGGTTAATTGGATGAATATCATAAGTAATTGTATTACGTAGCCACTGATATTACAGATTAGAAAAGCCTTTAACATATCTTTGTGAACGTCACATTCAATTTCGTTATAGTCATAAACATGAGAAAACTTTTTAACTATTATCTTTTTATGTTGTAGTTAAGTACTAAAAATGTTCGAACTTAACTTTGTGAAAACATTTTTATGGGGTAGTAAATATAGTAAAAGAAAGCAAACACTAAGAAAATGATCAATAAATAATATATTAGAGCGGCGTTGCGATGCGACAGCTGAGAGGCGTCAAAGTAACTGAATAAAAACAGAAATCTGGTTCATTGATTGACGGAAAAAGCTGTGAATCTTCTATAAATAACTTGATTTAATTAAGATTATTAAAATAAAAAAAGACAACATGGGTATAATCATTATTATCAATAACGATCAATAGGTATTTTAAACTAAGTGAACCTCATTTTTTCAAGTTATAATTGATAGAATTGTTTACAAGAAAAAGTTCAAAAATTCTGATTTCGAACTAAAAGACACAAAAAGGGTAGGTAGCTCAATTGAGATTTGAACTTGGAGTAAAAAAATACTTGAATTTGTAAAAGAAACTGGACATTAGAAAAACAAACGGAATAGTTACACCTGGATTTGAACTTGCTGCAAGAAAAATCATTTCCAATCGTACAACCACTGAGCTGTTATCACGACAGCTGGTTTCCCAAAAAGTAATTCCACTCCTATCAGATTCAATCGTTATGCCAACCTATTTTTTGCAATGGTTACTTGGTTGTTTACACGTCAATAAGAGATTTTAGGAATTTAAAACTCCATTTCTCATTACCTGGATGTAACTCTGTGTTTGAACATAGCCTATTACCATCTCAGATTTTTTTTATGCCTTTCTTAATTTTTTACAGCAAAGTATTAGTTATTTTTTGCTGGATACATTTTGATAGGCGGCAAATAAATGTTGTTATTTACTATATTATTATACAGATAGATGGATTAATAAAGTACTTTAACACAAAGAGGTAGGTGTCAAGTATCTAATCATGAAGGAAGAACGCCTATCTGCTGTTAGGGGTTTTTTTTTCTATTTTAGTTTTTAGTTTTAGTTTGAGTTTTAGTTAGTATTTAGTCAGTAGGAGCACCTACAAAAGCATTTTTCAAATAAAAACTGCTAATGATATTTTGAAATAAGACCTTTTGAAGTCTTGAGAGGCAGTTAAGACATCTCTCGTTGGAACAGCCTCAGTGAATGTGTGTCAATTGCTTGTCTGGCTCGCACGTGTGTGTATACACCGTCGTATACATATTTCATCAGATTTGTTTTGTTTTCCGTTTTCCGCGACGTAGGTTATACTTTAGCGCATGAAATATGAGGGGAAATATACGTTTTTCTCTTGGTATGTTATTTCGTAAGTAGGCTGTTTACAGCAGTAGTTAAGACAGCGATTTACAAAGCACTGTTGGTCCGCTATTATGAGATGGATGTTATTGTTCTATTTATAGAATAATAAAGAATTATATATTTTAATACACTGTTTTTATTTGAATACGCAGCTAAACAAGATTTAGTTTTATCATTTAGTTTATTGGTAGGTTTTACTTATATTTACTTGTTATTAATAATTCTATTATACCTACATTATTATCAATGAAATATTTTTGTTTTGATAGATTAAAAATTAATTTCAGTAATCTAATTGGAAGCAGATTATCTTTTTGTAAAACTTTTATTAACAAAATGATTCTAATAAGTAAAATAAATATACAAAACGTTTCCTTTATACATAACTAGCTTCTGCCCGCGACTTCTTCTGTGTGGGTCGTCCCTCGAGAACTACTTAAGGAATCGGGTTAAAAGATAGCCTATGTTCTTTTCCATATCAGAGACTATGTGCTTGCCAAATTTCATTTAAATCCGTTTAGCCGTTTTTGCGTGATTGAGTAACAAACATCCAAACATCCATACTCTCACATTTATACTATTAGTAGGATAACTAAAATGTTTGTTCTCTTTATATTTGAGTATCATATTATGTCCCGAAACTAATTATGTGTATTAGCTCACAGCGACGCCTCCCTTTAGGGAATACTGGCGTCACGCGTCATGATAAACAAACAAAAATATTAATTAACAACCCCTTTTTGTCCTTGAGTAAGTGACGTCATATTATCACCAGTGGGAGTTATGAGGTTGCCTGCCATAAAACAGTTTTTTTACTTTTTTCATTAAAAATCGCATTCAAATGGCTTACTTTATGGAAAACACTGGTAAGTAAAAAAGTGACTCGTAACTAAGTTTAGGCTGCTGGTTTTGACTGATAACAAAGTTAAGCCGGGTTCGCCACGGTTGGTCCGTGGATGGGTGACCATTTATTTACAAACCAATACCCCTACGTGCTTCGGAAAGCATTCGCACTTGGCTTAGTTAAGCCAATTCTGATAAGCCTTACCATGGGTGGGATACTTAATGTGTTACCCAGAAATGTGTTGTGGAGGTTAGACAGCAGTCGCTCCATGTAAGATATGGTATTCAGCAGAAACCTCTAAGATTAAAAACCGAACCCAACGTAACTTGAAAAAATGCTAGGCAGAAAATAAGTAAGGCATTTAATAGCGCACCTAGAGTCATTAGTTTTTAAAGTTAACGTTTCTAAAGCGCCTATTTTAGGTTTACTGGAAAAAAAATGATTTTTTATTTTTATTTTGAATTATCTTTAATTATGGGGTTTGTGACATGTGGAATAAAATTTTTTAATTATAATAATAATTATCTAATAAAAAATCGTTTTTTCAGACCAGAGATCCATAGCATAATAAATAAACACAACATTTCAAAAAACTATTTACATTATTTATCTAAAAACCGTCTGTGAACCGCCATTATAGTTTACGTTTTTGCTTACCCCATCAATATTATTTATAACAGACTGTAAACAACATTCAAATGTAAATTTTAATTAAATAAACGTGCTTCTAACATTATCACCCAAGGATAACACTAAGTACTCTTAAGTTCTTGAACATGAGACCCGAAATTTCTAATCCTATTTCTAACGACCTCACTGCTTAAAATGCTCCAACTGTTGTTGAACAATCATTTCGATCGGTGATACGATCTATTTTATGTATTATTCTTCTTTAGAATATCCTACAGACATTTTTTTCTTTTGAGTCTATAGGCAGTTTAAATTGCAAATATTCAAAGCTATCTATAGTCATATTTTTCTAACTGTTGCCAGCAGCCCAGCATCTAATTTATAAATACTTACTTACTACATAGTGAATGAAAAAAAAACCAGATACCTGCGAGTCGGACTAGCACACCGAGGGATCTGTACTAAGACCATATTTATTTTCATGTTTTTCATATATCATTTAAATGATTCATTGTAAAACGATATATTTTTTTAAAGCTTTGTAGTTTCTTGTCAGTTCTTCTCCATAGGAATGATCCTTTGAAACTGCGCACCTAGAGTCATTTAGTTTTAAAGTTAACGTTCCTATAGCGCCTATTTTAGGTTTAATAGAAATAAAAACATTTTGATTTTTTAATCACAAATGTTTAGTTTTCAGTCTTTTCTTTGTACTTGTAATAAAGAACAATATTTCTTTCCAAATTTCAAACTTCTAGATCAACGAGAAGTACAAAAAATATTTATTCACTTGAGAAAGTTGAAATATTCTTTTTGCGGTATAAACGATTATATATTTTTTTACGTGTACTCAGATGTTTGAATTTTACAGCTTCAGGAGATTGTGGATTTAAATGTATGGATGAAATTTATTCAAAGTGTTTTGAAAGACAGAGAACGCACAGACAAACGGACAACGATGTGCGAAGGGGTTCCGTTTCTTCCTTTTTTGGTAGTACCCTAAAGATACCTTTTTTATATTTTTTTGTTATCTTTAAGAGTATGTTTTTTAAGCTCAGGTTTCGTAACTATTGTGTGCAGTAAACGTACAACGTGAAATGCGCTGAGCCAGATAGTTCCTGCCTTGCTCGGCTTGTATGCTCGGCACATACTTATCTCCGTACCGGGTTCTTTACTAGAAGCGAAAAATTCACGTTAAAATCTGCTTTGAAGTCTATTTTGGTAGACCTATATACATATATATGTACAATAAATGACGCATTTTTTTCAAAAGTAAAAGCTTCAACAGCTAAAAGTTGTTATGTCCAGATTGAGCGATTAAAACAGTTTGTTAAATATTTCTATGGAGTATATAGTTATATACTTATCAACCTAGTCTTGAAGAAGATTGTATTTTAGCAAAAGGACATTAGAAAATATTTTTTAAGGAAACCGTAAAACTTACTTTTAAAATTAAAATCTGAGCCAGTTCGGCAAAAATACCTACATCATAGTACGAATAATTAATAATAGTATAAGGTGAGTGAAAATTCTCTAGAATTATTAAGAGGAATTGCGGGTGTATTTTTTGCCATACAAACACTCTCGACTGTTTTCTCCGTGATTTATGAACTTAGAGCTAGATTCTAGCCTCAATTATTTTTCCTTTCTGTTGAAAAGTTGTATTTAAGAAAACTAGAACCTTCCAAAAATAATTTGAATGCTCATTTTGATCGCAGCTTTCAGAGAATTTAGTAAGTAACTTATAGAGAAAATATAAAAATATTGTCACTATATGAAATATCTTTTAATTTGGTCCAAAATGGGAGAAGTAAATAGTCGAGAGCCAAAATTAGTTTTTTTTCGTGGGATATTTATTCGAATGTTCAGTTGTCCTTATCACATATACATGTTTAGAGTGCGACAGCGATAGTTTCTTCAAATACGTAATAGTCAAAGTCTCTCCGCCTGCCTTTCTACATAATTTGTTATAGTTATCCAAAGAAATTAAACACGTGCACCAACAATGAAGCAGTATATTCATTAGTGTATTAACAGTTAAACAGTACATTCATTAAGTGATAAATCTGACAACGTAGCAGTAAGTCTGGCAACGGTTGAAAATTCTGCTCGAGCATTCAGCGACAAATGTTGCTTAGACAAACTTAAATACAAAGACAAAAGACAACATTGAATGAAGATCGCTACGTTATTTGCTTCTCTATCACATCACGTTTCAGAATTGTGGCCGCAAAAACCGAGAACAAAAAAAACACAATGGATTTTGTTAAATCTGAAGACCTTTTCGGTGGTTAATAAACAGCAAATACATAGCAAATAAAAAGGTATTTAAGTACTAACGATATCGTTTATGTGAATACAACGAACTTCAGAGCGTTCTTTCACATCATAAAGGTGAACAACGTTTAATATTTTTATTTTTAAAGTCAACAACGAACCGACTCTCGAGCCAATATTAACCGAGTTAAGGTTAACTTATATTGACTTTAGCTGAGAATCGCTCACTTAATGGCTTAATTCCAGCAGCTTAGGGCAAACTGGACGATCAATTAGCTGTCTTTATCTATGAGATAGGTAAATTAACTGAAATGTAATTTAATGCAAGTTTCATCACACAGCTTATTACTATCTTGATTAATATAACTCAATTAGTACAGTTGGAAGTGATTGCATCTGCTTTTGTTTCCGTCTACCTTCCGCGATAAATGGGCTATCCACTGAAATAAATTTTTAAATTGGTCTTGCAGTTCCCGAGATAAGCGTGTTCAATCAAATCTTATCAAACTCTTCAGCTATAAAATATTACATGAGTATAAATATATCTGCAGATGGATTTCCCCTACTAAATAAATAATAGAGATATAATATTTATCCTTAAAAATGTGTCAAATCTTAGATAATATCTAGTCCGGGTCATTGCCACATCGAAAGTGCTGTTGCTGTAGAACTTTGATCAGCAACTAACAAAGTCGACCCACCGTTGCAAGGGATTCAGGCACTTAGATATTAACAATCAGGAAGCCCCTCCCTCTCATCACTTTAGCTTCGTGTATATAACAATGAACAATACTAATGTAAGAAATTTGTGCTCGTATATTTAAGAACGTAACCAAATAAATCAGCAATAAGTGCAGCATTTGTCTTGATATTAAGACCGCTAGGGAAATTCATCCGCAGCTATGTTGCCAAGAATTCACACCACAATGTCACTTGTAGTTAATGGGGGAAGGAAATTAGTCTCGTATTCATTAATGGAGGGGATCGTGACTAAGTGTAAGCCGTGCGGTTTGACCGTTAATAAAGGTTAAGTCGTGCTAGCCGCGGTTGGTCAGTGGATAGGTGACATACCAAGACCTCTCCGTACCTCGGAAAGCAAGTTAAGCCTTTTGTCTCAACTGTCATACAGCTTTCTTTGACATTCGTTAAGTTGTTATCATTCTATCAACTATACAGGATTATTTTTTATGGAGTGCGTTTATTCTACAAGGTAATCAGGTGCATAAAACTGAACATCTTTTCCCAAGGAAATTAGGTCGAAATCTTATAATTTAAAATCTGCTTTTCATACAAATATAAGTCACGTGACCTGTCACTTTGTATGAAAATTTCATTTTCAATTTTAAGATTTCGACCCATGTTCCTTGGGGAAAGTGGATCAGTTTTATGTAGGTACCTGATTACCTAGTAGAATATACGCACTCCATAAAAAATAATCCTGTCTAAAAACTATGGAATACGGTATTACTCAGTAAAATGGGTTGTAGAGGTCAGAAAGGCAGTCACTCCATGTACACTACGGTGTATAGCTAAATCCGGAAGACTGGAAGCCGACTCCAATACAGCTTAGGAAAAGGCTAGATGACTTATAATGGCTTCAGGTTACGTAAAACTAGACTCGCTGCTCCACAACAGTCCACGCAGTGCACGATGAACACGACCACGTTAGTCCGAGCGCTTTTCAGCGTTTATTTGTTTCATGCGTAACATGGCCGAGATTTATAGCGGATGTTATCACGTGCGGTACAGACGTACCGCACCGTTCGCTTCAGAGGTGCAGTACCTTTATTGATGGATAATAATAATTCCTTTATTTTTAGACCATAGTACTTAAAAATTAGAAAAAGCACGTGTACCGTTTTTGTGCACGGACTATTATTCTTACGTTAAAATTAAACGAAATTAGGTACGTAAACGTTTATATCTGGCAATGGTTAAGTTTCTGAAGTTGGCTGAAACCAGAAGACAAATATTCGTTTGAAATTTAAACAATAGGTTGCTACGTTATTTTAATAATGAAGACAAAGATAAAAGTAAACATTACCAACACAATTTTATTTGCAAACCTTCAAGAGAAAGCAATGCGGGTATTAAATTATTTCAAAGTCAGTAAAAGCTAAATATAACTTTTATCATACGGCAACGTATAAATAAAAAAGATGAACGACCTTTACTGGGATAGTGATGTACCTCCATATTTCAGAGGTCCAATACAGACGGGCATTAAAAGTGTGACGTCAGCAACGCCGCTCCACGCAACATATGGGCGATATGTCAAACACGCCATTTTGGTATCGGTAAATATTTAACGAAGAAATATACACTGACGGAATTGTAAGCCGATATTTTTGTAATCTCTAAGTGTACGCAGCAATGTATATTCATTGTTTGATTATACAATTGAGGGTTTGATTTAAATTCATTTTTCAAGAATATCAATCAGATGAGTTTTTCCTGGATTACTAGCTTATTCATGATTTACGGTTATGTAGGAAGAGTGATTAGCTAGAGCTAATTTGGAGTTTGAATGTTGCGATTATATCCATTTTAATATAGGAAAAAATGTCTGGCTTATATTTTTAGCAATGGCGCATGTAGTGGATTCCTGTGAATTTCCTTCTTGAAAACAAAAAAAAATATAACTTTAACTTAATTTGTGACTTCTATTTTTCGTGTCAATGATCCTTGACTTCTATCGGAACAAAAAGTGGCCACCCAAATGGCAAGGTCGTTGACTTCCATCACGTCTTGGAGAGTGTAAGTGGTAGAGGAAGAGGGACAGGGCACAAAAAACCCGAGATTAAAACGTTACTTTCAGTCATTTTTTTAACAAGTAATAAAATACAGCCATTACTACATATACAATAAAAATGACCAAAGTTATTTTGTATTTGTCGTGTATGTATTAACTATAAGCATACAACACTGAACATGTTATCTAATCCCTGGAGTGTAACTAAGGGATTACACCTAAGGGACCATACCGATATATATATTATTATTGGTATTAAGTAGCGCCTTTGAATTAAATATTAATCCTAGTACTGCTAGTTATACTCACGGAAAATTTCTTCTGCATGCATATTAATGATCAAAATCAATTAATAAGTCGTTAATTTTGCATTGGTCTCTTTGTAACCCAGTATTAGATTAAAAATGCATTCCATATTGTAGAACATCATCTTCTTCGTCTGTCCTGCATAACCCACTGCTGACCTCCTTTTGTTTACGCCGTTCTCCTTTTTCTTCCTTGCTAGCCACAGTCATCTTACTCCTGCCATCTTGGAAGACACCGACCCATCTCACCCTTGTTAAATAAATCATAATATATTAAGATGTTAACAGTTTAAACTCGAATAAAAGATACCTAACATATTTACTGCCGTGGGGTTTCGGCATACAATATAACCCCCCCCTCTCTCCACGTGGGTGTCGTAGGCAACTAAGGGAATAGATACAAGGAGAATGGGCAGCAGCGTTCTCCTAAAGAACTAAAAGTAAACTGCGGTCACCAAAACGCTTGCCCAGAGTGGTGACTAGGGCAAACACCTTTTTGAGAGAGGCCTATGTCCAGCAGTGGACTGCGATAGGCTGAGTTGATTGAATGATTGATTTTTACGCAAATATTAATTTATATTGCCAAAACAAAAGCAACCTTATTATAATGAAACATTTTCGATTCCCTCTCATATTTTTCGTTAATCCTATAAACCCGACATAATAATTATTCACATTACAGGACTTAAAACTGATTTTTCCCCGCGTTGTAGAGTAGTTTCGCTTATTTTTTGTTAACAACCCATTCACACCCGCATTTGCTTTTAAAGTTTTTTAGTGCAATTCGTTTTTCCTTGTAAAATGGATCCGACTCGAAAGACCAAAATTGTTTTATATAAAAGAAGTAGTAATTTAACTATCCTGATATCACTTCTTTTATCACATAATATTCTGAAGGTACAAAACATGTTAAAATAGGTTCTGGACATGACAGTTTCTTTAGATGTTCGTATTATAAAGATTACATTGTATTTGTGTGCATGAATCGAATAATTTGTTTTCAATGTCGCGTTACTCAGTATTCTCGGAAATATCGTTCATAATTTAAATTATTGCATCATTTTGTTTTTCAGTGGTTATCCCCAGTAACGAAGACACCCGGTCCTTTGAAAGACTTACGTGTGGACACAGGTCCAATACGCAGCAGCCAGTTGAGAACTTCACTCTACAGTGGCCATCTACCAGAGGCCAATTAATGTATTATTATTATATTTTTAATAATGCGTTAAACCAGAAACGTAAATAGAATGAGTTCCTTGGTAATATTAAGTTAATAATATTTATTTATTCGTATGGAAAACCAAGAGCTACAAAAAATTGTATTAAGTTTGTGGTAAAACTGATAAAATTAATAATGATAAAAAAATTTAGTACCTGGGTTGCAAAATATTAGCAAAATTTATTGTTTTTATTTAATTACCTGTGTATAGTTTTTTTAAAAAGGAAAGCACTAATTGGTGTAGATCTTATTGCGAGACAAGTTCTAAAATAAGTAATAAAATACAAAAACAAAACCTTAAAACCCTGTAAACACGTACTAAATATTCATTCAGCTCAACACAAAAATAAACGCTGTGTCCGAACAATCACATGAGATTGGCAATAATCCAGCAACTCTAAACCTAGGGCGGGAGTGAAATATTTCCTTTAATAGCATACACTATAATTGTGCATTCCTTCCGTCTGCCAAAGACTAGGTTTTCGAAGACGGTAAACTATTTATAAATCTCCTTTCAATCTATAGATAACTGGAATATCGTGCTTGTTTTTTATATTATTTTATTCTTATTTTTCATATCCTATTGTTGTCCTACTATTATGCATAAGTAAGCAAAAGCCTCACCAACCAACCTTTTTAATCTTAAGTGAAAAAAAAATGTTCTAAGAATAATTTATTTTTGGTAGGTACTATTAGGATTTTTGGATTACGGTTTAATGTCTTTTTTGCTAAAGCGTTTAAGTTCGTTTGTTGTAGCAAGCAATTGACAATTAAATATTCTAACCTAATTTGGTCTGTAATCAACTACCTACAAAATTTGAACTTAATAATATATGCTTCCTTCCCCAGCGGTGGGAAAGATACATAATTATGTTTTTAATTAAGTATTTATGTATTATGAATCTCCGGCAGGACTCAAATTTTTCTTTCTTTTTGTAATTAATTTACAAGTTCCAGCTACTAAATTACTCTGAATTAACCTATTTGTTAAACAAGTCGGTAAAACCAACCAAAGATTGGGTTGCTAAGATGTCGCACACATCGCCCCAAGACGTGGAGAAATTTAAAGTGTCTGGAAAGAGACCACTGTATCTTTGTTGTCAAAGCAATTGGTGCGTCAAACCCGTTGTCGCGAGTCCTGCCTGAGGTTTTTATGTCACATCTGTTCATACTTTCTTCTTCATCTATACTATGACACAATTTAAAACTGTCCGTTGGTTGTTCTCGAGGACTTTTATTGCGGGCAATGTTTATATGTCTGCTTCTTATTATTTTCAATGTACTATGTCGAGTAGTTTTCGCTCTAAATGCTACACATTGTTTTGCTTTTATTATTGTTACGTGTTGTTTCTATCTATGAAAATAAGCTGTTTGTTCCTGAAATTAATAAATGCGTTGTTTTGTCGAGCTGTGTATTAAAATATTTCATAGTTATTTATTTGAACCCACGTATATTTTTTAAGCAAAGAATTGGCTTTTTATGTATGTCACTTAAAGAAATACATTTCCATTACGAAATACTTGCATGAAAAAAGAAATTAAAAATAACGTAAAAAAAAAACAAAGTTAGAATAGAAAAAAAAACAAACATAATATATGATTCAATGAAGCATAAAAGCCTTACAAAGCATTAAACACACATAATATTTCGTATGCGCCACTGAACTTACAAAAAATCTCTTATCGTTCGGTACAAAGACATAAAAGGCATCGGATTCATTTATTGAACAAAAGCAACAGCAGTCTTACAATTGAATTAATTTAAATAAAAATTCAACGCCAAACTAGTAAAAATTTAGCAGACATTTGGTTCAAGATTCTTGACAAATGTTTGTCAACGTTTTGATTACAGCTAGATCCTAGGGAGAGAGGAAACTGGTGGGTATTACGCTGAGGGACCGTAAACGAAATAAGTGGCTTAGGCGTCTAAGCAAAGTCACAGACGTAAGCTAAAGTGGGAGTGAGCAGGACACGTCGCCAGGAAAGAGGGCTCGTGGTGCAAAGCGATGGTCGAGTGGAGACCGTGGGAATAGAGAAGCGCCCCAAAGGTAGACCACAGATGCGTGTGTGCGATAACGTAAAGAGAACGGCAGGAGTAAAATGGGTTGAAATTGCACAAGATCGAAAGAAATGGCATAAATTGAAGGAGACCTACACCCATGCGGTAGAGAAGGGCTGAGAAGAAGAAGAAGAAGAAGAAGTTCCTAGGGACACTACACTACTATTACATCGAATGACTGCACGGATAGCCGAGATATATGTCACCACGGTAATAAACAATGTGCATGACAAGCATTGTGTCTTGTCAATATTTAAGGTTTTTTTATAATAAGCAATACTTAATCATTAAGTCCTTACCATTTACGTGGTAAGTATTGCAGATCTCCCACTTGTTGTTTCATAATTATAATTTACCTTATATATTTACATAATCCATTATGTTGAATCCAGGGTGATTGATATTGATGTATTCAGAATTTTTATTTGTTATAGTTTGTTATATAAATATCTGTTCCTCGCGCCTTAATTATTCCAGATTATTGGGATTTTGTTTGTATAAAACTAATGCCTCGAGGGCATTTATTCATTTATCATTTTTAATGCGAAAACATTGTATAAACTTGACGGAGAAAAATCGTAACTTTTATACACAAGAGACCTTTTTATCCTAAATTAAATGGCTAAAACTTAATAAGCTTTTATTCGTAAAAGATATAACGAGTGTTATTCTAATAAACAATTAAGTTTTGTGTTTTAAATTTCAGGCTTGACTAGAGTAATTTAATGTTTTGATATTACCTGAAAAGGTCTACTCAAAATAAATGATTTTATTTGATTTGATTCGAGTTAAAATGTGTTTTTAGAAGAAAGGCCTTAGTATTATTTGAAACAAATGTTTATTAATTGGATTCCAAAGTGTTAAAACAATATCGTACAATGGACTATCCGTTGCACAATTACCTACACATCGATTTTTTATTTTTAAATCTTCAAGGATAATTTAGTTTCGATTGTATGAATTAGTATGTAATAAAATCAATACTTTTAAAAGCAAATTACTGAATAAAAAACATTAATTTAATTTTAGATATAAGTGCAACATATTAATTATTTTCTTCCAAATTAAATAATATTTAGTACAAAATATCTCAAAAACGAATAACTGACATTATTTTATCAATGTTTCATTACCTCCATTTATTTTATGCTCAACAAACAAATATTCATTTAACTAATCCATTATTATAAAACTCAACAAACAGTTTCCCGGAAACGTTGAATATTTATCAAAACGTTGCGTCCACGGAAATAGTTCGTAAAACTATAAAAATGGCCGCATAAAACGGAGGTACCCTATATTTTCAGACATTGCCCTATTGACATGCAAATGAAAGGTGAATGGTGATTTATTTATTAGACAAACAATTTGAGTATGAAATTATCATAATTATTAAGGTAACGGTAATAAAGATTTGTGAATCTAATATATAAATAAAGTGCAAGTACCACTTCATGATATTATTATTTTGATAACATTTTCACAAACTTCAAACTACTAATTATTGTAAATTATAATGTGATTACGTGTAAATTCGAACATACTCGACAGAAAGCCGAGTGGTATAGGTCGCCAGCCAATTACCTCTCTGCGCATTGCTGCGGGTTCGATCCCCGCACCGGGCAAGCATTTGTTAAATCCACTAATGCTTGTTCAAACTCTAGATGTTCTTTGTAGGCATGTAATTCAATGTTTCTAAATGTCCCCGCGATACAAGGATAAGGAATAATAAATTTATTCTATATAAAAAAAAAAACTGGTGAGAAATATTCTAAAAAAAAATATATAGAGATAAATGGTATTTTCATTTCTTATTTTATAGGTTATTATTTCCTGCAATGATGTAAAATATAGTAATGAAATTCTATTTATTTCATTACTGTATTTTACATCATTTTAACTTTTTATTCGTAACACTAGAATATAACTCCTAAAAGTATTATGTAGCTTGTATCATTCTGCTCTTGGGCGCGTTTACCTCAATTTTCTTCACTTATTGCAACACCGAGCTATTTCTATCCAATTTTAAAAGAATGCTTTCATTTTGTCTCTGTCTCCGTCGTGGTTACCGACCCGTCTTATTGTATCAGACGATTCTGTTTGCTGGTTTTCATCTGATATTAGTCGAAGAGCCAAATGCATTAGTTATTATTTGAGGAAATTTATTTTATTTTTTATGCCCCGTTCCTACGATCCTGCATGTGTGGGATCGTAGAACGGGGCATAAAAATAAAAAATATTTTCTTGTACTTGTACACCAAAGACTTCTGTGAAGAGTCTGGTCTTCACAAGGTTAATAAATAATTAATTTACCTAAGAATAGTCTATAATATAATCGAATCGCTGAAATATATTATGACTACGCGCATATAACTTCTGAACGCCTTTCCTAAATTGGATAAAACTTTTTTTTTTGTGTTCGTTACTGTCAGAAGAAGGTTTGTATGAAGAAATCTAGAATATACAGAGTGTGTTAGTGAATGAGACTGAAGAGTGTAATACATGATCACTCGCAGTTTTAATCGCGGGCCACTGCTATTTAATTTGTATTACATTTGTTTTTTACTTATCTGAAAAATGTTCGAGTATTCTTGAAGATTGGACTAGATTATATATGTCGTCATTACAACAATTCTCCTAGTATTTAATGTATGCTTTGTATTTCGCAAGAAATTTCTCCTAAAATTCAGATGTGACTTTTTAGTGAGAGTTTTATACCCACAGACAAATTAACGAAAACAGTAGTATTTTTTATCTATTTACTATTTTAATTTAAAAATAAATAAAAAGTCAAAACGAAAAACACCTACTCAATTATAAGTTAGTAAGTTCGTCAGAGGATGAAAGCTGTCGGATGCTTGTCAACCCAAGATTTGTAAAGTACTTAAAATAGGTATGTTTATCTTGAAATTGGTAGACATGATTCAAGATTCAAGATTCAAGATTCTTTATTTGTAAAAACATGAGTACACATATGATTATATGATTTTAACAATAACTGTTTCTAAGCTACATTGTTTGAATTAGTTATTGAGGCCCTAAAAGAAATTACTTTTAACTAATATTTCTGAAACAATAAAAGTATAAAACTAAATGTCAATTACAATAGAGTCGCGCAACTTGTCATTTTAGGTGCTGGCCAGACAGAAAAGACGCAAGACAAGGGCGGGGCGCGGACCCGTCGCAGACAGGGCGCCGTCACGACTTTTTAAAATATATAGAAAAGACACGGACCCGTCGCAGGCAGGGCGCCACGACTTTTTATGGCGCGCACTAGAAGCTTTTCCCGGCATTCAACCGTCCGATTTTGATACGACAACATGTCTTCTTCTGAAGATGTACTAGCACTGGTGCATCTCGCTAATATACAGAGGGTTTTTCTCAATTAATTCACAAAACTGAATATTATAAGCTAGGTCGTCACGCATTTTTATGAAAAAAATTATAACAGCTCAAAACATGACGCAACCATTCAGTCTCAAGATGGTATGCGTGACTGTGCCTGTGCGACGCGAGCGAGCGAGCGAGACCCTCCCGGCAGGCATGCCACCCCGCGCCCTGTCCTCGCACCCACCGCGTCCGTGCCCCGTCTCTCCTGTGTGTTTTGAACAAAAGGCGCAGACGTAAAAGCGTTGCGCCCGCGCCCCGTCTTTTCTGTATGTTTTGCGACGCGACGCTTCTATACATTTTGTATGAAAGGGACGCGGAAGAGACAAATGTCCGCGCCCCGTCTGCGTCTTACGTCTTTTCTGTGTGTCCTGCGCCTTACGTTTCGAAAGTGTCTGAAAAGGCCTACTTGAAATAGTAACATTTTGATTTGATTTGAATAATGTTGGTTATTTCTTTTTAATGGGTCAGTTAAATAAAGTAGGAACTGTTTTCTTTTGATTTTCTTTGAAAACCGCCACATGGTGACTTATTTTAAATAAATGATTTTTATACTACATTATGTTTTGTTAGGACCCAGTTCGTATTATATTCTGTTTGGTAATCAAGCAAGGCATAGAGCTCAAGTCTATATCTCCCAAAACCTTGTGTAGAAATATAAAGACGTATCTATTAAAAAAATAAAAAAAACAGATATATGAAAAACAGATATTGATATCATAGTCAATATGATATGAGTTGTTTCTTCATTATCTACCTATATTGTCTTCTTCAATTTAGGTTGAAATCTACTGCTGATACTAATTCGGTAACACTCTCTACTCTGTCATTTTTTTTCTTTTTATAATACAGAACAGATAAAAATGCCGTTATTTGTAAAAAAAGTAGTGTAATTATATAGCATTATAAAATCATTTGGTGTTTGCCTAAACTGCAGTGCCCTTTGCGTATATCTTATGAAGAATTGCTATATTTAGCGAAGTTAATTTAGCTGCTGAGCTCGGTACCAACTACCTCCAACGAGTTAATATTAACGGGCTTGAAAACGACTTTAAAAAGAGTCGTGTATAATCTTATGGCAGCTTTTTAGCTTAATATGGAATATAGAACTGACATTTTTCTCAGGCTAAGAGGCAATATGTCGAGTTGGTTATTAGATACTTGTTTAATATTTTTAGACGTAGAAAGTAAATTATCATTTGTTTGGTAAGTTAAGGTGACCGGTGACCGACGTAGTGTGCAAATATAGTGTGATATAAAGTAAAACCGCAACGTAAGTACCTAGTCTACGTTTTTTTTTAATATACTTGAATTACAAGTTTTCAATTAATAATCATGATTGCTTAACATCTTTGTGTGTATTGCCTTTTACGTAATTTTTTGAGAGTTTTTTTTTTATAAGCAGTCTGTTTTACTTCCATCTTTTTCAAATAATTTAATTGAACCTACATTACTACTATACGGACCCGTGATACGGACTATATTTTTGCAGTTTTGCTCAAACATCACAGTATAAACATTCATTCATTAAACTTATACTATATTTCTATTTTCAGACCATCAGAATATTTAAACAAGAACATGAAACTGCATAATTTTCTTCGTTTTATAACTTTGCAGTTATTTGAGCTAGAAAGATCCATAAAAGTCTTATATAAAGGTCGACGACCTATGTTATTAGTTGGCAATGAACTCAAAAGACGATAGTACCAGTTTGTTCTGTTGCCACAGAAAATGTTCTTTTCAATTCACTCAGTTCATATTTTATAAATAAAATAATGTTCTAATATTTTGTCATGATTACTAGAACAAAATTCACAGCAATGTATGTTTTACGACAAACTGTAAAGCATAAAAAAAATCTGAAATACTTAAATTTGATGTTAATTTTAAGTAAAACACTAAAAGAGGGTATGCATTATTTACGGACTTAAATAATCTTCAGGACCATCTTTTACAATAGAAAAAGGAGTAAAACAGGGTGATCCTTTTTCTCCAAAGTTGTTTACTTCGACACTCGAAGATGTGTTTAAGACCCTAACAACATCTTGGACAAACAAAGCCATTGAAGTTGGCGGCCGAAGATTGACAAATCTTCGCTTCGCCGATGATATTGTCTTGTTTGCTCCTACCGCTGCAGAACTAGAAGCAATGCTGCGCGAGCTAAACGACGCAAGCCTTAAGGTTGGTTTTTCTGTGAATAGGTCAAAAACTCAAGTAATGACAAATGGTCGAAAGCAAATTATCGAGGTGGACGGGCAAGTCATACAACATGTCGACGAATACATCTACTTAGGCCAGCTAGTGAGCTTCGAAAACAGGCAAGGCAAAGAAATCGATCGCCGTATCGATAACGCCTGGAAGTGCTACTGGTCCATGAAGGATTTAATGAAAGGTGGTAACCTTCCGCTTTCCTTAAAGCGCAAACTCGTCGACATGTGTATCTTGCCCGTCCTTACCTACGGCTGTCAAACCTGGTCGCTCACCGAACAACAGAAGACCAAACTTAAGGTTTGCCAAAGAGCGATGGAGCGTAGTATTTTAGGAGTCAAAAGAACCGATCGCGTGCGAAACACCACCCTCCGCTCCAAAACGCAAATTAAAGATATAGGTATCCAAACAGCCAATTTAAAGTGGAGCTGGGCTGGACACATTAGCAGAATGGGTCCGGATAGATGGGCGAAAATTTCAACCGAGTGGGTACCTAGAACTGGAGCTCGTAGACGGGGTAGGCCAAAAAGACGCTGGCGAGATGACATCATTCGCTTTTTGCCGGATTGGTGGGAAATGGCTCAAGACCGAGTGGCCTGGAGCAGGTTGGGGGAGACCTTTGCCCAACAGTGGGACACCTAAAAGGTTATATAAAAAAAAAATAAAAAAAAATCTTATTTCTGAACAGTACTCTTGAAAATGCTTTATTTTTATCATTTAATTTAATCCCATACAGAAATAAAATCGGTCACCGGTGGCCAACGTGAGGTTCAAGTAGCAATTTTTACAATGCTCTTGTTTAAAAAATCGTATTGTTTAAATTGCCCAAAGTCTTGTTACCAATAGACTGATTTGTTTGAAGTCGGTGCGCGTACCATTGGGTAAACGACCGACACCTAAACAACCAAAAAGATGAAGATTGGTAGATATAATAAAATTTTGCTGTGAAACACGACCGCAGATAGAACAATCGATGACCGCCTATCGAATAACCTGAATGTCAGCCATTATCCTAACTATACTTCACAGTCCTACATGATACATGCACGTTGTAAATCTAGAAGAACCATAAAAACTAGCCATAAATCGAGAGATCGGCAACGATGCGAAAATCGCTTCGTAGTTCTGCTGATTTATAAATCATACCTCTATTTTGAAAATGAAAATGCTCGCGATGATATCTTGTTATGACCTAGTTCAATAGTTAAGAGGATTGAGAGCTTCGAAAATTTTTTAATCAAATTTTGATTGCGGCCATTGAACTCTGAAGCTAAAAATGTTGTAGCCATAATCAAAATATTTTTATTTCAAGTAGTCTTTTGAAACGTTAAAGGGTTGTTTGTAGCTGCACGCTCACAAAATGTAATTCTTTAAATGACAAGAAACTCCATAAAGGCTCCATGTAGGCCGGTGTGTGTGTGGATTTAAACGTCTGGAGATATGGAGATCACGACCAACAGGAAAATATAAGGAACGATGATAATCTCTTTATTTCGATGAAGGAATTTACATTCCTTTTTTTTCCCACTCTTGGGCAAAGGTCTCCCCCAACCTGCTCCAGGCCCCTCGGTCTTGAGCCGTTTCCCATCAATCCGGCAAAAAGCGAATGATGTCATCTCGCCAGCGTCTTTTTGGCCTACCCCGTTTACGAGCTCCAGTTCCAGATACCCACTCGGTTGAAATTGTCGCCCATCTATCCGGACCCATTCGGCTAATGTGTCAGCCCAGCTCCACTTTAACTTGGCTGTTTGGATACCTATATCTTTAATTTACCTTCATCTCATTTAAATTCCACTGCTCGGCAGAACTTATTACCATCATCATTATAAAAAATACTCAAGATAAAACCCGAAACACGCTTTCATCATTAATATTGCAGTGTGCACCAACCCTTAAAACATCTGCATAACGCAAGAACCATGGCATACTGCACCGACGAAGGCGTAAATTAAATAACGAAGTCAGTGAGCATGCATTACCGATTTCTGGGTGTCCATGCTTGAACGAGCCGTATCGGTTTTGCTTCGTGTATCGTCGCTATTCTGCAGTACCCGTAATATACTGAAAATTTAGTACTGCAATTCATTGGAAACTTTAAAATTAACTTTTGTTAATTTGTAAGTTCGGTGAATATGAAAAAGCCTTCTTTGGGACAAAAATTCTTTGGGAAAAAGGTTGTCACTTGTTTTGCGGTCACTAAAGAATTTACAAGGTAAAAATAAAGCCAGAAAAACATCCAACTTAAATATTATTAAATTGCTTTTGATAAATAATTATTTAATTATTATAAAAATAAATAAATAAAGGTAAATATTTAGCCAATTTCAAAATTCATCTTGCAGCAATAGTCCATTTGTAATATAAAATTCAATTACTGAAAACATATCAAAAAGACATAACTTATATTTGCAGTATCAAAAATTCGTACAATTTTTCAATATATTTTCACAAAGACACATTCTTAATGAAAATCCAAACGTCCATATACGTACAAATGAAACAAGAATTTCATATCATTGATATCGAACTATTATTTTAATGAAAGAAACTTTAAAAGGTATTGGACGGCATTGTTTAATGGTTCTGCGAGCTGAGCTAAGTAAATGGGTCAACCACTTTCAGTGACATCGTTAAAAAGGACAAGGAATTGTATAAAACCTCTCAGTTGTATACTTGTAATCTGTATATATCTTATTGTCATGATGGTCTAATTCCATATCACACCACATCATTTCCACCTCCAATGTGTTTGTTATGTATTATTGATGTACACATGTTTTATACAAATAAAATATCTTTAAGTTACAATTATTGTAATACATAAATATATGTTAGTTTGTAAGGTATTTATCGATGGGCCTTAGTTGCCTGAAAATAAATGATTTATTATTAATTATTATTAAGTTGGACCTGCAAATTTTTAGAAATATCCTCCAGCAAAATTTTTGTTCAATGTGGTTAAAGATATACAGCATTTCTTGATGAAGTGTAATAGGAACCGAATTGAAAGAGAGATGTTAATTATTGAATTTCGGTTCAACAACTTAGAGGTTGGGTTGATTCAAATTCAAACAAATTAGTCACCACCGAAATCAAATATTGCCAAAAGATTTTATCTGTACACGGTATTAATTAATATTTTCCTTTAGTTATAATATCGTGTAACTAACAGAATATTTGTAGAAGAATATTTGTATTTCTAGAAAAGATAGGTACCTAATAAATTTCTAACTACGAAACCGTGTAAAACATGAACATGCGAACGAAGTCGCAGGGCCAGCTAGTACCTATAAGTAAATGCATTGTGTGAATATAATAATTGTATTGTAGGTACTATAGTAAAACATTAAATTTTTTCAGCATTTTTCTTTTCAGAAAAAAAAATACACACAGAGCATAAATCAATTTATAATTCCTAATAGACATAGCCAACCTACCAACAATAAAAAAAACATGTAAAAAGTTCTCTACTATTGAAAAACTTTTTTGATCTCGCCATCGTTATTTTACTACGTATTTTTGCTATTATCATAACGACAAAAATATATAAAATTAAAATTCCCGGCTACAGTACAATTAGAAAGATTTAATTTTGAATGTTTTATTGATACAAATGAAATAAGGAAAAAATGTTAGTATTTTTGGCTTTTTGAAATTTTATACTAATTCATCAATATTTTTATCAAATAAATAAATATTTAGACGAAAAAGGTTCCATTTTCACATTTTATATTTCATGAAACGCATGAAACTCACTCGAAACTACTTGAAAGGCTCGAACTATTTGAAAGGCTAATGTTTCTGTGAGGTATCTGGTGTTGGACATATTCATTGACAATTACCATCAGTGTACCACTTGACCGTTTATATTATAATTTACCTCACATATATTATGAAACCTACACAACGATTTTTTTTTTTCAAATATAAACCTGTAATGATATTGAAGACGCTATAATATATATTTATATATTTATTTGTTTATATATATATAAAAATATGAATAAAAGGAAATCGTAAGAAGCAACGGTTTATAAAATTAGCAATATTTCACTATTTCAGTAGAGGCTGTACGTTATCACAGTCATAAATCTAACATCTGCTTACAGCTGTAGCCAGCGCCACTTCTTTAAAATATTCGTTTAATATACATCACGTTACGTGATCGAAATATATTTACATCGGTGTACCATAGCTTAAGAACGAACCGTTTTCAGTTTAATTTAAAGATTCTCACACTGGGTGGCGATACAAACTGAAGCTTAATACAATTAACTGTATTAAAATTATTTCCTAGAGCTGAAAGTGAATTTTTAATCTCCTAAAGAAAATAAAGTAAGTACTACACAAGTCGAGAGAATTCGTAACTGCTTCACGAAAATCCATCGCGACACGCATTCAAATTGATTAGGATTTTTATCACGTTTCAGTAAATCCCCTCGCGCGGCAATCCTTTTAATTAAACATTAAAACATTCTTTGTCGCCTATTCCTGACTCGAACGGATTTCAAACGTAAAACGAGCTTAATTACGCCTATTTCCCTCATAATTTACAACCGTGTAACTTTAGAGCAGGAATTTTCCTTTTACATATTTGTTCGAAAAAACTTGTTTATTTATTTTTTTGAAGATTAATGCATTGCGCAATACGGTCGCGAAATATTTTTATGGTGGTGGACTGGCTGAAGTGATGGTTGGTAGGTGGGGGGAGAGTCGGACCACGCAACTCGCTGCCATAACCTCTTCGGAACCCGCGACGAGCGACCGCGCGTCGAATCGCTGCGAACTACGCAACCGATATTCGAAAAAAATCGTTTGAATTTCTTGGTGATGTGTGTGTTGTGACTTTATGTGGATTATGAAATGGCGTTGTGTGTTGTGTTATTGTAGAGGAATCGCCGGTTCCTTCCATGGTGAGTTACGATTTTATTTTACTCCATTAGTAATTTATATTATGGATGCAGGAATATACCAAATAGTTCCACTTACATGCAACGTGTGAAAACGGAAGCTTAAAAGAAAATTATTTAAGATTTATCTCATAAAAGGACAAGAAAATAACCACTAGTTTATGGAGTAGTGCCTTTAAGTTATTATAGTCTACATTTCATTCATTAATGTATTGAATACTATGTTCAAGACAGGACATTCATGACTATAAAATAAATAGTTTTTTATCACTTGTGTCTATTTTTGTAACGGTTACGTCTCGTTCGGCACATGTAGTAAATCGTATTTTTTTATTATAAAGAAAATTATCTGAAACACAATTAATTCTTTATCACTAGAATCAATACCATTGTTTGTTATTTGAGGTGAAAGAAATATCGAAACTACATTATTTTTTAATTTATTTATTTATTCACCACCGAAATACAGCTACAGATTTTTTGATATTGAAAAAAAACTTTGGAATTAAGTAAATTATTATTTTTCTTATTAATATTGTGCCTCATTAATAATGATAATTTAAAATATTGCATCTGCATGTTGTCCCCTGCCTGTGCCTTTCAAAGGACTGAGTCTCTTTTTCTGAAGTTATCCCGTGCTAAATATAGAAGGAAAATAATTAAATTAAATAAGTTGATTACACAGGTAAATGAAATATTAATAGAAGATAATCATACATTTTGCGAGCTTTTCTTGTATGTCAAATTAAATTACGAACAGAATAAAAAAGTACGTTAATAAGCTTCTTAGAGCTTAAGTAATGAAAACAATCGTTTAATTAAATTTATAAATAATTTAATTCAGGAGTACGTAGGATTTCTTTGTAATTATTATTTATTTATTATTATTATCATTTGAGCTGTTTATTTTTAATTGATATTTACTTGCCTTGCCTTGGAAATTAAAATTGTAAAAATCATAGCTGTAACAAATATTTTTATTTTATTTAAGAGAGGAGACATAATCACCAATTCTTTGCAGTGTGGTGATGATTAAATACTTAGTATTGCAAACTTTTTTTAGTAATTTCAAATAGTACTACATAGTTAATCTCAAATTGCGTACCACATTCTAGAGTTATCACGTCTTTAAGTCTTGGAAGGGTCGGAAAAGTTGTACCATTTTACAGATGTTCTGCTTGGTAACAAGAACAATTCTGAAGAATAAACCAATGAATTTTTATTTGCGGCCTTTTGTTCTGTTTCCACTAAGAGTAAATATGGAACCGTATTAGCACAAGGAGTTTTACAGTGCCTTGAAGTATTAATATTTTATTTCAGGCAATTGGGCAGATACATACATGAATACAAATGTATTTTAATTAGATACAATGCAGTAACTACAATAATAAGGGTCCGAATTAAAAAGTTTAACATGCTAACGACTAATCCTAATTGAGTTCAGAAGATAATTGTTTTCATCCAAGTTACAAAAGTTGAAGGGTCTTACAGACTGAACTACAAACAAAGTAGTTAATGGCGCCCACCGTGGGGCTTGGACCCCTTGGTCAAGGAGTCTCTATCAAAGGTTAATCTTAAATAAACATTATTTAAGTACATAGGAACTTTTAATTATAGCAACTTTTATAAACTGAAAACCCATTTTACAACGAATAATGTACCCTGTTTAATAATACTGTTAATGCAAACATATTCAGCTTATTTGGTTCGAGTGCAGGACAGGAAAAGAAAAAAAAAAAAAATTATTTTCTTCTTTTTTGTTATTTACATTAACAGCGGATTCGCACGTGTATTTTTAAACATTTAAACTTTCCTCTTAAATCACCCTATCTATAAAAAAACCGCATCAAAATCTGTTGCGTCGTTTTAAAGATCTAAGCGTACTGAGAAACATAAAGCAGGCAGCGACTATGTTTTATAATATGTAGCGATTTATATTTATTTTATTTTTGGTTTTTATAATCATTGGTTCAAGAACTAACTACCAAAAGCCTTACCTTTTATTTTTAATTTATCTTTCCACTTTCCGATGACGAAACGTAAACACAAGAGGGTCTTGAATTCGAAAGTCTAATACAAGAATATGCGTAATTTATTAAATAAAAATATCTAGGTATTTATCTTTGAAAAGAAAACAAAAGAAATCTTGGGAACTTTATCTCTGTATTGCAGGGCACAAAAAACCAATCACATGCACAAAGAACATCCATTTATTTGAGTATTGTTCGTAACTACTTGATTATTTATTCACAATATTAAATAAATGTCTATATTTAATGTTTGTATTTATTTATGACGGTAAAATTTACTTCTATTTAAGTTAGAATTTAAACATCAGTGCATTATTTCCATGTGAGTTAATAAGGCTTATAGGCTTGACTGAATTTATTTACAGAACAGATAATGAAATAAATATTTATAATAAATATGATTTCTGTTAACAAAATAATGAAATTTGCACACCGTGTGCAGTTTGATCCAACTTGAAAGATAGGATAAATCACAATCACAAAAAAAAAAAATTGAGACCGCGGGCGGAGCAGCGGGAAACAGCTAGTTCTCTATAAATATATAATTATGTATTGTTTAAAAATTGGATTATGTACGCATGACCGCTCCTTGTTGACCGTAAACTATTTTCAGTTTAATTCCATAAACAAATCTATTTCTATCTCATTTACTGTAAGGTCTTCAGTATCTCACGTTATTTTATGAGCAGTCAACATCTAAGAGGCATTTATTTTAGTTATGGCTACATTTATAATGTATAACCATCATTAACATATTTTTACGGAAGAATAGACTTAGTATAGAGAAGCAACTATTTTCGGAATGTTCAGTAAAAATAATTTTATTTATAGACGAAGATGTAGTAGGTTTCTTTTTGTGATAATAAAATCGGATACAAGGACTTTTTGGATTTACTGAAATATTGTTTGTAATTTCCCATTTTTTTACATCGACATTGTGTTTAGAAGGGATGTTACTTATGAAGTGTGAAAGAGAAGTCATACTGCGGCGAACCCAAATGGAATTGGGATAAGAATAGAAGGATGACTGTGGCAGAAAAACTTTTATTAGGTATTTCAAAATTTTATTATCTAATGTCCATTTATTAAAGAGCTTCTTATTCTAGTGTGAAATTACAGATTTTCTCAAGAAAATATTAATTAATTCCAAAAACTCAGTACTGGCAAATTGTTAAATGATTGTAATTATAATACAATTTAAATACATTCAAGTTCTATTTAGATTTAACCAATTATCATTAGTATTACATTATTTTGAAAAGGTGAGTTTTATTTATTCTACTTTTATTCAAAATAAACAGTAGGAACTTTTTCAGCTATTACTAAAAAGTGATATCTTCAAAACTTGGCATTATAATAAATCAACGCGTTTACGTACACAAAAATAACTTTTTTACTTTCTTTGCGTTTTTCGTATCTTGGAAACATTAACTTCAAAGTCTTGCTCATTTCTCTCCTTGATCCCACATTACATTTACATATTTCGTTATATTTTCCTCTATATTTCAGTGCAGGGTAAGCAGAAGAGGAATTTCTATTTAACTCAATGGCGTAGTACATGGAATACATAATTTTTTTAATGTTTTTTTTTAAAGGAAATTAGTTGATTATATCTCGGTTTATTACAAAATAGAGTTTCAGGTTTTAGCGCTATTCTTAAATAAGTTAAGGATCAATATTGGTATAGACAAAATTAGTGGTCTCATAATAAAAACTACAGATAATTTTTACATAAATATTGTAAAAAAAATCCTTTGGTGTATGGTTGTTAATTTAAAATGACAATGTAAAATATATTACCGTCACATTGAGGTGTCAGATGTCGTAGAACATACATAGTACCAGCAGTATAATCTAATAGATTACGATTATCATTACTAATGAGTTACCTAATGTGATCTTATCTAAGTTAATTACTAGCCGTGTTTTCGCAAATGCTGTAATATCGAGAGTACTTATCACAGGATCAAAGGACCAATCTTAATATTATTCTTAGTAAATTTGATACCATAACTGACGTCAAAGCAACTTATAATATCCCATAAATATTAAAGTGAACTTCAAATAGCTTCGTACCCAAAGTCTTTTAAAAAAGTAATTTAAATCTACTTATGGAATAAAATATCCGAATCTAAGGACCAAAGACATCGAATCGATTTAAATCGATTCTAGATGATTTACAGATTCAGATAATCGGTTTAGATATAAAAATCGTGGCGTTTTAATTTAGTTGAGCACTCTTTCAGGTCAATCGGGTTTCAGTCGAACTTGTTCGAGCTTTCAGAATCGAAGCACCCATTCGTTATGGACTATCCGCTTTAGTGTTCCACAAATGCTCCTATTAGCCGCGCGCTTACAAATATTTGTTAGCGAGTTTTTTTTAAATCGCTGTTGTAGTATCGTGTTTCAACTTTAAATTTTATCTCGTAATAATATTTTTAGAATCTTTGGATTACCAATACAACTATTGACAAAATATCAAACGTGGTTAGTTTATCATTCTTGTCTTAGTTCAGAATACAAAATTATACCTTCATCAATAAAATTGAAATATAATGGTCCATTACATTCTATTTTAATTTCGTTTTAATAACTTCATATTTTAATTTAATTTTCATAAAATTTTACACACGTTTTCGTTCCATGTTTTTGGGAAATTAAATGTTTTTAAAGTTCCAACGCCCGGTGGCGCGCGGCCGACAATGCGTTGTTAATACTTAATAAAACGCCATATTAATATAAATTGGAGCTATCAGATTAACCGCTACAATCGAAGCTCGGCGAACCTGTTTACTTCATTAAGGACAATCGTTCGGTTTAGCGCTACGAATGCCAATTACTGAATAATACAGAATGATTCACGTAAAACCTCGCTTGTTTTGAGTAGCTAATTGGTGTTGCGATTGCTAGATTCAGATTTGAAAACATTTTTAGACTTGTTTCATGATTTATTTCTGTTTGAAAAAGCGATTTTATTGTGGTTTAAGATAGCCACGAGAAGTAATAATGATAATTGATTGCAGAGGTCTTATTGAGTCACATTATGGTATGTAAATTATGCCTTGTAAATGTCTTATTGACGCCAAAGCAATCAACAATAATGGCAATCTGATTCGACAAATAAATATTGTTCCTATTTATTTCTCCTAAGCTATGATAAACATTCATTGTGTATGAGTTGCTATGATGGGCAATTGAGGTGAACTTGAATTTGTTTTCGTGAGAGCCTTAAAGATGGTCTTAAAACGACAAAAAGTACTTTTTAAGTTAGTTAAAAATAAAATAATTTGTACCCAAAGCCTTAATGGCACTTTTATGTAAGAAAGGGCGATTTATTGTCTAACAATTCTAAAGCTTTTTAGGTAAGTGACTGTAATAAAGTTAGGTATATTAATAACGATAACTGTTCTTTGTTCCTACTTTAAAAAAATGTAAGTACCTCTGTACGGAACAATATTCAATTATTTAAATTGAGACTAGTTTAATTGTTTGCCTGCCTTTTAGAAATAAAAAAATGTTTAATTTAAAAGTTCATAGTTACTAGAGGTTTTTGCTGAAATATTAAATTTAAGTATATTTTAAATGGCAGGATAGTCTCTTGTACTTTTTGACGCAGTAAGGATTTTTCTGTTGTTTTTTTTTACATTTTGGCATAATCTTTTAATACTTCACTAAATTACTTGGGATCCAAATTATTTGCTTGAATTTATTAACAATTTTGTACAACATTACTTCAAATATTACGGCGGAAACCTACTTAATTTCGATTTAACACCTCGTGCAGGTGTTCGTTTGAATTAAGAGATTTCACCCATTTTACGATTGCTACACTCAGTATGCATGTAAATGGTTATGAGCAAATATTTTTCAGTGCTGCGGCTGTATAACGCAGCAATTAACGAAATCGTAATTTACGAATGTTTTCATTAAAATAAGTTTGTTTTGCTGTATTTTGTAGATAGGTTTTCGTTGAATATCAATGTTTAAACCTTGATTTATATATTGAAGAATGATAATAATAACTCTTTATTGTACAACAAAACAAGTTGAGACAAGCAAAATACATAATGGGTATAATGGGCGGTCTTATCATTAATGAAGAATTTCTTTTGCAAGATTTATTATATTGGTTGATCTTTTGGAAATAGCCTTTGGCCGGTTATTTGATATTAATGTTAAAATATTGTGATAAAAATGTTAAAAAAGGGAAAGGTCAAACTAAAAAAATATACCTTCAGGTTTGATGTTAGTCTGATAGTATATTTATAAAGTCTTTTATAATCTTTAAATGATTCTAAAAAAATACTTAAGAGACCCAAAAAAAAAAGTTAGAAACCTGCTATCACTCATAATTATTAAATTATTAATGATGTGTATTTTGTAATACAACTTTTATTCCAAGTGTTAAATTAAATGCCTTTTTTAAATTTAAGAATTCCTTTAAATACGACCTTTTAAATGTGTTATTCTGATTCTGATTATACAAGAACTAAACAAATAAATAAGAAATATTAAAATCTAATGATTTGTTTCTATTTTCGACAAATAAAGACTAAATATACACTAAGAGTGTAGTTTGTTCGACCGCTTGTAATACTAACTTATGTAACACCTTTCTTTGTATTATAGAGGAAACACTGCTACTACGAAAATGAGAATGAAAGGAATATTCGAACGAGAATTTTCGACCAAAATACTCGACTCTTTTATTTGTTGATACAAAATTCCTGGCTGTCTACTTCTTCCATTGCCTGTATTTTACACTAATCAGTAGAAAGGTCAAGATAAATGACATTGAATTTTTTTTTTAATATTTTTAGAATAGGAAATATTTTATAATACTAGCTGTGGCCTGCCGGTTCACCCGCATAATTTGTCCCCGATCCCGTAAATTTCTTTTGTTCCATTGTTTTAATGCTTATTCAGCTAATCGAGGTGGAGACGAATTCAATAAATCAAGAATCATGTAAATCGGTCTACCCGTTCTCGAGTTATACCTTAGTGTTGTAACGAACCCGACTTTTTCATTTTATAGATATTTTATTTATAAATCTTCTTCTTTTAAAACAAAAAAAAAGTATCCAGTTTTATGTAATCACTAGATGAAAACCCGGCTCCGCTCGGTTTAAATGTGACTCATGATACACAATGTAGGTAAATATTCTGTAGTCATCGGTTCTATAATATCGGTTCAATTGGCCAATCTCAGGTTTAAAGAAAGAACACATAACAAAGAGTTTATCATAAAAAAGTTTCAAACACAATATTTTCGCGAAACGTCAATGACTGAAGAAAAGTATTAAGTTTTGTTATGATTCAATCAATGTTTCCGGCAAGACGTTTCTATAATAATAATAATATGTAATTAAGAAATAAAATTACCGCTGACTGACAGCATTGATTTTTGTTATGGTTAGTATTCTTTTTTCTATGGTTGTTATCGCAATTGGCCAATCTCAGGTTTAAAGAAAGAACACATAACAAAGAGTTTATCATAAAAAAGGAGTTTATCATAAAAAAAGTAACAAAAACAATATTTTCGCGAAACGTCAACGACTGAAGAAAAGTATTAAGTTTTGTTATGATTACATAACTCAATGTTGCCGGCATTTTCAGGCTACTTAGGCCCATAGATATATACCTTACAGACTACACATAATTATATTTTATAAGTAGTACATTTTGTGTTATTAATATAAACGTTTCGTTTTACACAGTCAAATGAGTCACAGTTCTTTGTGATGGCTACTTCTTTGGCGCGACGTACGCGATGTGTTAATTGGCGAGGCGTATATGATGCAACGGAACGTGAAAAAAGCGAAATAAATATCGCGTTCCGAAACGATTCTGGTCCCAACTATCATGCAACTGTCATACGCCCTGTCAGCACTGTAATCACTTCAAGGAGGTTGTATGATAATAAACTCCTTGAATCACTTCGAAGCAGAATTATCTGTTACGGAACGCGGCCTTATTAATTACCCAAGATGGCGACTGCGGTTTTTTTGTTTGTCAGTGCCATTAGAATTTAACGAAATTCTCCATAATCCGAATTTTGCGGATATATGTTGTCGACTCTAAATCAATATTTTTTTATGTTTTGTTATTCATATAAGGTTTTGATCAAGTCTACCGTAGCCCTGAACGAAATTATTAATATAGATAATTATTTAACCACACTTGAATATCCACTTCCGTTAAGATCCTTATAAATTCTTCCCTTTAAATTTTTCATCATCTTAACACCAATAACGTCTATGATTCACTTTATTTTTCATTTTTATGTTAACCAAACAGTAACTTGATTATGGTTTACAGCATCGCCAATTTTAACCAAAGTAGACCTCCGTACAAATACTTGGAAAGAAATTTTTCTTCCATAAAAACGTGGATTTCCATCGTTTAAGCTTTAATAAGGTAGCCATTTTGTGTGCGCTTAGAGCTTTTTATAAAGAATTTAGAGGTTTATGCTTTACGGCGTCAGAAGTTTAAATGTATGGAAGACAGTTAACTGTAGACGGACATTTAATCGTATAACTTAAGTCAGTAAATTAAAAGTTAGAATAAAACAAAGCAGAATAAATAACTTGGCTTTTTTCTTAAAAAAAAAAAAACAAACAATGTTACACAATTTGTGACTTAAGACAAACGTTTGTTATAAGATACTTTACTTTAAAAACTAAAATTATTAAAAAGAACACTCCTTTTCCGTCTGCGCCCGCGTGGGTGTTGGTTATCGGTATCCTAATAGCCTTCCTCGGTAAAAAGTAAAAATCCAAAACTAAAAGATTTTCTTCAAATTGGATATATTTTTTCAACGCGCGTGCAACTAACCAAACAATCCATCAAACAAAACAAACATCTTCAGTTTATAAAATTAGTATCACATTCGGATGTGACTTTAAGTGCAATTCTTAAGAAAAATATAAGTAGTATCTATTCTTAACCCAATACGGACAAAATACTGAATTATTTTTAGTATCCATATTAAAGATATTAAAAAAAATTACACACTCAGGTATTTTGTTCTATAATCTTAAATCTTTTCTTTTTAGATTTTAATTAGTGTCGTCTTCGTGTGAATATTATTACATTTATATGATTAATTATTTTAGTTTTTATTAAGATTGTAAATATCTACTTGGCTATTCTATATATATGCTGGCTGCTATAAATATCTTAAACAAAATATTACAAAAAACTGGTGAATGAAATTTCGCATGTAAAAGTCACTCAGTAGTATATTTTATTTCTTAGCGTGGCGTCACAAGCCAATACTTCTAAATTTTAACTTTGTTAATTTTGATTGTTTTGTTAAAGGGATGCTTCCCTTATATTTTTCGTCGTCTAAATAATAACCTATAGGTATAGATTTTCACTTTTCATAACTCGTCAACATCTCTAGAGTCTCATATGGATATAGTTGCACGTGCAAACACAAAGTACTTAAAGTTAATACATTACGTTATTACAACATCTTTATGTATGTATAAGTAAATATATTCCCAACTCACATAGAATCACTACATACTCGAACCATACGAAAACCGGCAAGCATTGCCTTCGGCGTTCCGGTTAACTCAAACAGACCGTAGCCAAAAACTTCATCTGAAAACATGGAAACCTTTCAATAGCAGGCGCTGATTGTTTTACCTTGTTCGTTATTATTTGGTGTAATTAATTGTAATCTGTTGTTAAATTTGGGGCCAGCTAGGTATATTGTATACTCCATACATACAGATTGATACCACAGTTACAGAATAAATGATCGTGCTCTCTACAAAAGATTTGTCAAATTTGAAATCGAAACCACGGTCTCCGGCTTAGCAGTCAAAGTCACTAACCACTAGACCATCAGGTCAGTCGTTTGTTCGCTTGACTCCAAACTACTTCATTATTAAGGTCACTATGTGATTACCACACTTGCTAAATATTAAGATACATTACTTCAGCGATCTGGTTATGATTTTTGATGTCGAATGAGCAACTTAATTAAAATTTATTCTACACATAGAAGAAACCAAAAACTATGGCAGCAAAAGTTCATTACGCAATTAACACTTTGCTTTGTAATGTTTTAGATCGAATTGTTATTTTGAAACATTAATTGATCACCACACTTGCTCATTAGCGGGTTGGCGATTTCAGATTTTTTTGGAATTCTGGTCTCCTCACGATGTTTTCCTTCAGCGTTTGTCAATGATGTCCTAGAATGATTAAGAAAGTAAGTCTCATTGGTACTTGCCTAGGTTTGGACTAGCAACCACGTGCTTGCGAAACCGGTCTTTGAACCACTAAACCACCACGGCATAACAATTTTTAATATAAAACCACAATTTTTTCCGAAACTTGGCAGCTACTTTTTGGAAGCTTTGTATTTATTGCGTCAAATAAACATTGAATTGGATTCAAAATTGTAGACACTCCAGTATGGCTAAATAAAGCGAAGTAACGGCGATAAAAGAAATGGGTCAAGTAGGGAGGTCCTTAGCAAGGATAATTGTCAACCGGAACCGATAAAAAAGGAATAATTAAAAAACTTTTGTGTTGGGACTTGTAAACTCTTGAACACACACTTTGTGATTTTTGAATTTTCTTAAGGACTGACCTTATAAACGCAAATATATTTATACTAACTGATTCCCGCGGTTTCGCCTGCGTGGGTGTTAGTTAACTAATGTATACAGAAACTTTACAAACTATATAACACGAGAGTATGATCTTAAATAATGAATAGCATCCCACAAAATGGCACCTAAGCCCAAAAAAAAAACATTTTTGCCATGTTGCTTCAAATACCTCCAAGAATATGAGTACAAAGTTTCATGTTGATTGGTTAAGTAGTTTTTGCGTGAAAGCGAAAATAACAAGCTTACATTCGCATTTATAATAGATATTATTGTAAGATGTTTAAACTTGTTACTAATTTCGGCTTTAAGAAAAATATCTTAATAGTTATATTATTACATAACTTTATTATGATGTTATGTGTGTTTAAAGCACTTTATGGACCCAGTATTTGTCTCTTATCCTTCTTTTTTGGACTGTCGTAAAGATTGGAATAGTTTTGTATAATATGGATAAAGATCACATTTTTAATTTGATCCAAAAAGACGTGACGTATTATCTATACTAATATTATAAATATAAAGAGTTTGTTTCTTTGGTTAGGCGCTAAGCTCAGGAACGACCAGTCCAATTAAAAAAAAAAACATTGTTATATAGCTCGTTCTTTGAGGAAGGGTAAAGGCTACTGCGATAACCGAGGCCCACGCCGCCGGTAGAGCCGCGTCCAAAAGCTAGTACACAATAAAGTAAAATATCGTTTTTTCTCCTACCTAGATGAATTTACGCGTAATTGATCTTAAAACGCAACATTACATACCACGAAAATTTATCAAACTTTGAATTTCTTATAAAACATAATTCAACGAAAAACATTAATTTTATCATCAAATTTACTTATTTCTTTCGAACCGGAAACTCATTTTTCCGCTCAAATAAGCTGATGTGAAATAAAACTCCACATACAGGGTGTTACCATGATTAATTACTGAACTTTATGAGCTGACACGACCAACCCTGTGACATCGCCGCCTAATTATTTTCTGTCCCCAAACATCCTTGAGATTGCAAACTGGATTGAAAACACCCTTGTTAAGAAGTTTTGATCACTTTTTTATGTAAATATTTCAAACTCATAAAACAGTGTTGGACCCTTCGTCAAATGTTTGATGTTGGATGAAATATGATGGGTCGGTTACCTGTTTTTCCTGCCCAAACATTGGTGTAATTGATGTCGGTGAATCATCCTTAACATAATAGCTTATAGATCTATGATAAATTATTCTTAAGATTTGAGAAGATATTTTTTCTAAAGTTCTAACATTCCTCGTATTTTTGGTCGTCCATCTAGGAACAGACATTGACATGTACTTTTTTACTCCATCATAAGATATTTCTGAGAACAATCTAGCTTAGTTCATGTAAGCGAAGTACTTTTAACTAGAAGCAGCCTCGTAAACACAGCAATTTAGAATGAGGAGATTTACTAGAGCATTTTACCTACAATACTGGAACGACCCCATTCTGTTCTTGCAACTTTAACAATTCAAGCTAAAAACTAATAGTTTATAGGTTTTTTCTCCAGTGAATCTGGCTTAGACATTTATAGTACCTATCGATAAAACGTACCTAATATGAACGCTGAAGTTAATATTCTTGGGTTATCGGCATTTCGTCGTAATTGGGTTGCCGATGCCGGGTCAGACAGTCGCGCCTTATAAAATACAGATCGTGTTATCTCGGTAAGCTCTTTGATTATAATAAGCCCGCCTATTTTGCTTTATACTGTTTAAACAATGTGCTTTTTGTTGGCGTTTTGGGCCAAATAATGGAAGGTAAATTTTATGCGTACCGTTAACAATTTTTCACGTTACGGCTATTTTGATTCGTGTGATTTTCTTTTCACTTTTTAGTTTGATAAAAGTAGCTTTTCAAGATAATAATGTTACATAAACTTATTTTTGTATTGGTATAAGTTAACACGATTTAGATTAAATCAAATATGAAATAATTCATAGGTGGTTGACGATTTGAGTTTCAAATCCAGATCACGATACAATTTTTATCTTCATGCATAATAATAAAAAGGGCATAATTTTTACAGTATTAGCCTAGGGTCGAATCTGCTACCTTGTGCCAATACAGTTAACAAAAGTCTTGGTCGTAGTGAGGAATTTGCAATTAAAAGCGTGTACTTCCTTCCATTGGTTTTAATATACTACACAAGAGTACATTTGACTCAATTATTTCGAGTTCTGTTCTAACATGTTAATTTATTATCGGAATTAGGTACTTGAAATTACCCGCGGTAAATCACTACATAAATTATAGTCACTACCACACAGAGTATTCAGTTAAGTAAACGTTTTATTACTTCATTAGTAAATGGGTCACATACATTATCTATTTAGCATTAAATGTTATAAATTCTGTGATTCTATTAGAACTTCTAAAGGAAAATTTAATTTTCTTTTATTACTATATCAAAAGTAATTAAAATTATAGAGGCACGTTACTGTAGATATACTTTAAGTACGTTTTTTTCAATGGACATGAAAAAAATCTCTATTATGGCGATTCACTTTCATACGATACTAGCTGTTGCCCGCGGCTTCGCTCGCGCGTCAATAAAAGAGTAGTATTAAAAGATAGATGGATGTATTCTGTGATTATAAAAGTAAGGAGTATGAATAAAATTTTTCATAAAATATTATGGCGTTAAAATAATAACTATAGTAAAGTAAGTCAAAGCACTTGTATTATGGAATCGGAGACAATGAAGGTACCATAAACACCCAGATTCGAGACAATATAGAAAAGTGATTTTCTACATGGACCCGTCCGGGGATCGAACCCGGGACCTTAGTGCTGGCGACACCTTAAAAACCGGAGTGAACGCCACTGAACCACAGGGTCATAATCTTATCTACTTATCTTTTCATCTGTCTATCTTTGAGAATACCGAACTTCACATACCAACTATTTCACCCCCATAGGGGGTAGATTTTCCTAAGAAAAGTAACGTATAGCCTTCCTCAATAAGTGGGCTATCTAACAATGAAATAATTTTTCAAATCGGCTCTGTAGTTCCTGAGATTGGCGCGTTCAAACAAACAAAACTCTTCAGCTTTGTAATATTAGTACAGATCATGTGTCTATCTTTGAAAATGACACAATTCATATAAAAACTTCCAAGCCCTATTTCACCCTCTTAAGGATATAGATTATCAAAATTGCTGAAATATGTGTTTATTTGTATCGAACCAGAAGCACGCATATGAAAATTCATGTCCCTATCTTTAAAAATTAAGTTTTTAATATAATACCTTGCAACCCCTATTTTGCTCGGGAGAGGTTTCCAAAATCGCTAAAATACGTGTTCATTTTTATTGTACTTATTTTCGTGGGGGATACTCACACACCACGTACTGGCGCCGTTGTAGTACATGCTATGTATCAGAGATGGCGCTGTATGTGAAAAATGATTTTCCCTTCCTGCTTTTTTTCTTGAATTTTTTTCCCGAATTTTCGTTACTATAAACCTTACGGAGCTTGAGACCTTTCCAACGAATGCAAATCCGGGGAATTCGGTTCGTGCGTTCTGGAGTTATAGCGTCAGGAAGGAAAACCCGACTTATTTTTATATAGTAGATAAAAATAACTGCTTGTGGATCTTGAAAATTCCTTTCATTATATTTTTCTTTTGTAGACCTTGTACCCAAAGACCGTTTCCTCTCGATTTTCAAATAGGCGAGTCATCTTATTTATGAGTTATCAAGTTTGTGTTAATTAAAGCTCTTCCAGTAAGTTTTCTTACCGCATCAAATTGATCATCTGTCAAGAATTTTAACGTTCATTCATCAGCATCGACAGGAAGCTGATATTTTGTTCTGAATAATTTTCTTTTCCCCTCACCAATCTTTGTAATAGGATATCTTTTGAAAACAAACAAACACGCGATTCTTATTAAAATTCCATATTCATTATAAGATACCAGAAATGCTCGAAGAATATATTTTTCTTTTTCCTTGTTGTAATTCTTTTGTTTCACTGATCATACACGTATGAATTTGAGAGGCGTCTTAATTTTCCAAATCTTTCAGTCTGACATAGGTATGCATTACTTTGTCATATATCGGTTTATAATTATGGTTATTTTAATTGAAATAATATTTTTGAATAGTGAAACTATGTTTTATGTGAATATGTATATATCTTCTTGGACATTGTTTTTTAGAAAAATCTACGTAAACGTTAACGCGTAACGTTTTTTTATAACAGTTAACATGAAATTATTTTGAAATAAGAAAAAGCTATTTAATTATTATTTTACAAAAGTCTACGCACTATTTCCCCTGATCCTTTACCAAGGAAAATATTTTTACCTAAACCACATTTACTTAAAACTATTAATTATTGTGTTTTAATTAGATAGTAAAACAAGAGCTGTGTTAATTAAAAATCTTTCGTAAAGGTTTAATTTTGAGGAAGAGCCCTTTTAGTAAAATACGAAAGACGAGAAAATATTTAATTACGGCATACAGTTGTTAAAGGAAATCTTTTCTGCTTTGTGTTTTTTTAAACAACGTCAAGTTGGTCTTTATGAAAAATTAAGTATTCATAATTATTTTGAGGAATTTTGATACAAAATACTTTATTCAGTGTTTTTTAAGAATGCCTTTCTTGCTCTACCATTTTAGTTTGATCATGAGTGCATTTAATGAAAAAAAATCCACTTTATTATGGTATTAATTTGTACGTATCGTTACTGAAAATCCTTACAATGTATAATATTACTAGCTAATGCCCGAGGCTTCACCCGCGTGGATGTTGGTTAGTCAGTGTATTTACAGAAACTTAACAAATTATATTATACCAGCGAGTAAGACCTCCAATAAAAATATCCTATGTTACTACTTCTAATACCTCCAAGAATATGTGTACAAAGTTTCATGATGATCGGTTAAGTATCTATGTTGAAAGGGTAAAAAAACAAACTTACATTCACAAGAGTTCTCGTTGTCCGTGCGAGTGAGCGAACGTGTCGCTTGCGCTGTGCAATTGCGTACCGATTTGAATAAATAAGTGCTAAGTAGTGTGTGTGCTTACGTTGTGCTATTGTGGCTGGCTATTGGTAACACGATAAAGGACTAATAATGCCAAAGGCACAGCGTACTCCTACCTCGGTGGAAGTGGAGGAAACCCAGTCCTCCGACAAATCAGCTTCGGATGTAAAGGGTAAACAAACACCTGCATCGAAATGGGTTGGAACACGACAGGGTAAGAAGAAACGCAGTGAGGAATCAGATAGTGATTCTTCTATCACTCAAGAACCTAGACGGCACAAAACAGCATGCTGTTCTCCTAACAGTCTGCATGATACACTGAAAGCTGTTCAAAAGGAGGTCAAGGCAATGAATTCGCTTCTAAACTCGATAAAGGAAGAACAAGACTCACGCTTGTTATTGCTGCAAAAGGACGTGTCGGTCATTAAGTCCGAAATGGGCGAGTTAAAAAAATCCAACATCGAATTCGACAAAACATTGCAGTATCTAGGCGCTCAGTATGATGAAATGGAGACGTTCAAAAGGGAAACTATGGAACATAATAAGGCAATGGAAAACAGATATAAGGATCTAATACAGCGAAACATCAATTTAGATAAATGCAACAAAGCGCTAGAAGAACGAATCGGATATATTGAACAAAAGGAATTGAATAAAAACATTGAAATAATGAATTTAAAAATGCAAGTAGGAGAAAAAACCGTTGATGTGGTCAAAAAATGTGCTGAGATCTTGAAATTAGATAAAACCGAAATAGAAAGTGCATGGAGGGTAGGATCCGAAAAGAAAGAGGTTCGGCCTATAGTTGTGATACTGCGTACAAAAGCGGCGAGAGAGGAATGGCTTAAAAGTCGAAAAACACAAATAACAAACCACATGATTTTAAACAACAATGACTCATCTCGTATCTTCATAAATGAGCATATAACTCGGCAAAACCGGCAACTATTTTGGGCGACAAAGACAAAGCTTAAAGACACCTATAAATATATATGGATCCAGGATGCTAAAATTCTAATTAAAAAGAACGATATTGATAAAAAAATCTATCATATTCGTAATGAGGGTGACATAGAAACATACATACAAAAAGACAAGATCTAATACTATCTTATGATCATGTCGAACTGTTAAACAATAGTGTCATCAATAAAATTAAATCGTGGTGATAAACTTTAATTTACAACCAAAACTACTGGAAATTGAGTATATAAAATTCACAGATATTAAAAAATGGTCTACCTACGTAAATACAAACGAAAATAAAATACAAATCATACACATTAACATTTGTTCCATAAGAAAACATTTCAACCAACTGAGGGTACTTCTGCATAAGATTCTCAATCAACTGGATGTGTTGTGTCTCACAGAGATTAATATTAGACAGGATGAAGTCTCCATGTACACGATTGATGGTTTCAATATGTTTTCACAAACCAGAGAAAAAAAGCGAGGAGGAGGCATACTTGTTTATGTGAAAAATAGTCTTCAGTACAGTCCACTACAAAACTATAATGCATCGACGTTTGAGTTGATACACGGTCACCTTGTTAAGAATATTTACAACGCGTATCTATTGGTAATCTACAGGCCACCGCACACAAATAAAGGTATTTTTGCAAGAGAATTAGAAAACATTATTCGACCGCTAGCAATGAACACTGATATTATATTAGTAGGGGACTGTAACATTAACTTGTTGGAGAGTGCACTGGATTCATCGGCCAACAAATATTTAAATACTTTAGCAGATTTGGGACTTCACTGCGGCATTCAAGACATTACGCGCGAGGCAGTTGTCGGACAGAAGCGAGTAGCGTCTTGCATCGATCACGTCTTCATGCGAAATGTGAGTGGCGGGGCGAGCGACGTGCACGCTTACACGCTCACGAGTCAGGTAGCCGATCACTATCTAACGGGATTCTCGGCTGTTATTGATAAGGAAAGAGACGTAACATGTGTGAGTAAAACGAGGTACAACAACAAAGCTGTAAGAGATAAACTAAATAATGTAAATTGGTCACCTCTGTTACAAATACAAGATGCGAACGAATTGTATACAAAAATGTTCGGAATTTTTGGCGATATTTATAATAGCTCTAAAATACATAACTCGATGTGCCCTAAACGCAAAACGCAGTCGTGGGTTACTGATAAGCTACGCATTCTTATAGAAGAGAAGGATATGTTATTTAGACAGTGGAAAAGTGATCCTAAAAATAATAATAAACGTTTACTGTACACTAGGTGCAGAAATAAGACTCAGAAACATATAAATATGGCCAAAAATAAAAGTAGGCATGAAACCATAATTAATTGTAAAGGAGACATGAGAAAGATATGGAGTAATATAAATAGCTGGCTTGGTAGGTCTAAATTAGGAGTAGATTATGTAATAGAGAAGCATTTACTTAAAAATGAAACATTGCAAAATATCTGTAACAATTTCTGTGAAACCTTTACGAAAGAAATCGATATGATTAAACATAAATGTCAACACAATTTTTTGGATAGGATGAGCTATGTAAATTACTGTAATGTAAGTTTCCGATTTAAAAAAGTCCTACCAAAAGACGTAAAATCTGTTATAGAAAAATTAGACTGCAATAAGTCGCCGGGGTCAGATGGTATTAGAATTAAAGATTTAAAACAAATTAAAGAACAAATTAGTCCATTATTAGCTTATTTTATTAATATTAGTGTTAAAAACTCCCAATATCCCGAAGAACTTAAAAAGTCTATTGTAAGGCCTATATATAAACAGGGATCGCATCAGGATTACAGCAATTATAGACCTATAGCAATACTTAATACGGTAAACAAAATTTTCGAAAAAATCATTGTTAAACAACTCACCAACTTTTTAGAAAGCAATAATATTTTAAACGAGGTCCAACACGGCTTTAGGATCAATAGGAGTACTGCTACTGCACTAGAGAAATTTACAGATGAAGTCAATAATCATCTTAACGAAAAAAAAATAGTTATGGTTATATTTATAGACTTCAAAAAAGCGTTTGATACATTAGACCACGGCGGCTTGTTGCAGGCTATGAATGAATGCGGCATTAGGGGTCCCATGAATGCATGGTTTAGCAAGTACCTAGACCAAAGATCACTTAAAGTATGTGTCAGTGGAACAGAAAGTGTACGGGGCGACATTAAATTCGGAGTTCCGACTGGTTCAGTATATGGGCCATTGGGCTATATTATGCACGTTAACAGCATGTCTAATGTATTAAAAAAATGTAAGGCATTTATGTATGCTGATGATACTTGCTTGGTTTATAGCCATAATAATATTGATTTAATACAGCGAGATATGCAAAACGATTTTGACAGAATAGTTCAGTGGGCACATGATAATGGCATTATAATTAACATCAGTAAAACTAAGTGCATGCTTATTCACTCACCATACCATAAAAATAAAAATAATTTGTTGACAGTGGGAGTGAAAGGTCATTCGTACGAATGTCTGCATAAAAACAAACTGGATTGTCAATGTTCATATTTAGAAACAGTTAAGTCTTACAAGTACCTAGGTTTAGTCATAGATAACACATTCACTTGGAATCTGCATGTCAACAACGTTTGCAATAAGCTACGAGCCATTTTGGGTAAATTAAAGACTCTTAAACATGCTGTCAACAGAAAAGTATTGTATACCTTATACTATGCACTGGCTGACTCAGTTATTGAGTATGGGTTGGGTGGATATGGCCTTACGTTCCCTACACATTTAAATAAAATCAAAATCTTGCAGACACGGTTACTTAAATTACTTGTAGATAAAAAAACGAAAATAAGCTTAAATAAAAACTATGAAAAACTGTTCAAAATTTGTAAAATACTTCCGGTCCATCTCAAAAGTAAACTTAATATTTTGACTGAACAATTTAATAATGAATATCACAAGGAGGAACGTAAGCATATGTACCCAACTCGTTTATCTAAAAAGAAGACACTTGCTGTTCCTAAAGTCACAAACTACTTTGGTAAGCGCACAAGAAAATATGTGGTACCGTCATTAGTGAATGAGCTACCCCCACACCTGATATCGCATGTTAAATCTAAAAACCAGCTTAAAAATATTCTAAAAAAACATTACCTCTCATTGTGTCCATAGCAAAATTTGTGTTATAGACAACATTATTTTTCATAGGTGTAAAATGTGTAAACTTACTTTTATATAATAATATTATGTCTCCTTATAATAAAAATCGAAATTTGTTATAATGATATTGTGAAACGAGAACAACTGCCGACAAACTGTTTTGCAGTTTGGCAGACTTTTTAAATGTAATATTGTTATACAGATTTTGAATAAATAAATAAAAAAAAAAAAAAAAAAAAAAAACTTATTAGTAAGGATAAATGCGAAAGTAACTCCGTCTAAACCACTGAACCGATTTTAATGAAATTTGTTACAGAGATAGTCTAGAACCTGAGAAAAATCGTTACTTTTTGCTGCGATAACCGTATCCCACGTAGTCGCGAGCTACAGCTACTATAATAAAATTTAAAGGTAGGCTGGTACTCAACTCAACATATGACTTTATTAGAGAGTCCTTATTCGAAAAAGTAAGTCGTATTCTTTTTGATGATAAAACTTAAAATATCATTAACCTATTACTCAAACATTGCTTTTGAGGAATATCTTACACAAGAGATAATAGTTTCACACGAAATGAGTGCCAATGTGTATTCAATTTAAAAAGAACTCTTGGCCGAATATAAAAGGCAAATGTTTTTCTCACCGTAGCGTGAACACAATAACTAAAACATAACTGCGGTGACGTTTTTGACGAGACTTGGATGACTGCCAGTGCCGCTTGCATGATAGCGTGAAGTATCGCTTTAGTTTTTATTATCTTGACAGTCTTGAGACCACGTTCGTATAACTGGAAAATAGGCACGGACAAATACACGTGAAAGCACTTCTAGGTTAACTCTATATAAATTTATTTATTATCGTCGAAATCAAAAAGGTTATAGACTATTTTTTAAGTCCGGTATTTTGAAATTGCAAATATAGTAGACACGTGTAATTTAGATAAGAAAAGAGAATAAGAGAGGTTAAATTTAAGGCTGCTGAGATTACTCGGACGATTAAAAGTATGTCTAGGGGTAAGTCCCCCGGCCATGACGAGCTTAGCATCGAGCATCTTAAATATGCTGGCCCTCACTTGCCTAGGGTACTAGCTATGTTGTATAGTTTTTGTATGGGTCATAGTTATATGCCTAAAGAGATGATGCGAACAATGGTTGTGCCAATCGCTAAAAACACAACTGGTGACCTCTCTGACAGCAGTAATTATAGGCCCATTTCTCTTGCTACTGTAATATCAAAGGTTTTTGACAGCGTGCTTAATGCGCAACTGAATAAAAGAACAACAATACACGACAACCAGTTTGGTTTCAGGACTGGGCTGTCCACTGAGAGTGCAGTGTTGTGCCTTAAGCATGCTGTCACATACTATGCGAAGCGTGAGACTCCTATTTATGCCTGCTTTCTGGACCTATCTAGGGCTTTTGATCTGGTTTCATACGACATGCTATGGAGTAAGTTAGAACGGATTGGTTTACCTATAGAAATCCTAAATATTTATAAGTTTTGGTATGGAAACCAGATCAACACTGTTCGATGGGCTGGGGCGTTGTCTCTTCCTTATGGGTTAGAGTGTGGGGTGAGGCAGGGTGGATTGAGCTCACCTACGCTCTTTAACCTTTATAATTATGAACGAACTGATTGCCGAGCTCAGCAGCACCAGGGTTGGATGTTACGTAGACGATAGTATCTGCGTCAATAATATCAGTTACGCAGACGACATGGTGCTGCTGAGCGCGTCAATCTGTGGATTGCGAAAACTGGTTGCCCAGTGTGAGGCATATGCTAGGCTACATGGCCTAGCATATAACGTCAAGAAATCGGAGATCATGGTCTTTGAGGCTGGGGGTAGGAGCCCTAATAAGGTACCACCTGTTCTTCTCTGTGGCACGCCTTTAAAAAGGGTCCATAAGTTTAAATATCTTAGTCATATACTAACCCCCAATCTCAAAGACGATGATGACATTGAACGGGAACGGAGAGCGTTGTCGGTTAGAGCGAACATGCTGGCTCGCAGGTTTGCACGATGCTCACTTCCTGTTAAGATAACGCTTTTTCGAGCCTACTGTACGTCTTTTTACACGAGCAGCCTGTGGGCTAGGTATAGGTACGCAAAGATCGTACAACGCTCTCCGCGTTCAGTATAATAATGCGTTTAGGATGCTGGTGGGGCTGCCTCGCTTCTGTAGTGCGTCGGGGATGTTTGCAGATGCGCATGTAGATTGTTTCTACACAACCATGCGTAAAAGGTGTGCTTCCCTGATGCGCAGGGTGTGGGGCGGCTCCAATAGTATCCTAGGCATGATTTCGAGTCGCCTAGACTGTGTTTACGTGGGTCACTGTTGTGCCATCTCACATGGATTGCCACGACGGTGATCCGCTATTATTTATGTGTTTTTATTTTGTGAAGTTGTGTTCTACTAACATAGTTTTAAGTTTTACTAACCATTGAGTCATGTTACTTTAATAAATATTTTTCTATTCTATTCTATTTAATATAATTTGTATAATTATATAATTTATAATATTGTATAATTTCTTCGCCGATATTGGCCACAGCACGCTTCCGACAGGGAAGGATGGAAGAGTATGGGGGAGGCCTTTGCCCAGCAGTGGGACAGCGCGGGCAAACAAAAAAAAAATAGACACGTGTATTCTTTCGTGCCGTTAAAAAATAATAACGATACAGTGAATGGAAAATTTGTGTAGCGTCAATTTGTTTTAAAATTTTCGTGACGTGTCAAGCCCTCACTCCTGAACCTGAAAACGCTTCACCTATCACAATGTTTAATGTTTTGATTTAAATTTTCATACCCTTTTTAATTCTCTATTAGAACAATCTCATCATCATCATCAGACTATATTCGTCCACTGCTAGACATAGGCCTCTCCTATGGCACGCCGCTGAGCTCGATCTTCATGCTGTATGTGTAGTTCGACGAACAATCTCCTACCTATCTTTCTTTTTGCTAGTCAGAATCAGTCAGATTTTCAACTAGTGTAGTTGAAAATCTGAGGACACGATGGTGATCACTAAACTATGCTCGGCGCAAGCTACTGATCACTTTGCATTATCGGTCATCGTCACATTCGACCGCCATTTCCAGAAATCATAATATAATTATAATAAAAAAGTAGCGATATCTTCACGATGTTTGTCCTTACCAATTGTCAACTATGTATAAAAGAAATTAAGAAACTACATATAACTTTGACAAAGTCACATTGGTAGTTGCCTGCCTTGGGTTCGAACCTGCATCCTTATGCGCACAAATCCGTGCATTGAATCACACGGCCAACATTTTTTTTTATCATATCGATGAATATCTAAAAATATTTATCTTGAGGCTGATATTTTTAGCTCTTTGAACACATTATACTCCTAAATCTTCACTACACTTCATTCGGAGGTCAGCTGAGTCCATCTAAAAGCGTAACTCATTGCTATAGTAACATAAACGGTTATGTTTCAATCGTAAATTTATCCCGCAGTTCCGAGTGTCTATTTATACGTAGCCAGGAAGGTGATACGGTACATTAAAATGCATTCAGATATGTCGAGATATGAGAGATTTCTTTATTAAACCTATACTAATATTATAAAGCATTTCAATCTCATGTCTTGCATTTCCTTCACAATCTCGAAAGGATATTTAAATATGTCACTGCTATTTTCGTTTCATACTTTGCACCTTTCCAGCTATGTATTTAATAATAATTTCTTGAAAGTACCTACCGGTGAAAGTCTTCAAGGCGTTTTAAATTTCAGTTTCTTAGTAAACAAATAAAAAACTTATTAATAATTTAATAAAATATTAAATAATAAAAACTTATTTAGTAAGCTTTGGAGACAGCCCAGGATATCTTCTTTCTCCGAGACCATTGATGTTTTTTTATGATTCCGTACCTCAAAAGAAAAAAATGGAACCCTTATAAGATCACTTTGTGTTCCATCTGTCCGACTGTCCATCCGTCCGCCTTTCTATCAGGACCCTTTATCTCAAAAACACGTGGAGGATATCTCTCCGCTTTAAAGTCTACAGTCTCATAAAGCTATGAAAAATTAGACTCCTAAGTCAACGTAAAAAAAAATATGGCAGCTCATACTTCACAAAAGTATATTTCTCCACTCTCAATGGAATCAAAATGTATGGGGGGGTACTTTCCGTTCACCTAAAACCTTTGGTGTACATGTTATATGGTCTTTTAACAATATTACATGTACACCAAATTTCCTTGTTACACTACAAGTAGGTACATTATAAAACAAGTACAGGAAAAATTTGAAAACTAAACATTTCTAATTAAAGCTAAAAAAAGAGTCTTTATCGTACGGTACCGTGGTCTCTGCAGGTGAGTCCAACTTGTACTTTTACGGTTTTTGAAGTCTCTGAACCCCTAATACGCGAATTGTGGGTACACTACGCAATATTCATCAGTAAACTTCAAAACTTATCATCTAAGTATGCTGGAAAAAGAAATAGCTATTTTTCAGTCTCATTTTAAAATGTATCTAGTAAATTACTTTAATTCGTTGCATGTTCATGAGCTCATCTTTTCTATCTCTTTTGCTAGATGGAGATACATGAAGTAAAGAGTTCTCAACACAGCGCTATAATCCGAACTAATGCATAAAAATAAAGTGACGTCTGTTTGTTTGTAAAAGTTCCACGATTCAAAGGATTATCGGATGCATTCGAAAGTTTTCTGAATATACGAGAGTATTGGAGACTGGGAGTCGTAAAGTTGGTTCGAATTAGTGGATTGTAGAACAAATATTTTAACGTAAAAGATTTGGTAGGAAACGAAATACTAAAGTTTCTTCTAAAATGTATTATTTTGTTTTGAAATATTGTGTAAGCAAAAGAATATCCTGGGTAGTGCACGCTTTTACTGTATATAGTTAGCCAATATAAACAAAACAAGTGTGTTTTCATGATTATATATTATGACAAACGTATACATTAAATAGTATAATAAAAACTTTTTGGTCTATCAAAATATTACAACAAACAAAAACCGAAATTAAAAACTAATGAAATACCGCTAAATTTAAAACTTACAAAAAGTGTTGACACTCAAAGCGGTTGCGCCAAAGTCAATTAGTGCTGTACATTTATACAGTCAATAAAAGATTAACCCGTGCACTGGCGGGGCCTAATTGGGTGAAACACGAAGCACGTGTAGGGCAAACAGACCACAGCAGGTAACGGGTTAAAAGAGCGAGTGTTTTCTTGAACGTCTAAAGTTGTCTGGGGTTTTTCATCTGTTAAAGCATTTATTTCTTAATGGATAGGTTTTTAACTCATAAAGCTTCATTAAGTCGTATTTAAAAATAATTTTAAAAGAAATGCAGTCAAATCTTTTACGGAAATCATTAGTAGTTATAATAAAATTACGGCACGGGAATTAATAAAATAATAATAATATCTTGGGACAGCTCGTAAGACAAATAAAAAAGCAGGTTCAAATTTAAGCAAGTGCTTTTTCTAAAAGCAATTCTACTTAATTTTGTAGTAACTCTTGATTTATTTAACCATCAGGCGAGCTATTTACCGAGTCTTTTAACTCTTTCACTATCTGACAGATTGATATCATACATAACTCCTGGATAGGGTAACACATTAAATTTATTGCATTTTTAACAACTTTTTTGCCAGAAACTAGCATTTACTCAAATCAGTCTGTGAATTTATAGTTGCGGGTTCGAATCCACTACCGACGTGAATCCACTCGTAACACAAGCTTCTTAGCTTAGCACGAGGGGTTAACGAGATTACTAGTAATTTGCGACCCACATTGCTAGTAATCTTTAAAAATAATAAAATGAACATCAGATAACAAAAAATCAAGTAGAAATTCCCTGTGATTTGAACTGCGTATTTTGTCCACCATAGCCACAGATAGGGGAATAAATTTATTCTCCTTACTTTTCAATGTACTACGTAACCATTAGTAATTTTATGCTTTGTATACATTACAATATTCAATAGACTGACAAAATACGAAGATGGTTATAAGAATATTTACATAGACCCTTTGTTATTTTATTTCGCCGCTTTCTTTTTATTCTAGAACGTTCTTATTAAAGCCATTGTGTTTTTTGACTTGGGTGTCCTATTTCTCAAATATAAGGTCGCTGGATTTATATGCGTAATTTTAAGTCGTTCATTACAAAAAATATATAGGTATGTGTTCCTACGTGGACTTGAATAATATATCTATACTATAATATTATAAAACTGAACAGTTTATTTTGTTTGGTTGAACGCGCTAATCTCAGAAACTACTAAAACGATTTGAAAAATTCTTCCGCTGCTAGATAGCTCTCTTATTGAGAAAGGTTATAGGCTGTAATTTACTGCGATTACCGACGCCAACAGACCTATGCGGGCGGAACCGCGAGCAAAAGCTAAACATTTATTGAGTAACAGATTATTGTGGACATAGAAAATTGTAGCGCAAAAAAATCCACAAAATCCAACTAGAGCCCAAATCTTAATTATTCTTGTTTCATTCCATATTTCCTACACCAACAAATAAAAAAAATACACTATTTTAAACAATAATGTGAATTTTTCTGCAACAACTTTGTCTCAAACCGAGCTTGTAAGTTAACAAAGATTGAATGCCAAACTATTATAGTTTGAACTTCACGGAATATTGGTAGCATCTACACCAGATCATATCAGTCTAAAACTGTCTATCCGCTGGGAATCTCGTCATTATCGTAAACGAATTTCTGATTGCACAGAATCCTCATATCACTAATTACATTTTGGATCATACCATTCGAATCGCATGCATAGAGTTCGACGAATTCATACGATACTGAGGATGTGTCGTGGTGGCCTAAGTGGTGGTGGTTTAAGGACCGGATTCGTATGCTCATGGTGGCGGGTTCGAACTCAGGCAAGTGCTAATGTGACTTTTTCAAAGTAATATGTACTTTCTTACTTATTCTAAGACACCGTTGACAAACGTAGAAGGAAATTATCGTGAGGAAACGGATTCCAAAAATTTGATTTTTTCTTCACCAATCCGTAATAAACAAGCGTGGTGATCAATGCTAATTCCTTCTCGATATGGGAAGAGGCCCAGCAGTGGAACATTTATAGGCCATTATTATACGATACTGACACCGGATCAGATCGGTTTTACAACAAAATTGCGAACATCATTTCAATCTCCAACTCTTTAGCGAGTTATTCTAAAACAACTTTGCATTGTACCGATGAAGGATTTTGATTAATCAAAAATACGTCTGAAGTTATTCAATTTCTGAACTTATATTAAAACGATAGAAGGATTGTAATAAAGTCTTTTCATAAGACTATTTTCTAGTCATCTACGTTAGATTAAAATATTTTGCTGCAGATTTAAATATTTAATGTCTACACTTTAATTTAAGTTACTATAACTAAGCGAAATGCTTAGTTTAAAAATAACTTTTTAAAATATTTTTATAATTTATTGTTTCTACTCTTGTACGTTTTTGAGTGTTATTATGTGATCTTAAGTTAAAACGTCAGTGGTACTAACATTGACTGAAATGTAATAAAGCCGCTATGTTGGCCTCTCAATATGGTATAAGGCTTTTTACGTTATTTTCTAGATTATTTTTGATTATATAAAATATCTTTGAACTGTATTTTAAGTTAAATTTATATATAATAATAAATGTATATTTGAAATAAATAAATGTATTGTAGGTAAGCATAGATATATAATTCCAGTAGTATATTACATCTCTTCGATTGTAAGCAACTGCAAATGCCCGCAGGAATGTTGCCATGATAAAAAATAACTAGTTAGACTTCAAATCGTTATTACTTAAAACTATTGTTATGCAAGATAAGATTCTCTAACTTAAATATAATTGAGTAAAAGTTAATTAAAACTCAAAACTCAGACTGCGAGATTTCTTTTTTCATCTTAAATCCCAAATTCGCATAATTCTAAGATCCATAAAATATATTAAAGGGCGTAATTAAAACTTAAGTTTCTCTTTTCACTGCTAACACTAATTAGAGCTTTTAAAAGATACTAGTTTGTGTAAAATTACTTAAAATTCTTTACTCCTACAGATTAAATTAGTTAAATTTGAATAATTTTAGCTACTGACATCTCTTCGGGTCTTGGCACGTTTTATTTCTAGCATATTTAAGAAGTGTTAAGTACGTACATAGAATAAGTAAAATGAAAAATGACTTTCAGTAGTTGCTATTACCAGTCTGTTAGCGGCAAACTTTATAAATCTTTATCATTTACATTCTAATGAAAATATATTTAATTATTTACTTATTATTGGTACAAGATGGTGTTATTTCACATAAAAAGCTAGGCCTCACGATTACTTAACAGTTGGGTCAAGAATCGTTTCGGGACGCGTTGGAAATAATAGTTCAAGAATATTTATTTCGCTTTTTTCACGTTCCGTTGCATACTAGCTCTTATATACGCCTCGCCAATCAACACGTCGCGTGCGTCGCGCCAAAGAAGCATCCATCACAAAGAACTGGCGAACTACTGAACGTGGCTCATTTGACTGTGTAAAACGAAACGTCTTGCCGGAAACATTGAGTGAATCTTAACAAAACTTGAAACTTTTCTTCAGTCGTTGTCGTTTCGCGAAAATATTAATATTATTTGTGTGTAAAAAATAAAAATTATTTGAGTGAAAACTATTGCAGTTTTCATTTACTATATTTATTAAACACAATGAACGAAGCTATACGAATCTATGGCTTGCTTACCTCTGATATTCCTTGAGAACCGATGACTACAGAAATATTTACCTACATTGTGTATCCATGAGTCACATTTCAACCGAGCGGAGCCGGGTTTTCATCTAGTTCTAATATAAAACAAAGTCGGGTTTGTTACAACACTTATAACTCGAGAACGGGTGGACCGATTTTCATTATCCTTGATTTATTGGATTCGTCTCTGTCCCGAATAGCTGAATAAACATTAATAACTATGAAAAATTTACTGTAAAAATGTAATTTACGGGAACGGGGAAAACTTACGTGGGTGAAACCGCGGGGCACAGCTAGTATTATATAAATGTGTTCGAATTACATCAATCGTGTTGTATTATAAGTGTACTACTGCTACTTTAGCATTCTAAATAAAATTGCGATTTCAATCTTTTTAAATATTGAAAACAATATTGTTGAGCTTGAAAAACCTTTGACCTTAAGATTACATGACAAAAGACCGTAATTTTTATTGTGTCTAAAAAATGGTCCTTTTGTTCGCGAATCGTGATCCACTCAAAATGTAGGGTCCAAATTAATTGGCAAATTGGATCACGTACCATCCCAAGAATGTTGACTGAAAGAAGTCTATAAGGATGTTAGTTTACTTGAACTTGAAACGGATAAATGTGGTGACACCGTAGTTTTGATTAATAAAGTGAGGAAGTGGAATTACTTTGTTAATTATCTTTGGACCCAACTTAAGATCGACTATTGTTTGATGAGAGAGTTCAACGTAACAAAGACTGAAATTCATTAATTATGTGCGAGTAATTAAATACTTGTTATGCAGAAGATCGCCATTATGGCACGAAATTTAACAATTCGAACAGCTTTGGCAATAAAACAGACAACATTTCCTTCATTTCCGACAATTTTAGGAATATTTAACTACTAGAGCTTAAGAGCAAAAAGGGAACAGACTGAACAATATACTAAGAGTATTCGTGTCAAGGTTAGATGCTTAATTTTCCTTGCAATAAAAGGTCTCGAGTACAGGAATCGTCTTTACCTCCGCGCACGTTTCCGACATTAACCCAGTCCTCGTCCTGATTTCTTTTAATGGATCTAGATCTCGATCCTTTTTCAGACTTTAAATAAATCTAGACAAACAATAAAGGGTTTATAAACATTTGAAGATTACACTACTAGAAAAGTGAGAACAGATCACCATTCAACAAAATTTTACTTACTTACTTACTTTCCGTTGATATAAGTTGTATAAGTATTGTGTAATATTGTGTAGTAAATAATAAAATCGTTTTTTTTTTACATACTATGCATCAAATCCTCAATTTATTAAGATCGTAATGCTATTCTCCTTGTATAAAGTAGCAAATGTGATGCCAAATTTTCCCTTAGCGAAGCTATAAAAGAAAAGTATCCTCATTTGCTTCCGAAACCGCCTTTTAACCAATAATAATCAAGACAACTAAGAGAAGAGAAACAAGGACTGCGGCACAAAGGACCAGGTTTATAAACAACAAGTATTAGGAACTCTACGAAGAAAAGTTGTTAGAATAGCGTATATTTCCTTATCTTTAAACGTGACCGGTCTTTTCCTCTACAGTGAGGAATGATCCTAATTTGTGCGGAATGTTAAACATTTGATATCTATTTATATACTGTTCGTTCAGTGTATACGTTTGTTTATAAAGGAAATTACTTAATGAAATTGAGAATTTTTTTGAGGGAAAACATAAACGAATATGTGAATCATTTGTGATTAAATCGTAAGCTTTACTTTGATCTCTCTGAAATATGCGGAGATTTTTTCTTGTATTGAATGTATTTTTTTATAAATTCATCATATTGCAAGCACACCATAGTAATCACAGAAAATCATTTTTCGGGTCATAAGGAAATTTAATTCTGGACAGCCATTCACACGTACGATTTTATTTGCTTTGGATTAAATAAAACTAGTAAGAGACGTGAACTACCTAAGAACATTCAAGGTACGACTTACATTCACTTCAAGATGGTCAGGGGAGGAGTAATCATCTAAGTGGGACGCAATGGAAAAACTCATACATTGCCAATTCCATAAGGCAACGCAAACATTCGAGTGACTCTATTTAACTATAGAATACCTACAACATTTTGTTACATATTTGTATTGAATATACATTTATTTTCAGGTACTTCAAAGGTCTGGCTTCTAGCTTTAAAAATACTAGGAAAAAATAATTTCAGACCATCTTCGACGCTACGAATAAAAGTCGAACGTTCACTGAACACTTTCGATTCAGTGTTAATATAATATCGTATCATACAGCCTGCTTACGAGTATCTACGCAAATATATAAAAATGAGTTTCTAAAGAAAAGTTTAAGAAAAATTCTGAGTACTTCGGTTTATTTGGTGTTTTTACGAGCGCTGTAAGTGTCCAATTTCAGTTGGAGTGAAAAAAATGTTGTATATTCTACCGTTTCAAGGTTAGCAGAGTATGAACCAGGAAGTTCAGTATTTTATGTATTTTCAAGCAGTTTTTAGATTAATAGTAAAATACGTCAACTTTGCCTACGTAATTAAATGGGACCATTTTACCACCAACCACAATATTGATTAAAGTATTAAATAATTTGGGTCATCTAATTAGGAGTTGTATTATTTTTATTGTTAAGAAAAATGATAGGTTAACCTAACCTAACTGGGTCGATACCTTTTTTGTTTTTTTTGCTCGAATTTTTACTTCATGATCTGATGATCATTGAAGTCAAAACTAAAAAACTATGTATGGTGATCACCGGTAGGATAAAAATATTTTTCTATATCGAACTAAAATATTTTCGACTTTAGTTTTCACGACAAATACTTGAGTGTGTGGACCAAGTGTTCGTTCTACATTCAAGAATAACGTATTCCTGAGAAGTGCGAGAGTGTTATGTTCAGTAACGCGGGAACAAAATATTTACGTAAATGCCGAGTGACGTGCCTAATTTAAGTACACGCTCGCTTTCTTTGAGTTTGTGTAAAATAAGTCTGTATTTTTTACGTTTTTTCTTAAAAAAAAAAACGAATTACTCACTAGTGAATTTAATCACTTAGATCTTTTAAAATGTTTCTTGAAATTATGATTAAAAATAAAAAAATATTTGTGTAACATAAGGAATAAATACAAGATAAATTATGAAAAATAAATAATATTAGGTATCTTATGTTTTGACTTGTTTGTGATAAAATATTTGATAAATTATCTAAAGTTTTTTACATTGTTCAAGCTTGACTGCTTTAAGTTGGCTAAAATATGTTTTTGTATTATAAAGACAAATATTACGCGGGTAAAGCCGCTGTCAGAAGCTACTCATAAAATAATATTCGGGAATGAAAATAATATTTCACTTTAGCATTCATTTCGTGTCTGTAAAACCGTATTAGCTCTGAAACCGTCCTTAACCTATTTACGTACGCCAATGCTGTCTTCAATTTACTTTTAATACATAACGTGCGTGAATCGCGTTCGTGACGTCACAACATATCTTTAGTAGGAACACAATATTCGTATATAAGACGTCTATAAAATAGCTTATGAAAATATTATTTACGTACAGAAAGGAGGATGTTTGTTTATTCTTTTAGATACGTTTGTTAAACTTTATGACTTGTTTTAACATTTAGGAGTAAAGCCTGGACTATTTTCAGTTTGCTCATTATATGGTTTGATAAAATAAATTATGATCTAATTAATTTATCAAACCATATTACGAGCGATCTGAAATTAATAATACATAATATATTTTTATAATCTATAAAAATATTATATTGGGTTTAACACCCTGTGCAAGAAAAAAGCAATATATTGTCTTAATAAGCCACCACGGTATCCTATAAATATTAGGTTAACAAGTTAATATCACATCTAAAAGTAATATCCTCGAAATCTATCTAAATACTCGAGGGTAATACTGGGTAGAATTCTTCCCGATTGCCATACAATTGCGTGGGGCAGGCAGTAACTCCCGATCTATCCCCTACGTGCCCCCATGGGTCTAAAGCTATGATATCGTTCCGGTAGACCCCGCTCGTCCTGGGGGTATAGACAGGGGTTGTTTTATTGCACCCTAATTAAAACCCCGTTCGAATTACCGTGTGATTAAAATTTTGGGTTCGTAATTTGTTTTTAGCGTATGTTTGGCATCATTATAGAGATATAAAGCTTTTGAAATAGTTATGGTGAAACTTTAATTTGATATGGCCAAACTGTATACGGTTAGTATATTAATACACAAACAATCTCTACCAATTTTGTACCAACATCGTTTAACAAAAAGTTGGAATTACCCGTGCTATCAGTTCAACTGTAGGTATTGCCTCCAAATTTATAGACACAATAGCTGACCCGGTAAACGCTATTTTGCCATATAAAAAAATAAAGGGAGGGCCAAACCTGTCACCTAGGGTACCTATAAATAATAGTCTACGACTTGTTAAAATATGATAAACAATCAATGAAACCGGCGCGTACTATAACAGACACTGTGACTCGAGTTTTTATATATAGACAAAAAACGCAAATTGATTTAACTAAGTCAGAACATAAAATTTAAAATTTTACATCTTATAAAGTGATTATTTCAGGAACATTAGTAGATCAGGTGAAACCACGGGATAAATAATTATGCCTTATTTCTATTAAATTATTTATAAATAAACTAGATCAAAGAATCAGTCAACAGTCATGTACATAATTTGTGAGTAAATAACTTTGGTTTCGGCAAACGCAACTTGTTGTTACCCAAGTTGCGTTTTACTAAACAAAGCGATATATTATCGCCATAAATGATTATTTATTAAACAAACTTACTAAGTATACTCATACAGCTTCAGCGAAAAACGCAACTTATCACTTAGCGTTAGTGGGCCTGATGAAAACTTATTATCTTGAGAAACAAACAATGGTTGAATGGAAAACATAAAAAACAGGCAAAAGGAGGAACGAAAATATCCGTAATAACGATAAATAATCTTCCTTTTTGTTGGCATAGCAATGACTTGGACATATGGTAAAGTCTACAAATAAGGGTCTGTATCTCGGTAAAACCATAAATTTAATATCCTGCATTTACTGTGTATTTTAAACCAGTAATTATAAACTGAAATTTACGTAGAAATTGGCTGAATTTCAATGTAAATTTGTATGTTTATGAGAAAATTAAAATTCACATCAAATTAATTTTGAAATTGAATTTGTCGGAAATTATGTTAAACACACGTGTTTTACTAATTTATTAGATAATATCACGGATTGAAATATGATACCAGACGGCTTCTTTTCTCTGGTAGAACAGTTAAGGCCTTCAACACACGCAGAGGGGCACTCGCACCTAAAGCTGTCAACCTCACTACAACGTCTTTTGTTTAACCAACTTCTACACAATGCAACAGTTTGACCTCTATCATTATCTATACCCACAAAGAAAAACTTCATTTACGACCAAGGAACAATACATTTTCTAATATGTGAATGCTGTAGAAAATCTTGAAGCAAAATCAAAATACTTCAGTTACAAAACTTTATGTACCTACTAGTATTACAGCTATTAGTATTACAGCTACATTTTTGAAACAACAAAGATAGAAACCATTCACGGCTGCCAAACATATCAAAAATAATCTTTTACTATCGAAACGAAACTACAGCGTTTGCAGAAGAATTTTAAAATTACTACACACGTTCTCGACATTCCGTATTGTAGTGAAACATTTTTATCTCAACGTTGGAATACAAAAAACGCTTGTGTTGTATGTTTTTAAACTAATTTTAGTTATACCTGCGATTATTATTTTATTGTAAAAATTAAATATTCTTTGTCTTTGTGTTATTTCATGTTTTACTCAACTCGAGTCGAAAGAGGAATTAATACTTTATGTTATTACTTTATACTTTTTTAAGAATTACAATTATTAGGTATGCGAATAAGCTAAAATATTTTGTTAATATTAAACAAAAGTAAAGTTAATAAAACTTCATTTGTTTTCTTAGACGCGTGAAAACCTCTATAATTATTTTTCAAGCTTCAAAGGGACTTATGAAATAAATTATTAACAATAAGCCAAGGAATAAAGCTAAGTAAATAGAACTTCGGAAGTATTTCTAAATAAACAACACTAATAAGCTGATTATTTATGCTACCGAAGTTATTTCTTAAAATATTTTCCTTATAAAGAAGCTAAGCCGAAAGTATCCTTATGATAAAGGCGTAAATGAAAATCTGTTTATTATAACTGTAAGAAATTCTTGAGAATATTATAATTTGTCTTACATTTTTATGATTACGAACGTATTACCAAAAGGTAAGATGTTTGTATGTACTCGTAGTTTGCAAAAATGATGATACGCTTTACGAATATTAACAGATTGTCAGTAGAGACTATAGTTGATCAATCATGATTATCTTTCTCGTATAGGAAGTAAAAAACCAATCAAAATCAATAAAATTGATCACAAAAGTCAGTTATTTAATTCAGTGATGTTTCGATTATTTTCAGATATCGAATAATTTGCTTAACTGAATTAATATACAAATATATAGAAATATTAAATTAATAAATGATATTCATTAAGTGTGTAATTAAAATAATTTCAAGTTTTTATTATTTGCATTCCGATTCAACAACACATTGTAAAGTACCGCGATCCAGCGAAAAACGTAATTTATTCTAGTATATCAAAATTTATCGAATTCTTTTGAACTACGAATAAAACTGGTTTATCTAGATTAAACTCTCCCATTTCTAATTAAACATAAAACAGTTTTATTGCACAATATTTGTTCAGGTAACAGACGTGGGTCTTAAAACCCATACACCTTAGAATCGTAAACTGCAGTACCGCAAGCACTAACAGTTAGCTGAAGTGGGCAGCTGCAAACATAATTTAGGCAAAATGGCCTTTAGTCTCGTCCCAGACAAAGTGCAATCACTATTCCAGGCTCGGCGATGCAGCTTTTGGCAGTCGTTAAACGACAGGAAGCTATTTGTTTCAAATAGGCATTAGCATTCTAATTAAGACAATATAATTAATGTCAGAAGATATTCAAATCTTTCTTTATACTTTATACATTACTAGTAATCTCGTTAACCCCTCGTGCTAAGCTTAGATGCTTGTGTTACGAGTGAGTTCACGTCGGTAGTGTAATGGGTGGGATTTGAATCCGCAACCACATGATCGCAAGCTTGTCTGACGCCCTAGCCATTAGGCTACCGCCGCTGCAAACAACAATGAACATCAACATCGTTAAGCTTGGTATTGGTTGTTGACCATTGCAGTATGTAAAACGATCTTTGAATTATAACAGTTACCCATTAGTAAATCTCTACTAAGTTAAAATTATATTTATTAATCTCGAATCAGCTTACGACCACCGTCACAACTACGGAGTTGCAACGTCCGTTGTCGGATGGAGACTCAGACGGCGAAAAGACAAGTCTTATAAGGTAAACTTCACGTAAACGTCTTACAGGTATTTGTGTTAATTCTCGTGAGGTTTTTTTTTATTAGATGCATATCTCTACTTAAATGCAAACAAGGACATTGGTAAAACTAATGTCCATTCATTGGTAAATCGATAAATTTCCTTCTGGCTACTATATCTGTTAGAGAACATAGACTTATAATTAAATAGTGTCATTAACCTATTTTTTTAATTACAGCCTACCTGTAGTAATGTTTCAAACCCTCTTTGCCAGTGTTCTCGTCATGAAACGAAACACATTCAGCTCTAAACATTGCGCTCTAGATTTTTATCTCAAAATAAAATACGAGAATTTTCTATCCTCCCTGCACCACCATTTGTTTCTGCACCACCCATGACATTTAAATGCATTTTTTTTTTCTGTATTACGGCGAACTCAAATGTTGCTATTTCTGTGTAAAACGAGAATAGACTGGAAGTGTTTTTTTTTCGTATACAGAATTTAACTAATATTCGCCTATTGCTGATTTCTTTATTGTTCTAATTTTTTCTTCCATTTCCTAGCATTAGTTTCTTCATCATTGAAAGTTGTGGAAATGGTCGGGACATATTTTTGGTTTCAAGTACCTGCTATTAATGAAAAAGGCTTTTGATATTATATTCACTGTTTTAATTTAGTCAAGCGCATCTTAAATTATTTATGAACTCATTTAAGATCTAAAAAATATTTGTCACTTATTACTTATAATACCGGCCTATAAAGTTCCCACTGCTGGGCGTAGGTCTCTTCTCATATAGAAAAGGACCGGGCATTAATCACTACCACATGACATTAAAAGTAAAAGATCACTTATTACTAAAAATTTTTTTTATTTATTTATCAAAAAATGGACATACAATTTAAAAATACATCAAAAATCGCCAAACTGCAGTACAGTTTGCTGGCGATAAGTATTTTTTTTATGATCTATATTACTGTGTCTTTTCTATTTAGATATACTGGTAGATATGAGCCTGCTAATAAACTCCAGTCAGTTATAACCGGCGGATTTGTGATAGTGCGGGTTATAGCCGGCCGTCATAAAAGCCACGAGATGGCCTATAATGTTATCTCAGAATGATATAATACGTAATAATACTCCTTAATAGAACTAGGTATTAAAGCATAAAATAACCTAACATTAATTATTTCTACAGCTGTTTGCTGTATTTCAGTTTCTTTAGAAAATTCGATTTATTTTGCATTTTTCATGTATTATTTCCTTCTCTATATGAGAAGAAACCCAGCAGTGGGACATTTATAGGCAAGTTTTATATATTATTATTATATGGATTCTTTTGATTTTTCACAGAAGCACTGCACAATGTCACAAAAACAAGCAAAGGAAATAACAAAACTTATGCAATGTTACATAAACAAAATCTGTTGAGTAGTTTTACGGACAAAAACACAATCCTTCTTCGTAGCTAAAACGCAATATCCCCTTACGTAATATGTTTTTATGTGAATGTAGCTACCAAAAAAACTATGTGGAGTGTGAGTAAATTATGCAAGGACGAGCTCTCCGACTAGGCTGAATACAAGCGACCTTTGCCTCGATTCCGCGAAACGTCATCACTAAATTATTAGAAAGGGGGTAGTGAAAAAAATTGTCATAACCAAGCGAGGAGTATTTTCGTGAAAAGGAAGGAGGTACCTGAAATGCTTAAATAAGCACGTCAATTTGTCACCAAGTCGGCGTTTTTGTATCTTTCAATATTTATATTGTCAATCTTAAAAGTTTTATTTTTAAAACGAAAATGTTTGTAAGCTCGAACGCCATATAAATAGCCTGATAAAATTGTTTTTTTTTTATTTATTTTTATGTTGGAATAAAACAAAGCTAAATTAAATATTTCCAATTTTTAGATTTCTACACTAGTTTTAATTAAAAAAAATATGGTAAAAAGAATGGATAGAAACTTCAAGTTTAAACATAAAGAAGCACACTTAAACAAGAAAAATGAAAATTATGCATAAAATAATAGGCTAATAAAAAGTTTTACTTTTAATATCATGTGGTATTAAATTATTCATACGAATAGTGCCTACGTAGGAAGATACAAAATTATTATTGTAAACTTTATTCGACACCTAATTCCACGTAACCACGTACCGAAAACTAAAACTATGAGTACATAAATAACGAAACATACTAACTGATCCCCTTATGGATTACACCCGCTTTAATATCCAAGTAAAATAATATTTCACCGGAACAATTCCAACCTACATATTTATTCCACCCTACAAATTGACCTCAATTACCGCATAATATTAGAATTCAAAATTTCCTCTATTTTGGACCTTATAAATATTAAATGTAGCAGCTGTATCTAATCGTATGAACTAGTAATCCCAGAGGCGGCTCCCCGGGTGACCATAATTTAGACACCTGCGTTCCTCGCTGAATTTTAGAAAGAACCCACTGTGAATTAGTTTGAACTAAAACAGTTTTTGGAGTGTGGGTGAAATATGTGGTATTATGAAACTTGTTATTTTTAGAGAAGGTCGTTTGGATGTATTTATAAATAAAATTCAAACGCAAACTAAAAATAAATATAGGCGTACTTAGAGTTATTTAGTTTTAATGTTAACGTTTCTAAAGCGTAAAACATTTTGATTTTGAAGTACCTACCTGTTCTTCCAAGGCCTTGATCCACGAGAAATGGGCTACCGAAAGGAAAATATATTTTAAATCTAAAGATTAGCGCACAGGCACAGGTTCTGAATATCAAAATAAACTTTAATATTAGATTTCGAATCCAAGAGCTTTGTTAGAAGAAAACTTACAGATATTTATTATTTCTCTAAGCATTTACACTTACACCGCAAGAAAATCGCGGTAAACTAATATCGCACTTAAGTTTATAGTCATTTAGTGCGAAGTCGTACAAATTAAGATAAAGTTTTTATACCTTTTATGATTATGGTTTGTACTTGAGATTAAACTCATTTACAGGTTATTTTCTACATTATATCTTTAGGTTTATTTGTTCCCAGAGGTGGGCTGTAAGTTATAGGTTAGACTTTGTATTTACTACCGACCTACATTGTTCTAACATACACAAGTACTACATACTTCGAACATATTCTTTTGGGAGTTTTGTTACTTACTTTATAATAATTAACTACAAATTCAAACAAACACAAATTATCATCAGCTTCGCCTTTTCCCAAGCTATGTTGGGTCGCCTTCTAGTCTTGCTGGATTTATCTGGATACCATATTTTACAAGGAGCGACTGCCCATCTGACCTCCACAATACGTAACACTGTATCCCATAGTAAGACTGGATGTCAAAATTGACTTAAAGACTCAAAAATCAACGATTGGCAGTCGGGACCAACGGTTTTACGTGTTTTTTGAGACGCGGAGGGGTCTCGGTATGTTTACAAATGGTCACTCATCCACGGACCAACCGTGATACCGCAGCTTAGCACACTTAGCCAGGAGCCCCTCAAAATTCATCTTGTCTTTAAATATTTAAAATAAATGTCTGACTTTCAGCACTCTATACAGGTGTTTCAAAGTTATATTTTAATGACTGGGGGTTATCTTCATTTAGTTTTATATATAACGAGTCAAAACGTCAGCCTACAGGGAGCAACAGCAAACAGTTTATTGAGCTCAGCTCTTTCAAGCTCGTTACAACAACTCGTTTGAAGTTGCTTTTGATGAGGTCTAAATACCGAAGCTGGCAGCCAAAGCCCCACGGCTTTAGCTGGATAGCCACTTAACACTGAGCTAACTGTGCCGTGTGGGGATCAATGAGGTCATAGGCCTGTATAAAACGAATTCATCATTTGCCTTTAATTGATTTTGGATAATTACTGAGTCGAAAAATGAATGTGGTATATAATTTTATGATACATATATCTATCTTATTTTCTGAAACAAGTCAATTGTGATTCGGTATCAAGGCAAGATCGTTATATAAAATACAAAGATTAAGATAATCAGGTCACTAATAGGTTTAAAATAAAATGTTGGAATAAAGATGCAATATGAAATCTTTATTAAACAAATAAATGTACTAAAAAATAGCAAAAATAAACAAAAGCATATTTGATAAATAGAAACCCATAAAATATTTAACACGAAGATAAATAATTTTTGTATGGCTATAAATACAAGACACGAAAATATCAATTAATTATTAATAATAATAGGAATTTTTCATTTAACGAACACACTAATCTAAAATCTCCATATAAATGCAGATAAATGTGGATCAAATGGCTCGATTGCACGAAAAACCGAAAGCTCTTCAGAGTCGATCGGGTTACTCCAGTCACCTAGATATAATTCGTCTTCAATGGCTCGGAATAGCTCATAATAAACTGAATTGTTCTAGGAGCGTCGCTTCAACTGCACCTCACAGGACATCTGTAAAGCTTCACCAGAAATTGTAAGTAATCGTCACTTATTTAAATTATAACATAACTTATTGATTTAAAACGCATTCATATTTTCTATTTGTTTTTAATGAAATAGAACTAGGTGTTGCACGCGGCTTCACCCTCGTGGTCTTACCGTTTGTAACTTATAACACTCAGGTGTAATATAGTTTCACATCATTTTGAGGATAGGAGCAGTTGTTTCAGAGATTAGGCTGAACAGTCAAACTAGAAAACTCTTATATTACATTTTTCCTCCTTGTAATAGTGGACCTATTTATTATCTACCGCTTGTTGCATCTATTCTATAATCTATAATACAACGGGAACAAGGCACATGTAGTACAAGGTCATATTTTTTTATTTTATGTTTCCGTCTTTTGTAATAATTATATACCTATTACTATTTTATTATATTCTGTATTCTAAAATAAGACTGATTTATACACATCTTAACAAGGGAAGTCCCCCGTCTTTTCTAATTGGGGCATCAGGGGAGATGGAAATGAGTTTATGGAGTCATTAAAATGCTGTTAGAACTTATTTATTCGATTAATTGGTGCCTGCTGTGACTCAGAAACGGTAAAGTTGACGACAGTCGTGTTCCTAAGGAGGTCGTCTTTATATTTACCTATGTACCATAGTACTTATCAATTACAGCTACGTTTCTGTAACAAAATGAAGACCGAATATCACAAAGCCAAAGTTTTTTTATTGAACCATCTAATTCTTGAAACTACCAGTCAGATATGATTTTTTTTTATTTTATAGCTAGTTAAATATGTTGGTAGATACTACATGAAGTCTAACAACAACAAGTCTATTTAAGGAGATGAAACAGTAAAAATTGCAAGTAACTATTATAAGTACAATTATTTTATAGTAAGTGCAATAAAAGTTCACAAGACTATCTTCCGATACGATTTGCTTGCTTTATTAGGATGCATATCCATCTTCAGAAGACTCGATACTCACATGAGACTCATACCTAATAGTTAGCAACTTCAGTCCTAAGTCTAGATGTGCCATACATGTTGATTCATGTCTGTAATCCCATGTTGCGAGAGAAATCCTAATGGAATACTAGTTTATTAACACATCAGCGGTACCTACCTTGAAAAGCTGCTTTAGTTCGCTACAAATACAAGGAAGTAGTTTCAAACACACAACACATAAACACCGAATTCTCATCTATAAATCTACGGAACCACCTAAACATTTATGGATAGCCAGAAAGAAATATCCAATTCTAAATAGTCAAGCTTTTTTCACAGTTTATTTCATACATACATACATAATTCATGTAACGACAACGTTTCAAGACGATTAACCGTGTTATTAACAGCTGTATTAATGCCAAAATGGCCGCCGCGATCCCAAACAGAACATCAAAAGGAACATTATTGGCTACATCACAGTTCAAACAGAATACCAAAATAAATAAGTGTGTAAATGTTCAGGAATACGATTTTTATGTTCTTTTTTGGTTGATTGGTATTGACATGCCTTTTAGAAACAGGTCGATATCTGTTTGGATTAGTAATTTTATTAACGTGATCCGTTTTACCGTTACGTAAATTGGCTTAATGGTTTACAGACTGATTCTTTTAGGAACGCTTCAGTGCGAAAGAATGAAACCGTTAACATAAATAAATTGCCGTAAGCCTCTTCCAATGACACTAGTCTTATGCAGCCTTTGGTAAAATGACTGCAGTAGCAAAATACCAGTCTAGATTTTCGTCTACTAAATACATGCAAGATTGTTGTACTGGTAGTAAATTACTTAATTCTTTAGTTAAATGTGATACAAACTTTGTTATTTTATACACATAACCATACCACATAACATTATTGTTAAAGTATGTAATACTAAAAAAGGCCATAAAAAGAAACATAACCAAATATCCTTTTTAAAAATACCTTCACAATTATTCTCTTGTAATGCTTAAAAGCCACTTAAAACTGATCTAGCCACAAGTAAATGTAAGGAAAACTACTTTTGATTCGATGTTATGATTTTTGTGGATTGTTGTTTGATCAAGAATGTTTTTCTCAACAGCTGTAGTTGACAATCCAGGGTTTTCTCTAAGAGATTATGTCACAATTGTTATAGAAGCCCATTGTTTTGAAGCCGTCTCGAAAGAGGTCGACGCCCGGAATAGTTGGCAACATGGCGTCGTGCCAATATGGACGTTATGCGATTCACATGTTACGCAACACATGTAATTGTGGCATGCGGAATTGATAAGCTTAGACGCACTAGGAGACGTAATGTCCGAAATGTGGGACATTACCGCAAATAAAACGGTCTTTTATAGTCCAGATTTCAAATAGTTCTTCTAAAATACCGATGATAAATGAAATAATATTTAGAATAGAATAAAAATCTTTCCAGCTCATTGTCGAATTGTGGATGCTTTTAAGTATCTAAATATTATAGGACGGAAAATATAACCAGATTTTGAAGTCAACAGTTATTCTTGTTTGGGTGTGCTCGCAGTGCAGTAGTTTTTCCCTTTTTCGGATTTCAGTGTTTTAATATAGAATACCTTTTATCTCTCTAATAAATGTACCATAATAAAGATCAGTTGTCAGGCTATCCAACTATCCGTAAGTAATGTCAAAGGTATAACAGGATAGACGGCTGAACGCGTCCTTTGAGGCAGACGTATTTTATATCTTGTAACAATTGGTCCTTAGATCCGGGGCGGGCTTGATTTACTTTTCTATTTCAAAAATAACTAGACTGGGGTATTTCATACGACAATAAAATTTTCCTTACAAATTATGGGCAAATAAATCATTCTCTAATAATGTTTAATCGTTTACGTAGTTAACATTCGAAATACCAAATAATAGGAGACAATTGCGAGGCGCGCTCATTCTCGTAGTTAGGATTTGGTCGCGCTTAATTACTATGTAAATTGTGTATGACTTGACAGTTTAGTAATTTTCATACAGTCTGCGAATGATTGTGTTAACTGCGAATCTGTGTTGTGTGATTATTCGTGAAAGCGATTGCTTGTTAAGCTTCAGTTTGTATTCTAGTACCTACAAGTACAACCACTTCTATTGATGGGTTCAGAGATGTTTCTAATTAAGGTTTCAGACATATATTGGTAATTAATGTATCAACAACTCTCATACGTACAACCTACTCAATGGTAGTACTAGTTAACACTAGATTTTAACCAAAAAGATAAAAACCATAAAAGGTCAAAATATAAATTTCAGAAGTAGACGATGCTTTAGAAGTAAATATCTTTAATTCCTGTTATTGTAATTGGTCCTTTTGATTCTTGAGCACTGAAATTAAATGTCAATTAGGCGATCGACTGTCATCGATAATTGATAGCGCAATGTATGATCATATCTCATTACCTAATTATACCTACGTAATTGTTCCTTCAATAAGATGATACAATTATAGGAAGACCATTTGGATAGTAATAGTTACGGATTGATTAAACCGGTCTGCTATTATTTTATTACATTATTTTTTTAAAAAAGTTTTTTTTTCTTATGTACGTGAAAAATAATTTGAAAAAGAAAATTCTGAAACATTTTTGACAGATATGCTGAATGCTGATCTCAAATAAACTAGTCAAAGTGTATATAAGTCTAGCTATTGTGACACTGGATGAAATCGCCTATCGATCTATATGGATGTCTTATTATCTGGTGGAAGGTACATTTCAATATGAGACGGTAGCACAAATAAAAACAAAACAAGCTATAAAAGTATTAAGAAGGTATTTTCCATTCTCATTTTGTTTTTTAAATACCTTATGTCTTCTGCAGTGGAAACGAGACACGTGGGTCCAAAGATAATGTTACATTAAGTCTTGAGTTCTAGACGACGACGCTAACTTTACAGCAGGTTATATAAAAGTCAGGAGGCAGGTTATTTTGGGCTTTACAGTATACCGCCTAAATAAACATAATTCGCCCGAAGCAACGCTTCGTTGTATTTTGATAGAGGGTGCTACTAACGCGCCTGAAGACTCGCTTGAGAATACGTTAGAGAAAATTCTAGAAAATTCTTCGTGATTTTATGACAATGTTACTGTATTTATATGCTGATCCGGTTTAAAGCGTGCCTCATATTCTTGAGTAGCGACTGGAAATTATTGTCGGCTTGGGATCTAAAGGCTGCTGTTACTATTATCTGCGGATCCTGCTGATTTATAAGAGACAATTTTTTTTTGGAACTAGTTTTATTATGGCCCTTTTTTGATTAGATTATTCGTTCAATTTTGTGATTTAGGGTGCAAAATATCTGGTACATGTTTACATGATTACTAAATAATTACAACAAACGAGAGTTAAACGTTTCTTTATAGTGGTAACAATAGAAAACGAAAACTACAAGATAATAAATACTATTTTTAAAGGTGATGAAAATCCTTTAGCATTGTTAACGCTAGTGAATTGGATTCCATCATTAATGAATTTTGAAGTTTGAAACCACAAAAATATTCTCTCCAAAAAATATTGGAGCTGGAAAATATGCGGCCGTGCGAAAAAACTTTTAACGAGTAGTGTGAATTGTGGCAATCGGGACCATAAACTACACGATGTGAACACAAACTCAGAGACACTCAATTTCGTATTCCATCAAGTTTGAACAAGTTCAAATTCGTTTCTTACTTTCTGCGTTTCAACTATCAATGGCAAGCACGTACCGAGTGAGTTATTGTGCAATCTGGCAACATAGAGTGCGATCTTCAACGTTGGCAGTTGATGGATAACACGGCTTTACCGGTAAAAAGAAAACAAAAAATATTATTAATGTGCCTACATTTATTTTGCAAGTTGTGTATCAAAGTTTTCGCTCCAAGTTTTCTATGCAATATTCAGGGAAATATTATTACATTATATATTTGAGACAAAAATTATGTTTGTTTGTAAAAAAAAGCACAAACACTGACCTTCAGAACGAGAGCGGTTACTGTTATTAAATTATGAGTGTTATAAATTTAATGGGTACCTTGATCTGATTATGATTTTAACCGTGCTAGTATTTGAATGCAGTTATGTAATATTCCTTATTCGTAAATACCAATGCTTCAGAAGGCTAAATACTGTAACGTAAATAACGATAAGTACCTTTATCGGTTCAACGTTATTTACAGGATCAGTGATCCCTTGTGACCTTTCCTTTATCCCTGCACTCCACTTCAAACGTATATAGATTTTAATGCTTCCTTTGATCAGCTTATAAGAGCTCCGAAATTAATTTATCATCAGACATATTAAAAATTCTCCAGGCAAATTAATGATACTTCTCATAGGTACACTTTCCATCTCATCTTCTCCTTGATCGTGTAAAGTAGGTTCACGACCCGACCTTCATCTTCCAATCGCAGTTGTGTAAACAAGAAGTGTAAACGTTTATCTAAACACTACGAATTGTAGTGTTGAATGAAATACTTAATACTGAGGTGAAGAAACGTAGCAGTAATGGGTTAACCTTGATGAGATTTACTCGAGTTTTTAAAATAAATAAGAGTTAAAGCATTAGTTTTTCTGAAGCAGATTTGAATTAGTATTCATGGCGATTATAGTTGCCAATAAGGTGGATGATATTTCTGGAGAGGATTAGAATTAAATTGACTTGACAAATTTAAAGTACCTAATACCTATGTCAAACACTGGCCTGCTAGACCGTGAATGGATCAGTTTCCATCGAAGTTAAAGCTCTTAGAAGATAGCACGACTCATACACAGAATCAAGAAGAATGAACTTTAGACTGCTAAAGAATATTAATCTTAAACTTAGCGCGAACTAGTTGAAAGACGCTGCGATCATTTAGAAAATTCATCTTGAGAATCATGCAGTTGAGAAAATAATGAATAAATATAAATACCTACCGTTTTAACAAAAAAATAATACAAGTTGATTATAATGAAACATTGTGCCCTTAATTTATTGTTGATTTGTAGCCGGCATTTATAAATGTTTAAATATTTAATTAATGCCAGCAATGCAGAATAATACACATCATCGTCAATCAGAGTTTTACAAACGAACTACGTTCAACAATTTTAATTGCAATCAATCTAAAAGTTTAATTACAGTCGGCATTACTGACGAATTTATAGTTCTGTTATTTGATTATGCTAAGATTATATTTTAATTTTAATTACGATAGAACTAGAAACTTCCAGTTAATATGAGAACATTCAAGACCACAATATTTAGTTCAAATATAAAAAATATTTTGACTTTCATTAACTTGGTTCTTAATACCTATACATATTCAAATTGTAATTTTTTATACACGAGACATTTGTATCGCTACAATTATAAATTAATTTAAGTAAACTATGATTATAGTATCTTTTATTTATAATAATCAGGAAAACATATTATACTTATATCTACCTTATACCTAGCAATAGGTTGTGGAGGTCAGATAGGTCAGAATCAGTCGCTCCATGTACAATACGGCATTCAGCTAAATCCGGTAAGACTGGAAGCCGACCCAACCCAACATAGCTTGGGAAAGGGCTAGGCAGAAGAACAAGGTACCACAAACCACCCCAGACCCGAGACAATGTAGAAAAGTGTTTTTCCAAATTGACCCGTCCGGGGATCGATCCCGGGACCTCAGAGCTAGCGAAACCTTGAAAACCGGTGTGTACGCCACTCATTCACAGAGGTCGGCAATCTTATTGTACTTATTGTAGTTACTAATAAAACTTAAGATTGTTCTTTGTTCCGTTTTTTATCGTTGTTTTTTCGACTTTGCTCACTTACATTTTATCCAGCACTCAGATGAAAAAAGAGCAATAAGTACCTATATCTTCATTGTTTACACTTATATACCTATGTTGTGTCTAAGCCCAAAAAATATAAAGAAAACAAGTGAACAGTAAGGTACCTGGATGTTCCTGGCAGTTGTACATGATTGATGCAAGAATGTCGGCTTGGCTTTCTCGTCTGCTTGCAGCGGATTAGCTAATGCACCTGTGACGGGAAAGCTTGCCACTGTGTCCTACCTTAATCCTAGCAACAGCCACTGACAGACCAGCTTATGACAAAGAGCTATATGAGCCTTGTTTAGTAAACATACATACACCTAGGCCAGGTAGCGAAAATCTTTACTAATATAGAAATGATTCTATTTTCGGCTCCGGACTTGTGTCCTCAATCATTCAGGCAAATCGTTTGCCGTGGCAGTGGAACAACAAATGTATAGTGTATACATTTAGGTATTTCAACTAAAGAGTCTATTGGAGTCATATTACTTATAGGATTATGGAAGTTCAGTTAAATAACAGTGTTACGCGGGTATGAAAGATGCCATATCCTGTAATATATTTGCCATATACAATAGACCAAAATCAGTATAATATTTACTCAAATAACTTTATTATTGCACTTTATCGTTTTCATAAATACAATTCCTCAATTTTATCACATTCAATCTCAGCAGAAGCATTTATATTCCAGACATTTTTATCATAAATAGCATCGTCTAACATTGAATAATGTCAAATATCTCAGTTGAGTGGAAATCAGCACGCCACATCGACACCACATTATTGCATTCTGTTCCGTGCGAGGAATCTTGAATAATTACGTGCAGTTTCTTCCTTATGTGATCTGTCTTTGTCACGAATAGCTAGATTTTTCCTCGCTTATCTTTAGTAGAAAAAATCTTATCCATTGTGAAGTCTTTACGTATTTGTGCTTTAACCTGTGTTGCTATGAGTCAAAGGGTCATTTTACGTTCATAAAATCCTGTAAAATATTACGAGGATTATAGTACTTCTTCGATAATTTAGTTATTATTACAAACATATAAACTGTGTAAGAAATAAAGTATTATAAAAACAAAAAGGTGAGTAAACAGATAAATTGAGGAAACAGTAGGTACGTGACACTATTAACAGCGAAGAAAATAACAAAAAGCATCTTAACTTACGTTCTTTTATTAAATTAAAAATGTTCTAAGTTTTCATAAAACAAGCAGCTTAACGACACAAAACGACACTTAGTGAGTTGTGCGGAACGATTGGGAAGTTTTTACCGTTGTTTACAAAATGTTTTCACCTTTCTATTTTTACATAAATGATCCCCGTGAGTGGTAAATACAGATAATGAACTTTTGTGTTTTCGATATAAAACATCTATAACCGCAGATAAAACAGATTGCTGGCGTGGCAATTCATGCCTCGGCGACGCATCGCCTTTCCATATGAAGCTATTGTATATACAATCTATATGGTAATAGTGCTGAAAGTGAATTTTTAAATTTGTACTTATAATAAAATTTTTTTGCTAAGAAGTTAAGTTGAACTCCAAGAAAAGAGATAAGACTACCTTGAACTAACCGATAGCCACGCAGGCGAATTTTTTTTTTATTATAAAAAATGTTTCCTAAATTTGAAATGTGTTTATCTATAGACAGCTTAAATTTAACTCATTTTATTTAAAATCCAGTCTGCAATTAAGTATTGATTAAGTATAATAATAATATAATAATACCGGCCTATATACGTCCCACTGCTGGGCACAGGCCTCTTCCCATATAGAGAAGGGATGAGCATTGATCACCACGCTTGCTCATTGCGGGTTGGCGATTTCAGATTCCAATACTTTGAAATCCAGGTTTCCTCGCGATGTTTTCCTGCACCGTTTGACAATGATGTCTTAGAATGATTAAGAAAGTACATATAACTTTGAAAAAGTCACATTGGTACTTGCCTTAGTTCGATCCTGCAACCATGTGCATGCGAATCCGGTCATTGAACCGCTAGGCCACCATGACATTTTTCATCAGTATTAATCAATATTTATTAAAACTTAAATTTAAGAAGATAAAGATTAAGACGTAACTACTAATCAAATACCTACGTGTCCTTCTGTTAATAACCAATTTTGATATTTATTTGATCATAAATGATTTTATGTGTGTTTGGTTTACTCAATATTCTATTAATTATACATGTAGGTTCTTGTAATAACAGCGTCTAGACAGACGTCAAGTACACCTGACGTAAGTTTACCTTCACAGGTAACCTAGGTAACCTAAACTATCAATAAAGCTCATATCTGTCAAATAAAGTATTTGTGACTTTCACGTAATTGTAATAGATATCAAATATTAATGTTCTTTTAAACATAATTTTGTGAAGATACGCAATTTCAAATCGATTTAAATGTTTATCTGTCACGGTTTGAAGGCGAAACTCCTGAACGAATAAAGATAAAATTTGATTCTCATAATATTCTTTATCATTAGAAGGCTACCTCTTTATAAAGGTATTCTTTTTTCACACGAGCTAATTCGCAATTTTTTTAATAAGTAAGAAGACAGTAAAAGTGTATACAAACACTTAATTAGGTAATCTTTATATATAAAACTCTTCCGTTACTGACTGACTGACTGACAGACAACGCACAGACGAAACTATTGATCGTAAAGAGCTGAAATTTGGCATGTGTGTTTGTTGGGAGGAGTAGGCTACCACTAAGAGGATTTTTGGAAATTCCCCCCCAAAGGGGAGAAAAGGGTGGTAAATTGAAAATACTACTCCACGCGGACGAAGTCGCGAGCAAAAGCTAGTAAATAATAATTCAGTTTCCGAGTTTTACAATGTTAATAGTACCTAAAAAACGTCGCTTCAGTATTATTAGTAGCAATGTTTTAACTAACATTTTAATCATATTTTGATAGTATTATTCTAGTGATTAGCCGGGACAGGATGATGTCAATTCACCAAATGACTGTTTTACTGTCCGAACTGTATGTTATTACTAAATTATTATTAGATTAAATTAGGAGTAAATCATGTTAACAAATGTAATGTTGGCAAAGCTTAACCAGTTTTGTTATACTGTATGTGAATTTAGGGGGAGTTTATAATACCGGCCTATAAACGTCCCACTGCTGGGCACAGGCCTCTTCCCCTATAGAGAAGGGATGAGCATTGATCACCACGCTTGCGGTGATCAAGGAGTTTATATTACAATTTTTTATGGTTAAATTTCCCGCAGTTAGCTCGAACGCACGCTTTGGCAGGGCCTCCAGCCAATGCTGTAGAAAAACTAACTTCGTTAGTAACGTACGCAAAGGGCACCCCGTGGGGTCCGGGCCTTGACTTACTGCGTTGCTAATCTTAAGAAAGCAAACAGCAAGAGAGGGCTGGATATAAGTTTTATTATTAAGGAGCATTTTTTTTGCTAGTTCGGCTGGCTCGGGCCAGCTTGATCTAAGGTAGGTACACCATCTTATACAACATAGAAGGCCTAATACTTGTTTTTGACTGCTATTATAAACGAACGATTGGTTAAGTTACTATGTTTAGTTGTAGCAAATAATTTTAATTAAATCAACTTACTTAATAAAAACTTAGCACTATAATAACAACTCTTCGTTTATCCCTTTGATAAGAAACGATAGTTATAGTAGGTATGATAAATATCTTCGAAATTGGGACTAATTCCATTCCAAAAACTGAACAGCACCAATAATAAACCTGATCTCTAAATTTAGATAAGTCCCAAAAAGTAATAATAATTACAAAATCATCTATCAAAAACCTTTTACATTCACCAAAGTTATGTGCCGTGGGAAGTCAAAAACAAATTTACATATTCCGGGGTCCAATCCCAGGAGTCTGAAGTCCGTTTAAATAAGATATGAGCATCAACGCGCGGATGCATGAAATTGATCGAATCCGAACGATTTGTGAAAACATGTATATTTCATTTAGTTTACCGAGATTTGATTTCAGGGATTTGAATGATGGAAATGTAACTAACTTTATTATAGTCCTTGGAGGTTAAATAAGATGTTACTAATACTTTTTACTTAAAAGCTATATAATTTATATTCCGTTTCAACAAACTTTTGTTATTCCGACCAATTTTATTAAATTCAATTCAAGTCCTATTAGAAGTGAAACAAATATGATTTGTTTTTATTCTTTTAGTAATACTGACTTACCAAGACAAATCAACGTTAAGCTTTTTTAATTTATGAATTGTCTAAACTCATTTCATAAATCGGCTGCAAAATATATTTAAACAATTTTATTTATCATTTTACGTAACATTAACTATTTGTGTTCTTTAAAATCAACTGAAGCAACTTTCTGAACTCGTGGATAGTTTACTATTTCAAGAAAAAGTTGGGAGAGGACTCGGTCCTAACTCGTACGAAACACAATGTTGCCAACAGTCTGTAGAAAAATAATTCGCTTCTGCATTTGCCTTTAAAGCTTGCGGAACAAATGATGTGAGTGTTCTCGACTTCGAGACTGACTCGAATCTTTTTCGAGTTTCGAGCACATTTCAAGTTACTTTTGAAAATGGAAGACTTGCGTGAATGAAAGACTTTGGTCTCGTTTTATGATTCCAAGTTCGTGTCCCTTATTTGAACTTTATCTTTAACTTAACTGTCTTGTTTGCTGCCGTCAAGGTATGAATTGATTGTTTTTTATAATTTTATTTACTTTAAATTTATCTAGACACATGTTTATTTCATTCTTCATAAGCATTCATAAAAAATCTGTATTATAATTAATTAATCTAAACAAAAGATTCTCATTGCCCGTAACAAGAAGATAGGTACATCTATTTCTTTCGGTTTGACACGAGCCGTGAATCATTCTGCCTCTATAAACCGGGTCCATTGACTAGTGCGTTTAAGACAAGACAAATATCCTGCTTGTACCATTAATCCTTCTAATCTTGACATAAAACCTTCTGAGAATATAGACGGCGAAGTCAAGGTATTCATCATTATCGTTTCTAAACTGATTGTTAGTTCTAATGATTTAGGAATCATTAAGTGTTTCACATCTTTATACGAGTACCTACATAGACATAGTAGAAAGTCGTTGTGTGTACGCTTAGAATTACCGTAAGAGGTCGGAGCCGCTCGTCAAGGAATAAAACAAAAAAAAGCAATTAAGGTCGAAGATGTAGGGTTTAATTCAAATAAATATATTATAATACATTTTTTATTCGGTTGGTAAATATTTAAAATTGTAATGAATTAGACGAATATTATATAAATCTTATCAGACGTGACAAAAGTTTAACAAACGATTTGGAGCGCTTACAAAAATATCAATAAAAATATCGATGATATATTATTTATATTAAATTATATTTATCAACCAGTTGCGTTTAATGGACAATATATTTTTGCGTGTTTTTAGAGATGATACCGAAAATACGCATTACGCTGAACCCATAGAATAAGGGATAAGGGCAGGGACATGATGATGACCGAAAATAGCTAAGAATAAATAAGCCGAGTCAACTATAGGTACGTTCTATATTGCAATACTTCAGTACAGGCAAAATTTTAGGCCAACATTGTTACGTTAAAATTAAGCTCAAAGGAGGGTGATAGGCTTTTACAGAGTTATTTTATTAAATGATCGAATGAAGGTATTACAAGCAAAAGTGGTAAACAATTTTAGTTCTAGCTCTATATCAAAAGTACTTTTTGTCTAACAATAGGGGAAAAGGGTATTTTTTTAACGTCCTTATTTTAGATAATGAAAAAATTGCACACATGTTTTCTTTCGTCCCGTACACAAATAATTACGAAGATGCAGTTCAAATCTAATCAAATAAAAAAGGTTTTATTACTTATAAACCTCAAGACGGCACTCAAGAAACATTTAACTAATATAATGACTTTAGGTGCGCAGTTCCAAAGTGTCATTCTCATGGAGAAGAACCGGCAAAAAACTCCGTAGGTTACTCTTTTAAAACTAGGATTATAATATTGGTACATTATTAGTCATTGATATACGCGAATAGCGTAAAGTAGCGGTAATGGCAGGGAATGGAAACTTCGCGTGACGTCACTCTGTAACACAAGTTTTGCTAACATTGTGACCATGGATAATATTGTTATTTTGATTATCTATCTGTCGGTCTTAATTGATAATCACTTTTCATAACAAGTGGACTAAATACTCGTAGATTATCACTTTTCATATCAAGTAGACTGATATTATAAAACGGTTTGTTAAAAATCTTAATGTGATTTAAAACGTGTCAACACATAGCCTGAAACATCAAATTATTTTTCTAATCGTTAAAAACAACCGCCACCGATTTATTTTTCAGATAGGCTCCGATATATTTTTTTGGTTGTTTTTCGTAGCCATCCTTTGCACACAAATCGAATTCTCTTCGTTCATCTTTATTCATTGATCGGAAAGATAGTAAAAGCCAATACACGATGTAAAATGTTTTGCATTTACGTGATAACCTTGGAAAGGATATCAAAATATTTTAAGATAGAGTAGCTTCAGGCTGTGCGTTTATTTTTGACATGACAAAATTGATGACTAGTCTATCAAAACTGACACATTCTGTATCAAACCTTATAAAATATTGCGCTAAGTCATTAGTAGTTTTCAGTCTTACACTTAAATATAAAATAAAGTTATAAAATAAAAATGTAATTTAAATTACTTTACTTAAATTTAATATGATGGCCATGTTTTACATATAATTATGTTGTATTTTTGTTGTTTGATATAGTACAATAACATTGTATACAAAGTCAAGGCATACAAACTTTAAAGTACTTGTAATACCTGCAAGTACTAGGTAGAAGAAGAAGAAGCTTAACTATAAACTTTTGAAATTGAAAAATGAAAAAAAATGAAAATTGTATGTTATACCATACAGTTTTTTTGTTTTTTAATGATTACTAGCAATGTGGGTCGCCTCGCTAGCAGCTAAAATGCTTGCTAAGATGAGTGGGTTCACGTCGATAGTGTAATGGGTGGGATACGAACCCGCAACCACATGATCGCAAATCCGATGCCCTAGCCATTAGGCTACCGTCGCTTATTGTTTAAAACGTACAATTTTCCTTCATTTATGTAAACTATTGTAAACTAATTCACCTTCCTACTAGCTGCAAGTAATTGTATGCCATTTAATCCAACAAACGTAACGAGAACTGTATATCTTTTTCATCGTTGTGACACAATAAGTAATAAGTAATATCATTTATTACCATACCTTCGCTCCGATGAATCTAATTTACAGGAAATAAACATTTGAGTACATGAATACTCAAATAGATACTGAATACATTATTACATGTTGCTATATGACAAATTGCCTAGATGAGAGTAGTTTGCAATTCATATTATAACACGAGTTAATGTTGGGATTGTTTCAATATTTGTCTATTTTGCAATAAGCATGTAATATTTATGCATTACTTATTTTGATTTTTAAAATAATACTTAGCACACGTAAGTTTTATTTCCTACTAGCTTCTGCCCGCGACTTCGTCTGCGTGGACTTCAAAATTGGGTCGTCTCTCGGAAACTACTTAAGGAATCGGAATTAAAGGTAGCCTATGTTATTTTCCAAGTCAAAGGCTACATGCATGCCAAATTGCATAATTGAGTAACAAACATCCAAACATCCATACTTTCACATTTATAATATTAGTGGGATAAAGTTCTTCACAATATTTTCTTTTACATAGTGTCGTCGACAACTTAGTAAAATGTAATACATTACTTACTAATTAATACTGTCATCGTGTATCTCTTAAGAGATATTGTCTTAGAATATATTTTTACATAAAAAAACTGAATATTTAATCAAATGTACAACTTCAGATATTATTATTAGCCTCAAAAAAGTACTGAAATTAAAACATTTTTGTACTTAAAACGGTAACACATACGAGTACTGACCTCTGTGTGATTTTGAGTACCTACTACCTAGATGAAAGAAAATACAAACAAAATATGTAAACGGACTTTTTGGTATTACGGACCTTTATTACTTCCCTTTCATTATGCAGATGTGGTGTTTATACATGCACATTGGTAATGAACCCTCTTTATGGCAAATAAAAGGCATAGAATAGTTTCTGTTCAACAAACACGCTTACTCTTTTATTTTCATGTCTATATTGTTTGTATGTCTTTGGATATAACGTTTGTTTTGGATTAGCCTGTTTTCTTTTGGTAGCGATATAGGTATTTATTATTTTGTTTAGTTTGAGATAAATAACAATGTTAATATTATTATGAGATTTATTTTGAGACTTTGGACTTTTTATTGCTCTGTGATTTAACTGTTGATGTGTAATACACACATCAAAAGTGTCTAGGGATCAACATATATTTTTGCAATAACTTTTCTCCTGATTGATATTAATTAAAATTTTCTTTAAGGATTCATCGAATAAAGTGTTTTCGTTTGTCACAGTAACGATAAACCAAGTCACCTTTGCATTAATAAAGAAATTTGCCATTTTCCTAATAAAGGGATTTTTGACATTTGAACCACTAACACAAAAGTTCGAAAAAAAGACTGAAATAACAGTTTTCTTTAAAATTTTATTGGGTAACTTAAACAATTAATAATCCGTGTTTCTACCGCGAACACTAACAACACAAGAACATCGGTTTGGCATACTCAAAATGAGTTCATCCAAATCACGCTGTGGAATGGCCGCCCATGTTCGTTGCAACAACAAAAAAAGGTCTTCTTGCGACTGGATACCCTCCATATTCGGCAGAGCTCTTCTCTGTAGCATATCCCATGCATGCTCAATCGGGTTCAAGTCTGGCGACTGAGCAGGCCAGGGCAGGACATTGATGTTAGCTGCGGCGAGAGTCTGTCTTACAACTCTTGCGGTGTGCGGTCGTGCATTAACTGAAATAAGGGACCGATTTGCACTTGTAGAGGAACGATGACGTCTGATACAATCGTCTCAGCATAAATTTGAGCGTTGAGGTTGCTTCTGATCCAAATCAACTCAGTTCTTCCGCCGATCCAAATACCCGCCCATACCATGATGGTTCCACCACTATAAGGATGGACTTCCTGGCAGGATTTTAATCGCTGTTGGCGTCCAGGGGTTCTCCAGTGTCGTATACGTCTTGTATCCGGTCTCATACCAAAACGAGACTCATCAGAAAAGCACACGAAACGCCATTGTTCTTCTGCCCAATTTCTGTGTTCAAGAGCCCATTGATATCGAATCCTACGATTGTGCATTGCTATAGGTGGTACCCGTAGCGGTCTTCGGGAATGAAGGTTCACTTCATGCAAGCGGTTTCTGACTGTTTGGTCGCTAATTAAGTTCCCTGAAGAGTGATGAAGCCTCACGGCTAACATCATGGCGGTTATTGTTGGAGCTCTTCGAGTTAAGATTTGAATGTATCGGTCTTGTCTCCGTGTGGTGCAGCGATACCGTCCTCCATGGCGCTCAGCCACGGTACCAGTGCTTCGGTAACGTGTCCAAAGTCGACTGATAACACTCTGACTTGTATTCAGAGCTAAAGCCACAGTACGTTGCCGGGAACCAGCTTCTATCATTCCCACGGCTCTGAGCATTTCTTCCCTGCTTAAATGACGTCGCCGCTCCATAATAACGTTGGTTTTAATCAGTAGTAGGGAAACAGTAGCACTAATAATGTCTTCAATGCGTTGTATGTTTTTATAGGGAAAATATTGACAGCTGATTTTCATCTTTTACTCGAATTTGATTCACAGTTCCTGATTCGAATTATGAAATGCACCAAAAAGGATCCATATAAATTTATAAAATCATAAATTTATTACAAAGCCACATCTCAATCTCAAGAAATCCGCATAAAAATGCTTGATCCCTAGACACTTTTGATGTGTGTAGTTGCCTGAATTATGTCAAGCCGAAGTTAAGATTTTTTTTTAAGTAGAATGAAAATAATACGACTGCAAATGCAATGCCTCAAGATATTGTCATTTAAAATGAACAACTTAGAACTTTAGGCGTGGGTAAACTATTATTCTAGGGATAACATTAATTATTTTCTAAATTTCAAATATTTTCAGTAATAAACCAATAATAAAAAGGCAAGGTTTCACGATGATGCCTAAATGATCACACTGACCATCAAAACTGTCCAAAACTGTACTTTACCAAAACACCTTCCTGTTAGCCGTAATTAATTTACGTAACAGGTCCAGCAGGAAGTGTTCAGTGTTTACACTTCCTGGCATCAAGCGAGCTAGTGTACCAGCTAATTTCTTTAGACTGGGATTAGGGTGCCCGCCACACTGCAGGCGAAGCGATAGCGATAAAATGCAGGTTTAGACTAATAGAGATTATGAACTTAAACTAACCGTTTACAGACAAGATTTTAATATCAAAACTTTATATTTTAACATAGTTTGTTATTATAAGTTTTATGCATAGTTGTTAAAATTATGTTATGATAGTATAATCAGTATGTTTTAGCTTATCACGTTTTTGTTTTAAAATATAACCATAATCTAATCTTAATTCAAACCGAGTGTGTTGTAGCAAAAGTATATCAAAGCATTCAAATATAAAAAGCTGTCAAAATAAATAGCACTATGGAAATCTTTATGAGGTACCTATATGACAATTTCTGATAAAGATCGATCACAAATCACGCAAATATTTTATAGTATCTCCTAAAGTTAAGTGCCAATGTCAACAAGTACAAAGTGTATTAAATCTATGTGATAAACTAATTTAGCTTAGCACGGGGTGTTAACAATAAACTTTCTTTAAAATGAAACAAGTATTCAAAATGGAAAATGGTCGGTTACTAAAAAAATAATTTAAATTTTCTTAAATTACATATAGAATGCGATACACACAATAAATTTATAAATAAAATATATCATCGTCGTCGTTGCCAATGTCGGGAAATAGGTAGTTTAGTATAGTTTAATCATATTATAAGGTTTGGTTTGGGATAAGGGCAGGAGGATGATGATGAAGGTTTGGTTTAGTATAGTATTTTAATTTTTATTATAATTAGTAATTGTGTACATAGTTATTATTATATTAATATCATTAATAACTTTCACAGCTATATGAAACAAGTTACTTTAGTTCATCAATTATAATAGTAAATAAATAAAATTATAAATATAAATTTATCGAATAAAAATCGAGTAAAACATTTTAAATGACACCTTTTGTACTTAATACCATCCCTGCCAGGTTATAAGCGTCTCACGAGTGATGCTGATTGTGTTGACGTAGCTGTCATGCCGGTCGGCCGAGTGGTCAGGCAATTCAATTAGACGACCGATTAATCGTCTACTCGCTTCCAAAATAGATTTTGTTAACTAGATAGGATGGTGATGTCCAATTAAGATGGAGCTTATCTTTGTTTATAATCTAATTCAATGTCATTCAGGTAAATGTAAAATTGTCTAATGTAATTACTGTATTGTTTTGTTGTTTGTATTGTAATTGATTGTAATTAATGTGATTGCGTTCTTTAACCTTTAAATGATAATTTACTTTAGTGTAATACAATAAAATATAGACTTTATTTAATTAGAAAATTACAAATAATTTTCAATTATAATTCAATCACGCACAATGACCTATTCAAGAGTCTAAATGCGGTAAATCAAGTAAAAATAGCTAGGATACATTCAACGTTCAACATTCACATTCAACGTTCGTATGTTTTTTTGACCCTCAATCTACTACTTGTAGTCCGCTAACCCTGTTTTTTTAGTAAGGAATTTAGCCTATTTTATGCTGGGATAAAGAAGCATTTAATGTAGAAAGAATTTTTTAAATCGGTCCAGTAGTTTTTGAGTTTATTCGTTACAACATAAAAAAACCCTCTTTATGAGAGATCATTTTATTCAGCAATTCCGACCGCTTTTCTTTACCAGCAAAGGAATTATATCATTCAATGCAATAAAGCTGAGTAATTGTGTAATTAAATTAAACTGGTATCTACACAATACGTAATGTTACAAGTTACAATGTACGACGGATCCCATGTTTGCAATAATGAATATATCCTGTCATCAAATGTTAGCAAACTAATTTAATTACAGGTGGGATTAATCGACTCAAGCGAAACATAATGGCTTTTGTTAGTATGTTTTGGTATTCTCTCCACTAATAAAGGGATCCACTAAGTTGTTATGAAAAGATCATCCCTTAATTATTATTGGATTGTTTAGTTCAAATAAAGCTTGTTACGCGTATTTTGCTTACATTCTATATTGTTTTTTTATACTGAGGTGACATTTAAATTCGAACGCATAAAATATATTTATTTGAATCTGTTTGAACGTAGGCAAATAAAAAAAATGCTTTGAATCAGTTTAATTATGACGTTACTATTTCAACGATGCAATTCTATAAATCATGTTGTCCGTTAACATAGGTACAGAATAAAATATGTGTATTAAATTAGAACGGTTTGACATCTACATGATTTGTACACCGCAAAGTCAATCGGAAACTGTAAACCATTGCATGGTGTAATAGACCGTGTTATACGTAATACACAACAGATTTCCGCGATACGTTTATTTATAGCATGTGTTAATTCTATTAAAACATGCTAGTTATATTTTCCTTCACTATCTGACATGAAACATAAACATCCCTAAAAACGTACACACGATTTAAAAAGATTACTGATTATACTTGTAAAAATGTGCCGACATTATTTTTAGTGACCAATATAACAAGAAATGAATAAAATATATGTATAAAGCATTTTTATGCCCTTCTCAACTCACGGGAATTACGTAAGACATTGTTTTACGGCCACATTAACCATGGTGAATTCAAGGAATTTACGATATCGTACCCTTGACCGAAATTACGCGAAACAAAAAGCTTTACAGCCAGTTTAACGCAAGCCACCTGTTTGTAAAACATAAATATGATTCCGCAACGCCACGATGGCTAACCATTGTATTTTAGGTCCCGTTGTTTAACTAATCTAGTTTGATTAACGTTTCTGTTTGTTGTTTCAGGCAGTCCGCCGATGTAAACACAAAGTCGAAATGAGATGAGTATGCGTGTGGCGTGGGCCAGGTGGTACTGGATCGTTATATTCACGACGTGCGCCGCGAGGACCGCCAGCGACTGGCTGGACTGCGCTCACATCGCTACCTGCCGCTGTAAATGGTCCTCCGGCAAGAAGACAGCTACGTGTGCCTCCGGTGACCTACGCCGCCCGCCAGCTCTCTCATCTGACATCCAAGTCCTAGACCTTCATGACAACCCACTAAGGAATCTACCACAAGAAGTATTCGCCAGCATTGGCCTTCTAAACCTACAACGACTGAACCTTCGAGCGACCAGTCTCAGGTCGATACACCCCGACGCGTTCTTAGAATTAAGAATTTTAATCGAAGTTGATTTAGGAGACAACGATCTGTCCCAACTTCCAAGGGACATATTCAGAGGCAACGAAAGACTACGACTAGTTGTGCTTAGTAACAATCCTCTGACTTCGCTTATTGCAGATCAATTTCCATCATTACCGCATTTGCGAATGCTATTGTTAGACGGATGCAGGTTAAGGTCGATACACACAAATGCTTTGAGGAATTTAAAGTCTTTAGAGACGATAGATTTGCGTAGAAACCAGCTGACGTTCCTTCGTTTGATCACATTCTCTTTGCCCGCATTGAAGACTGTGTCTTTGTCGGGAAATCCGTGGCGATGTGATTGTAGACTACGTGAATTCAAGGACTGGTTTTTAGAGAGTAAATTAGGTACCGAAGAGTTGCTTTGTGTGGAGCCTTCTACGCAAGCTGGAAACAAGTGGCGGCTCGTCCCTAGTGAGAGCATGGCGTGTCCGCCCGAAATTAAATCAAGTACTCTAGTTGTCAGAGCTGAAGTCGGGTTACCAACTTCGTTTGGCTGCTGGGTTCACGGAGTTCCAAAACCCACTGTTTCATGGCTCTTTGACGGTGTAGATGTACATAATAGTTCAGTAGATTGCGATATGGAAGAAACAGAAACGAGTATCGAGGACGACTCGGAAGATAGAGTGCCGGGTAGTGTTAGGTGGGTTAACGTGACCCTTTTAAATGTGACGTCAAGTGCGGCCGGGGAATGGACCTGTGTGGCTAAAAGTGTCGCTGGTGAAGCAAGAGCTATAATTAGTCTGGTGTTACCAAGATCACAAACGGCAACAGCTCGAACAGCGCCTGGAATTCCACATCTATTGGGTGTCGTTTTCGGAGCGTTAGGCATATTAGCTTCTCTCGGTTTTATCGGTGCAGTAGCCTGCTGGCACCTAAGAAGACGAACTGTTCCTCCGAGCAGAAGTTTTACTGATCAAGAGAAGCGACTTATAGATGCATCTGTAGTCGTCAGTTGCGACCGATCTATCGGCGATATGGCCTCACCTTGCGATTTCGAAATGACAGAAAGAATGTCTGACGAACCTCCAAGAGGTTGCGGATTTGACCCTGTCCATATAACAATAGAAGGCACACCAGGCGCTTTTCCGCCTCCGCCGGCTGAGTTTGCTGTACCAGTACCATATGGAAACATTTTCATATCTGTCCAAGTAGCAGGTAGAGGAGAGCCTGCCAAGTACCCAGATCTATTGAGCGGTGGAGCAACACTGCCCCGACGGAATAGAACATGTTGCACTGCTCCCGCATACGACAATATGGGTCCCAGAGTAACAGCTACAGGCAGCTCTACATGGTCCTTACCGGGAGCGAGCACTGAGAACGTGGAAGTGTCCGAGACCCCGGTCCTGACGCTGCCGCCGCCGCCACCGGAGTTTGTGTCCCTTTAGCCCCGGCCTCTGGTACTAGACGCCTCAGCCCTGAGGTGACCTGGTACCAAGACATTCGCAGTCAATTAGACTATTCCCCAATTTAATTGTATTTTATAATAATTTTGACGTGATTATTAATTTTAATTAATGTAAATAGTTATAACGCTAAGATATGGACGATGTGTGACATCTGTGAGGTAAATACGTAAGATTGTTATCAATATTAATATTGTAATATTGCATTTAAAGTGAACTTGTTGATACGTTGGGTAATGACATGAGAGCGATTAGTCTACCTGTTTTGTTCCCTAGATATTCGTTTCATGTATTTCGAGTAAGCGTCTTCCTACACGTTGCAATATACGGACAGATTGTTCTAGCCATATTTGGCTAAAGTATTCTTATTTTTCTAAACATCCAAAAAACGCTACTTATTGTAAATTTTTGTTATGGTATTACAATTTATATTTTAAGTAATGATATTTCCAATTCGACTCATACTAGCAGAAAATTCATTTTAACCGTGGGTCTCATTATTAAATATTTTTAAATTCAACATAGTTGTCTGAAGTTACTTTGTATAAAATGTTACGTAACACAAAATGAAATATTCAAATTAAATGCGAGAAGACATTCTGTTGTAAGTTCCGTTGCTGTCCGTATATTCCAGCGAAACTTTTATAAATAAAATATTGTTTATTATACAAACTTCCCAAACATAAGACTGACCCTTTTCTCTTGTTTTTCACCTCTTTATAACTTTAACGTTAATGCTGTACCACCTAGTCGAGTCGGCCAGAATAGCTTATAAATAAATTTTCTTTGAAAGCAAAAATATCTAATGTAAAGGAAAATAAACCGATCAACTAAAGTGATGTCGTTTTATTATCTGTGTTGACTTTATCGGAACAGTTCGTTTTATGATCCATTAAGTTATTTCTTATACGTCTTTGTTGACTGATATTATATTCTAGTTATTTCTAACATATCTTTCTCGAAATGCCAAGTAAATTGAGTTGTACAGGTTTTGCCGTCATAATTGCCTAAAGAGATGGATCATTCTTATCGAGTGAAAAAAAAATATTAAACCTTTGTTTTTTTACGTGTAGTCTTTTTTATTATCTACTTGGTGATTTAGACGGTACGAGAACTATTTCGCAAGTTGCTGTACATTGGTGGTATCGAACGTGATCGATCATTGACGGCAATGTAATGCAACTTGCATGATTTTTCTCGCACCGTATATTAATCATCCTTATGTTAATAAAAAAAAATGATTTTACGGAAATTTTAGATGGATTATGGTGCAGTATACAAACGGTAAGTACACTAAGGTAAGCTAATAGAAATGAAATACGTTTTCAATAAGTTGACTGGTCATTTTCATACATTTGAGCGATATTTTTTATATCTTGGGACAACCATCAGCGGCAACGCTTGTAAAAATATATGTCACTTATCTGGACCATTGGATCATATTAGGTAGGAATCTTACAAAGGATGATTTTGATAATAGTGACTTTTCTTAGTATTGATTATATAGTTGATAGATTAAGGCTTGATTTTTTTACATTAATGACGTTAACGCGTTGGAAGAAAACTAAGGAAAATTAAGCATAAACCTCAAAGTAACCAAACTTGTTAAGTTATGAAATTAAATTTAAACGCCAGTTTATTATTTAGTATAAGTTCAGAACAAGTTGTGTAATGTTGGGTGCATAGTTGAGCCTTGAAACTCGGTTTCGTAAAGAGTTGGTTAATTCTAATTAGCGAAATATGCGCGAACTATTACATAGCTACATGATACATGTTCCCCTGGTACTTTAAATGTGTTAAGAGCACGTTGGTGTTATGGAGGTAAGCATAGAGAGAGTGGGAGAGGTGAGTTTGTTACTAGTTTGCATGCGCATTGCACTGCGGGCTCGATCCCCGTGGGACAAATAACGTGTTATGCGTAAATGTTTGTTTAAATGCTTTGTTTATGACATACAGGGGTTCAATTTTCTGTCTCTATAGGAGTTTGCAACTTCCCGATCTATCGAAACAATTTTCCTTATAGGACCAAACTGAATAATTTATATTTAAATAAATTCTTAATACTTTCACGGCATTATAAATATGTGTAGGTTTTTTACACAATAATTAATCTACTATTTTTATTTATTTGCACGAGTTCTTTTTAAGGAACTCGCGAAACGTTTGGTCGACGCTACCCGTGACCAAAGGGCTGGCATGTTTTTGGCACAGCGAATCAGCATTGCTATTCAACGTGGCAATGCTGCCAGCCTTTTGGGCACGTTTCCCGTCATAGACAAAGATGACGATGAATTTTTTGATGCTTGTTAGCCTTTATTTTGTAATCCATATTACTTAATATTGGTTAGCAAGTTTTCTTTTTATAGATAGTTTTATTTATCTTATAAGTTTTTAGTTTAGTTTAGTATAATTAATATAGTTTAGTATAAGTTGTGTATAATATAAAAATTATGTATATTGTTTACAAGAAATAAAATAAATATAAATTTATTTGCATCAGATTAAAATTTAATGACATCTACGTTTTTTATTTATTTATTTAGTTCATGGAAGACTTACTTTAACTAGGTATTGTTATAAAAAAGTAGGAAATGTACAACATCATAAAGTTTAACGCACCTATTATAGCAGTGTTGAAATTGCTGTTTTCCTACCTGCTAATAGTAGTTGAATGAGCTTAACTATATAACTTCTAATCAACATAACGTGAGTGCAGTATAATGACACCCCTGGTGGCTACGTTGAACTACTGTTTGCAGAACACGTAAATGAGGAAGTTAAGATATTTACCCTATAGTTATAACTCTGCACTTGAAACACAGAATTTCACAAAATAAAGTATAATATTCCTGCATATCTGGAAAGTGTGTACCTATTTTATTCTTATTACACTAGTATTGTTTTTCACTTACTCAATTACAAAGCTACATTAAATTTCAACTAAGCTTGTTACCTTTTTAAACGCTTTTTCTGTATGTTGCGTAAACCAAAATTCTTGATTAAAATTTATAAATATACCAAGAAACTTCAGTTTCAAAAATCACGGCTAAAAAAGCAAGATACAACAATACCGGTCAAAGACACCTTTGAATATGACACGACATACCAACATGATATGAAGGTACTAGGACCTCAGAAATCCATGGAGCGCGATATTAAGGAAAGGAATGCTCCCAACATTCCCTTGGGGGCCAAATGTTAGGCGTACGAGACTCAAGGTCATAAGAAACGTTGTTATAAAAATAATATATGGCAAATGGCATTTCGTATTTGTTTTTCGTGGCTGGGTTTAGTCGGTATTAGCTGCGTAGATTGCAAAATCGGTGAAGTCGGTGTAAGCATCCATTATAACATATTGTTTTCTGAATTTAACGTCGGGAACTAAAATAAAAATAAACCGCTATAGAATCGTAAGTAGTAGGTACTCGTAGTTTCGGTAACGGGTTTTTATTGAGTCTCATATTTACGAGAATTATGAAAGTATAACCAAAGGACAAGATTAAGAGTCGTTTTTATCATATTGGTAATCTTTCAGCCTTTCAAGCCCTGGGAAAGCCGGTAGGCCAGTGTATTAACAAGTTGAACCACTGGACTCTGTCAATCTTCTCTTTAGAAGCTGCAACGCATTTAATTTTGCAGTCTACAGCTGCCACAAAGCCACACGGATAATTAGATACCTTATGATAACTTATTTCAAATAGCGCCATTAACCACATTTAATCAAACTTCATTATTATTAGATTATTTCAATACAAAAAATGGCATCAACTCATCATCCTCCTGCCCTTATCCCAATTTTATTTGGGGTCGGCGCAGCATGTTTTCTTCTTCCATACTCTTCTATCTGCCGTCATCTCACAAGTAACATTCTTTCTTGCCATATCGACTTTCACACAATCCATCCATCGTTTCTTTGGTCGTCCCCTTCCCCTATACCCATCCACATTCATGCTCAAAACCTTCCTTACAACATGATCCTCATTCCTCCGCATCACATGACCATACCACGACAGCCGGTTTCCACATAGTTTTTCGGTTACCGGTGCCACTTTCAAACTTCCTCTTATATAATCATTCCTCACTCTATCCATTCGCGTAACACCACACATTCCTCTCAACATTCTCATCTCTGCTGCATGCAATTGTCTTTCATTTATCCCTTTTGTGGGCCAGCACTCTGATCCATACAGGACGGCAGGTCTGACCATAGTCTTGTATATCTTCCCCTTAAGTTTAAGGGGAATGCGGGGATCACAAGTTGTTCCCGTAACCTGCCGCCATTTCAACCATCCTATGTTAATTCGGTGCATGACTGTCCGATCAATATCGCCCTCGCCTTGGATGAGTGAACCGAGATACCGAAAGTCGGAGCAGACCGGAAGGGGTGCGCTATCAAGCGCTATGGCTGCAGGACTGGAGAGACCGCCGAAATCGCAGAACATGTATTCGGTCTTGGTTCTGCTAATTTTCAAGCCAACATTCTCCAGTCTCTGCTGCCAAACCTCCAATCTGCTCTGGATCTCAGGTCCATCATCACCGACCAGAACAATGTCATCGGCAAACAGCATGCACCAGGGTGCCTCTTCCTGTATGTCCGCCGTAAGGGCGTCCATAATCAGCAGGAAGAGGTATGGGCTTAAAGCCGACCCTTGGTGCAAGCCCACAGCCACACTGAACTGGTCAGTATTGCCAGCAGAGGATCGGACATACGTACAGGATTGCCTGTACATCGCACGAATTAACTCTACATACTTCCCAGGCACACCTTTCTCTTTCATGGCCCACCACAACACTTCCCGAGGCACCCTATCATCAACTACTGCTACTAATTGACTTGATTTATCATAATATTTAAGTTCAGTATATAACTGTACTCTGAGATATAGTTTTCAATTCTTAATATGTTTCACGCTATTTTCAGCCAGGCAATTATGCCGTTTAAGTGAAAAATCAATTAATTGCTCAAAAACATAAATAAGACAAAACAATATATCAACGAAGCACTTTTGGCCAACTCGTAAATTGTTTAATCGTTCGTTTACTAAACAAACATTCATTACTTGGTGTAAACGCCAAAACAATTCGTTTTCTGTATTATCTGTTTGACCCATTTTCAATTCAGAGCAATCAATTTGGGTAATAAATTATATTTGGCGCTTTGTTTATCTTAGGGTAAAATAAAAGTTCATTTTCGAGGCACCTGGTGACGGAAACAAGAGATTCTGATATTTTAAGAGGATTTTTTATCTTAGGTCATTTTTTAATTTTTTTCATTTTTGACGACGGTTCTCACATAAAAATGTTTAAATGATTAAGTTTTCCGTGTTTAACCAAGGCCATTAATAATATAATATCTAAAGTAAATTTGAAGTACGTTACATTTCACCATAAATCTGAAATTGGGGACAATACTAAATACATTTTAATATCTCGGTCAAACGCGACCAGTTCAAATTGTATTCAGTTCATGTTTATGATTTCGTCCCTTCTTCCAAACGGGGGTTTGATTCTTGCAATCGCTATTTAAGCCTCTGAAATCACCACCGTTTTCGAAGTCACATTCTGAGTCTTACTCAGAATACCCGGGCCGTTCACTGTCATTACCGGTTGTAGAAAAATTATCTCATTCCCGTTCAAAATGAGATCGTAAGCCGAAAGTTCCTATATAATTGAAATCATTACCGGAAAGTGGCCGTTGATTCCTCTAAATGGCCGGATTTATGATGGTAGACCCGCTCTGTTTTGCTATTGTATACTAAAATGGATCTTTTATATTGGTCAATAATGCGATGGTGATTTCTTTTGCTCTCCATTCTGATAGATTCTGGTTTAAAATGTCAGATACTTATGAAAAGCCAAAATAGTAACATTTATAAAAAATAAATGACGTTCTATACGACAATGTTATTAGATTGACTAGACTATTTTCACTTGAACCCTTAAATCTGGATCAAGACATGGATTTTAGTTTAGAATCTCTTTTAAGTCTGTTTAAATGTAAATCTAGATTCAAGATAGGGCTAAAGTTTGCACCTAAAATTGGATCAAGATAGTTATGTGAGCCTAGTTCTGTTTTACAGTTAGTTTGTCGAAACTTTTAAGTAGTTCAGGGCCAGTTTCGCCACTATTTACTAGATAGAGTCCATCGTCTTTATGCACAGTGGGGTCTTACCTAAATTGTTTATTTGTTTTACCGGCAGGTTATCCTTGTTTATAGGACTGACTTCATTAGAAATAGTCATCTAAAACAAATGAATTTGAAAGTGCATGCCATACCATAAAAAATACTGTAGTAAAAAAAAGTAAAGCGAATAAAAATCTATGTGGGGAATAAAAGTGCAGTCAGAGGTGGTTAATGTTGCAGTGCAGCAGTTCCTATGTTATGATCCATACATAAGAGCAATAGTGTAAAAACAATTCTGAGAGAAAAATAAAACCTGTGTGAAAATAATTTAATTTTGACAAAGATGACGATGAATTTGATGCTTGTTACCAAACCATTATTTTTTCTTAATAATGGTTTAGTTTTAATTTTTAATAGGTTTAAGTTATAAATAGTAAATAGTTTCCTTTAATTTTCTTATTCTATTTTATTATATAATTATCCTATTTTATCTATTTTACATCAATTAACTATTATTAAATAAATATTTCCTTCTAGTTATTTTTAATATGTTGTCTCATGTAAGTGAATTAATGTAAATTCTTAAGAGAAATAAAATAAAACTTTTAATGAAGAAGTTACATATAAAAAAAATTGAATATTGTTCCAATTAAGATAAAAACATCAGTTTCTTTGAACTTTGGATTTAATTCAGAACTTTAGTTACCTGGTATTCATTAAGCAAATGGAAAAACGTAGGACCTAAGTAATTTCGTTGAAGAATCCGTGCTGAGTGGAAGGCTATGCTTTGAATGCCTAGCTCTTAATGATGGAAAACAAATTGCATTTACTTCCAGTGAAAGGATTTTGCTTCAAATTACGGTGTAATTTATGACTTATTTTTAGGGCTTCATGATGAAAAACCTTTAGATAGGTACATATACGTTTTAGGAATGTTGTTATTACTTCAATTTATAATGAAATTTGATGTAAATTCTTAGATATTTCATTCCTATTTTTCCACTTCGAATTGGTAACATCCGAAACTTGTACTATTTTTAACCTTACTTGTTTCTTCTATCTTATTTTTAAAATAAATATTTTTGTAGTTGGTAAAATATAAGATACCAGCTATATTAACCGAATACCGAAAATTCAATTAGTTTGAAGCCACCGTTAAGTCTCATGCTTTACTTTGAGGTAAAAAGTAGCGACAGATATACAAGTAAGAACGTGTTAAAGTTAATTACCGTTTCAGTATTCGGGGATCAGTATCATAATTTTGGAATAACTTAATTATAATGTCAGTAAGTTAAGATGTTAGTCTAACGGACTTACTTTAACACGAAAGGTTCTGTTGACATTATCTCCGGTTTGATAATAATGGTCCCGCAATTAAATTGTCACTGTCCACTAGAAACCCAATTAAATTCGTTGGAAGTTAGTTGGATGGAGCTCTCAAATGATAACGAAGACATTTATAATGACAAGTTTTAAAGGTTGTAATAATTAGAGTTTTGTTAACATCCGGGTTCGAGTTCTTGTTTGTTTGGGACAGTTGTTTTGCAGTTTAACTGAAAATTATGACATGTGTTAAAAGCTTCTCACTTTTCTTTGTGTATCTAAAATATTATGGTTATTAAAACAAGTCATTAATTAAAGCCTGAATAAAGTTGAAAGTGGTTCTGGTTTTGTGATTTGTTTTCTTAAAAAGCTTTCTTTTTAAAACTTCCAGACCATTTTATTTACCCTCTTACACGACTATCTCAATCTGTCACGCACAGAATAGACATTGTTACAAGATAGCCGATGTATTCATTTCTAGAGTTATTTCGGAGGAATCTAGATTAAAATTTTGCTCGCAAGGACCAACAGGGCATTACACAGTAGCGACATCTGAATACAAATAAGTTGAAACATGTACTCAAATTCAGTATACATAATGACTACCGATGTAAAATGTTGAAGAATTTCTTCATTAAACTAATTAAAATTTCAATGTTATTTTAAAAGATTTTTAAGCTATTTCTCAACATTAAGTCGTGTAATTTTCATTCAAAAGCTAAGGCCTTCCATTAAATGTTCCTGGGTATGTCTACTCGTCGATTCATGAATATTATTAACAATATGACTATAAAAAACTTGAATAGAACTTTTGACCTATAATTATGTAGTTTTACAAGTAACTGTATGGCTGATCTACCTTTCACTGAATAGGTCCACAACTCCCTGACACCGAAGCTGTTTCACCTAGAAATACCTTAATCATATAAATTAATTATACCTAATGATAAAATTCATTTGTTGCTTTTATCACCAAATAAAGTTTATAAGTTGTCACGGAGTGGCATCCCTACTATATTACGCTCAACGAACAAAATTAGTATTCAGCCCTTACTAAGACAACCGATGTCAGGCTCATATAGCGATTCAGTCTGGGATTATTTTTGGGCTAGACATATAATTTTATGTTGATACTTTGTGATAAAGTCAGCTTATGATTTTGTAAATGGTTTCGTTCGTGGATGTACCGTAAGATGATTGCCAACATAGATTTATAAACGTTAAATGTAAGGGTAGACATTTTATTCATAAGGTACAGCTTGCAATTTTTTGTTCTCAAATAATTAATAAGTCTTTTTTCCGTTGATGTGATTTAATCGTGAGTTGTTATAATAGTTATACATAAAATGAAATAGAATAAAGTAGTGGGACGACCTAATTGTTTTGCACCACGACGACATATTAGAGGTTGTAAAAAAAAAATTGTACCCTTAGAGAAACTTTGTAATTTTTACATAGTATACAACAAAGTCGCTTCCGATGTTTGTATGCTTAGATCTTATAAACAATCGAACAAATTTTGATGCAGTTACAATAATAGATAAGTAATTTAGGTGGAAGGTTTTTGTGTATAATTATGGGCATTAATTACTTTTCTACCCACACAAGCCGGGGCGGATCCGCTAGTAGAATACATACTTCGCCTGACCCAAGGCACTAAGCACTCAAAGACCATTGATCCACGCACAAAGAAAAGCTTAAACAGTAAACGGTCACCATATGTCGCCTGCATTGCGTAACCCGGCATAACGCTGTTTGCCACCATTTGTATTTGTAATGCATTCCACGGAAATCGTCGCATGCCGCTATCGTTACTTTAAATTACTTTTATTATCGTTATACAGAAAGAAACGTACTGTTTAACATACACGAAGTAACGTTACACATATTGGTTACAGAAGTGCCTATTTTACCAGTTTTATTTTGTTTTTATTCAGAAAGATTATTTGTCTTCTTGTTTCAAAATTGATGGCAATTATATCATGTCTTGTTGATCTTTTTTAAGTATTTAAACATTATAAAATAAATACAAACTGATGATGATGATATCCCAGCCAATTTTGGCCATGAACACTAGGTAGGTATTTAATACTAAGGTTGGTGACGCTAATGCGCCAACATGTGGCGTATGTAACCAATCTTCTTAGAAAAGATTCGCGCAGAGTGCGGGCATGTGAATGATCTATTGAGGTAGTTGTAACTGTTCAGCTGACTTTATCACAATGTATATAGATATAAAATAAATTACAAACAATACAATCTACAAACAGAAAAATAACAAGAAAAATACAAGTGAAGCTAAATTTTTTTTATTGTTATTTCGAAGACGAGCTCCGATATTTATACATTTTTGAAATATGGCGAAAGTATCTGAAAATGTGAAAAAACAATAGTTCCAATTAATCTTCTGATCTCTAAAAAACAATTTTTAACTATAAAATTAGTTCCAATTATCTTGATAACACAATTAATGTTTATCTTCTATCTTGGATAAAAAGATGGCACTAACCTGAATAACGCGTGTGCCTAAATACACCATCGGTACCATGGTACGCTAACACAAGCACTATACACACACACTAAATACGTAACACACGGAAATATCTGAAGACAGAATGCACTTTGTATTATGCAAACTTGAGCTATAATATCATGAAGAAAACCTCGTTTGCCTTTGTGAGGATAAATTTATGAAACTTTGGCCTGATATACTTCCATAGTCTTGTGAATGGTAAGTAACATCAGCTTTTCATACTCGGCTTTCGAATAAGAGAAATATATAGATAATATGGTATAATATCTTAAGCCTGTGGCGTCCGATGGCTGACTTAGCATAAGGTATTCTAATTTAAATAATATAATAATAGCGGCCATTAAATGCCCTACTGCTGGGCACATGCTTCTTCCCATATAGAGAAGAAATGAGCATTGATCTCTACGCTGGCTCATTGCAGGTTGGCGATTTTAGATTCCTATTTTAGGAATCCAGGTTTCCTCACGATGGTTTCCTTCACTTTTTATTAATTGTGTCTTTGAATAATTTAGAAAGTACATATTATAACTTTAAAAATCACTTTGGTATTTTCCCGGGTGCGAACCTGCATTATTGCGCTTACGAAACCGTTTAGAAGTGCAAATATATATTTAAGTGTAATCGCGTTGACATGAGACAGAAAATAAAAGTATATTAAAACCTTTAAGAACTTTTTTGTTTTTACTCCGTGCTATACCTTGACACTGAAAGCAGCAAAGACGGAATTCCAAATCGCTAAACGCCTGGTAGTCTGAATTTGCGATCATTATGGTTGCGGTTCATATCTTGGTCACGTGCTTAGGCATGATAGATATGAACTCCTGCAAGTAATTTTGATGGGCAAGGTCGCGGGACGAAGAGGAATTGGACGCAGAAGAAAGTCGTGGCTTTGCAACATCCGGGAGTGGACGGGGATCGCGAGCGCAAGTGAACTGTTCCACCTTGCAAAAGATAGAGTTAGATTCCAGCAGCTGGTAACCGACCTTCATTAATTGGAGTGACACTTAAAGAAAGAAAGATGGTTTCGGTTTCGAAACCCACCCATTGCACTACCGTTATGAACCCACTCGTAACACAAGCATTTAGCTTAGCACGAGGAGTACACTAGTACCACCACCCACAGTATAATATGTACTCTTTTGTTTAAAAACAAAAAGATACAAAATACAAGAAAAAAATACAAAAATGTGTTGTGTTTGGGGACTCCTTTTAAGCAAATTTTTGCTAGTGTTACGAAACCCCGCTTTTCCATAGCAAAATAATTACAACAGTAGATAAGCAACCAACAAACATAAACTGTAACAAATACTAAAGATCCATAAAAAAAGATTGTATAACAAGCTAGGTCGATAAAATAAAGTGAAGTCTTGCGCCTTCCAACAATCACAAGTTAAGTTCCCACATGTTGTGAATAAACTTACATAATCTCCCAAGAATTTACTTAACGGTAATTGAATTAGCCTTAAGTAAACTTAACTAGTTACATAGAAGTTTGTAAAACCGCTAAATTGACTTAATGGAATCTCTTACAAAAGTCAAACATTAGCTTGAACTTTAGACAGCTTTATGCAAATGTATGTGAACTGACGTTTGAAGGTTGTTTCAATGTGTAGATTTGTCAAGGTCGGTAAATTAACCTATTGTAGTCTTATATGACTTAAGTACAGCAATAAAAATATCCTCGTTATTTATATAATACCGGCCTAACTATAAATTTCCCACTGTTGGGCACAGGTCTTTTCCCATTTAAAGAGGGAATGAGCATTCATCACCACGATGAGTCATTGCGGATTGGCGATTTCTGACTAAAATTTTTGGAATCCAGGTTCCTTCACGATGTTTTCCTTCACCGTTTGTCCATGATCATCCATGGTGTCTTTCAATAGTTAGTAAATTACATACACAACCTGTGGAAATGTTACATTGGTGCCTGAATTGGAATTTTCAACCATGTGAATACAAAATAATATGGTCATTGAACCGCTAGGCCTCCACGACGACACCTTGTTTTACATACGATCTAGAATAATACTTTCGTTCGTTCGTTTTAAGCACCCTAATTTCACAAGGGTTTTAGGCCTTCTTATTTGTCAAAATCTTTATTTTAGGATCATGAACAGACGTATTACCTACCTATATTGAAGTGAAACTTCTTTATCGACGTATGGGAGAAAGTCACGTGATGAAAATCGTCACGTTTTTCGGTTACGCGCCATGTTGCTTTTTTTATCGAAGTTTAGTATAGTGACGTAAAGAATATAATGTAATATATGATAATAATAACAACAATATATTAGTTTTGAAGTTTGGTTTGAAAAAAGAATAACAATTTAATTTGAAAGTGATAAAATAAAAAGACTTGTTCAAATTTAAGTGAATTAACAAGAAAAGTGAGAGTGATTATATATTTCGTTTTATAAATTCAACACGTATGAGCATGATTTTAATATTTATTTGAGGTTAACCTCACTTTTTGATTGTAAGTATCAGTGAATGTAGGTATATAAATCCGTTAAAATTAGCAAGTATTAATAAATATGACTGTAAATCTAGTGAACATTATTAATTCTAAAAACAATAAAAAATATAAATTAAATAATAATTTAAAAATAAAACAAAAAACGATTAGAAAATAAAGAAGTTTCACTTCTTACCTGTGTACTCTGGTACACACACATATTTTTTATTTTTAATACAAGCACTAGGTACCTACATGCTTTTTAAATACCAAGCATTTACATATACAATTTTCACGTTCTTGTATGTAGATAACTTCAGTGGTAAAGCCATGATTTTAATTTAAAAATGACTACTGCAGACCTAAAAACAATTCATTTTTTTTATCGTTAACAAATAATAACCGCTACCTTATGTTTGAAGATATAAGATTTAAAATTGAAAAACAAAAAAAGCGAGGGCAAAAATAAATTTGTAAAGTTTCTAACCTTTTCTTTTCCCTGGAGTGATCCCGAAACACCTTAAAGTGGAAAACTGACACGTGCGATATGTCGAGCACATACCTGTAGTACTGGAATGATGTACTATTACATCTCCTTCTGGGAAATTGCACTCTTGCTGTAAGGGGATGAAATGGCACGGTTGAATTTATCATCATTGTTTATTTAGCCTTGATTTATGAAATAAAACCATGGAATATTAAGATAGCCCAGAAAGAATCTGATGAAAAAAATTACATAATAATCACGCAATTTGCTGGTAAGTATCGGCATTGATCTATTAAATTTTTCGAAGGTTTGGTTTTGTTATTCAACGTATAAATAACACTTAATTTCAACGTATAACACTTAAAAATATATTATATAACAAGCACTATCCGTAATTTAAATTATTTTCCTTTTATTTCTTCATAAATAAATTTGATATTATAATTTATAAATGTACTCCGCATAAAAATATATAAAAATAACAGATTTTTTTATTTATACATGATTAAATGATAAATAATTTACTAAATTACTTTTTTATGAACTAACAAACAATGTTAATATATTTTACAGACATTACAATACGGTTTTTATTTTTGGGTATTTATCATATACCTAACTAGCTTTTGCTCGCGACTTCGTCCGCGTGTACGTTCTTCCTTTGGGGGGGAATTTCCAAAAATCCTCTCTTAGTGGTAGGTACTCCTCCCAACAAATACACATGCCAAATTTCAGCTCTTTACGATCAGTAGTTTCGGCTGTGCGTTGTCTGTCAGTCAGTCAGTCAGTAACGGAAGAGTTTTATATGTATAGATTATGATTTTTTTTTTCGAGCATTAATAATTATAATTAGTTACTAATTATTGCTAGTTATCATTTCAAAATTGTAGGTAGGTACATATCGTCTTGGAATACTAACTATTATTATTATTACCTATTTTATGTCTTTAGAGATGACTAGTAGAATAAAATTTGATGAGATAATGATAGTCTCATCTGACATAATATTTTATTTTGAACTCTAATACAAGGATAGAAGCTTTTGAGATGTGGGCCTACAGATGTATGTTGGGCATTAGCTGGACGCATCGAGTGACCAACGTTGAAGTGCTGCGCCGAGCTGGGAGGACACGTGAGCTAATGCAAACTGTTCAATCTTGCTAAAGATAGGAAGAGATATGCGGAGCTGACTGCCAACCTTCACTAGTTGGAGAGGCACTTTAAGAAGAAGAAGAATACAAGCTCATACCTACATTTTTCCCACCGTGAAACCCAAAATTTAGCCTGGTAAATTTTCTATTTCTTTTAGTTTTTTTTATTGACTTATCTTATATCTGTTTCAACGTTACAAGGCAACTCGATAAAACGATTTTATTATTTTTCCTGGCAGATACGGAACAAATGTGAGTAAATTCAATTTATACCGAGTAAAACGTACACCGCAGACATAAAGCAGCAGTTGAAAGTAATAAAAACATATAACAGAACAATAAAGATGTATTTTATAATGCCATTATTCATTCATTATTACATACGCGCATTGCAGTAATAATTATGTCCCGGCGACCGACTGGAATATTGACTGGATTCGTATACTCAAAGATGCTGGTTCAAATTCTTTTTTGTACCATAATAAGACTTTTTTATTATTATAGATAGGCCTTCTAAGATATCATTGACAAACGGCAAAAAATACAAATAATCTCTGAATTACGTAAATTGGAAATTGTTTTCGTGACACGTTTTTTTCCAAAACAGAAGAAATACATTTGGCCTGCAGTGGTACCATTACATGCTAAAATAGTAGGTACCTACGTTTTTTAATGAAGAACCCTAATTACTTACAGATTAGGCAGACTCAACCCTGTCGCTTGCTTCTTTTATATATCTGTTTACTTGGCAGCAAAAATAAACGCGATATACCACGTACTAAAATATATGAGCCAGGAAATTCAATTTGTTACATCTTGAGTCGGAAGGTCGAGGTTAGGTCGACATGTGGATTAAGGAGACATGAAAGTGGAAAAACATCTTTATGGTTTATCCCATTGTGGTTAAACAGGACTCGTTGCCATGGTTTTAGACTTGTAGGTACAAATTGTTGTTGTTGTTGTTGTAGTCCTAAGGCACCCCGCTGGTGCAGAGGGCCCCAACAAGTTTTCTCCATGCCGGCTGGTCCCGCGCGATTCTTCGAGCGTCTACCCATTTGAGGTACCAATTGAATTCATTATAATATCTTTAATAATATAAAATATATTTGGGACAAGCTCACACACGGCCATATGGTCCCAAACTAGGCAGAGCCTGTATTATGGCAACCAGACAACTGATAAACATACATTATATACTTCTAAATACATACATATTATAGATAAATAACACCCAGACACAGAACAAATGATCGTGCTCATCACACAAACATTTGTCCTGGGTGGGAATCGAACCCACGACCTTCGGCTTAGCAGTCTGGGTCACTAACCACTAGACCAACAGGACAGTCAAATTTATTTGCATAATAGAACAAGTGCATCGTATGAGGGCTCTCATTTCCGAGTATTTGAAGGTAAACATTACAGTGTGCCATGACAGGATGACTAGGAGAAATAATAATTGATGTTAGTAGATGATGAGAAAATTAGTAGAAAAATTAATAGAATAGTAGAAGTTCAATAGTTGAGGTTTATTATGCAAATATTATGAAGCTAGACTGTACCTACATACCGCAGCTAGGCTATTTAATGACATCATCTTTCCACGGACTTTGCCTTGACTTTCTCTATGGTCATATCACATAACATATTTTCAGTAACATTGATTTGACGTAGATTTTAGTTGTTGTCATTGGCGTACGGCTGACTGTGTTTAATTCAACCTTTGATCGGTCAGTGTGACCCAATGATCATTTTTTTTTTGAAACCCGAACTGTATTTTATGCCGCTTCCATTGTTCATACCTCACGCCATATTTGTTTTATTCCATGAGCCTGTTTAAACGACTTTAGAACGTCTGCCTTTTTTTTTATTGTTCTGTCGAACGATCCGATTGTTCATTTTATCCTCTCCCATTTTATAGAATATCTTAAATCTAAAAATGATTTGCTATAAAATATCGAGTTAGTTCAAGGGTCGGCCAAACTATTTTTATGCCGAAATAAATAAAGTTGTAAATGTCAGTGTTAAAATAATCTGAAATAGGGTAAAACCTAATAGTTTTTTAGAATTATTTCTTTCACATATCAAAATTTTTATAAATAAATCTTTTAAATTTTATCACAAGAGCGCTAACGCCAGTATTTTTCATCAATTTTCTACGAACTTAAAATGAAGAAATTAAGCCATAGAAAAATATTAGTTATACATAATAATATTATAAAATAACATAAAACCTTTTTTATAATAATATTATAATTGTAAAATCTTAAAATAAATTAACCAAGGAGAATTTATACATCAATATTAATAATGCTTTGTTTTTTTTCATCGGACGCCATAATCGTCGAATACGACATTCGAATTTCAAACTGTCATTCAATGAAAACGCTTGATTGACAATTTGCTGTCGTTTGTGATAATATTGGCGAGAATTTTCTTTTATTGACGAGTCAGATTTATTGTTAGAAATTTTGTTCAATATCCGTCTGTAAAGAAATGTAAAGGATTTTCTTGTTTTGAGGTATTTGTTACATAATTATGATGGCGTCATAGGATTTGTTCATCAGTACTTAAACTAAAATGGCGTACTTGCAATTGGCTAAACGTTAAATGTTTATTGTGCATGTTCCAGGCATGGGTTCCAGGATATAGTTGTGGGCTTCTAAATAGTTGTTCAATCAAAGTTGTTCTTCTCGTTTGTCTTTTAAATGTTTTGTATATCCATTGCATCGGGTCGTTCTAACTCGCAACAACGCTGTTGCGAACTTACAATAATCAGTTGTTTGTCTCTGAACACCTACTGAGTTGGTTTGTTAGGAGTTATATTATTATGTCCGTCGAAATATATCAAATAATTTCTCGAAGAAAAATAATTTGGTTATTTAATAATACCTTAACTTTTTTTGAAATAGGTTGTTAAAATGTAGGTAAACAATCTAGTTGGCTACCAGTTAACTACAGGACCAGGGCAAACAATAAAATATGTGGATTCAATTTTATAGGTATTGTATTTGTGTTTGTGTATGTGTTAATATGTAGGATTTTTGACCGATATTGAATAGGTATATGTTGTTGAACTCAGCTCGTTTTTGTTTGCGTTTTCGGTGTTAGTTATATAAAGAGTTATTTTAAAGATAAGTTCTGTTGTGGATCTCATAAAAAAGCTAATTTTTTGACTTTTTCCGCCGAGAAAAAATTGGTTTCTTAGTATTTAGCCCTTTATTGAACTCCAATAAAATGATACTGATGAGATATTATGAGATACCTACTCCGCATTGTCGCTCTCTGTAAATACTACTTTATTTTAGTTGTCTTGGACATGGTCACTTAACTCAATAAATTGTCTTCAAACACTTGAAAGTGGCGTACGTCCTAAAATCCTCATAAACACATTTCATATGAAAGTTATTATTATACAAGCATGAGGATGAAACAACATCGTAAATGTCACCAGCTTGAAAGTTATTTGATTTGTTACGAAGCTGTTGTAACAACACAAAAGTTTTGCCTTTTTCAGTAGAAAGTCTACGAGCACTGAACACCGCAGAATTTTTCGTTTCTTCTAATGCTTAATCCGTTCTTATGCTTAACCGTTTCTCCTAATGATTAAGCGATGTGGCCTTTGAGTAATATTTAATTTTGTTTCATTAAATTTTCTCGGGCTCCTAAGTTCGAATCAATGACAACACAAATTTGTAATAGGAAAGTATCATTATTACCAAAGTTCTAAAACCAATTTATATTTCGTTTCTGCCAATCATCTTCATGAAAGTAGCTACTTATACGTGAAATACTATGTCACGCCAGACGAGTCACGCTTCACGCCTGTCATGTCACGTTTTGACGCAAAACATCTCCTAAACCTGTTTGTGTGATGTCTTATTTATATTTTTACGTGAATTGGTGCCGCCTAGTGACTTATATATTTTTTAGATTGATGATAAATGAAGTTCCAAGAACATTTTCCTATTGTGGTATACTTAGGTATTCATGAAAATATTTGATATAATTTTTGTGGGAAACAAAAGATAGATGATTGCAAAAATATTTCAATTTATTCGTAGATCGGTAGTCTAGATTTAAGATTGATTATGAACCATCCGCTAACGAGATGACAGATTCTATAATTGTATCTGGATCCATTCCTGGTGGAACACCTCCGAGGGCATTCTTAGCAAATACATTAAAATCATTTACTTTATACTCTTTACTTATGTGAGTATTGTTTAATAACTTAGAGAGTAACATCATATTCCTGACATTTTTATCAGCAATTCTCTTGGTTGCTGCAATAGTTGCTGCAATGGCACATGCCATATTTGAATAAGGTAGATACTGTCCACCAGCTGTAGTGCTTTGATTTATCATTATAAGAACTGTGAGTGTATTCAATCCTAATGCTGTTGTCATATCATTTACAGTATCTCTAGAGAAAATAGCTCCACACAAGGGTGTCATTAATAATATCATAAGAATTGTTTGGCTTTTAACATTGTTGCGGAGGGACACTGATCTCTAAGATACAGGTTTTAACCTAGTTTAGAGGTCAGGGTTTTCAATGCTTTTATACCTTGCATAGCCTCTTATATAAAAACTGTACCTACTTTACCACTGTACTTATAGGCTTACGTAAATAAAGAATTTATTTATTTATTTATTATTAACATTGTCCCATCATTGTTGTAACAGAACTGTGCAGCCATTGTGAATGTCTCCATGGCAACATTCAGAAACACTCTTCTATTAAAAAAAGTTCACGTCTTTTGACACCTAGCCTGCGGTTATATACTCTTGTGCATTAATAACCAGTAGATAAAGCATTCCTCTTTTCGATAACTCTCCAATTACTGTTTCATTTGTATGTCAACAGAATGTATTTTACCAAGATGTACTTACTATGTGGCTGTGAGTAATTGACCTTTGAAATTTCCTTACTGAGTGTACGTGAGCGTTCATCAACAAAGAGTCATCTATTCAGTCCTTTATCTAGCCAAGACCTATTCTAGCCTATAGCCTCCTTGCAATGACAAATTGTCAGCATTTGACTGAAAGCGTCGAGTTTGCAGCCTTGAATAGCTGAACAACAAACACGTTATATTGCATAATGTACGAATACACCTTGTTTATTAAGAACGCTTCCAAATACTCGAAAGGGATAAACCAATAATTTTTAATTTTAATTTAATTAAATATAAATATTTTTTATTTAGATTCCAAACTACGCTAAATTACGTTTGGCTCGGTTGAGGATTAGAAATCTGTTAAAAATAGACAAACTTTGTATTAAATATAGTAAAACTGTTGAAATTCTAAAAAGAGACTTCCAGGAATTGGCATCAAACCCGGACGTAGGTTTGCCCTCATTTTAAGATTTAATATTTTGATATCTGCTTTAACTTTCTGCACTTTAAACACATTACATCTTAACGTGCTGTCAGCTTGTGAATCTTAACATTCTTAGGACTTGAAATGCAGCTCCGGAGCGTATTTAAAGATGCATGTTGTGACCTCGTTCCCGAGTTGGCACGGTGTCTCGTGTTTGTGATTTACCTGCAATTATATAATAAGCTGTTTAAATTATAGAACTTTGTAAATCGTAGCCTACACGTTCTCTGAATTCTGTACCTACCTATTATATTTTTTTATCTAATTTATCTTTTTCCGTTAAATTGTTATTACGAATTTTGTGTATTGAAAGTAAGTTCTATAAAAGTAAGTATTAACTAATAGTATTGAAGTCACGATAAAATAGTAGTCACATGTTGCATAACACCTATACGTTTATTTATGTATATTTTTAGCTTCTAAGATTATTTTTAAGCATGTTTACTTGAAGTCATCACTAAACCGTGTGTAAAGTTATGGCACGAAAAGTAAAAAACGGGTCTCGTTTTGTTTTCCATTATATCAGTTGGTTCTGTACCAAAACTTATGTATTTGCGTCATAAATATTTACCTCTCTGTCGCAATTCTCCGACACTGTTTTCATGTGTTCCAATTTCTTTTTGTTTGTGAAGACTAGGGGCGACACTGCGGCCATGAAACCAATCTTGGAATATTTGTTGCTCTTCACTACGCCAATCTGTCGAAAGACCGAGTATTTTAGCAAATAATGTTTATTACACTATTGTTACTACCTACTACTATTATTTGACTAATGATTTAAGGGCTTTTGAGGTAATTTATGGCTTAACTTCATATATTGTCATTATGACTTGTTAATTTTTAATCAGTGTTTCGATTGATTGTTTTCAATATGATGTGTTGTTTGAAATCCTTCTTTATTTCTTCGTCCCTGGTTCTCTAAAAATTTGTAAAATGGTGCTAACTAAACACGGATCGAAGTCACAATTACGAAATAGTTTGGCGATGTAAGATAAAATAAAATTTCGGGTTGACTCGCCTTTTCTAACAAACACTTGACAATGCAAGCTGATTTTTCCGGGTAAGGAGGTTCTTCCCGAAGATACTCCAAGTCAGTCACAGTAGCGTTGATATGGTCCATGCACACGTGTGCAGTTGCTATTACTGTTCTTTTCACAATATCGCCCAATTGACTTTCTAAAACAAATAACCCATTTTTTAATTGCCAGTTTTTAACAGGCTTTAAATATTCATTGGATTTTTTACAACATTATTAAACTAAATACAAAAATTACCTTTATCGTGGTCACCAACAGCATTTCTTATGATACAAAAGATGCAGAATGTTGTAAAAATATGCTTAAACACGATCATGTTGGATGGTGATCCTAAATAAAATAAGTACGGTAGGTATACGTAATGGGACAATAATTTCACAGTCATTGAACGTTGTGACGGATAACATCTTTCCGGCTCTACGATTTAACAAATGAATGGAAAAAATGGATTACATTATCATTGTCTATTGTTTTTTCGTATCCCGCTAAGTCATAAGCTGATTGAAATATTGTTTAGACAAGTTTATGCTTCGGGTAAGTATTTATAAATAATATGAATTGGATTTAATGATATATTAGCATCAGTGTAAACATTATACTTACAGTATTACACGAAAAAAACATATTTTCTTCATTAAAATATAATGTAGGTCTAACTATGTAGTAATGTATTATACTGTAGAGTTGAAATGGTTTAGCAATAGATCAGGGAAATTACCGACCAAAACTAACTAGTATATTGTAAAATAATGTAGAATTTATCAAATTAAGGTTAATTATACTTATAGGTTCTGCAATGAAATGCAAAAAGTTCTTATTCAAATATTTTTTTTCTCGCACAATTTTAAAACTTGGGACACCAGGCTAACTATAAATTAGGCCTATCTTATATAATTACGACGGTTAATATTCGGCGGACATTGTGCCGTGCTAGCTGTCAGCGGTCGCAATAATGATATGTACATAATTGCACATAATGAGCACCCAGCATTATGTGGACAGCAATTATTTCAGTTATTTTATGAAAATTTATTGTATTTCGTATGAAGGGAAATTTGGTTGCGAGGTTCATTCAGGTTTTTGGTTTTTACTTTTGAGAAAATGTACATTAGCAACCTCCTTTTTTAGTGTTCTGGGGAATTTGTTGTTTTGCTTTTATTTCAATACAGGCAACATTAAAAGTATAAGTCATATACCTCAACCTTTCTGGTGATACCAGAAAATCTTTACACAAATGATAATTTATGATCATCTATGTAATAGTAATCTTCATGGATGATAATTATAGGTAGGACATACGCTATCGCACTAATGACAACACACTGTTGCCAATTTGCTAAATGGTTTGAATGGATGAATCGTTTAATATAGCCGTTTAGGGATGCCAGCGTTTATCCCATATATAGAGGGGTTGATATAAATGAACGATATAAATAACACAAGATTCGGTTTGACAAACATTCACGTTAATAACATGGTATTCTATGAACAACATGTATTGCTGTAATTAATATCAATTTGGATTAATTATATCGATTAGCTAATTTATTAATATTATTTGAAATGGGATAATAACATTCGATAAGGGATAATAATATCGACGGGTGTGTAGGATAGCTGTTTATGTTTTACCATCATTTACTTTAAATGGTAAAAATTTGTCACTTAAGGAAGTAGCAAGGTAGCCCTAACACAAGTTTTTAATATCTTACAGATATTCCCATTTCTGTAGACAATGCAATGTAAGAATTTAAAAAAAAAAAACTACGCCCGCACTAAGGAATTTAATCCTTGTGTCGCGGGAGTTTCACAAACATTCAAATCACATGCACAAAGAACACCCAGACTTGGAACAAGCATTTGTGGATCACACAAATGCTTGTCTCATGCGGGGATCGAACCCGCAGCACGTCGCGCACAGTGGTCATTAGCGTGGTGACCTATACCACTCGGAAACTCTTGAAACCTATTTTATAATGAATGATTTTCTACTCTCCGACATGCCTATAATTTTTTATATCCATGTAGTTATTTTTTATATATCTATGTTTCTTCTGTTTAGTATTAAGTAGGTACCTAGTCCAAGAATGGCAGCGGGGATAATACTATTGCGATAATAACCCCCGCAAGTGATTATTAACAAGCATGTGCTGGTACTATGCATACCTAAAACGGCGTAACCATATATTGTTGTAAACAATAAAGTGGTGTAAAAATATCCCCAAAACAATACTCGTTTAACTCCGAAATTGAGGGTTCTGAGTTACAAAATTTGATATTAAACTAGTTAATAGGTTTATTTGTTACGATAACTGCATACAAAACCTTAGTTGACGTCTTAGCGCAAAATATTTAGCATATTTATCAAAATATACGAAGAAAGGAGTTTCATTTGTTAAATAGTGCCTCTTGTAAATAGAATGCACACGGCCAATTTGTCAGTCCACATTATTGCTATGAGTATTTGTACAGGCGTTACCAAAATAGTTTCGCGGTGGCCTAGCGGTCCGTAAAGGGATTTGTGTACACAAGGTTACAAGTTTGATTCCATTAAGGCAATAATTACTATGGGGACATTTTTAAAAGTTTTTGTTTAAAACGAAATGTCCTAACCATAAAAATGCAAGCGTGTTGATAAATTCAGATTATTTTCCCACCATTTCAGAAAAACGTTAAGTAAAATAAGTTTAAGGAGGCAACTACGCTACACTGACGGAAAAGGTTTGTGATGTGGTGGCATGATAGATGTGTGCGTGTGTGCTGGAGGTTTTCAGTTCAAAACGGAGGCGCACTCGCACACAGATTTCAAAAATGTTGCGATCTTCATAGGCACTAAAATTTTGTCCTATTTCAACAAGGTTCACGAAAAGGAGACGCGCTGTCCTGACGCTCACTATAAATACTTTAATAAACAAATAAGCCTATACGCCACATGAGCTAAAATATCGACGGCACGTTCAAAAATTCATCAACGCGCAAACTATTAAAATGATTTGTCGTCTCACAAACACCGCTTGCCGCCATCAGTAAATCATTTCCACCGTCAGGCACAGGTTTAACAGAGGCTTTGTTGCTACTATTAATTCAGTAAACAATGTAATATGGATTCGACCACTAACAAATTGGCAACAATTGGTCTGTCCAATAGCGATATTCATCAAAGTCTTGTGCTAAGCGTAGTTGTCGTGAATGATGGGTATCGTAATGTGATGGTGGATGGTGGTAACGCGAGATTGGATTGATGCTATTAAATTAAATGTAAGGGAATTATTTTAAAACACACTATATAGCTCTATTTTTGAAGTTGTGGCCTAGCGGTTCAATGACAATGTTATAATATGTACTTTCTAAATTATTCAAAGACACCATTGACAAACGGTGAAGGAAAAAATCGTAAGGAAACCAGGATTCAAATGAAAATTGAATCTGAAACCGCCAACCTACAATGAGCAACCGTGGTTATCAATGCTCACCCTTCACTAAATGGGAAGAGGCCTGTGTCCAGCAGTGGGGCATTTATAGGCCGGTTTTATGTAGCTATCATATTATGCTTTGTAGAAACAATAATGGAAGTTCTTCGTAATTTTATAGCCTACTTGTTTCTTAATAACCGCTTCTGGTAAGATATGGTATGGAAGACATATTCCAAGGGGGTTTATAGCCGATGGCCGCTATGATCGCCTTCAACGTCTGCTGCTCAGATAGACGAGCTAAAGTATCTTCTTCGTGGGATCCTACCCGAGACTCCGGATGGTTTGGCCATATCTTTAAATACCAATGTTCACGGAACAAGTTTATTAGACTTCCTATATAAGTAGATAGAGTATGCCCTTGATTTGATATCCTTTAAATTGAACCATTTTGGATGGCGTTTGTTGGTTTGCGGAATGCAGATGTTTTTTTTTCAGTTACCTGAATCGCAAGGTTTTTTTATCCTTATATTTTCTAATAACGTTCTTTATATCTCTTGTTTTTTTACTATCCTTGATTTTTCCTAGTTTTAGTCGTGTTGATACCATTTTTTGCAAACCAATTGCTGGCCATTGAAACACAGCTAACATTTATTTTTTAATGTATTTATAAAACCTAATAAAACTAACGTTAGACCAAATTCGTCAAACCCACACTAACAAAATGAATAATTTTACAAAACTACTTAGAGTGAACTACGAAAATGCGCCAAGACTTAAAGGAGCTATTGTAAAGTACAACTATTGGCTTTGTGCCATGACCGAAGAACTGTTTCCGCAGGGTTTGCCAAAAATGTTGAATCAGACCAGAAAGTATCTTACATCAAAGAGATGATGAATAACAATTAAACGTTTGAAAAAATGAATTGTGATGTAAACAATTTTTAAATTAAAATCCAAATTTTTTTAGATTAAAAATTTGGGGAAGCTTGATAAACCACCATATTGAGAATTAAATTTAACGTTTTCAAATCACACGTTTGAAACTTCAAAACTATGCAACAAACCATACCTAAACCTACATCTAAATTAAAATTGATGAATAAAATTAAAAAAAAGTAAGTTTAGGCTACTTTTATCCTGAAAAAATGAAAGAATGGAATCGCCAAAACTCGAGCTAAATTCATAAAATTCGTGCCAATTATGTAAAAGTGTTTAAATTGTATTAAACTGAAGTTCTACCTAATAAATTTAAACATGACTTCTGAATTTTAATTGAAATCCGATATTAATTAACAATCCAGTAAAAGTTCGCTAACTTCTCCTGAAAAATGTAAAATTGCTTCTTTTTTGCCTGTTCTCAATTTGTCTACAAAGGAAAATGTCACAGTTTCCATTATATTATACGATTTCGTTACCCTTTTTTCATGTTGTAATAATTTTGAATGTATTTTTGAACAATAAAAACGGCACACTACGTAAGCGAAACCACTTATAAACGTTTTTATATCCATGTCATAAAAATAATAAATATCATTTTTTTGTCAGAAATGCTTTCTATCTAGGATGTAGCATATCATAGTCGAACCGATCAAACATCCAAAGTTTGTTTCACCGAATGATTCCTATTGAAGAAGAACTATCGGCGAACAATCCATAGATGAACTATTAGTCGAACCGACTACGGACGAAGGGTGTTTTCCATGAATCGTTCATCGATGAACTGTAATTTGTAAAACCGACTTCGGAAGACTTCTTTCCATGATTATGTGTATTTTGCATTGACTTGTTAAAATACAAAAAAATAATAGGAGCGCAGAATAAGCATGAATGCTGTCTATAGACGTTTATAAACTGCTTTATTAGTTAACTAAATATTTAAGTAAACCTTTCCCCACTGTCTTTAAAGTCCCTGTGTTCCTCTTAATCCTTTCTGTAAAAGAGGTACATGAAAGGCACAGTTACCCTATCTCGCTATATATCACGCCAGTGAAACGGCAATAATGTGAAAGGGCTGATGATATTAAACGATTTTGTCGAGCAGCACACGTAATTAATTCTGTTCATGAGCCCGATACGAGCACAACTATGAACAACCCGATACAAAGGAACTATTAAGATGGCGTAGTTTTTATTGCATATAAATTTAGAATTCCAAATTAAAATATTAATCCGTTCTATACGATTGTGAATTGCTTTGACAGAATCTTCAATAGCCTTTTTGATACTAACGAAAAAATAATAGCCATTCTGTTAATTTTAAATGTGATACAATCAGAATTTAGCCGCGCTATACTAGTTATGATGGCAGAAAATATAAATATTATTAGCGACTTGCCATCTGTTCCATTCCAATCTGCTTAAAAATACGACACAATGACACTTCCGCCATTATTTTATATACGAAATTTTTTATACATTATTAAAATATAGAAATGTTTGAAAATATTTTTTTATTTACCTTTTTTCTCTTCCACAACCTTAAAACCTTAACTTAAAACTATAGTTAGAATCATTTGTTTTTGTATTGTATTAAGCACTAGGATATAAAAATTACCAGGCCCTCCCAGACAAAACTAAGAGTGCATATTAATAAAATTGTGAAAATTTTTAATAAGAGAGAAATTACAGTTAAATTTCTTAGTAGAAGAAGCTCATTACACATTAAATTTTATTACAGTATTTAGCCATGACTACGGATAACCGAGTGGTGTGTGGGTTCGAATCGCGCAAGCGACATACATTTGGCCTGGCGTTTGTCCTGTCCGTGTCTGGGCGTTTATGGTAAATAGAAAGAAAGAAAGAACATAATTATTTTAATTTGGACACAGCACAGAGAAATAGAATGTTTGTTAAACTTCTTGGCGATACGATTATTTCCCGAGACATGTTCTTGGGTATTTTATAAACGAGTATTAAGTTTCTTAACTCCTATTACCAAAAATTTGATTTACAGTGAGGGCCTCTTCTAATTGGTAAAGGGTTTTGTTGTTTACAAATCGTTAAAACTGTTTATAAAATTAATATTGAAAAGAACGACAGGCGATATTCAAAATAAATTTTGTGAGGCGACGGTTGAAATTATATTATATACTTGATTTCCTTGAAATACTCCGAAATTCACAAATACTGATAAAACTGATTCGCTAATCAAATCTTTGACCTATTTCCTACGGCAATTATTTATCACATTGCAAATTGGAGGCCACATCCGCACAGGCTTACATCCGCTATCTATACAATATCGATACGGTTATGCCACAACCGGTTAGGTTATAAATTAGACAATTAATAATTGAGAATCGGGCGTCACGTCATCATGCAATTTGATTCATGTATGCTGAAATGGACAAACCAATTTACATAGGGTATTCGTATTGTTGTATGTATCATCTATTTGGTTACCCCGGAACTAGTCATCTAGGTCCCTTCTATAATTGTAAGTAAGATTTGGAACTACGGCATCGCTGTTCAGTTATTTCACTATGTTGTATTAGGAGGATTATAGGAGGATTATTATAAATTAAATCTGATAATAATCTTTTAACCAAATATCAAATTACTACAGCAATTAACTTAAATCTGAATATTTATCTTTTTAAAACATTATTTCAACTCAAAATTGAATTTTATAGGCAAATAAGCCCTCTGTTATTTGGAACAATGCTTTTGTATGTACTCCTTTTGTGGATAGGGTTGGTCGCCATTACAAAATACCATGTTCGAAATCCTAGAATTCAATATATAATATGAGATAAAAAAATGTCAAAATATTGTCTCAGTGAATATCTGAAGTATGGTAACCCTACTTGTGACCTCTACTGCGTTTTGTCTTTACAAACAATGCGACTACTTTTGTTTCCCCCTCTATAAGAAACTACAATGACTGTTTGTTTTTGTACAGCGATTCCGAAAGAGTGGGGTCTTAGTGCTTTTTCTTTCTTGTTGTTCGACGGTTTTGGTCTAAGAATGATTATTTTGAAGGCGAGTTAAAACAAATGCTTTTTGTAAGTATTTTATTGTTCACGTCGTTTCGCTCTTTATATAATTAATTAGTTGAATATACAGGTAAGGAATAACGAAATACCCAAATATCGCTACTGGAATAATTGATTTGACTTGCGAGTTTCTGCAAAGCCATGTCACATGTCACGTCTAGCGAACAATAGATTAAGGCACACTTTTTCATACGTTCTCATCAAAAAAGATCATTAAATAGCGACATCGAGGAAAGGATTCAAAGGTAGTGTGCGATCGCAATAAAGGGACAATAACGCATGGCATGACACGCGGCCTTCTCCCAGGAAATTGAAAAACGTGAGGCGCTTACCTTCGGTTTATATAGAACACCTTACAAGATTTGGGACGTTTAGTTTCGTTTCCTTGATTACTGAGCTGGAATAAAGGAATACAACAAATATATAAACTTTTTATAGCCTTACCTCAAATTAATTGCATTTGCAATTGAAACAGCATTTTCATGAAGCGGAAGGTTGAAACTTGCTATAGCAATGCCGACCAATCAGGCATGCAGGCCGAAAAACAATTGCTTTTTGAAACCATGTTAAAATACTGTATTTTATAGAGAATACCTCCATGTAGTTACCAAATTCCAGAAAGTATTATTATAATGTGTAATATCACTGAACATACCGCCCACCATGAACATAAATGTATGTTCTTCACTAAAAAACTATCCACCCACCATGACGTTATGGCAGAACATACTTATAGCACTGGTATTACACAGTTTAGTAAAAGAAAAGCCAGACTCTCAAAATACACATAATAGAGAAGTTTACCTAATCTTACAACTTCGATGAAGTAAAATACCAATAGGATAATTCAACTTACTTAGTCTCTAATGGTTAAAATACTAAAAAAGGTACAGAACTTTTACAGTGAGCCATTACATCTTATAGTGTCAGTTACTACTCGTGTGCCTTTGTCTTACCATGAAGACCACGAGCATGAATTAAATTGTCTTCTTTCGGCACCTCGCGACTTGCCTCTGCCTTGCTCCCCCGCACGCCGTCCTCCAGCTCCCGGCTGGATCCTCCGCTGCGATGACGTTACCGCCGGCGCCTCACTGCAGGGATGTTCTGGACAGCGACCCACTGTCCAGTAATGACGTAGCGGGTGATAATCATCACCACCGCCGATGACTACAAAAAACACCTTCATGCCTATCCTGTTCGAAGGACCATGTTAAACTTTTCTGTGGTCTGTTATATAGATATTATTAAACCTTCTTACTTAACCAAATTATAAAATATAAATATAATAATTATACTGTTGCTCTCTTGTTTCTATATAACATTGACACTACGTAAATAAAGGTCGCGTCCCAAGAAGTAGTGCCAATCCCCATATTTTAAAATCCCTGCCTCACTTTACATGTCGAACGTTCACTAACTGTCCGTGTCGAATTGCTGATGATTCGCCCCCCTGTTGCCACTAATTTGCGCACGCAGTTAGTCATTGTTTTAGAACCGCCGTAGTCTCCAGGTGTCTCGGATCCTCGACGACAATCCACCCGTCAGTTTGATCTAATTGCGCCGCCTAGTAGTTCCAAGTCAGATAGTTAAACCTTCTTCCGCCTCGAAGGTCCAACAAATAATATAATTCGAAATTAGAGATTTAATTTAAGAAAACATCGGTATTGTGCTGTGATTGATATGGTAGCAGCTTTTACCTACAAGGGTTAACAAAACTCGGCACGTATATAAAAGTTATTTCATGTCGTTGATCATACTCGCTCTGCAGAATCTTAGTAGTTGGTCTCATTATCCAAATATTTTGTTTTCAAGTGAAAGACACTTTTTAAATATTCCATTTCCAACCAAAAAAGGTTTCAATTTAAATATTTGAAAACAATTTTTAAAAACTACTAAATCAAATACTTTAAACCTTAAAAAGAAGGTGTAAGAATATTCATCCACATCGCTGTCGATAGGAAGTGCCCAAAAAAATGCTACATTGCTGGTAATGCACATACATTCTCCGACCAATGTGAAAGCCACTTTGGTCAGATCAAGGAATCAAGGCGTATGGTCAGATCAATCAAGGCGTATGAGATATAGCACCAACACCAGCAGCACCAGCACAGCACGATAAACTAGAAATATGGGATGGCGCAAGAGTATCGACACAGCATCCTCCATCCTAAAGGCCTACCCACTTTTCTTGGAAACAAACATGCAGTCTGGTGTCTTATACTGCTAATATTTGTTGGTCATCACGCATGCTTGTAAAGTGTTCTTTCTATGTAATGAACTGTTATTTGTAAGTACCATCAAAATGCTCGCGCTAGTCAACACTAGTTCGCTCCCCGCGCGCCCCTCTTCGTGCGGCAAATTAACACACCGCGCCAAGCAGCCCAAGCGCAACTATCGGTCTCTTGTTACATGCGCCTTACGCGTACTCCTCTGACCACTCGATAACTGTCCTATTAGTAAAAAAATTATCTCTGTTTAACCTAAGCGTTAATAAAATTAAATAAAATTAATGCCAGTTCTATAGAAACAATAAATTGTTTCCTTCAACTCTATCTAACGTACGAATCTACACGCACCGTCAATTTTTTTAAGACATTGTTGTTTTAAATCCCAACTGTATACCGGTTTGTATCAACTAGTAAAGTATAGGTTAGATTTCCACATTCCTAAAGAATGATCTTGACATGAACATTCGTGATCATGTTACCGAGAAAGGCTTGAACCTTTATTATTTATGATAAAACGCGTCCATATTTCCAAGTGACGGTAGTGTAGGTAAATTTATCGAATACACTATCGGCAGTCTGAGCTTCATTTGCATATCAGTCTTCGTGATATCGCCTTTATTCCGTTAAAACTTCACAACATCTGGCGTTTTTTTAAATTGTATCTTTTGCAGAATTTACATCGTTAGCTAAGATCGATCGTTATATACGTATAAATTTTGTTCAGCATGTCCTGCAAGAGACTGCATTTTCATGCAGCCTATGGGTAGGTAGAGGGACAGTAGAGGTAGACTTTTAATAATTATTACCACTCTTTTATAACCCCAAATGAATTTATTATTTCAAACAAAACTTCGTTTTATAAAACAATCACAGAGACTTTTAACATTTACATACCTGCCTTCCTACATTAAGTTTAGTGGAAAATTGGCTAGCAACATTATTGGAAGCATACACAATGTAAGTTTGCATTAGCTGACGCAGCCACAAATCGATACTACAATAGATATTAATCTATATCATGGCACGACACGTGGCTATTTCTCATTTCCCGGTCGCAAGTGAATGTTTGTACGGAAGGTATTTGCGGTAGCGGTCAGCGGCGAGTCAAATAAAATAGAAACTATATTTGCTAGGAATTAATTCAATGGGACAGCAGTTGTTTCCTATTAAGACTTTTACCGCCATGCTATTTATGTTTTCCTAGTTGCTACTTATTTTGTAGGAAGTAAGGCATGCTAAAATAATATGTCGTGTTTCTCTGACAAAAATGCACAACTTTTGGATTCAGGAGATTATTTTACTTTCAAATAGACGTGCACCACCATACGTCTTAGATTTCATTAATGCTTCTTAAACATTCGGATAGTAAAAGCTTAATCAGAGTAATTATTTCCTTGGATCGACAAAATACATCGGCGTCCATTGAAAGTGCCCAATCTACCGATGGTTTAACATACTGGCTTTAGTTAAACAGGTCTAAATATTCACACATAGTTTACACAAACTCATTAGCACATAATTTGCTATTTTTATACCGAAAAATGTATGGCTCTCATGTGGTTATCAAAACCTAACTAAATACGTAAAATTATACTGTGAGAATTTTGATGTATTAATTTATATTATATTTAACCTCCTCACGACATCCCCACTCCGCGGGACCATTTTTTTATACATATGGTTACTATTTGGTTACATTACACACCCTCTTATTAAACCGTTGTTTGTCATATAATTTATTTTTCTAGAAAACAAGCATTTTTCTCGAACAATAACATAAAAGTAAACATTTTTTTTTTCGTTTTTCTTAATAGATGGCGTGACTTGAGAGGACAAATTAAATAACAATTATACTGTTTTAACAGATGAATGTGGTTCTTGGCTTTTGTTTTGTGACCTGTGCAAACTTTTGGTGGTTCCTTTATGGATATTATATTCTATTGTATAAAAGTGGTTACACAACAAAAATATTTCTTATGCCAACAGTAGTCCAAAGCTTCTTAGCTGTTTGTGATCTATAAAGTTCAGTTTATTTAATTTTTCATTTTCAATATATAGATGGGATTCTACAGAGTTCTTTAAAGCAAACATATAGATAGATACACTCTTCTTAAATAAATTTAATTAAAACAATGCAAATTGTCACCGTACTTTACATGATATTATTATAAACAATAAACTCGTAAAAAGATAACAAGCATTCTCATAGCTCAGTTGTCATACATAATAACATAGCTTAAGTAATCAGCTATATAAATACTGCAATTCCAGATTGCTAAATCGACAAAAATAAAATACTGATGAATAATAAAGCTTTGGTCATATACTACAAGTAAGTATATTCTGCCAAACCCAATCTATATATTCTATCAGGAATAAATGGTTTTATGTTTGTTTACATATTTGTGGGAGATCGATGACTTATAGTATTCTCTAAATATACACATACCACACACTAAATACTATGTATTATCTAGTGGCTAATTTAAGTAAAGCGAAAATTCTACAGCAACATAATAGTCACCACTGAAAGACCGGTTTTAATTATACATTAAACAGTTCTCAATATAAGCACTTTATTATTCTTTGCCACTGTCTTATACTGCAGTGATTTTAGTCGTGAAGGTGATTGCTGATGCTTAACACTATTGAAGAGTATGAGATAATGTGGGTTCACCTCACTTTAAAGATACTACAAGTGTAGTGGTTGTATTAAATAATTTAGTAACTAAAATTTCTACATGATTTATTATTTTATAACTGCTCTGTATAATTATGGACTTGGTCTAAAATAAAGATTTATTGTTATTATTTCCTTTATTTTAAAATTCACATATAAATTACATTTTTAAATATATATCACTAAAAAAAAATATATACATTTAAATCCGTGGTAATCCCTGTCTTATGGAACAGATGGGCGGACCGTGTGGTTAAAAATTGTGGGAGCGACGCCGATTCTATTGCAGATTGGAATTGAGAAGCCAAGCAAATATGTGAACTCCGCAACCACTTCAGCAAAAAGTTCTGCAGTCCGTCCGGCCCTGGTGCTTTCCAATTTGCCATCGGACGGACTGAATTGGCTACGTCTTGGGGGCAGATGGTAATGGCCCCCATTTCTTGTATGAAATGCCAAAAAGCCACACACTGCACTGGGTACTTACAGATATAGCCCCTTGGTCGTATTTCCCGTCTACAGAGTTGGTCGGCGGTGTATTAGCAACTGGCACTACCGCTTGTGACGGGGTGCTAACAGCGAGGCTACGCTGTACTTCAGAGCGCAAACGATCAAATGTAGCGTCATCCAACCTATATGACGCGCACCTGATCCGATAGTCGTTGAGCAGACACGTTGACACCCGGTTCAAGACCTGAAATAGAGACAGCATTCTCGCACGGTACGCAGTGAGGTTAGTTCCCCCCATTGAGTCCATTTCATGCGCCGCACATCACCACCGGGAGCGGAAGCCCTGTTCGAGGCCGGTCGGCCCGCGGGCGCCAAGCTGCATGGTGGCCGGCGTCTCCCCTGCCGACGCACAGGTGTTGGCGACGTCGGCGGGGAGTGGTACTCGTCGCTGGAGCTCAACGCGACTGCAAGTGCCGGTCCTGGAACTTGGTCCGGTAGCTGCGAGGCGGAGCTCGGCGACGAGTCCGGGGGTTGTGGGCGTGCTTTATGTCTTCGTCTCGTCAACATTCCGTTTTTTTAATATATTAGCTTATTATTTTCAGGGTGAAATGGGTCATCGTAGAAATAGAAATATCTTTAATTGTGTTTCACTGAAAAAGTTTTTATTTAAGGTAATCATTATTTTAAATGATTAAAAACTATTGTATTGAATAATAATTGATTAAAAATTGGTAAATTTATATATATTTAAAAAAACGGAGATAAAAAAAATATTATTATACGAGATCATAAAAAGGTATTACCTATATCTGAAACAATCGAATGGTTATATAGACGCTCAAGGATATGACGCATTGCCACTATATTCGGTGAGTTCCTTTAAACAAATGATGTCGTTCCAACTAAACTGCTTCCTTAGCATTAGAAGCCGAGGGCTTGTAGACTCTTATAGTAAAATCAATATGTTCTGGCAAGATGCCAGTGCGAATTGTAGAGAAATATGTTTACCGACGTCGACCTATGTCCTGCTCATTGTTTTTGTACTAGATTGAGACGCAGATGTGGACCAGCAAACAGGTCTATTTCATGGGAAAAATATGGCACGTTAGATATTGAGTACTTGTCCCAATTTGTAACTGGAAAGTTTTATTCATTCATTCTTGTCTTATGCTTACTTTCGAACTGAAAAAGCAAAAAACTTCATCCTCACTGGTATCAATTGTGTTTTGTTGTTTGCACCAAAATGTTAACCAAACACAAAAAAACAAAACGACTTTTAGATCCATAATAAGTGAAACAATTTATTGAAGTCAACTGAAACTCTTTCCTAAAAAACTACAATCACAAATCGTGATATAAAAAAATACAAATACAGGTATCACAAAGTAGAATTAATGTTTGAACTATATATTTTGTGCAATAATATTTTTATAGAGGAAATAGATGTACCTAAACTAAATGCCTAATAAGTCTACTGCTATTCATAAAACCTCAACGTATCAACTCGACCATAATTGAAACAAACAAAACGGGTTTATTAAACTACGCAAAAACTAATTAGTTGGCAAGCAATCACACCGAAATTTATCGTAGCTCCACAATATGTGATAAATTTGTATTCACAAATTACGCTCGGACACCCTACATGCGGTGTTAGTAGCGGTCGCGAAACATTGATAAGATTCATACAAAGTTTTGGAACTCTCATATAGGCACACTCCGCATTACGCTTCGTTGTGTACAAATAAACAGATTGTAGCATTTATATAGTTCAAAATTGTTTAAGAATGGTAATTAATAAAATTATTATTGTACCAAATACTGCTAAAAAAGCCTGATATGAATATGAAAGCCTAACTCGCATCACATTTCAATCACTTTTCATTACTATTGGTTAGAACACAGGTTTTTAATACAATTAAAAACTGTAATTTTATGACGTTTTGTCTTTGGTTTCAATTTATATTCAAGCCAAGTTAATTTATCGATTAGCTTACACTTCGGTGTAACACACATCCTACGGATCTACTATAAAAGTATCCAGCCCTCGATTACGGGATGCGGCTATGACATCATTACCGTTGAAAATGCCACCGAGCAATTTACCTTTTGTACACACACAAAGATTACAAAATCGGGGATCGGGTGAGCTAGGCGTAGTCTTCTATAGAATCACGAAAATAGGGCTTGTCATTTCTATAGCCCCTTTGAGAGATGTTTTTATTAATATTTTGTTAGTCATTTCAACCACATTTCCTGGCGACGCGATTATGTTAACTGACATGTTCACACCAAAATAAATATATAAGCAACCTAATCAATGGGTATGGGCGAAGAACTGTATAAACAGGTTGCTGCGATTGATTTGGTTATTTTCATTTTGAGCGAAGGGTAGGCGTTGTGATACTGGGTGAAGTTTATTATATGGATAGAATACGGTGAACTGGCCAGGATATTTGGCATTGAATAATGTAGGGTTTTAACACCCTCCGCAATGAGAACAACCTGTATACGAGCTATTCTATTTTATTTGTACCTAAATATTAAACACAAAATAAATATACAAGATAAAATACTATACATTAAACACTATGAAACACATAATGTATATTATATACACTTAAAACACAAGACTTGTCAAATCTAAGCTATTCCTAAACTAACAATAACGTATCCCTACAAACAGTACCACTTGTCCTGGCTTTTTTTTAGACAGAAGTGCCGTAGTTGCAGGTTCTGCAGTATGCACAGTTCGCGAAACTTCCTTTAGAAGTGCAGATATTCTCCCTAGATAGCTAAATGTTTACGTGTTCTAGTGGCATTACCAACAGCTGGAAATGTTCAGGTAGTCCTGCTAATATAATGATTTTTTAGGAATTTACCTTCCACTTCGGCTTCGATTTTTTGTAGCTCCTATTGCGAAGCCAGACAAATACTTGATGTATTTTTGCCTGATTTCCATTCTGCGAAAGAGGCAGCAGGCACCGGTAGCGGAAAATATCGGGCCGGATGCCACTGCGTCATATTTACTTAAATATATTTGTCAAAAGCGTTTTCATAAGTAACAAACGCCGTGATAAGCCACTATAGGCGTATGCCGTTTTTACTCAATGGGCTCTTATACGCTTTATTTGCGTTACTTATGACGGGTTATACCGAGTTGTTTCATGTGAGATGCCGTAGTACGAGCCCTTAGCATTTCTCCATTTTGATTCACAATCATCGGGATTTATGTTTCTTGGCACTACGTCCCATAGATCGAGATCAGTCAGCTGAAAGCTGAAACTCGACTGCAAAATCGCTCATATGATAAAATTTCTTTCCATTCAGCTTGGTGATGGAAGTTATGCTGCCTGAACAGTGTGACGCATTGCCGATGAATTTTCATTAGATTTTTTTTATACATACCTATAATAATATACGTATTTATAATAATTCGATGGATAGACATTAGTCGACTAGCCAGTTAGCCTCTTGAAGTATCATAAAAGCTCTGGGCTTTTTGGATTTTAATTAAATATTTAGGTTTTAATAAGAAAACCATGATTTTATGTCACTATTCTTTTATTTATGACACTTTCCTTAACAGTAAAGCCTGTGTTACGGCAACCAGACCCCTGATAATCATACTTTTATATTTCTAATTACATACATAACAACACAAATTACACTCGGACACAGAGTCTAGAACTAATTAAACGGAATCGTCTTCATTCATGAGCAAATGTACGAGTAAACGCCCCAAGAGCAAATAAGTATGCTTTACTAATAAGAAATTTATTCCAGGCTTAAATATTTTATGTTAAAACTTGAATCTGTTTTGATAGTCTTACGTCATAACTATTTCACTCATCAAGCTTCCATCGTTTCTGTTCATTCTAGCTTTAGAGTAAAAATAAAACTCTTTTTACTCTATACAGGGAAATGCGGATCCTTGCCCATGACGGCGAATATTTCTTTTTGCTTTTTCAATCTCTATTTTAAATTCAACTTAAATTTGCAATACATAAGGATTATTTTTTCAGTGGTAACTTCTGACACAATTATACAGGATTATTTTTAAAGGAGTGCGTTTATTCAAGGAGGTAATCAGGTGAATAAAAAGGGGAAAGCTCTTCAGTTTTATACACCTGATAACGTCGTAGATTATACGCACTCTATAAAAATTAATCCTGAATATAGCACTAAGCATGTAAACAGTCTGGTTCGATACAATCGGGCTGAGAATTAATATATCTCGTACTTTTATTTGTTGACGTGATGATATCCCATTTATTCTGTCTCTACATCACAACATATTGACATTGTTTTACTAAACTGAAGAAAAGTAGCAACTTTTGCTAGAATTCTGGCTTTTTTCAAAGCTTACATTCATTTTCATACTATACAAAAGTAGTACTATTTATACGGATAAAAGAACTTCCATTAAAACCTTTTTGTTCGAGCTATTGTTCTTTACAAAGGCGTCAATAACTGTATCATTGTTAGTTGCATTTTTCTTCGGGATCTAAGACACGCTTTGTATTGCCGTCTGTCTCTTCAACTTTGTGAAAACCTGTTTAATTTTAAGTTTCGAACGTTATAATTATATTGATAGGTATTTTTGCAACCAACTGGTGAAAACCTCGACAAAGACTTAACTTTGAAATTAAAAAAAATGCATAAATTGAAAAAAAAAGTTTTTTTTTTAAATATGCAAAATTGACAAATTAAATAATAAGCACTGAAAATGTCTTTATACAATATGTAACTAAGCCCCTGTCCGATCCAATAAAGGCGTATTCGTGGTACAATTCATGAACTGTCTCATATAGGTGACTTCTTTGACACAAAACTATAGGTAGTAAGTACGTGAACTTTGAGGAGCAGTCAGTGTCTAGGTATATGTGTTCGCAGTACAACACCGAAAAATACTCTTAGGGAACGGACAGGGTTTATGTTACACGCTGTATTAATACCAAAATATACGAAAAAGTACTGAAAAATGTGTTTAGAAGTGCAATAAAAAAAAACAGCAACAAAGGATGAAACGAACAGGGGTGTAGTCCAAAAACTTTTATACATACATACAAAGAAATAAACTATACATAAATAAATACCTACGTGTAAAGAAATAAACAATACATAAATAAATAACTACGTACAAAAAATAAACTGTACATAAACTTACTTTATAAATAAGTGTGGATTGGACTGGACAAAAACAAAACAATCGAAAAGACAGGAAACTTTCCCGCAACCAACACAGACCATTTGATTTTTTTTTTTTGCAATTGACGCACGTCCGCCTCATATATTGGCCCTTGCCCTTTTCCAGCATTTTGAGGCGGTGGGTGCGTGACGTCAAGAAGTTTGATCTGTGTGGCTACGGGTGAAGAAGAGATGGGGACAGGTTTAGGGAACAAATTATGTTTGGATAGGAGGGATTTAAGTAATTGACAGCGGAAGGTGCGATGAGTTTTAGATGGAGATGAATGATATACGAATTGGGGACGGAGACATTTAATAGACTACGGCAAAGTTTTTTGTATTAGACCCGTGTTGTCCCATGATCCATGGCCAGCAGTTGGTGTTTTTTATCCACCCCACCCATCATGATATTGTTATCCAATATCATGATGGGTTTGGTGGATCCTTGTTGGGTTACTGGCCGATGCCATGGTATGTAGAGATCGTCGCTACTCTGTTATTGTCTTTCCATTCCATGACATCGACGTCGCCCGAGGTAAGACCACTTACCTGACCTTTGGTCAGACTGTACCTTCAGCCTTCGGAACAAACTTACGGTCGGTCCGCAGGGTTCCTACACAGTCAAAGCCGAAAGACTTAGTCGCCGAGCGAAACATGGCGAATTGTAGAAATTGTCCATCCACAATGTGTAGCCTTTGTGCTCCAGTTCTTGTATCAGGCGAAGTACAATTGACGGTGTAGAGGCTTCTAGTGGAACTTCGGACGGACTGCTGCGGTGGAGATTGGTTCTTCTTATGAGCGTGAAACTCAAACAGCCACAAGTAACCGGTTTGAGATTCACGACCTCATAAGTTCTGACTCCTTTTTTTGCAGCTTTAAGGTACAAAGTAGTACCTTTATTTCGGTTGAGCTGGCTGATTTCCAGCCAGCCCTTGCACATCAAAAGACTCTCGTCTAACGCAATGTTTCGCGCTGGGGTGTAAATAGTCTGAAATTTATTGTTGAGATGCGGCAAAATTGGTTTTATTTTAAAAAGATGAGCCTTGGAGCCGTACAGGTCTAGCGCAAACATGTCTGCATTATTATTATTTATTTTTTTTGTTTTAAAAAGATTACTAGCAATGTAGGTCGCACATTACTAGTAATCTCGTTAACCCCTCGTGTTCAGCTAAGATGCTTGTGTTACGAGTGGGTTCACGTCGGTAGTGTAATGGATGGGATTCGAACCCGCAACCACATGATCGCAAGTCCGACGCCCTAGATATTTATTCTCTATGACTTCTATATATTTATTTAAACATCTGTTTAACAACATGAAGCTATTGTAAGACGTGTGTGCGCTAAAACCTGTAGTATAGAATACGTCACGGGTGGCAGCCCAGTATTCTTTCATCCTTGACTTCACCACAACCCCCATCGCCAAAATAAGCCCGTAGTAGACATACAACTCATCGGCCGTGGTATCACCCCACTGGCCTCAACCCACAGTTGAGGATATTGAAAACTTCTTCATCACACAGGACATGATGAGGTCGACGAGATCCCGGCCGCTCGTGGCGTGTGTTGCCGGTGCCTCCGCGCGCTTTGCCACTCGTGCTTGGCCCGGCAACCACATGCAAGACCTCGAACTCTCCCCCGACCGCCCTCCACCACACCCAGGGCCGGCAACCCCTGCTATAGGTGGAACCCCGCGTCTTCCACGAACGCGCACGCCCCTCCGCGTGTATTCGGCATACTAAACAAAAGCATACAAAACACATGCAAAAAAAGAAAAATGCACAAATGCATTAAAACATCAATATAAAAATTGTTTTGGAGAAAGGCATTACATACAAACATACATACATGCATATTTAGATACAAAAATAAGGAACATACCAAAAAATTAATTAGCCCAATCAGTCCAGCCATTCTTGAGTTTTAACTCATGTGTTGTTAAGCGCATAAGTTGGTAAGCGTATGCGCTTACCAACTTATAATAACATTCATTTTTATTTATATATAGATAACCTACCTCGTTAAATAATGTTAAAATTGACATTTCAAAATACAAATAAAGTTATTTTATAAATTAAAACAGTCCACAAATAACTATAGAACAAGTCCACACTTCAGCCACCAGCGCTATTGATCACTAGCTTTCCGCATTTTCACCCCAACTATCGAATCCAATTTAAAGTTTACACTAGAACCTTAACAAGAAGAATTCCGAACAATCCCAGCGAGCCGTGCTAATAAAGTTATGTTAAGTAGATCGCGGTCCGTACTCTACGCGATATGAATCCGTACGTACAAAACCAGCAGTGTATGTGAAACTTATTTTGTAATTCTGTTTATTGTTTAAAGTTGTTACTAGAAGCTGGATCTATTCAAGTGGGAGTGAAAATAGACCAGGAGTTTGTGTTAATTGTGGAACTCTGTGTTCAAATCTGTTTGGCGTCGTTAAAAGATAGCAGCACCCATTTACGATTATATCATACTACCTAAACCACATAGGTATAATTATTTTCTTAAAATGTTTATTTTTTTTCTTTCTTATAGTAATTATGCTGCTTATTTTATTTTAAAAACAAGTAAAACAAGTGTTCGTGTAATGTGTCCAATGAAAAATGCTTAAAAGAAGTCCAATAGCTGAAAAAGGTTATGTCAGCTTTTTGTAATTTATTTTATTAGTAATTTGAAAATTATAATAATCTTTATATACATATATAATTCTTCTGTGAGTGTGTATGTCACTGATCTCCTCCTAGACGGCTGGACCGATTATAATGAAATTTGCTGTGTGTCTTCAGGTGGATTCGAGGATGGTTTAGATTCACAATTTGGTCCAATTTGAAATGTTTTTTTGTTTAATTTTTATCATATTATTAACATCGCGATTATTGACATTAAAAACGAATAAACAATGCGGTAACCTTGGTAAAATTGGTAAGTAGGTAGTTGCCATGACGACCAAATTTCGTTGTTTTAGTACGATTTACTATCCTCCAGATCCTCCTCCATAGAGGTTATTTAACAATTAAATAAACAAGGTTGTCAAAACTCCTTGCAATGATATTAAAACTGTTTTCTTCTTTAAATATCAGGCTCGCAGACTTTTATGTTTTTTTTTCGTTTGTCTATTTTGGTAGGTCTGAGAGTAGGTCGTAGGTTATATTATGATAAACAGGATGGATTTTTTATTGCCACCAGAAAGAAAGAGAGAAAGTACTCTCAATAGGGTGGCTTCCGGGGTCTCTCGCCCTACTGTAGGGCAGCAGAGGGTCCTCTCTTTTGGCTGCGGCCCATTTCTCGTGGAGATCCACAGCCTGGTCCAGCACGGCTGGAATCTCCATGGCTCTACAGTGGGACTTTATGAACAGGTCCATATACTGTGTTTGAGCTTGCATACATCCCTAGTTCCTTCCTTTTTCTTTGTCCTAGTTCCTAAAAGCGCCACCCACCAAGCGAAGAGTGGCGCCACCGTCAATAAAAAAAACTCTCGCGCCGAGCGTAAGAAAACGCGAAGCTGGCCGCCATAACGCGTCACGAAAATAAATACAAAAACTATGTCGAAAATACAATAAACTTTTCAAACTAATCAAAAATCCCTGCAGGGAGTTACTGGGCGCCCACTAAACTATAATTAATCAGTGCACTGTGATTGTGTGAGTGAATCAAGCGGCAGCGACCACGCGGAATTGTAAGTACCTACCTATTCATACTTCCCATCGGTCCTGTGTGCAGCTTTTCCTAAACCTTTCACAGGAAATCTCGTCCAGCCTTACAACCTGGATAGATCTGTAAAAACCTAATGGTCTAGGGCTTACGGCCAACGAAAGCGCCGTTCAAGTCACACCATTTTAAGTGGTCCTTCGAGCCGGATAATAATAAATTGTTGAGTGTGCTTGGTTCAAATCGTATAGCCTACGACTCAATTATTACGTAAAAGTAATTTAGTTGTCCATTTTAAGTCATTGAATTCTTAACAATACAAAATGGATAACAAAGAATCCAAACTAAAACTTCTCGTCACTCAACGTGAGTACGTATTTCGTGAGATTCAAATTTTATTCGATTTATCTCAGCAAATATCATCCGATAAGTCTAAGTTAGGCTCGTTTAAGAGTAGGTATAGACGTATTGACGACTTACGTCATGAATACTTAAATTTCACGAACGAAATAAACTCGTTAAAATTAGGTTTGAATCCTCAAGATAGCATAAACATGAAAACGGTTGACGCCTTTGACGACATGTACTACGCAGTCATCGAAGTCGCAGAAATCTACCTACAGTGTGATAAAAGTGAAGCCGCATTGCCGTTCCGGGACGCCATCTCATCGGAGGTAACCGGAAACCGAAAACCATTCGCGCAACCACGTTTACCTAAAATCGAACTTATAAAATTTGACGGAAATATAGAACATTGGCAAACATTCTATGACACATTTGCATCTCTCGTGCATAATAACGAAAACATTTCTAAAATCGAAAAGTTTCATTATTTACTTTCGTGCCTCACGGGGTCCGCTTTGTCAATCGCCAAGGGCATTCCGGTCACATCAGATAATTATGAAATTGTTTTCGATGCACTTATTGATCGTTATCAAAATAAGCGAATCCTAGCAGTGAATTATTTAGAAAAGATTTGTAGTCATCCTACGTTAAAATCTGGTAATCTTAACGATTTGCGTAAAATCACTAGTTTATTACAGGAATCCGTAAATGCGTTAAAATCCATTAAAATCGAAAACCTTGGTGAATTTATTCTGTTCTATTTATCTTCTCGTTTATTAGACTCGGACACACGAAAACGATTCGAAAGTCAAAACAAAAGTCAGATACCTACTTTTATCGAACTATTAACGTTCTTACAAAGTTATATGAAAATATTAGAAGCAAGTGAGCCTTTTAAATGTAATTCGAGCAATAGTTTGCAACCGATAGATAGCACGTAAAAATAACAATAATTTTACGAAGTCAAAGTTAGGATCATTTCCCGCGCATTTTTACGAAAACGCGGCATCGCTGTTGCCGTTGGAGGAGTGCACAGGGCCGTACTCAGATACAGGGCCGCACTCAAGCGTGAGTCCTAATTTTAATAATACATCAAATGTGAATCTTGAGTCAATTTTAAATCAATGTAATTTGAATACAGAGTCGAACTCTAATACAGGGCCGCATTCTATTCACAACAATTTTATGCAAAATAATAATTTAAATAATCCGGATGTGCATACATACGCAGTCTCAGATAAAAAATTTAGTTGTATGTGCTGTGGATATTTCCACCACACTATTTACAGGTGTCCGGTGTTTAATACAAAAAATATTAATGAACGTCAAGCTTTAGCCAAATCAAAGCGCTTATGTTTTAATTGCTTAAGGCCCAATCATGCGGCTGATATGTGTCTGTCCAAGGCTTGCTGTACCAAATGCAACGCGCGTCATCACACGCTACTTCATCGCGATCAGGGCCCTACGTCAGCGGGTCCTTCGTCTTTTTCTGCTACTCCAGCGGTTCCAGCATCTTCTGCTGACCCAGTAGTTACTCTCAATTCTATCAATACAAGTCGCAACTCGCAGCAACATCGCTCATTAGTTTTATTAGGAACATGTGTGGTTAGGGCGTATGGTCCTAGTGGTGTTACTCATCTTCGAGCACTTATTGATAGCGGTGCACAGAGTTGTTTCTTAACAACTGCCTGCGCACGTCAATTAGGTTTACCCTTACGTAGTTGTGATTATTCTGTAGTTGGAATAGGTCAGAATCCGGTCCTTGAAGTCAAGGGTGAAACATCATTTACGATTCAGCCATTACACTCAGACCAACCAACTTTTACGGTACAGGCAGTTGTCATGAAAGCGCTCACACATAAAATGCCTTCAGTAGAAATACCTGCTTTCGTTAAAGCTAACCTCAAGCACTTGGTTCTAGCTGACAGCGACTTTGATAAACCTGGGGACATTGATCTTTTGTTAGGCGCAGATATTTTTCATAGCATGTATGATGGTCAACGACTTGAAGTAGGCCCGGGTCTACCGGTTGCCCTACATAGTGTATTCGGCTGGGTTATCACAGGCAGGCTCGACGCTGAGTGTTCGCCTCCGGCTGAACCGTCTACACTTTTGGCTTCCACAGCTGCCTTAGACAATGTGGTCAAGCGATTCTGGGAGGTAGAAGAACCGCCTAAGCAAACAATTGTCAACCCGGAAAATGAAAAATGTGAACAGATGTACACAGACCTCGTTCGACGCAACGAAGATGGAAGATATGTAGTACCTATGCTTCTAAAGGAGGAACATGAACAGTTAGGAGACTCTCATGGCACGGCCTTATCAAGGCTTCATAATTTAGAGAAACGGTTCTTTCGTCACGAAGACCTGAAACATGATTATGAAAAATTCATGCAAGAGTATCAGGACTTACATCACATGCATCAAGTTGAACCTCCTGACACAGGTTTTAGATATTTGATTCCGCATCACTGTGTCATCAGACCTGACAGCACGACTACAAGACTTCGTGTAGTTTTCGACGCGAGCGCGAAGACATCTAGCGGCTTGTCTCTGAACGACATTGTTTACACAGGTCCAAAACTTCAGAACGATATCGTCGATATCATTACAAAATTTCGTTTACACGAAGTAGTCTTCACAGCAGACATTTCCAAAATGTACCGGAACATCGAACTTCGTCCAGAGGACCGCAAGTATCAACATATCCTGTGGCGTAGCTCCACTTGTGATGAAGTCCGTGAATATGAACTTAAGACTGTGACCTACGGCGTGAGCAGTTCACCATTTTTAGCCATCCGTACGCTACACCAGCTAGCAACCGATCACGGTGCATCATGGCCTGAAGCTGCTTCCATTCTGCGTCAGGACACATTCATGGATGACATCACGGCTGGCGCTCCTTCAGTTGAAGCTGCTTTACATCTGAAAAACGGAATTATTAATTTACTAAATTGTGGCAAATTTGAATTACGCAAATGGAGTAGTAACTCACCTGATTTCCTTGCACAGCTTCCTTCTGAACATTGTCAAGTTCCAAAATCATTTTGTGATGATCAAAACATACAAACTTTAAAAATATTAGGTCTGCAATGGGACCCGAATCTAGATCTTTTTACTTACTCTCAATCTGAGGTCACTCCTAAGTTTACAAAGCGTTCCATTCTTTCCAATGTTGCTCGCATTTATGACCCATTGGGTTGGCTAACTCCCATGGTGCTTAAAGCTAAATTGATTATTCAAGCCTTGTGGAAACTTCAATTAAATTGGGACGATCCTGTGCCAGACAGTATTGCTCATCAATGGACTGAGTTTGTTTCTGAGCTTAGCTACCTCAAACAAGCACAAATTCCTCGTCATATTTTGCCCTCAGACGCAGTAGAATGCCAGCTCGTTGGTTTTTGTGATGGTTCATCCAAAGGTTACGGGTGTTGTATTTATTTAAGGTCCGTCTGTAAAGGTACAATTTCAGTCAAATTATTAATCGCTAAGTCGAGAGTAGCTCCCATAAAACCTGTCACGATAAATCGCCTCGAACTTCTTGGTGCAGAACTTCTTGCTCGAGTCCTTAAGCATATGGCTGGCTTGTTAAATCCACACCTGAAGCTCACACGAGTGATTGCCTTCACTGATAGCAGTACAGTTTTATCTTGGCTTAATACTGAACCTTATAAATTAAAAACCTTTGTTTCTCATCGGGTAGTTAGGATCACCGATCTTGTACAGGTTCAAAATTGGTATCACGTATCGACCTCCGATAATCCAGCAGATCATAGCAGTCGCGGGTTATTCTGTTCACAGCTGATCGCTTCTGATACCTGGTGGTCAGGTCCATCTTGGCTTTCTTTGGAGACGACAGAATGGCCAGTTTCTCAGGACGTATGCGTGCCACCTGGAGGTTTGCCCGAGGTGAAGAGCTTGCCGGTGATAACTCATGCCGCGGACTTAGTGCCTTTGTATGAGGATCCAATAAAAAAAATATTAATTCATTATTCTTCATTTTCACGTGTCCAACGAGCCTTAGCCTGGTTGTTAAGATTTAGTAATGTCTTAAAGAAACTTACTTTCAATTCTAAAATTTTAACTGTGGACGAATTAGAAAATTCATTATCTGTGCTTGTTCAACATGAGCAAACGGAATACTTTGCTAATGACATAGAGTCAGTAAAATGTAAAAGGACTTGTTCACGTCCTATTCAAAAACTTAATCCGTTTCTCGATCACCGAGGACTCTTGCGAGTGGGGGGGCGTTTGGTAAATTCAAAACTTCCGCTCTGTGCAATTTATCCTTTGCTATTACCAAAAAATTCACGTCTGTCCACGCTTATAGTTGACTATTTTCATAAAGTTCATCTACACTGTGGACCTAGAATGTTGCAGTCTATAATAAGTCGTAAATTCTGGATTTTAGGTATTCGCAACTTAATACGATCGCGACTTTCCAAGTGTGTAACGTGCTTCAAGGTGAATCCCTCGCCAGTTTCACCGATGATGGGAAATCTACCGGCACCCCGAGTACAACCTTCACGATGTTTCTCAAAGATAGGGATAGATTTCGCAGGACCCTTCGTCGTAAAGGAAAGCAAAAGGCGTAAGGCGCCGGTTTACAAGGTTTACGTCTGTGTGATGGTATGTCTGGCAGTAAAAGCGATCCATCTAGAGTTAGTTACGGACTTGTCGACAAGTGCGTTTATCGCAGCTTTGGACAGATTCGTATCACGCCGTGGTCTTTGCCAACTTATTCTCTCTGATTGTGGTACAAATTTTGTCGGGGCCAAGCGCTACCTAAGCGAAGTCCACCAGTTTCTTTCAACTCAACAGTCAGAACTTAATTTAGAATTCTCAAAGCGTAATATCGTGTGGCAACATAATCCACCAACTGCTAGTCACTTTGGCGGTATTTTTGAAAGTGGTGTTAAGTCGATGAAATACCACCTCAAACGAGTTGTTGGATTACAAGTGTTAACGTTTGAAGAGATGTTGACGGTGCTAAATAAAGTAGAAGCAGTTCTTAACTCTCGACCTTTATGCGTTTTGTCTAGCGATCCCACTGAGGTTGACGTCTTGACACCGGGTCATTTCATCACCGGTGGTCCTTTGGTATCGTTACCGGAGATCCCGCTTACAGATGCGTATTTACCGCCTAAAGAGCGTTGGCAATTGTTGCAAAAAATTACACAGAGTTTCTGGAAAATTTGGCAAAGAGATTACCTTCATACCTTGCAACAGAGAGGCAAATGGTTCAAGGATCAAATCAATGTGCAAGTAGGTGACATAGTAACGATTGCTGAACAAAATCTTCCACCGTTGGAATGGCGTGTCGGTCGAGTTGTCGAGCTTCATCCAGGCTCCGATGGTGTAGTGCGTGTCGTCACGCTACGTACTTCCAAAGGTCTACTTCGACGGCCTGTAGTCAAGATATGCCCCTTGCCTACTTCTAACTAAACTTAAACCTTTCAAATGTATCTTAGTAGTATAATTACTGTTAATGTAGCTTCATAATCAACTTAATTTTAACTTAAATTTATAAACCTAGCATCGTAACTACGTAACTTCTCAAGTAATTCAGCACGATTTGAACTCAAGCACACATAACACACATCTTTTAGTCTTTTCGACTCTTATTTGGTGAAATCCCTGGACTGATTTCAAGTGGGGGGGAATGTTTGAGCTTGCATACATCCCTAGTTCCTTCCTTTTTCTTTGTCCTAGTTCCTAAAAGCGCCACCCACCAAGCGAAGAGTGGCGCCACCGTCAATAAAAAAAACTCTCGCGCCGAGCGTAAGAAAACGCGAAGCTGGCCGCCATAACGCGTCACGAAAATAAATACAAAAACTATGTCGAAAATACAATAAACTTTTCAAACTAATCAAAAATCCCTGCAGGGAGTTACTGGGCGCCCACTAAACTATAATTAATCAGTGCACTGTGATTGTGTGAGTGAATCAAGCGGCAGCGACCACGCGGAATTGTAAGTACCTACCTATTCATACTTCCCATCGGTCCTGTGTGCAGCTTTTCCTAAACCTTTCACAGGAAATCTCGTCCAGCCTTACAACCTGGATAGATCTGTAAAAACCTAATGGTCTAGGGCTTACGGCCAACGAAAGCGCCGTTCAAGTCACACCATACTGTACTGCTTTGAGGGAGGAGTACTCCCACACTAATTTCACCTGTGCTAGGATGGCACCCTCAGCTCTTATCTTTTGGAGAGTAAGCAGCCGGTCAACCACTTCGAGGCGAAGATCTGGTTTTCCAGACGCAATGGTGTAAAAGGCCGTGGCCACTCCTATGATGCCTGGCCAGGATGTCGCGGGCAGAAGATCCGTCAAGCTCTGTGATGCCAAAGCTGCTTTCCATCTCTTTGTGTATGCTGAGGAATTTTGTGCAGTCACAGGCTTCGCAAGGGTCATAAGCGATGCAAGGGGGGTTATCGCGAGGATCTCTTGGTTAACCCTCTCCGGAGTCTTTGTGGAGTCCAAGGGTTCCGTTGCTATCGCAGTTCTCTGGTCATCTATAGCATTTGTGGTAAAAGGGGCCAGATAGGATAACACAAGGGATAGTACCACTTCTTCTGTGTATTTAATGCCCTCAGGAAGGCTCTCACCACCAGCCTCATGACAGGCTCTCCAATTGGCAACATACTTGTATGTTTGGGTGCCGCAGAGGGTAAGTTGTGTACGAGGAGCGGGGACGGTGGAGGGCGTCTCGTGTGGAGGTTGATGCGGAGATTGATTACTTCGTTGCTAACCTCTTAGGTCATGTTTTTATATTATCTTTCATATTCGGTTTTCGGTTGTTCGGGATTCTGGATTCCTCTTTTGCAATACTGAAGAATAGCAAATTAGACTCAAAGAAAACATTCTTTTATTTTTTAAAAGAAATAAATCTGCATTAAATTGATGTTTGAAAATACGCTTTGCGGACAGGGAATCGAATGGGCTAAAATGCGAAAAACTAGCACCGTGTACTTTTTGGCATCAATCGATATTATATACAGTGTGTAACAAAAACCCTGTCCGATCCCTGACAGTATTATTCGGTATCGTACTGCGAACACATATACGTAGACATAAAGTGGATTGGAGATTATTATTTTTCCCTAGTAAAAAAAATAAAATAAAAGTAAAACCTGATCTAAGGCAACAGCAACACTGACCGCTCCTCAAAGTTCACGTACCTGCTACCTTCAGTTTTGTGTCAAAGAAGCCGCCTGTGCGAGACGGTTCATGAACCTGCTTTGTCGCGTGCCGCCAAACAAACTTATAACGAAATAAACCTAGGCTACATTTTTTACCTACACCTTTACCTACGCGTACGGCGCGGCGTAGGTATCAGCTGATATTGTTTTGTGTATATTAGGCGTAGTGATCCGGATTTTAGACTTGACTCTCTTTATAAAGAGACAATTAATTGAATTAATTGTAGCCCTGATTTCAACAGCCAAATAAACTTAATACGCGCCGCCAAAAAAACGAAATAAACCTGTGCTATGTCATACCTACGTGTAGGTATCAGCTGATATTTAATACGCGCCGCCAAAAAAACGAAATAAACCTGTGCTATATCATACCTACGTGTAGGTAGGTACCTATCAGCTGATATTGCTTTGTAGGCATAGTGACTTAACGCATACTTAACGCTCTTCATCAAGAAACAATTGAATTCAATGTAGCCCTGACAAGGGCTTTTTTTTTTATAAAATGTGATGTGCTTTTTGTAATGAACCTACCTATCAATTTATTAAAACGTTCACATACTGTTGCTGCATAATTCGGCGATCGTGCTCCACATGTCCACCTCCAACACTAATGCACATTCGACACCTTTTAACAATATTTTCACGTAGGTAGGTACTCTTTGCAGCACACTTGTATCCGAATTGAGTGAATCGAAAGCTGCCTTAATCCTCGTTGGAACGCTCACTCCGACGGAACTGTCACACTTGGCCTATTAGCGAAGCGCACTTCATAATATCTCCGCGCAGCTGCATAATTACACTCGAACTTGTCTTAACACATCAACATATTAAAATATTTCTGGTTGGAAAACGGCATTGCAAAACGATAGCGGCACGCGATACGTACGGACGTCCGATCGAAAGCTATCTCCACGAAAGACTAACTAACTCTGCAATTGTGCGTCGGAACTTCGGTAGGTAACAAGGCGGCGACATTAAAGAGGCGGCGAGCCGGCGCGGCGGCGACCTATCAAAGAGTCGGCGGCTAGTTGAAAGAGTGCCTACAACTCGGCGGTACCTTTTGTCGGCTTTTGTAATAAAAATAAATAAAAATAAAACGCATTTTGCCAGTGGGTGGAGTGTTGTCAGCTTACGAAAATTTGCCATATTCAGTGTTAAAACTCGCAATGATTATAAAAATAAAAAAACAATAACTTTTGGATTTATCGAGTTACAATTTTATAACATTTTTTTCTAATACGTATGTTGTACCACGGATACGCCTTTATTGGATCGGACAGGGTTTTTGTTACATACTGTATAATTCCAGTGTCATGATGTTTGTCGGGGATGAACTCCGAAACTACTGAACCGATTTTAATCAAATTTGCACACCGTGTACAGTTTGATCCAACTTGAAATATAGGATAGCTTACATCACAAATATAAAAAAAAATTGAGACCGCGGGCGGAGCAGCGGGAAACAGCTAGTATACAGTCGTGGTCAACTAATTAGGGACATGCAAGATAGTGAAGAACAATAACCGGTTATGTACATACAAATATAAAACCATATTGATTTCTCAGTAACTATTATTTGCATAATTTGGTCCGATTATTATGCTTTAAATGGCTGTCAATAAAAGAATAAATAAATAGAAAAAAGTATTCAATATCAAAGGTTGAACATGAATTCAATTTTAAGGTATAATTCTGTAGCTGGAAATTTAATTAAGGACAGTAAACTATAATGAAAAATAGAGTTAAACAAAACTAATAATCTGCAGTATTATAATATCTTTAACAGCTCCATTTTATTACGTGTAAAATCAGTACCCAGTAGCAAAACCTTTGTTAGTAATTACCGCTTGACACCGATGTGGCATAGACATTATCAGTTTCTGGCATGTTTCGACAGGAATGTTTGCCCATGCCTCACAAAAAGCTTCATTAAGTTCATCTAAAGTTGTGGTACGATAAGTGGCTACTTTTTTCTTGATTTCGTGCCAAAGGTGCTCGATTGGGTTAAGGTCCGGGCTATTTGCTGGCCAATCTAGCACCGATACTGACTGACTGGTAAGAAACGACTTGACTGAACGGGCGGTATGTTTCGGGTCGTTATCATGCTGACACGTCCATATAATAGGGAGATGCTCCTCAGCATAGGGAAGCATCGTTTCCTCCAATATTGCCTTGTATTGATGTTGGTCTAAGTTACCCTGAACTTTCCTCACAGGTCCCACTCAACGTCCAGAAAATGAACCCCACATTTTAATGTTTCCACCGCCATGTTTCACCTGCTTTTTTGTGAATCTTGGATTCATTTCCGCTTTTACTGGACGCCGTACGTATTGCCTTCCATCTGAAGAAATCAAATTAACCTTGGTCTCGTCAGAGAATAATACATGTTGCCATTGGGCGTAGGTCCAAATGTCCATATTTACGTGCAAACGCCAAACGAGCATTTCTATGTTCTTTCTTCAACAACGGTACTTTGCGAGCCACTCTTCCGAACAACCCTGCTTCTACCAGACGTCGTCGAACGGTCCTCGCTGAGACGCCAGCTCTTTCGTCTGTCCCAAACACTTCGTGTTTAATTAAAATAGAGCCTAGAAACGGATCTTTCTTAGCTAACCTGGTTATCATTCTATCTTCTTGCGGAGTTGTTTTTCTCGATCTTTTTGTTCTGGGCACATTTAAATCTGTGTTATTGCGTCTGACATGTTGCACTGCATTGTATACCATAGTTTTTGAACAATTTAAATGTTCTGCTATCCTTCGGTATGGCCAACCATGCTCGACAACAAACTTCATGATAATTTTTCGTAGTGTTGGATCGCAACTTTTATTTTTACCCATTTTTCTTCAAAATATTTTTCAAAACTTAAAATAAATATCGGGATTGCCGCTAAAACTACCACGAAACAATAAGAGAAGAAGTAAAAAAGTATTGAGATTCAAATTTTGAAAATAGAACTCAATATCTCAGTGTCCCTAATTAAATGACCAGCCAGCATTATTTGAACAAATAGCACTACGATAATCTATCAGCTATACTGTAAAGAGGTTTAATGTTTAAGAAGTTGTTATTGTTTGTATAATCGGGCACATAAATGACTAATTATACTTACATGTAAGAGATATGGAATATGGTTTAGACTCGTTGGAAAATAAAAAATAAATTCACAATTCGGTTTAACCAAAGAGTGTCCCTAATTAGTTGACCACGACTGTATACTTATAGCTAATACACTATTTTACGTGAATATACTTAAGAAATCTTTAATCTGAATGTTTTAACCTATTGACCTGTTTAACGGCTTAGACAAACAAATATATTAGAGCATAAACATGTTCTGAAACAATGTGACCTAAATACGTCATAACATAGTGATGTTGACCAGCTAATTTTGACAAGTACCAGCTGTTAGGCATTGTTTTAAAATTAATCATTGCGTTAACAATCAATGGCGTCATATTTATAAGTTACAAAATTTTTACATTTATATTTATCCAGACAGAGACTGATATTTCTAAGGGTCTCTTACACGATAAACCTAACTTAGAGTCTGTTGCTCTCTCGAGGTTAAATTGACAGTTTGGTCATAACATATTTCGTGCAAGTGGGCTTAAAAGGATAGAGGGTTATGTTCCCATTGTTGGGTAACTTTAAATTTTCCCTTTATAATAATAGTTTATACCTACAATATATTGCATAGTACATAGCGCAGGCAAGGAAGGATAGGTGAGGAAATACAAGTTTTTTTATTATCAAATCCTAAGAACTCAATACCTAAGTGACACAAGATTTCATCTCCCTAAACCAACAAAGACGACCTACATCGAGCAACTGCATGAACCTTATAAACATCTCAAGAGTTGGGTAAGCAGCATTCTACGTTGTCAGCGAAACGTGAGCTTCGCAGAGAACGTGCCGTCCACCCGGACATCGCACACTTGTTGGCAATGCACTTTCAATGCAGCTTTGTGGACTGAAAAATTGAATCTTTCCATACTTTATTGGGTTTTGACATTAGTGTCAATTATAATTTTCTGGATGAACATTTTGAATACTGAGAAACCAAACAGAAGCATTTTCCAAATTCGTATGTTTCAAATTAAGCTTTATTTCCAAACTAGAACACCTGACTGTCAGTCATGGTTATATACCTCATATGTTTCCTCATTTATTTATTTTTTATTTATTATTATGCTAAAACGGTTTACAAACCAATTACATTAACATATGAAAAAAAAAGAAGAAACATAATATAAGATAGAAAATCAATAGACAAAAAATTAAAACATGAAAAACTTAATAACATTGTGGAATAAAATATTAATAAACATAATCATCAATCACAAAAAAAAAAATGAGAATAGGAACTAGGAATCGATTTGGAATGTCGACAAAAATTATTCCACTGATTATTGGCTCGTTTTGATCGTAATACCGACCGCGTATAGGCGTGATTGCAGTTGCATAAATTGTACACTCGTCGTGCCAAAATGTTGATTTGTTGACGCTAAACCGAAAGGACATTCTGAAATGCAAAACTGAATTTGGTTCTAGTAGCAATAAGTATATTAATTTCTAAAGCAGGCCCAGTATAAGTAAATGATTAAGAACTACAAGTGAATAACCAAAATTTTAAGCTCAATTACAAAGGAATGACAACATTTTCATCTTTTTTTGTCTCCGATCCGAATAGATCTAACTTCTGCATAGATTGATGATTGATGCGGCTTTTTTCTGCATTTAAAAAATCATACAATCAGAAAAAGTTCTCGTAATGAAAATGGAACGTTCTCGTAATGGAAATAAACGAAAACGGGAAATAAAATACTTTACAGACACGTTCCTGTTCAAATAGGAATTACAAAATGACAGGGATCACTACCTGGTACCTATTGGATACCGATTTTTGTCATTTAAATGTCGTAATAAATTTAAATTAGATAGGCCACTGTTTAACTGATGAGACCGACTATTTTAAATTTGATAAACAATTTTTACTTACAAAGTAATACGATCGCTTTTCTTAAGATTGGTTGTCAAAATTGTAGCGACTTACTATCATATTATTATTTTCTTTCAAACGTAAAGGTATTATATATATGTATATATATAAATTTGTAGTAGATATAGTACTCTTTGATGAAAACTCGGTAGCTATTGATGTTTGGTTTGATGATTGATGGTTCGAGTCCTACTTAAAAGATAGAGAGCAAATTGTAGAGGTTGAATATTTTAATAACAACAGTAAGGAAATACAGCAAATCAGATCTGACCGAAAAGCAGTAAACGCCTCTATCCCACAAGGGAGCGTTATAGGATGTCTCCTATTTCTCATTTACATTAATGACCTTCCAAAAACAATAAGCGATCCATGTGTATTATTCGCAGATGATATATCCATACTCACCTCTTGCCAAATAAATGAGAATATCAATGAAAAACTCAATTCTCTTATTGCGTCAATAATCAATTGGATGGAAAACCATAACCTAGAAATAAATTTCTCGAAAACTAAATTAATCACCTTTCACCCACATCAAAAAGCCCCTATAAAACTAAACTATTCCTACAACAACACAAAATTAGAACAAGTTAACGAATTCACCCTCCTCGGTTTAGCAATAGATACACACGTAAATTGGAAAACACACATACAAAAAATTAGAGCAAAACTTTCAAAATTCTCCTACGCACTACGCGAAATTAAAAAAACCACCGACCTACAAACAGCACTTGTTACATACTATGCCTACGCCCAAGCGTGGCTTAGTTATGGCATCATTTTATGGGGAAATAGTACAGATTCTCATACCATTTTCACCTTACAAAAGAAACTCATCCGAATAATAACCAATATTAAACAGACAGACAGCTGCAAACCACAATTTCAAAAGCACAATATCCTCACACTTACCTGTTTATACATCTTAGAAGTATGCAAATTTGTGCGACATCACCCAGAATTTTATACTACCCGGAAAGATATACAAAATAAGTACAGCTTACGACACAAAAATAGATTAAATTTACCTACATCCAATTTAAAAATACATTCGTCCGGTCCACTAGTTATGTCAATAAAAATATATAATAACTTACCAAAAACAATCAAAGATGAAAAGAAAACAAATCTATTTATAAACAAATTAAAGAACTTTCTCCATTCCAAATGCTACTACACTATAAAAGAGTACAACGATGATAAATTAATAAAAAGATAATGTAAGAAATTAAAATAAATTAACGTCTATAGATAGGGAAAAGCCCCTCTACCTATACGTTTACATACACACACACACACACACACACACACACAAACTCATATACTCACATACACACACACATATAATAACACACGCACACATTCAAAACATTTTTATATTATTTTAGAAATAGTTTTATGAAAGTATTTTAGATATAAAAATTATAATTTTAGTAATAAGCTGCATATCTCTCCAACTTCTTTAAGCTGTGCCCTACTGGGTCCATAATGATTCTAGCTCATAAATGTACCACCTGTATTTGACTTATGGAATGCTAATAAAGAATTGAGTATTGAGTATTGAGTATGTTAGCGTCAATCTGTTCTAGAACGATACTGTTCATGGCACGTTGTTAAAATAACGAGACAGTGATAAAAATGTTACAAAATTTATAGATCTACTGGAAAATTCTCATAGTAGTTGTATATTTAATAGAATCGCTTGGAACTCCGTTATACTTTATTATAATTACGTCACGGGAATTAACGCGAACTCATGCATTTACCTTTTTAAGGCTTGACGTTTCGGCCGGGTTACACTGGCCGTGGTCGCAAGCAGACTGTTCCGTTATACTGTTTGAAAATTTAATTAATATTTCAATTACTTAGTAAGTTACATGAAAGTTGAATACGTTTAGCTCAAATATTCGTATTAGTGTTTTATATTACCTATTGCTTTATGATGCCATTATTATGCCTATTCAGTTTGAACAGTAAGAATATAATTTAAAATATTAAACTCTTAAAGAAATGTATGATAGTATGACCATGGGCTAAGATGAAAAGTCAAATAAAAACTTCTTTGACTCGAATTCAAATAAAAAATTCACTTGAAGTTCGGTAGGCAGAAATTTAAGCACAAGTACATGGGCAATTCTATAGAATTGATATAAGAAAACAACATTAATGTTTTGCCTGTAAATATTTTAATATTCGCACTGTATCGTCACACTACTGCAGAAAGTCAAAGTTGATACTTGAACTGATAGTTATGTCATGTAAATCTTCTGCCTAGCCTTTTCCCAAGCTATGTTGGGGTCGGCTTCCAGTCTTACCGGATTTAGCTGAATACCGTATTTTATATGTATATGTATTAAATATCTAAAACACTAGAACATTTTATGTAATTCTGAGCTGATCAAACTGATAAATAAAACAACCTGAAACCGACATTCAGAGACAAAACTGAATATAAATTGAGTACCAGCAAAAATGAACTGGCTATCAAAATTTAACGACCTACAGAGGACTCGCGATCAATTTGCTGAACGAAGAGAATCCCGTCAGTAAAACGGAATTAAATTTGAGGTTTTAATTAAATTTAAAGTCGAGTAAAGGGGTCGGGTTCGGACCTCGGATTTGATAGGATCATCTGGTGTCGTTAATATTAATTTGGCTATCGACTGCTTTACTAAAGTTGAAATGTTAGAATTCCTTTGGGTTGGCAATAGATGTATCATTTATTTTGAAGTTTTGGGTCTACTTTTGTTGAAGTTTTTAGGACTTGTTTCTTGGTTTTTTTTATAGTGAATTGATAAAATCTAGCTTACCTTTTCCAGTTTTCGTTTACCGCTATCAATGTATTTTTATGACGTATTTATAAAATACACAATTTTTTAGAGAAGCTATGAAATATTAGTTCTTACGTACAATTCAAGGATACTACGGTTGTTGTTTGACGTTTCGTCCTTAGTCTAAACTTCGATATCTTTACAATAAGACGTAGAAAATTTCATTGAAGAAAGCAAAAGCCATCCGAGACAGATGATCAAATTCTTTTGATAACAATACGTTGACGTACAAAGGGGTCGAGATAGAAAATTATTTCTTTAAGAGATGCGACGTAAATTGACACCTAAAGATTTAAAAACAGAAGTCAAATTGGCTTGGACTATGTCTGTGTTGACAAATATAATGCCTTATCGACGACAGAACAAGTTGTGCATTGTTTGTATATTGTCTCTACGAGGATTACGGCGGGTAGAGTTTTTGAGTCCTAGTTTTGAGTAACAGGGACATGTGTGAAATGGCCACCAATAAGATGACGTTGGAGTTTCAGGATTTATGGAGTGCAGTAATTAATTGGTCGTGAATAAGCAATTTAGACTTTAAAGTCCTTCACATGATTAATTCTTATCAAAAGGGTTTAAAGAACAACCATAATTATTAAAAATTGACAAAGCTTTTATTAATGTGTCTATGGGGCTCCAGTTTTACCTTAATGCTCTTTCTTAAAGGAATGATTTTGCTGAACCTTTTTTATAATTAATGTAGTCATTTGTAATAAGTTCTCATTTAGTCCTGATTTTTTCATTGAAGCATGGTGGGTAGGGGTTATCATAGTCCCAAAATAATTTAATATAACTCTGACCTCAAAACTCTATTTTGAACTTATACTTTGAACAAAAAAAAGGAAATAAAGGTGTCATATTTGAAAAGACTGTTGTTTTATGTATACCACCACCAAAAATACATAAACAAAAAATTATTCCACTAAAACTCATAACACGAAAGCACGCACGATCGACGTTCGGATTGATTAAACTTTTTCAATCATAACTGTCGGTAGCTGACGGCCGAACAACGTTCACAGCCTACATACTGTCGATCAACGAGTATTATCTACAATTTTTGTTTCGACTCCTTTTTTGTGTTTCATGTGCTGCTACTTCGCTAGATTGTTTGTTTTCAAGTCGAATGATTTCTTGTTATTTTTTCTAAGATTGGTAGAATAAGCTGCCTATTGTAATAGACCTTTTACACAACCTTACTACAGATTTACTTTTATTTCAGTTACGGTCGTTATTTTCTTCTGTATCACGCATCATATTCTGAGTAGAAGAAAGTTAGTGTTATTGTTTTATATGCAAATGAGCGCTTTTCTGTTAAGAAATATTTATTTATTGTTTTACCATTTTCCAAAAACAACCGAGTAATAACAAAATCACACATTAGTGACATTTCTGGTTAAGTTAATTTATCATACCATATTATGTTAAAAGCACTGCAATTTTACTCCAAAACAAGGTGATCATTAATTATCTTAAGTGTAAAGGTAAATTATATGTTTGTAATCATATTCTATAATTTACGAGCATGGTGCAGTATTAATAGTAGTAATTCCTTGATACCCTACGACGTTTTGCCAAGCAGTAAGGAAACTTTGTACCAAAGCCACACGGCCTTCTTACAGTAAACTCTAAATTAACTTAGTGTGCTGCGAAATATCCGAAGGAGCTCAGGTGCTTTTCTCTTAACATTTATTATGATAAACTTCCACTTTTACCGCCTCCCATTAGCCTCTAACTGCGTTCAACAAAATTTTGGAATTGCCCCATTTTTTTACGCAAATTTTAAGGTGTGCACTGAAATTAGGCTTTCCCAAAAAAATACAGTAAAACGTGCGTTAATTACCATTTATTTTATGATACAATGAATTGTCGACATTACAATGTTGTTCCTTTACTTTTTTGCTGTCAGTCTATTTATAACTTTTAAGTTTGTTTGGATCATCGTTGTAACCGTATTAAATTAAGGGGATAGGATAATATCATAATGGTTGGGGTCGTGCTGATTAGCAGCGGTGTTAACACTATTTATGATTAACAAACCAATTTTCAAAAAATTCGGGGTGGATGTACTCACCAGCAAGAAAGCCATCTTGACATGGCGCGGTGACGTTCGACGTGAACGGGCTAAAATTTCTTGCTGATGTGGTTAATTTTTTTACAAGAGGATCGTGGTGACTGAGCAACACCAGGTAAAGCTTTAAATTATTATAATCATAATAAATTATTAATCATCTCATCATCTGAAAGATTTTACTTTTTGTTTTAGAGAGCAGTCGGCCGATCTTGGTTGAACTCAAAGAACATATTAGTTCCCCAAAGTAGAAAAAATTGGGATAACGTCTTTTAATGCAGCCTCGAATAATTTTACTTACTTAGCTAGAGGATATTTACCTTAAAGGAGAAAAGCCTTAGGTAATACGACACACATTACTTAAAGATAATTATTACTTTTTTTTCTATCATAATAATTGGATGGTTTCTGCCTCATACATTTTGGAACTGAGTTCTTTTGTAGCTAGGAATAATACAAGGGTGACAAAAAGTAAAGCATTACGTTGCGACTTTACTAAAATCAATGCAAAGAATTAACAAAAGTTAATTCGAAATCACAGCCTGGAATTGCCCAGGGGAAATGTAGTAGCAGATTAAGTGAGTGATTGATCTGCCGGGACCGGCTTAACGAGACAGGAAAACTGCGTGGCAACTGGCCAATGCGCCAGTCAAAATTGTTTTTTTGCGCTAGTGTTAGAACCGCTTTCAGTCACTAGCCTAGAATCAAATTAAGGCACTAAGTGTTAAACTGGTATTGGAAACATTACACATCATCTTCTGTCACTTTTTCTTATTTTATAAAAAATAAGATTAAGATTAAAAAGCACTGATATAAACGACCTTATTTGAACTGAAATTAGGATCGTATACATGGCCTATAGTTTGTGGTGTTATTTAGAGTGTGACGGAATCATTTTGTGATATAACATTCATTATCAAACATAGTGGTGGACATCAATCCTTCTCGTCTGCTTGCCGCAACTTACCGTTCATACTGTGATCTACTTATCTTACACATATCATCGAATTTATCACTTTTTTTGTATCGATAATGCCTTCTATCATACAAAAGAAGAAAAAAAAATTGCGTATGTTTTGTTTAAATAAGTCTTTCTTAAAATCACAATAAGATATTGTTTTTTAATTAAAACAATACGAAATATATAAAAAAACATATTAATTTTAAAATCTTAACTTTTCTAAACAATGTCCTACAATAATTGTTCCACTGATGTATTCTAGAACTACGGAATTAACTAAAGCGTTCTGCACCTCGCTATATTTTTGGCATTTTGATGTGCCCATTTTTTGCGTATTTCACTATAATTGTTACAGTTTTTTCGAAAAACCCAAACAACTTAGCCAAGCTTATACCGCTGTTTTTATTTATAAATTTATTCAGTGTTGAGTAGTGGCTTTCTACAATGGTTATTTGTTTTATGAGTCTAACCGTAACAACACCATTTATTAAACCATAGTCTATGATCTATCCACTGTGCTACCATGTTATCATTAAATTTGGTTATATTATCATCTTGTGGACTCTCGCCCATTATAATAGGTTTAAACTATGTATCCAAATGTGGAAACACTTAAATTCCTTTCCAAATAATAACTAAACCACAATTGCATAAGAAAATTTTGTACCACCTAGAAAAATATTCTTACCTTAGATACCGTATTTAACAATCTCTCGTAAAAAATGGTCCAATTACAAGGGTCTCGTTGTTGAAGGCTTATGAATCTCTTCTTATAAATTCCGTTAATGTTTTCGTACTTAACTTATTATATGAACATTAATTACCTCTAGAGGAAATTGAAATGAGTTAGATAACATTTTGAAATGTTCCTTTAATAATAAAAGGTTATGCTTCTTATTCCAATTACTGATTATAATGAATATATGATTTACAAAATGGCTGGTGTACCCATAGCCCACCTACCAAACATACCAATTTACTACCAAAAATACTTTTCCGAAGATGTACCTACTATTTTGCACCTAGCTCTAAAAAAGCTGTACCTCCTTCAGAACAAAATTAAGGTACACCCGCCACATAGAAATATAATTATTAATATCTCCAAATAATAAATTGGATTTTTTTTTATTTACCAAGCTTTATTGAAAAATATATACAATTACTACTAAAAATAAACACTTTACAGAAATTATATTACAAAATAAAAAAATATTATAATATATACACCTAATACTAAACTATATTAATTATACTAAACTAAACTAAAAACTTTTAAGATAAATAAAACTATCTATAAAAAGAAGACTTGCTAACCAATATTAAGTAATATGGATTACAAAATACAGGCTAACAAGCATCAAAAAATTCATCGTCATCTTCGTCTATGACGGGAAACGTGCCCAACAGGCTGGCAGCATAGCCACGTTGAATAGCAATACTGATTCGCTGTGCCAAAAACGTGCCAGCCCTTTGGTAATGGGTTGCGTCGACCAAACGTTTAGCGAGTTCCTTAAAAAGAACTCGTGCACCTGGTCCCCATTTCCCGAGCGTCTCAACCCCAAACGGTAAAAAAATATAATTACCTATCAGGTTATTATATTTTCGCCGTTTAAGGGTTTCCGCGGCTCCAGCAGCAGCGCCGGGTGAGGCCGCTGAACTTAGAACGTGGGATGGCGCAAGGGTGTCGACGCATGTTGCGTCCCACAACAAAGACCGACCCAGTTTCCAAGGCAACAATGACATACCGTCAGGTCTCTTACCATCGCTGCGTACCAAACCATTGGAATTATTTTTATTTCTGTCCAATCTATAAATACCTTTGTTTGCATAATAGGTATAATTATGTAGCCATAGTACAGCCGCCAGTGCGTCTTAATTTTTTTTCTTATAATTATAAAATTTTATGTCATCTTTTGAAGCAACTATAAACTCTGCGTCTGTTCTAAATATAAGTATGTTTTCTTCTAAAACAATGCAGCACAGTCCCTACCGTGCAATGTTGATTTAATATTTCCATACCATCCAGTTTTTATTCCCTGAGAGACCTATTTGCTTCCTTGTTATGCATACACAACGATACCTGTATCTTACTGCATTAAAAAGTCGTCCCAAATTATTTCGTCTGATTAAGAAAGTTTATGGTAGGAAAAATAATAATGATGATGAATAAGAGGCAGCCTTAAACGGATTTTCACATAATTATAGTGTAGAGAGAATACCTATTCCCACCTAGGACAAAACTTTGTGTGAGCACGATCGTTTGTTCTTACTGGGTTACCATATTACTGGGATAGTCTGGGATCTTGGTACTCCGCCCAGTTTGGGATCAGACCGCCGAGTGTGAACTGTCAGAAGATATATATACAAATATGGCTTTTGGTCCCGGCTCCGCCCATGTGAGCGTAGGTTGTCGATACTTGAAATTTAGGAAAAAAGCATGTGGTTTTTAACTAAAACTACAACATACATGCCTGGATATATTAGTCATAATAAATTAGTAGATGGTAGATAATTAGATTTGATAGAATGTCGGTTAGAGCTAAAAGAAGTTAGCAACGCAAAATCAAAATACTATCAAATTATAACTACTTTGATTTGTCCTACTAATTATTCAAAGATGATGTTCCACGATGATCATTTTCAACTACTTACTTCTGTTGAATACAAACAATAGACATATCATTCAATTTTTGTACTCGTTAAAGACTAAAGGACCTATTGACTTGGGAACAGTATTGCTCTTGGTCGCGGGCCTCCCTAAACAGTAGTAGTTCACGTATCGCACATAAAAATACAATAGTTGAAAGGAGTGAGTTTATAACTCTCAACAGTATACAGTGACGTGACTCGAATAAGCTTTCGATTTACGTTTACGATTATTAGAATTGATTGAATAAAATTTGTTTTAGAAAATAACTTTGCCTTTGGGTCAAACGTGAAGGTGGAATTTTGTAAAATCGAATATATTACTCGATAATTGGAAAGAAATTTGGTTTTGGTGTTGCTAGTAAATTTTACCGTACGTTTTACTTGGTATAACTTAGCGCTAATTATACCAAGTTAATACTTAGCGCTTCTTGCGTCAGTTTTATGTTCCAAGCTTACTTTTTCCGTTATTATTTACTGCCACTATCATCTGGTTGTATTCTGGTATAAAAACGGCGAGTAGAATAGAAACTAACAAGTCGGATTCTATAGCAGTCGATCCTTGTGACAGGGGTTATTATTCTACAAATGTAGTTTTCCACAGACGAAAAATTTTCTAAGTTGTATGACCCCGATTGACTTTGTACTAAAAGTAAGCTTGATTGGGAAAACTGCAATCACTTACCGAAATAGACGAGGGACAGGGTCTTGGAGACTTGGAGACGGTCAGGTGATGCACCAATACACTTTTCACTAAAAGTAAGCTATTTAATTTTCATAAGAGAGAAAGGGTCGCTGCGTCCCGTAAAAAAATATTCCCGATAAGAAACAGATAAGTTCTTTTTACTTAGGTTATTAATAACCATTTTGTATCGTGCTTAAAAAAATCAAATAAAATCTATGAATATTTGCGTAGAACGAAATTATTTTAGAAATCAGTTAAGAGAAACACTTTTGTCAGTAACTTCCGTGTACCAGAGATAAGGCAGTCATCACCCAATAAGTTCCGCTTGTTATCATTAGCATGGGAATCGGATAAAAGTTGAGTGTCGAGACGAATTAAAGGAGCTTTTAATATGTCCCTTGTGTTCTTATAAATGCAGTGTGAAATTCAACACGTATTTTTCGTCCCGGTACATATTTTTTATGAAAGCTGTTGAAGGTTATCTTTTTATATGTGTATAAGACAAAATTTCTCAATGTTTGTCTCCTGTCCTACCGTTAGTCACAACTTACGATTATCGAGAACTTAAATTTGTTATTAAACTGAGCATACAAAGTTACAGAGTAAAGGTGCAACTTTATACTTTTATACAGTAGAACAAAGAGATGGACAGGAGACAAACATTGAGATTTTTTGTCTTAAAAAATCCAGTAAACAAAAACAATAATAAAGTAAAAGAACCAAAAAATCTACCTAAACTTTTTGTAATAAAACTTTTTTGATGAGTTCGTATTAATTTGAATGGAACAACGCCACCGGTCAAGGATCACATCTTACGTAACTTATACTTTACGAATTTGTAAAAAGGAAAATAACTTGACCATGGAATTCGTTAAAGAATATGAACTTGTGAATAACATGAATAATTTTAATAATATTTTTTTATAATTAGACCGATTTGCGTATTTGTTTGGCGTTCCTATGGTTTAATTTATCATAATATATGTTGTCAAGTAAGTAAGCAGTTGTAATATTGAAAAGGTTTTAAAGGCAATTTTAGTACCTATATAATTTAAATTAAGCAAAAGAACATCTGCTCCAGTGCAATTTAAATCATATTGCTTTTACAACATACGTAATAAATAATAATATAGTTTACACATAAGTTTTTCAAGTCAAACGTGATTTTGGCGTGTGAATAACACGAAGTTTAAAAATGAATATCGACCAAACTACAATTATATTATCGTATTTAAATATTAGGGGATTAAAACACTTGCTGTGAATACGAAATTAAATTAAAAGAGCAACGTTTAAAAAAGCAAGCAACAAAAACCAACAGAAAGGTAACATAAAAACAGCTTCCTCCTGATGCGAACCGACATTCTTCACGGACACGAATAAATTAAATAAGAAATCCCTAGCGTGCCCTAATTTTGAGCAGGCAACGCAAATATGTCCCGGCTTAATCCCCTGGTTGTAATTAAGCTTAGCCAGGGTCGTTGTGGCAGTTCCCCTGTTTGGGTTTTCATCGCTGTTGTAGGAGTCAGACTTGTTTGTCCATCAACGTCACGATTCCGATGAGTCACGAGGACATACATTGTTTTAAGAGAAATCTCGTGTTGCATGACATGATCCAACAATATGTTAAGTAGAAGTGATTCAAGTTTACATAAAAGTTTTTCAACATTATTTTTGGGCTACTTTAGTGAAGTGTTTATTACTAAATTGTATTTTTCCCAGTTCTTCTTCCATCCCGATCAGATATATCCATTTAAGGGTAAGATGGATCTTTCTTAAATATCCGAAATATAATAATTTAGGCAAATATTTTAGGGTCCTCATTTCAGATGCTTTTTCAAAATTAACTGCTTTAAAATTATTGGAAGTAAGTGATTTTTTATAAAGGATTGTAAGGATAACAAAGGTAATTTTAAAACTAATTTTTATTCATTATATTTTTTTGAAAAAAGTTTCTTGTTTAAATTTTAACCAAATCAGCGTTATTTTGAGTTATTACAACTAAAAGGGAACCATCATCGGTCTCGAACAGGATTTTCATTGCATATTTTTTCCCGTCTATTTCCATAATTATTTATTTAAATACACTTCACAGTTCATACCGAGGGATTTGCAAACTTTTCGATTAAGCTCCTTTTCTTAATTAACTTCTATAATGACGTAAGTTTTTGGAGTTATTCAGTTTTTCCTCCATCACCGTCTCATAATACTCATTTTATATTGCTCTTCCATTGAATTCCGATTTATTTTTGGATTAGTTTTCGAATATTCCATAGGAAGATTTTTTAAAACTCAATTTAATTTATAATCCTGAATAGGTATAGCGTCGTTGTAAAAGCATGATTGTTGCCATGGTGCATTATTAATTTACTAGTGACAAGTGGTATACTTATGACTGAAAATGACACCTTCTCCCTTATTTTATTCTAGTACAATGGATTTATCTTTCTTTATATAATTGCAGTAGAACTGCAATTATTTCAGACACATATTTCCGATTGCGGCCTCAGTTAGGCTAGTCGCAAAGAGAGACAATGCGACTACCTTATATTTCTTGTATCAACGCCTCAGCTATTGAACCGGATTCATCAGGATTTATTGATCAGGATTGTCTGACACCAATACAAGAGGGATTTCAATTACTACGTGCAAGTAAAAATTAGTACAGAGTGAAATTTATGTCATTAAAGAATTACTCACAATAATTAAAGGAATTGTAAAAAGCCTAGCAAAAGTTTATTGTGAAAAGCCGCGCTATTTGTAACGAATCGGAAAAATAAATTGGTCCATCATACATCCTGTAGCAAGTTCACACGAAGCGGTTGTTTGTATAGAACAACATCGATAGTACCTATTTACGCAGTGCTTGTTAAAAAATTAAAAGGATATTGTGAGACTGCAACGATTCAACCGGTGCGCTGACCGATTTCTGAATGGTTTCTGACCTGCGCCTGTGTTTAGTCTATTAAGCACCGGCTACTGGGATATAGTATGGCTTCATACGTCACGCGATTTACGCTATTTGGTAGCGTTTAATTACTTCTCGACTTGTTGGTTTATCTTTTTCATCATTAAGTCACTCTAATCACAGATTTGAATAAAAATGGATTATATCAAGAAAGTATGCAAAGTAAATGGCTTCATACGTCACGCGATTTACGCTATTTTGCAGCGTTTAATTAACCTCAATTTAGTGTTGATAGCGTTTTAGAAGTCTGTTTTATTTGAACCTGTATATTTATCTTTTGAGTTTATTTATTTATTTAATACTTTATGCGCAGTGTACATAGGTTGACTTAATGCCAGAAGGTATTCTCTGCCAGTCGACCTTAGGGTGATGCAGACAGGTGTGGTAGATGCACTGAAATTGATCGTGAAGATTTACTCAGTTACTCAGTTTATTTTGTAAATTTATCAATAAACCTTTTGTTTTAGTAGCGGATCAATAAAATGTCTCTGTTTACCGTGAATCTTGCGTTTTATAACACTTGATCTCTAGAAAACGTTCTTGTTTCTGTTTTACTTTTACCCATGACTTCGATACCAGTAACAGTTTTCCTGCCACTGCCACGTACCTAACGGCCCGTTCATTATTAGATTTTATATCAAACTAGCTGTAGCCCACGATTCTGCGATAAAAAGTAACATTCTCAGCTTCAGCTTTTGAATTACCTAACTCTTTACAAAACAAAATAAAAAATACAAATGTATTAATAAAGATTTATGGATGTAACACATAATATCATTGATAATTGATAATTTTCTACAATTTATTATAGGCTTTTATTCAATTGAAACTAAACAGGTCACAAGCAATATTGAAACTGCAATTTCCTTACTCAGTTTAACAGTAAACTATTGTTTGCTCTTAAAGTTTCTATCGTCTGTTACAAGTTTTCAGGTTTTCAGTTGGATACGGATATAGGTTGGTTAGTGAGTTACTAAGTATTGGTCAATTGAAGTTTGTGAGATATTGTACCTACCTTAGTTTGATGAAGTATTTTAATGGTAAAGACAAAAAGTCCTTTGCATTATTCGACACAAAAATATAGAAGCTTTGTTAATTACTACTAATATTACTTTGTCGTCGCACCTAGTAGGTTGAATACACAAAAAAATTAATAGATCGATCTGTTAAACCTGAATACGTATGTAATCTCAATTACTATTAAAATTAGGTCTCATGCACCGTTCACCTCTGCGCTTAAAGCCATGTGATTAGCCCGCTGTCTGACATTCAACATTCCGTTAGTATTCGACTATTCGCAACAAAAGCACTCCGATTGGTATTGGTCAGGTAAGCTAACAGAAGCTTATCTCCAAATGAACATGTTAGTTCAGGAGTAACCACTGCCAAAGTGTTTTTACAAAACGTTACGACTGAATTTTCAAGTAGGTAACTATTGCATTTTTATTAAACAGTTAGTAGTAATTATACGTTACTTGGATTTTTTATTAAATTTTTGTAACATTGCATGCTGACTACTGACTGACATGATAGAAAATGGGAAGAAGAAGTCCCAAAAATAATGAGAATAAGTTAATAAAATGCGTGAAAAAAGCGGATCGGATTAAATACGTTTTACATATCAAATGCCTTCGTAACTAGAGAAAGTGCTTTTTAGAGCTCGGTATTCTGAATACAAAGAAAATTCCTTATTTGTCAGATTACAGAGAAATCTACACGTATATAACATTAAAATATTCTCACAATTAATTTCATTTTATATGCCGCAAAAGCTGCAATTTACTTACCTGTGAAATTAATAATAAAAACCGACTTTAGTGAAGCTTGAAACACTAAAATTTCATCACCTCAATTATAGTTATGGCCCATTATACTCAAACTTCAAACACTCGTAGTCCAGGAACCCCATATAAGTCCAAAAATAGTTTTCACTTACAATGTTTACAAATAAGCGCTTCGTTAGTGTACATGAAAGGGAGTAGTCATGTTTATACGGCACCTGGTATAGCGCATGCGCTTTACAGCCGCTCAACGTAATGCAGCTGACTTCGAAAGATCACAATTTGTATTTTTAGGAACACAATTATAATCTATGCCAGTTATAAGCTTAAGAACCTGATGAACTTTTTATTTGAAGATGTTACTGTATTAAATTAGGTATGTCAGACTTGCATCGGTTTGATTTAGATACCAGAAGCATTTTCTCTAAAACATAACGCCATAAATCTTTTGGGAAAGTCGTAAATCCATCCTTGACAAATTATAATCTGATCAGCAATAACATTGTTTATGATTCTAGCAGTTAGTTAATGCATTCACAAGTTCCATAATGTACCAGAAATGTCAGAAAGCGTAATGTTATGAAACATATCTCGAGATAAACAATGTTTACAGGTTAAATGAACAATGCGATAGTAGACATAAACATCAACAAAGATAGGCATTTATAAACAGACCTATTTAACGCAAAGTTTTCGTATAAAGCATTTTTTTATATCTTAAGCAATGTATTAAGGTAATTCCTTCAATACATTGCTTAAGATAATTAACCCTTAAGGTAATTTGTTCGGATGCCAGTAAATCCACACTTGCAGTAAACAAAGTTTAATATTAGAACTACGCTTGTTAATACTGTATTAGGAGCCAAACAAAAGTATTATGAATTTACAGAATCCACATCGATTTTTAAAAGGCCTTGAAGTAATTATTTGAGAAAATAATTGATACGTCTTGACTGTCTTTTATTTACCTACTTTAGGAACATACTTGGCCAGAGAAATCTCAAAGTTACCAAACGTGCATTACTTATGTTTTCAATATATGTCTGTGACTGTACTTAGCTACATAAGGCAATACCTAACTTGATTTATATTTTTTTTGTAATTTAAAATTATATTTTACCTATAATAAACCTTTTATAAGGTACAGCGTCTTGGGCCGCCCAACGGCAGATGGACGCGGGCGCGCGACCGGAGCAGTCGCGTGGCGTCGCGAACGCCTACGTATATTGTAATAGTGGTTACGCTGTGTAGTGTCATGTGCGTTTTGCTATTGTGATTTTTGCAGGCGAGTGTGAATGTGAGTATAATTTTGATTATTTTTTAATAGAAAATGTACAAGAAAAGGAAAGATTGACCATCGTAGTAATTAAAAAAAAAGAAAAGCTAGTGTTGTCAATGTATTGACGTGTCGTTATTATATTTACCTATCCATCACTGTGTCTCGCAAAAGCCTTCTACAAATGTACTTCTTGTAACTGGTACTAAAATCCTGTACGAATAGTTCATGTGCCCACGGGGACTCTTTCATTGAGTGTCGTCAAATTTGCGAGATTCTCTATGTATTATTAAACATGCGAGGTTTCAGATTCACTTCATTACATCATTTATTGTTATAATTGAATAAATACTGTATGATGATGATGATTTGAAACTTAGCTAATTGATGTTGATTAATTGCTAATCAATTTGTAAATAATAATTACAATTGACAAGCAAAATATATATTTATTATTTTTAATCCTTTATTTAAAAGTATTTTAATGTTTTTTTTTCGTATCAAGTATAATTTAGCACCAATGGGTAACTTTGTCTTTCAAAGGAGATAATAATTATTCTTTTGTAAATAAAAACTCTACCCATATTATAAACCTATATTCTGCAATTGTACAGCAAAAAAATGGTCTGGTAAATCCACCCTGGCCTCATGGTGGTCCCCATAAATTAAATAATAAGATGAGAATTGTATTTTAAGTTTGATTTTGTTGTTGAATATTTAGAACATTCAATTTCAGTATGTTTCCTACTATCCGCTATCCTATTTTGTCTAGAGTGATTTTATTTAAATTATTAATCTATAACGACATATCAAATAAAATAGTTGTACATGTAAATATTAAACCTAAAAACTCAGTTATTTTATAACGAATTACCGTAACATACATAATGTCTGTCAATAAACATTGTATTTATGTTATCATGTAATGAGCCATACAATAACAGCTTTTTTGTTAAATTCACCGAACAGATAAGACGTTTTAACGACACATCATTCCGGCACACAACAGCCAAATGACTAAAGCACATCGTTTGGAGGGCCACGGGTTAAATCCGGTGCCATTGAATTATTGCGACTGTATTATTCAGAATTGTATGCGGGTAAACCTTCACACAAAAGCACATTTAGCCTAGCCAGAGGCTTTGCTGGAATATTAGCTATATATTTTTAATAATACTATACTATACTGTTATTTGTATTTAATAAAAGAGCGAGTTTATCTAAAAGTATATTGTAAGTGTTTAAATCTGCACGGACACTGTTGTGTTAATGGTATATTTAGTAAATGCTTAAATTAACAGATTATTCCCTCTAGTTTTTTTTTCATGTCTTTATTGTAGTTGAATTGTAATAACTTCTTGTCAGATATTACTTATTACTGCGCCAAATTATTCAACGGTTTAAGACCCCTTTGGTCTTGGCAATTAGCCCAGACGTCTGGTCAATGCCTCTTATTATTAAGCCTACCTACGTAGTGTTATGCAGAACCTAGATACCCTGAAAATGTCAGTATGTCTATTAGTTCTCCTTATCTCTAAAATTGAAGGAATTGTCCTGTACGTATAGCATAAGCAATCTTTATCTACTATATAAAAATAAGTCGGATTTTCGTTCCTGACGCTATAACTCCAGAACGCATGAACCGATTTCCACGGTTTTGCATTCGTTGGAAAGGTCTCGGGCTCCGTGAGGTTTATAGAATTAAATAAAAAAAAAAACGCGGGCGTAGCTGCGGGAAACAGCTAGTTATATATATAATTCTTCTGTGAGTGTGTATGTGACTGAACTCCTCCTAGACGGCTGGACCGATTATAATGAAATTTGCTGTGTGTCTTCAGGTGGATTCGAGGATGGTTTAGATTCACAATTTGGTCCAATTTGAAATGTTTTTTTGTTTAATTTTTATCAATTACTAACATCGCGATTATTGACATTAAAAACGTAAGTAGGTAGTTGCCATGACGACCAAATTTCGTTGTCTTAGTACGATTTACTATCCTCCAGATCCTCTTCCATAGAGGTTATCTAACAATTAAATAAACAAGGTTGTCAAAACTCCTTGCAATGATATTAAAACTGTTATCTTCTTTAAATATCAGGCTCGCAGACTTTTATGTTTTTTTTTTCGTTTGTCTATTTGGTAGGTCTGAGAGTAGGTCGTAGGTTATATTATGATAAACAGGATGGATTTTTTATTGCCACCAGAAAGAAAGAGAGAAAGTACCTACTCTCGATACTGAAGAATAGCAAATTAGACTCAAAGAAAACATTCTTTTATTTTTTAAAAGAAATAAATCTGCATTAAATTGATGTTTGAAAATACGCTTTGCGGACCGGGAATCGAATGGGCTAAAATGCGAAAAACTAGCACCGTGTACTTTTTGGCATCAATCGATATTATATATAATTCCAGTGTCATGAGTTTGTCGGGGATGAACTCCGAAACTACTGAACCGATTTTAATCAAATTTGCACACCGTGTGCAGTTTGATCCAATTTGAAATATAGGATTGCTTACATCACAAATATAAAAAAAAATTGAGACCGCGGGCGGAGCAGCGGGAAACAGCTAGTCTATATATAAAAATCAATAGTTGTTCGTTCTTCTTCTTCTTTAAGTGCCACTCCAATTAATGAAGGTCGGCTACCAGCTGCTGGAATCTATCTCTATCTTTTGCAAGGCGGAACAGTTCACTTGCGCTCGTTGTTCGTTAGTCTCGCTAAAACTCAAGAACGGCTGGACCGATTTGGCTGATTTTGATCTTGAAATGTTTGTGGAAGTCCAGGGAAGGTTTAAATAATAAGGTGTAAAACATAAATAATAAGTAAAAAAAACTGTTCCTAAACTCGGGAATTACCTTAATTAATTTACTTTTGACAGAACTCTCTGTCCGGGCAGCTAGTAACTAATAAATAAACAGACCATAAATATTTAACGGTTAGTTTTCGGTAGTTAAAAAACTAGGAAAAAATTGCCAGCGACTTTTTTAACTGCCAAGTAAGTATAAATACTTTAGCAGGCTATTTTTAAGCGATAAAAAGTTTGTCGGGTAAAAAAATATTGGTAGATACGGAGCTTGTTTCGAGAAGGAGTAAGAAAAAAAAGTACAATAGATGAATGACTTCAAGGGCCTTTACATATAAAAATATATATTTGTATCAATGAGTAACAGTGTCGTAAACAGGCGAAAGGTAACGATATCAAACAAACACTACTTAGTTTCAGATTTAATATATACAAAGTGTTATTTTTTTCATGTGTGATATTCGGTCAGTGTATTACTATACCAAACTTAGTAAAGCAAGCGGCAAATTAATGTAAACTTTGCAAGTAACGAAGTACATTTTGAACTTTGATTGGTTGATTTAGTGGCGTGATCATCACCACTGCCATTTATTTATCCCTAACAAAATTTATTAAAGCTATTAAAAAATTAATAAAAATTTTCAGCGTGATACATTTTTTTTGTGGGCTTGAAATAATTATTTCGTGGTTTGTTACGTGTGTGCTTAGATTTTTATTCCGTTGTATTGTTTCCTATCCGAGAAAATTGGTATTGCGGTTATCACTCTGTTTTATAACAAATAATTTTCGTATGGAAACATAATTATAATATAATCAAAATAAAAAATATTATGTTCCATGTTTCCCCATATAAACATTAAGCTGATAAATGACCAATAATTGAAATAACAGAAACCCCAAGAGCTAATGTTTTGAATGTGTTAATATCAATTTGTTTCGAGGCCACAGCTGTCCCTAATTTGGTTCAAACATTTGAACAAAGTTTTGTTTAATTAAAACCATCGGAGAATTGGATAATAGTTGGGTATTATATTACAATACATTAACGTACGTAACGTAATATGGTATATTATTATATACAATATACTACCAAACAATAAATGATGGTATTTTTAACTATCTGTTTCTTCTATGTACTTTATCTATCTTTACGTTTTACAAATTAAAGTCTCCACCACGTCTGTCTAACTGGTTGGCACTGTGCGATAAACAAAAATTTCTCGCAGTTCCTTTCATCCACGAGACAACAAGTCGTCAACGTTGATATAATAAACAAAGGTCTAAGGCAGTTGTCTCACCGACAACGATGAACGAGTAACGAGTAGAGCTAGAATTGGAAACGAGTTGGCGAGCCGCGGGGAGCGAGTGCGTAGTTGCGATAGTTGTGTAGCTCGGCTACACAACTATCGCACACTAAGCGAGTGTGCGAGTGAGGCGAGCGATTACTCGCCATTACACAAATCCTATCATATAATTCATGATCATCGTCGTCTGAACTAGATAACAATGATAATTCAAATGATTGTTCGATGTGCATAATAAATAAAAAAACGTGTACTTTCAGAACCGCACCGTAGAGAAATGACCGCTGGTTGCTCTCTCGGCGTGTGTTCTAATCGCTTAGCGAGTATCGCTGAGCGAGTGTTATCTTTCATAGCTCTTGTCGCTCAGCGACAAACTAGTGAAGCGAGTGCTCGCCGGCAGTGTGGACAGTCAGCGATCAACTATTTGTATATGTGTCTCTTTTGTTTACACGGAATGTATATCTATTATACGTTTCTTGAACGAGAAAATAGCCAATAGTTAGTCGTTTTCTCGTCGGCGGTGGGACAAGTGCCTTAGTGTGTCAACTGACCGCAACGATTGCGAGACTTTTAGATTCGTATTCAAATTCAACATTTCTTCGGTATGTGGTAAGTTCTAACGTAACGAACGTCTGTCCTTGCGCTTCTTGAACAGTCAGGACCTTAGAACCATTTGCTTAGAAACCCTGTCTTATTAGTTCTTCTTTATCAGATTGGAATAGAACGAGGTAGACGACATTCGGCTCCTTCACAACACTGCGACCTGAATACCGTTCTTTACACATGGATCTTGAAACCTCACTGAGGACTTACTGAGTAGAATCTTTGAATGCGTGGACCAACAATGCTTTGTTTATTATCACCTTGTCATAAATAACTCCAGGTTTTACGCCATTATGCAACACAGACACAACGGTTCGGTAGTAAAAACACGTAGTTAGAACGCAATTTCAACTGTCCCATCAACTCTCTTCCGCAAACTTAAGCAACTTTCTCTGATAACGGTCAGGAGCCAAATTCTCTTGGCGAATGGAACCGGAGATACCTAGATAGGGAGACTGCCTCCGTCACGAAACTGTTCCTCCCGAACGCAGTGGACGCCAAGGAGTGGTAACACAGATGCTTACGGGAAATGCGGGATCAGTGCGATTCTCCCAGTATCTGCATTGTTTTAAGTGCAAGGAGAGCCCGTCGTGCATCTGCGACCCCGATCAAGCAGAAATTTTGGTGCACATCCTTTTTGAGGGCCTTGTATCCATGCAGCAGCGGCTCGAGTTAGAGCAACAGATAGAGATGGGAGAGAGCGCTGCAAATGCTCACTGCCTCCTGGCTGAAAAAGCCTATCGAAAATCATTTTTGCAGTACGCAGTGAGCGTTTGCAGTGCCACCATTCAAAGAAACGCAAAATAAAATACGTCACACGCAGTTTCTGACCCTATCAGAGAGATCTCAGCATTAAAAAAAATAAAAAGAAAAGACCCTATTGGTTTTGAACGAACTCATCCCTCGCTACGCAATTTCGCACATCTTTGGTGGAAGCGCTATGTTACATAATTTCATCATCACTTTGAAATCTCTAAATGCAAAGGTATCTCAATTTACTTAACCAATTACACACCGTTATTCAATGATACCACATCCGTAGAGTGCATTTCGAGTAACAAATAGACAAATAATAGATTCCTTGGAGCGTGCACTCGGTCCTAAGACCACAGTCGATTTATCTTAGCGCCGGACACTAACTCACTATGTCCGACTTGTGCGTCCGTCCAGTTTCAGACCTAGAGGGTAAGAAATTGTGTAATTGAAATCAATAAATAGTTGAGTTTTCTTCAAAATATTTTTTTTTAATTGGCTACAATGCAATTAAAAACTTTATTTCTGGAAAAAGAACATATTTTTTTTTTTGGAAATTTACTTTTGGGTATAGGTATCTCATGCCTTTTTTATCTTAAGTGCTTTTATCTTAGTTTTTTATCTTATATGCTTCAATACGGTCGTGTATTTCAACTTCAGGATGTTATAATTTTTTATTTCTCACTGCAATTAGTTGGTTTTAGTACCTAGTTACTTATTATAAGGTTAATCCCATAAATAGTAGTTAAAAAAATGCGTGTTCACTCCTTTCGTAAAACCAGAAAAGTCGCTTTTATATTTACATCAGCAAGTAAATTATGTTGCATAGACATTACGTAAATTAAATTCATATTCATACGTTTGTTAGCGTTATTAGTTTTGCTTAGTATCCTTAAATATGCTAAAATATACCCAAGTTTGAGTTTTGATGCTTTGGCAAGGCAACTGACTGTTGCCGCGTTGTACTGTACGTTACTGTAAGTTGAAGAGGAAAACTGGGAATATTTTGTTGTTATACTAATAATGTCTAATATTTGCCACGTTGGGTTACGTATTCATTCCAGCATTTCCAGCTTATTGCCTATGGTATTATTCTATGCTGGGAAATGATCGCACTTATTCTGCAAACGAATGAATTTATTTTTACTCTCGGCTATCTCACGGGTGTCTCAAAATGAGAGTTATCAAGAGTTAAAAATTAAGAACATTATCTATCTATACTCGTATTATACAACTGACAGCTTAGTCTGTTCGTTTGGTTATACGCGCTAATCTCAGAAACTATTGGTCCTATTTGAAAAATCTTTCTTTGTTAGGTAGCCCATTCACTGAGGAAGGTTATAGGTTAAAGGCTACTTTTTGCTGCGATAACTACTCCCACGCGGCCGCAGCTGCGATCAAAATAGCTAGTAATAAATATTTACAAACTTAACTATATACACACTTAAAACTAAACTATAATTAATAAAATAGCATCAAATGCACATCGCTGTCGACTAGCATTGTGTACATAAGGCTGGCAACATTGTCAAGATAAATAGCAATGCTTAACCGCTGACAAAGGTAAGAAACAACCCTTGGGTCACACGAGATGTCACCAAGACGTTTGGACAAGTCTTTAAAAACATGTTTGCATTTGGACCCCGCAGTCTAAGAGTTTCAACCCCAAGCGGCTCGAATGCAAAACTGCCAACTAGCCGCAGCAGCAGTGCCATACATATAAATATACAAATAATATTTATGTTTCTTTCGGCACTGTAGTCCTAAATTTATTTAAAATCATCCTTTTTTGAAACATTGAAGCAAATTTTTATTTGTTTTTTCTATTGAGTAAAAGGAGAATGACCAAGTGACTATGGCACTTAGTATCGCTTTCAAATATATTGTGCCACAATGTAATATATCTTAATATTAACTATAATTAAGGTACTTTAAAATACAGTAATTCTTTTTTTAATAATTCCCCGCATTTTGCCGTAGTTTTGAATTGAATTAGTTGATATGTAAACAAACCGACCTCGATTATAAATCACGCAATTTCTCAAAACTCACACAATGTATGTTACCACAATTAGTTGTATATACTAGTCCATACACTAACGTACTGATTTCCACGTTCAATCACTTAAAATCTAGTTTAAAAGTAGCAATAAATAAGAAATATCGTAAATCTGACAAAGCTCCGGACCGCAGAATAACATTCCGACATGTTAGTGTGACATTTGGCTGTAGAGATGGGTATAAGTGAATAAAATAACGATACCTATACATACTCTTTTTAATAATAGCAAAAACATTGACCTCTTTTTTAAACTTGAAATTAAAATAATTATGGTCGATTTTCGACCAATTGGGCCTAGTAGTTTTATTGATAATTTGTAAAAAAGTGTAAAAAGTTAGTGGGGAGTGTAGATGGATATGCCTCCTTCCATATTTTATAAATATAAATAAATGTAGACAACATCACATACATTGCTCCGAATCCAAAGTAAGTAGCTAAACACTTGTGCTATGGAATCAGAGACAACGAATGTACCACGAACACCCAGAAAGAGACAATGTAGAAAAGTGTTTTTCTACATTGACCCGTCCGGTGATCGAACCCGGGACCTTAGAGCTGGCGTAACCTTGAAAACTGGTATGTACGCCCTCACCCACCGAGATCATCAATATTTGAACCTTCGTACAAAAACTGAGTAATGGCGCTTTGAGAAGATCAATCCAATATCTGCATCGAAACGGAACTACACAGAGCGTTATAAGCTGCCTCTGGACACGCTGTCCCATCACGGGCAGCGTGGCCGGGCGAAATGGAAGCTCGTATCAAAGTTCTGCCATGGCTTGCTCAATTGCCAGACCTCTACCCAATTGAACACGCATGGGATATATATACTTTTCAAAGAAGAGCCCTACCGAGCATATATACCGTGCATACTCCACAAAAAAAATTCAGAATGTTTTTTAACCTTTTAATCCTTAATTATTTTATGCGGTATTTTTTTTTGCAGGAAAATGTCACTCCCATGTTTGAGTTAATAGTACTATTTTGATATGGATATCAAAATATTTTGATTAAATTGTACTTCAATGTTCATTCACTGAATGAACCAGTGTTCATTCAATTCAGTAATTGAAGTACAAAAATTCTGAGTTCCTACATCGTTCCTACAAAGTGTCCTATCACTAGTTTTATTCGTGACATTTGTTTACATGTTTAGCCAATTGGGTATACATACAAAACAAAAACTTTTATTTTTTATCAGTTGTCCGGGGAAGTTATGGTTATCTACTATTAGATATAGGCTTTTAAATTAAAAAAAGGAATTATTGTTATCACCAACTTATGGCACAATTTGGATTGAAGCGATACTGGAAATGGTCATTCTCCTTTAAGGAAGAGTCCCTTCTCGCCTACCGATAATGTCAATATATAAATTTAATCTTTTCACTTTATACGCTAAATAACGAGATATAGTAATAAAAAACACGTGTATTACGTATTTTCAAAGGATGGTCAATGAGCATTATGGAGTGTAATTTTGACCCAGTTTTTCATATTATGTACGAGCTCAGGAAACGTTTTGTGCAAAAAGTTGGGCAAGTTCAAATGCCCATTTTCCTTTGTGACAATACTCCTTACCATTACGGAAGGTGTATTATGTAGTAAAGAAACACCCGACTACAAAATATAGCTACCATTTAAAACACTGACACAGTGCAGTACGAGAGTATTTTCCAAGTTTTATTACCAGGTAACTAGAAACCCTGCTGTAGAGGTAGTATTTTTAGCTAACATTTATTATGTTAAGAGATATATGTAGAAACCCACTCCCCGGGTTGTTACTGTTAATTGAATAATTTACTGCTTTTTCAGCAGTTAATGCGTCCTCATATCCGAAAAATAAAGCTTTATTGATTTATTCTAGCCTCAATACTGATCCGTTTTACAATTATTTTCTCAGGATGGGTTTAAGACAGTATTCCTTCTGCTAAAAAGCTCATATTCCTACTTGCTCGAGCATACTAATTAATGCTTCATCAGTAGATGATGCTATCATTCCATACGTAGGTATCTCCAATATGGACATTAATTTGGTAGTCTTCGACTACCCATAATTGAATCTCTTCTGAGATGGTGTTAACAACCTTCTTCTTACAGTACGTCTTTATAAGGTAAGTTGGTACTTGAAGAACAAGCTGCTGCTTAAATTCAATTTTTTCGGGAAACTTGCCGGATGCTTCGACCTAGTCTTGAGACTGGGTCGTTCAATTACCTGTAAATGATCTTGATGACTATGACCGATCATTTATGATACCATCCAACTAACTAATAAATTAACCTTTCTAAGCGCACCACTCTCAAAAAATGGCGAAATTAGAGAAATAACTTATTAAAAGTTTTTTTTAGCTATACAAAAAATCTCCTATAAATAGCTGAACCAGTGAACTTTGAGTGAACCTGCGGCTTAATTCAATATTACCGTCTGTTTCCATCAGCTCACTCGAATTAAATCACGGCGATGCGCTACTGGCACCTGGCCAGGGGACGTACCCATTAATATTGTGTTAGACGAACGCCCGACTGCACTGCAACGCTGCGAGCTTGATAAGAATGCTTTCTCGCTTTTTTTCTAGGTATGCATTATAATATTTCAATTTGATAAGTCAAACGTTTTAATCAAATTTCGCGTCTTGCTTTATGAAACTTACTCAAACACTTCTTATCTACAACTAAATATACATTTTTCACGTCTAGTTATAATAAAACCCTTATAAAAGCTTATACGTTGGATGCGACGGTAATGTCATTAGGGATGAAATTAACGACGTCGCCAATCTTGTTAGCCGCGTCGCCTTTATAATTACCTATCTGTTAGTATGATTATACTAGAGTCACGTGTTGGGCTACTTGTACCTAGATAATACTCATATCTCCTATTAACCTAGCAATTACCCTTTCGGCCGCCTTTGTAACAACATAGTTGCAAAAGTAGAAATTTTCCTTTTTTCGTAACCAGTATAATATTGTAATGGATTTACTTATTTTGATTTTAGTTCATGTAAAGTAGCATTAATTTTTTCTTCGATCTCTGTGTAATTGAAACGTTATATGGGGGCAGCAACAATTTTATTCTCTGGTTTTACAGTTTTGAAGCTTGAAATATCGTGTACTAAGTGAATGCCATCATTTTTCGATCACCAACCAAATTATTATATTGTTTTTCGATTGGTTCAAAGTGCTACTCGTAATTTGTCCATTGTCCACATAATTGTATTGAGAATCTAGCTTTGAAAGCAAAATGGACAACATTAATGTCCTGCACAAATAATTTTTTTTATGTGCATGGAATAAAAATGTGTGTGGTGGTGATTTGATCACATGTCATTTATTTTACTTTTAGCTTTTGCTCTTCTACCATTTTAGAGTATTATTTTACATATTACTAGCTGTTTCCCGCTGCTCCGCCCGCGGTCTCAATTTTTTTTTATATTTGTGATGTAAGCTATCCTATATTTCAAGTTGGATCAAACTGCACACGGTGTGCAAATTTGATTAAAATCGGTTCAGTAGTTTCGGAGTTCATCCCCGACAAACATCATGACACTGGAATTATATTTAATATCGATTGATGCCAAAAAGTACACGGTGCTAGTTTTTCGCATTTTAGCCCATTCGATTCCCGGTCCGCAAAGCGTATTTTCAAACATCAATTTAATGCAGATTTATTTCTTTAAAAAAATAAAAGAATGTTTTCTTTGAGTCTAATTTGCTATTCTTCAGTATTGAGAGTACTTTCTCTCTTTCTTTCTGGTGGCAATAAAAAATCCATCCTGTTTATCATAATATAACCTACGACCTACTCTCAGACCTACCAAATAGACAAACGAAAAAAAAACATAAAAGTCTGCGAGCCTGATATTTAAAGAAGAAAACAGTTTTAATATCATTGCAAGGAGTTTTGACAACCTTGTTTATTTAATTGTTAAATAACCTCTATGGAGGAGGATCTGGAGGATAGTAAATCGTACTAAAACAACGAAATTTGGTCGTCATGGCAACTACCTACTTACCAATTTTATCGCGATGTTAATATGATAAAAATTAAACAAAAAAACATTTCAAATTGGACCTCATTGTGAATCTAAACCATCCTCGAATCCACCTGAAGACACACAGCAAATTTCTTTATAATCGGTCCAGCCGTCTAGGAGGAGTTCAGTGACATACACACTCACAGAAGAATTATATATATAAAGATATATATATATTATTTCACATATTAGAGTAATTAGATTACATCTACTGCGCCTGCAATCGCATGGCTGGCTCTATCGGCATCTTCAGACATTACGCACGTCCCATTTTATTAGAAACGTGCGGATTACTTCACGACTGCTTACGTTCCCCTTGACTTATTTCGTGCATCAGTGTATCGAGAGAAGGAAATATTTTAATACCATGTTTTGTAATTACGCATGAATTCGATGTGCAATATAAAATTCATCCAGATCTAGTCTTGTTTAATTGAACCAAAAGACTTTAACCAAAGCGAGGTAATCAAAGATAAAAATCAAACACACAAATAAAAACAAATGCTGTTTTTACGTTCATCTTAAAAAAAATATTGTTCTTTAAATGAAGCTGAATTACGTAATTAATTAGGGGCCAATATATGCAACAGATTAGATTGATTTATGCTGATATCGTTAAAAACCCATCAGGGTTCCGTAGCCTAATGGCAAAAAACGGAACCCTTATGGATTCCCCATGTCTGTCTATCTGTCCGTCCATATGTCACTGCCACTTCTTTCCGAATCTATAAGAACTATATTGTTGAAACTTGCTAAGAAGATGAATTCTGTGAACCTCATTAAGATTTTGATTTTTTGGGGTTTCCTCTGGATATAATATATGTTTTAAATACAATGTATATTCAAGCGCCATTAGTGCATAAGTAACTCAACATTGAAAATCCACTGTCTCATTTTTTTTTCGCGGACATCTACAAACATCAATTTCTCTTTGTTATCCAGTCATACAGGTAATGCTGCCAACAAAAATCTTTTTTTAAAAGCATTCTAGCAATGTGGGCCACACATTACTAGTATTCTGGTTAACCCCTCGTACTAAGCGAAATGCTTGTGTTACGAGTGGGGTTTACGTCGGTAGAGCAATGGGTGAGATTCGTACCGACTACCGCCGCTTCTGATTGAGGTGCTACTGCACATCGGCATTAGCATCGGTATTTAATAAATATGTATACAATACACAATATTAAATTCTGATGCAGCGAATATTTTACTAAAATAGATCGCTTAAATAGCTTCGTAACACAGATTAACTTCCTTTGAATCACATCCCATACCATGACAGCTGGTTTTCACATATCTTTTAAGTTACCGGTGCTATTTTCAAACTTCCACCATATAATGTGTATTTAGCATGGGGAAAATGTTCGGTTGTGAAAACTAATACTAATAAATGAACTGTACAAACTGAAGCTTTAAAAGAATATAATTACTTACTAAAATAACAACAGGGAAATAGCGTGAAAATATTATATCTTAAACCGGTCGGGAGCGTACGTCAAGCCGTTCTCTTGTTTTCTTCTTGACCGAACTCCTTTTTACTTTTTATTAAAAGTTATTCTTCAAAGAGGCTTTCAAAGAGGTTGCCACATGTATAACAGCCTAACCTAACTCTATCCATTCGCGCAACACCACACATTTCTCTCAACATTCTCATCTCAGCTGCATGGTGTTTTCTTTCATTCATCCCTTTTGTGCCCCAACACTCTGACCCATACAAGATTGGTCGGGGATTCTGGTCTAACGGGACTTCACTTAGTCTATCGGGAATGCGAGGATCACAAATTGTTCCCGCAACCTGCCGTCATTTCATTCACGTGTTTAATTAAAAACATAAAATCGTTATTCAATATTAGTTTGACTCGTTTTAATTATATTGGTTGAGTACCAAACTCTTGGCTTGTCCTATATACAAATTCGACTTAGATTCCTCATCAAACGTCATGTTGTAATTCTACTTGAGACCATCCATAAACTCCTGTTTTAATAAGGCAAGGCATCTGAATTGAAACAGTAGTTTGATTAAGAATTTATGAGGTTCAAGCTCCCCCCACGGTTTTTTTCCGCGATTTATCTGAAAATTTACTTTTTATGAAAATTGTCATAGCCGTTTGAGTGTGAAGAGAAAACAAACAAATATGAACACACACACACTCACTCAAAAACTTTCACCTTTATAATATTAGTGTGCGTTCGCCAACGGCATTCCTTGCGCGGATGTCGGTTATCGCGTCGGAAAGTAGCCAATGTCCTTTCTTGCAGTTCAAGGGTATACGAAATGTGTCAAGAGTGTATAATGCGAGTTAGTTTAAGACTAAACACTCCGGGTCCGGTCCTTGTCTTAGCCAGAGCTCTTTGGCATCACTTGTTTGCAATAATAACAACTAACTTAGCTATGTCAAACTAATTTTCACCTTGAACATTACTGGTTTTACTGCACAATTTTTGCTTGTCGGTTTTTATAAGATTTTTCTAATTATGTACAAGTGCAACTCCTCCCTCCCCAACACCCGTGGTTTTTGTCAGATATATTAATGTTATGTTCGTTCTTTGAGGAAGAACTGCTGTCCATTTTCCTCGTTTTCCTAAAGAACGAATACAAAACTTTAGTCACCAACCCGCTTGCCCAGCGTGGTGACTAGGGCAACAAGCACCCTACGCTTGCGCACTATCATTTAATAAAATAAAAACATTTAATTTCATAAACATAAACCTTACGCATAAACCGCGAACTATTATTTTCTTATGACGACCTCCATGGTCGAGTGGCGTACACACTGAGGTCCCTGGTTCGATCCCCGGACGGGTCACTATTATAGAAAAACACTTTTCTACATTGCCTCGGGTCTGGGTGTTTATGGTACCTTCGTTGTCTCTGGATTCCATAACACAAGTGCTTTAGCTACTTACTTTGGATTCGAAGCAATGTATGTGATGTTGTCCACATTTATTTATTTATGATGTTGTCCACATTTATTTATCATAATAAATCTGTAAAAGGTGCCTTAGTAAATAATAATTATAATTCGCGCGGGGTGTGGCTTGGTCGGTAGGGGTGCGTAGCGCGCGGGGGGCAGGTTCCCGACTGCGCTGACGTCGTTGACACTAGAGTTAATTTTTCGATACATTTGCGAATGCTAAATATTGTACGTTTACTATTTGATACCGTTTTCATTAGATAAAATTAATTTAATTACTTATATCGAAATTTGAAACTCGTTTACTGCCTATAAATAGGTAAATACCTACTATGAAACGTAAAGCAAAATCCCATCATTTAGGTACCTAATTATAATGTTTACTTATCAATAACTTAACAAAAAAAATGCATTATTATTATAACACACATCGATCAAAGTTACAATGAACTAAAAAAAATTAATTATAAATTATGTCCCTTACTGCCACTTGGCCGCTTTTGTATCACATAATAAAAGATTTCTGGAATATTAACGCTTCTAAAATAATGTATTAATTATTTTATAACATAAGTATTCAAGAGTGATTAATTAACTTTGTGGAAATCATAATAACGTAAATATTTAGAAAATTTCCAAAATTGTGAAGGTATAGAAATACCAATCGAAAGCGTATTAAAAATTTTACATGTAGGTTTGGAATAAACAATAAGTTATTTTTAACAGCTAAAGTTCATACTTCATAATTAAGTTCAATGCAGTTTCAGCTAAATTTCTAGTTTACCGCCAGCGTTCACTAAATTAGTTCAGGGCGTGGGCGAAACATACCCCTTTAATTTAGGTTTAGGTTAGAGTTGACCACAACTTTAAACCTACGGGCTAGTTTTGAATGCAAGTGCAATTTATGTTAATTAAGTACTGGAACTTTGTCACATTCATTCTGATTGAACGAACTGTCCCAACACTACCTTGATGTACGAAGAAGGCATACAAATTTTAATCTAACTTATAGTAGAGATTTTTACATACGAAGTAGTATGTACCCTTTGAATTAGTTTTTTTTATTTGATAATGTTTCCACATTGCAGTACCTACCCCAACATTTATAATGTGTAAAACACTTTTTTCTGCTCTTCTCCCTAGCAAGTTGGGATCAGCTTCCAGTGTCACTGAATTCAGCTGGACGCCTTATTTTATGAAACGACTGCCCATCTGTGTACCGCAATTCATTACCACAGTAAGAGAGCCACGTAATACTGGTTGCAACAATTGTAATTACTGTCTTATATTCGGCAATTAAAGTTTTAGACCATTAGCTGTAGAAAAATACTTCCAGTTCTTATTAAGCATCAAATTCTCAATTAATATTCGCTTCATACAAATATTCGATTCCTTTAATATCAATATTAAAGTCAAATAAAGCCGCCTTTCAGTTAGTTAATAACTTAATATCTCAGAATACATCGAGTCCCAGATCAAAGTCCCAATTACCCGACCTCAACGCTAGTTACACCACAAAACTCGGCTTATTTGAACGGTTAGGGCTCTACCGTACCGAACCCGTTGCTATAACTTCAATTAGTCTTCCTTCTTATCTAGAGATGCCGTAATTTGTTGATAATTAATCTATGTTGACGGTCGATCGATTCCAATTTTTGGAATTTGAAATTTGGCAAACAGGTTCCCTCACGATATTTTCTCTTACCGGTCATAGTCATGGTAAATATGGTATAATTTAAATGAATAATTTAAAACTTATCAACCGTTATCAAGCAAAATTGCTTAAAAACCGTTAAAAAGCATAAAAAACATCCTCATGTTTGTCAATGAAGAGAAACGTGCCCAGAAGGCTGGCAATATTGCTACGACCTAACGTTTTGAGAGTTCCTCAAAAAGAACTCGTGCACCTGGTCCCGCATATCCAGAGCGGCTTAAAAATATAATTGTCTGTGTAAGATAGTAAATATTCATCGGTTTTTGTGGCTCCAGCAGCAGTACCGGGAGCAAAAGTTAAACTCATTTAATATTGTATTTTCTCGTTTTTCATCAATCGTTATCGGTATCGTTTTTTGTCCTTGATTTTTATTTTATTTCCTAATCTAGCATGGTCCAACCTTCCACAAAATGATTCTAAAACATCCCTTTAGTCCTTATAGTATTGTTGTTCTTGTATGGATGGCACGGTTAAACTGCAACTGATAATAACTTTACACTTTACGACTAAGGAATTAGTTTATTAGAATATTGTTCTTGTGACGCGCTAAATATTCTAAGAATGTAGATAATTAAATACAGCGGGAGCGACTTTATTTATATTGTATGTAAAGGTTTTGCATGGTTTTAATTAAGGCTCTAACTGATGTAAATATTGATAAACGACTGTACCTTCGACAAAATTTATAATAATCTCCCGCAGATAAGAATTCTCAACAATAAACATAAGCCTTAGATACCCTTTGACCCTGTGTAATTAACAAAACTCTTCATTACGCACGTAGAGGAGTGAAAGGTACCAATACTGAGGTTAAGTACTCAATATTAATTTGTACACCCGTTTGTTATCATTTGTTGATAAGCAAGGTGGAGTTCCAAAACACAATAATTGGAGTAGGGTCGGTTTAGACGAGTAACTAGAGACGAAGTACCACCTGTCAACGTACTATGTATGCTGTACGAATAATTCTTGGTTCCGACTGAAAATTGGTAAAGAAGCTTCTGCTCTTTATTTCACCCGTTTAATATAATATAATTGTATTTATAATCATAATATAAATTTAAAAAATAAAACTGTTGATTTACCGGCTTGCAGACCAAATGCCTCTTACAATCACTTTATTTGCATACCCACTGTCCTAGATTAAAACTGAGTTTTATTTTTATGTTTTTCAGCCATTGATTCAGAGATTCAGAAATTGGATTATAACAGATTCACTCAGTTATAATTAGAAGAGTAATTCTATCTGATTGTCCATTTTATTTACTCTTGTCAATTTAACGACACATTTGGCAATGTAAGTTAAAATTGTATTTTTTTGTTGCTTTATTTCAACAATAATAGAAGAATGTTAATTGTGATAAATATTTCAAAACCCCAATTAATATTTGATTACCAAACACACAACATTACACTATTGCACAAATAAACATATTTAATATCTGCTCAGTCAACCGGTTGATGGTAGACTAATATTATTGTGATTGCATTTAACACATTTAGACCGCCGCGCGCCGCGGCGATATTGGATCGCTAATAATTAATGTAAGAGATTATATGACTTTAATTACAGCGGTTCGCATTTTTCTTATTATATATTGTAAGATATATCTTAATAATATTATCATCATCATACACAACCCCTATAAATCAACGATTAAGCATAAGCCTCTCATTTAATGCTTCATACTGATATAGATAATGTCTTAAATATTGTTATGCTTTTATTTATGACTGTTTTTTTTTAATATCAAATGAATTAATTGTAACATAAGAGGACTACCAATAAATACAAAAAATACAGTGAGAATTACATAAATTCCAAAGTACCTACCTGAAATCAAACCGTTCCCCATTAATAAATGTCTAATTTGCGTACAAGTTGCCTTATTATCTGATCCCAAGAATTCACTATTTTGTAAGCGCCCGCATTGAACCGCCCACACTCCTAATCTAACTTTGCGAAGTTCCAATCTGTAGTCAAAATGTAAAAGGATATTCCCACATCTGATACCAAAATGTTTTAACGTCATGATTAATGTGATACGGGTGCTTGTTACACTTATTTTGCCGTGTCCACCTACTGTTTTATTCATTGAAGCAATTATTTCAAGAAAATATGCTGCAAAGCTAAACTCGCCTCAAAGCCTTTTCTTGCTTTGTTGGAGTAGGCTTCTAGTCCTACCGGATTTAGCTGAATACGAGTGACAATCTGACCTCCACAACCAATATTACAGAATAATACAATCATAGTAGGACTATAAGTTGTCAGATAGATAATGACTTAACGACTGTCAAAGATCACTGCAGGATAGACCAACCAGACAGACAGGGATGAACGGCTTTGCGTGCTTTCCGAGGTATGGAGGGTCTTGGTATGTTTGCTAATGGTCACCCATCCACGGACCAACCACGGCGAGCGCGGTTTCATTATCGGTCAAACCGTACAGCTTATTACACTACTTTACTGCTGCAAAGCTTACACTTTTGTGATTAATATTATTCCTTTAAATAATGAAGTTATTTTTCTTCTTTTCAGGTAAGCACAATCCAGACTGATATGATTCGGGCATGGTGTGGATATTTGACATTCATTGTAGTCCTTACACGGGCTGGGAGCGACTGGCTCAATTGTGCTCATATACCAGAATGCCACTGCAAATGGTCTTCCGGCAAGAAAACAGCGTCATGTGTCTCAGCAGGGTTGAAACAGCTTCCAAATCTAGCTGCAGACATCCAAGTTTTAGACTTACACGGAAATCCTTTAAGGAAACTAGGAGAAGACGCCTTCGCGAATATAGATCTGCTCAATCTTCAACGTTTGAATATTAGTTCAACAAGTCTACAGTTTTTACATCAAAATGCCTTTCGAGAACTACGAATATTAATAGAATTAGACCTATCTCAAAACGAACTACTTCAAATATCACCTGACACATTCAGAGGTGCTGATCGCTTACGGTTGTTGATACTAAACGACAACCCTTTGAGCGCACTTGTAGCGGAACAATTTCCTCCACTGAAACATTTGAAAAAGCTCGAAATATCTAGATGTAAACTTCAAAAGGTGCATCCGTTTGCGTTTGTAAATCTTCAAGCACTAGAAACTGTCAATATTCATCAAAACTTATTATCGTATCTCCATCAAGACACATTCAATCTCCCTGTACTAAAAACTCTTACATTATCAGATAACCCTTGGTATTGCGACTGTCGGTTACGGGAATTCCATGACTGGTTCTTAAATAGTAATCTTGGAAACGAAGATGTTTCTTGTGGTGGACCAGAAAAGAAGTCAGAAGTGTCATGGAGAGTTTTAAAAAGAGATGACATGGTATGTCCCCCATCAGCTACGACTACTCCGACTGTAATTAGAACCGAAACCGGAGATGAAATAGCTTTTGGGTGCTTTGTTAAAGGTGACCCTAAGCCATCTGTGTCGTGGATGTTTCACAACATAGAAGTTAACAATAGTACGAAGAAACATAGTGATATTTTAATTAATAGGCACCAGTTCGAAAATTTCAATGAATACAACGATGATTTCCTAAACAAAAGTGCGCAATGGGTCAATGTGACAATTACTAATGTGACCAATGACTTGTCCGGGGAGTGGAAATGTAGTGCTAAAAGTCCGGTGGGCGAGGCTAATGCCTATCTTACATTGTTTTTGCCAAAAGCTAGAACAGCAACCGCACGACTAGCGCCTGACTACTCCACATTTTTTCTTATAGGTGGTTCATTGCTAGCTATGACAACCGCAGGATTTATAGCTGCTTGTGTTTGTTGGAAAACCAAGCGTCGAAGAGTCCCACCAAGCAGAAGTTTTACTGATCAAGAAAAAAAACTTTTGGATACTTCTTTAGCTGTCAGTTGTGATCGAACCAGTGGAGACTTAGGGTCTTCATACGGCTTCGAGATGCTCGACAGATCTATTTCCATGGAGTCTGATGACGCAAGGTGCTTAGATCCTGTACAAATTACAATAGAAGGTCCACCAGGCTCGTTTCCTCCACCTCCTGCGGAATTTGCTTTACCAGCTCCGTACGGTAATATTTTTATTTCTGTCCAAGTTGCTGGTCATAGTGATGAATATCCAGATCTTCTAGGAGGAGGAGCCACATTACCAAGGCGAAGTAGAACATGTTTCCTAAAGTCTGCATACGATAACATGGGTCCTAGGATCACAGCTGCTGGCAGTTCAACATGGTCGCTTCCAGGTGCTAATGCTGACAAGAATGTGGAAAACGACTCAATGACTATGCCTTTATCAACGTTTTCTACTGAATTTACTGCTCTGTAAGTTACTTCTGAAATAATGGCAAATTTAAAAACAAAATTCAATATTTCTTTCAACAAGTGTGTGTTAGCCAAATTAGCCTTGATTATACTTTAGTATGTTTCTATCGCACTATTTTCTATAATTGAGATAATAACAGATTATGGGAAAAATTTGCCTTGACGTGGCAAAAAGTAAGAATACCCTTACTGCCTCATATTTACTACGATTCAAACAAAAATGACATTCGTAAATCAATAATTTTAATTAATTTGTTAAAATGGTTTTAAGCTAAGATTTCATTTGGCGTTTTCTGTCAAGCGAGTTATTTATTTCATTAATTTATTCCTTATAATTATTGTACATACATTTTTAATTTAATATTATTATATTGTTCTGAGTTAATCATTCATACATTCTATTAATGGAAAAAATGCGAACTTATTTTACGTATACTTTTTAATTTTTAAGTTTTACCTATAAAAAGTAACACGAAATAAAAACAAAATTAAGACTTGCAAGTAAACACGTTTTTATTGAGTATTTTTGCTACTGATAATAATTATGGTAAAACTTAAAATCCTATATTAGCACCTGGATTGTCACATATTTTGTAAGTTAAGACAATATTGTCCTCTTTTTAGTTAAGTTATTTAAGATTTGATATATTATGTAACTGTAAAGATGGATCGTCTACTGTTTAGACCTAGATACAGTTTTTAGCATGTACAAAACAAACATTACGCCTAACATATCAACTTTTTAGAAGTAGATAAGTTAATTTTGAAGTTTGAAATAATATTTGCATTAAAACATTTGTATATAGTGATATAGTATACGAAATTTCATACAAATGTAAGTATGAGAATTGTTAAAATAAAATCAAATGTGATTTTCTGACCAATATTAATTCTTTCGAAGTAAAATACTATAATTTTGAAACCCCCTGAGGTCGTATTACGTCAACTTATTTTGCCAACTATAATTGTTTCTTTAATTAACAGAGAGAGAAAGAAGGACTTAACATGGATTGACTAATTTTTCTCAACGTAACTATGATGGCTTTAACACTTGATAATATTACGATCTCCTGTTTTATTTATTTATTTAACAATTTATGTACACAAAAAGTAAAAGGACACAACATTTGGATAAATTATGTACAAAGGTACTGCTTATTTCATAAAGAAATCTCTTCCAGCAGACCTGCGAAAGGAGAGAGTCATTAAATATAATAGACATAGTGTACGGAAATAATAACAGGAGAGGAAACAAAAACAACAATTCCTACTTTTATAACACTAATATAAAAGCAAAATATATAATAAATATATTAATATTATAAATAAACATATACATACATAAAAAATATATATAAATGAATTACGAGGAGAGGAAGTGCTCTTTTACTCGTTTCTTGAACAAAGAGACAGTTTGTAAGCTGCGTATGTTGGCCGGCAGTGAGTTCCACAGTCTGACCGCATGTACAGAGAACGAATACGAATAGAAATCCGTGCTATGAGGTTGGAACTTTAGGAGGGTTTTGAGGTGGGATCGACACGGTGCGTTAGGAGGCTTGACATAGGTGAAACGCTCTCGTAGATAGGATGGATATTGAGGGTTGTGCAGGATGTTAAAAAGGAGACATAATATCCGAGTGTTCCGGCGAAGGCGGATTGGGAGCCACTTGAGATCCTTGCGGAAGCTGGAGACGTGGTCGTATTTACGTAACCCAAAAACAAAGCGAATACACAAGTTTTGCAAGCGCTCAAGCTTGTTTAATAGCTCCTCAGTAGCATCTAAATAGCAAGCGTCAGCATAGTCAATTATCGGCTGAATCAAAGCCTGTGCTAGTGAGATTTTGGTTTTTAAGGGCAGGAAGCTCTGTAGGCTTTTAAGGGAATGAAAAGAATAATAAACTTTACGACTGACCTCGTTGACTTGAGCTCGCCATGATAGGTTAGAGTCAATTGTAACACCTAAATCCTTGACTGTATCGGAGTAGGGGATAGGAACGCCATCAAGAAGGAGTTGTTTTATGCTGCTTAAATCAATCAAATTGCGATGATAACGGCTACCGATAATCAAGGCCTGGGATTTAGCCGGATTTAGTCTAAGACCATAAGACTTAGCCCACAAATTAATGCGAGCCAAGTCGTGATTCATAGCTGAAATTTCAGCATCAGCATCAGTCGGCGCAAAATCTCTCTGTTGTGATTCTTGTGCTATTATTTTTAACATTTTCTGTAAAAGAAGGATGCCGCATATCTCTCTATCTACAGTGGCATCTCCGTCTTGTATTTAACGACATGAATTCGACTATTTTTAATGAAGGGATTTTCATGGAAAATTTTAAGGTTTATTGTAAGAATACTGAATACTTATGTGCATTGTCGTTTTAACAGGGACATTAAATTGCAAAATAAAAATAAGTAGTTGTTAGGTACTTATAAACAGCCCGCTCAGCCAAAACGTTTAACTTTATCGTGCTGTGGTGGCAAATAATGTAGAGCCCCAATGTCTGGCTCATCAAGATTTACCTCAATACATCTGATTCTGAATCAATGACAATGCACAGAATCATGATCTTTACAAAAATGTACAGTTAGCTTTAAGTTTATATACGACTAACCTAATATTAGCTGTATTTGTAACAATTTGATCGTGGATCGTTGCTTTAAATCCAAATGATGAGATAATAAATGAGTGCAAAGGACTTGGCTTTATTAATTCATAGTCCTTCTTAACTAAAATAAAAGCACTTTTTTTTGCTATTTCATATCCAACTGTTTTTAATATAATGCTCTTTCCATTTAAGTTTTATGACACGGTGCCCGAAACAGATCTTCCTGGAAACTAGGGAGGAGGCTTAATAGCTGGCTACTCTAAACGTAAGTTGCCATCAAGTTTCTGAGTCTCGTGTCACGTTAAAGATGAATGTAGCGACTGATATACATATATTTAAGCACAACAGCATAGACGATGCGTATGATTATTTTTTTTCCTTGCCACGAAATTTAAAATGAATTATAAAAGGGATTGACAAAACTTTAAGACTTATTTATTTATTTAATAATTATTGTACTCACTTACTTGTAAAATAACCTATTACGCAACAAAGTTATGCACTTGGGCTCTGACTTAAATACAATATCCTTCATATTAAATGTAATAGGTATTTTTTCATGTCAGAGTAAAGATTCAAGTCGCTTTTTAAGAATGTATGCACTAAAGTTTACTTATAAGCTTCGAAAGCAGTTAAATAATAACACAAAATGTTTCCCAGATTTTCTGAATCATAGCTTTTACAGCAAACTCCAAAACTAATCATATTTCCGTTATATTTTCTTTTCTTAAAATTTCAAGATATTGCCACGGTCCCTCCGACGGAACTGTAAAATCAAACTGTTATCTACGACTTTCAATCTGGAAAATGGACGAGAAAACCTCTAGATGGGATTACGCGGCGGTTATTCGTTTTGAACTAGCTAAGAGGGAGGTTGAGTAACTCAAACGAACCAAAATCAAATATTTGAATTATTTGTAACTTAACTTGACAGTTTTATTATTTATTTTTGTTTAATCTATTCACTCCCACAGTTACTTCTCGACTGTTTCCGATTGCGACTTTATGAAGAAGTACTTTAGTACCACGTAAGTTTCACTCAGTCAACTCAGAATTAGCTAGCATGACCCTACTGATCTAATAATAAATCGCCTAAAACGTACAGACAAGCATCAATTATACACTTTTTAACAACCGCCTGATCAAATGACTAGGCAATTGCTCTGCCATGCGGATTTATTCATGTTGACTGTCTTGACTTGACTTACGCAATTCATAGCTCAATGCATTTTCTGGCTTGCATATAAATGATGATGTACAAAATATTTCCTCTCGAGACACAGGTATGGCATTTCATATAGGTGTGTTCAGCCGTGAATATCCAGAATCATGTACAAAATATTTACTCTCGAGACACATGTAAGGCATTTCATATAGGTGTGTTCAGCCGTGAATATCCAGAATCATCAAAAAAAACATCAATTATTACAATTTCATTCTTGAAATATACCTACTATACTACCCATAATGTCGTGGTGGCCAAAGGACTAAGAAGACTGTGGGGACAGCAGAGGGACATTTATAGACCGGTATTATCTATATAATGGTGTACAATAAAGAATATTCTATTATAAACATTTATTTTTATTTGTGTTACCCAGTAACCCAATTGTGGTTCACCGTTTCTATGAAGTTCACGACTCATGGAAACGACTAGAACATTGTTTTTCAAAATTCTTTCTATAATTCAACATGTCTGCCCATTAATAAAAACATACCTGGAACGCGATTTGACTGATACTGCTATCAGGCAGGTAGGTACTGATGGCAAACCAAAGGCTGGCAAGTGTGTCCTCCACTTCCTCAAAGTCCGTATCTTCGGTACGCCTTCTCCGGGTCACTGGGTACCCAAACTGCGCCAGTTTGCTCTTCGTGTCATTTGACAGCAGTCGGTGGCCGCCATTTTCTTAATATATTTGTCTATAAGCACAGCATGGGATGAGGGGCGAGTGAGCGACCCCTGAAAATGTTGCCCACCATCTTGTGTGCCTTTGCAAGTGAGATGACGGCTTAATATAATAGGTCTGGAAATTTTGCGTGCTGCAGCTCTTGGTGTGCAATCACGTTTCGCACTCTTTTGTATAGTAATTTTCTAACGGAGGAGATCACCGCTTCCCACCCAACCTTTAGATCTATAGCTTCATCTAGTACTGCTGGTATTTCAAGGGCGCGACAGTGAGATTTCACGAAGTGGTCCATATACTGGATCGAATTCAATGATGCATATTCTCTATAAACCTATTTCCCATGCACCAGCTTAATAAGCACGAGTACGCCCTCTTCACCTGTCTTTTCGATATCCAATAAGTTATCAAAAATTTCGGAACCTCGTTGCCAACCCTGTTATGGATGGCCACGATGTGCTTGCCACCTTTTCAGGTATGGAAAGGGTAGCTAAAGCAGCCTGCCACCTCTTGGTGTAGGCCAGAACATATTGTGAGGTTACTGGTATTGCCAACGTCATCATAGAGGACAGGATCAAGGAGAGAATGGCCTGACCCTGTTCTTCTGGCGTCTTCTCCACCGCTGGAGAGGTTTACTGGGCGGTTCGAGACCCCGTGATGCTTCTCGTCTAGAAGGGTGCTATGAACGTCAATATCAGCGATAGTATTAGGTCGTCCGTGTAATTCGCTCCATTAGGCAGCAACTCGCCTCCGGCGGTGTGGCATACCTTCCAGTTGGTGATGTATGTATGATAGCTATCTTTTACTCCGCGAACCAAAGGAGTAGCAGGAGCAGGGACAGTGAACACCATTCTCACGTAAGTGGTAGGTTTGGTTTTGTTGATAGACAGTGCCGATAAAGGACTAGTAGAGTGATGATCTCATATTATTATGGCAAGTGTAGGTTCTGAACGTTATTATAAGATTTTCTTTAAAAAACTACGCAACCCTCTGATACCACTCACCATCGGTAAAAAGGTTAGGGTACAAAACACCTTAAGATGTGAAAAGTGTGTTTGATCAAAATGGTAAACTGATAATATTATTATAAGTAAGTGTAACATGATAATTTCTTACCCCTATTGCTAAGTGACGCTCTTAAATCCCTCTCAAAGCTGCAAAATAAAATGCTGCTGTAAAATATCACAAAAGATGCTTAAAACTTATTTCTTTAATCTAAAAAATTGCTGTACAGGTCATCAGGCCTCACGTCAAGGGTCTCCAACTATTGTCGGAAAAGGCTCTCCGCGTTTTTTTTTTCCTTTCTCATTCAATCCTTACCTGGGTTAGTGGGTGGTGTAACAGAGTTTTGACACTACCGTTGGCGACTGGGTGCTAACGGCAGTGCTACGTTGTACTTTAAGCATAAAAAATCAAGTATAGCGTCATTCAATCTGTGATTGCGTTGGATGACGGGTATCTGATCCGAAAGTTGTTGAGCCGATAAGTTTTCATCCGATTCAAGAGCCTGAAAGCATTTTCGCACGTCGTGCAGTGAATTAGGTAGGTCCTCCCTCGCTTCTCACGTAATATACGCTTGACACTTTTTTTTTGGAGTCCTCTTCATGCGCAGGAGCAAAACCCTTGTTTGAGGCCTTTTGGGCGCGGACGTCAAGCTGCACGGTAGTCGTCGTGTCTTTTGCCGACACACAGGTATCGGCGATGCGCGAGTAAGTAGTACTTGGCCTGGTGGCTGCAGCGTAGCGGAGCTTGGCGACGAGTCCCGGGACTATATAAATAATTATGTCACTACTGACTTGTTGTTTTGATTAGGATATTTTGTTATTTAATTTGATACATGAATTTTTATTATTTCAGGCATGCTGTACTACCTATGTGATTTATAAAAGCTTTCAATAAGAAGACGTTTTCAGGTTTGATTTAAACCATAGGCATTACTAAATTATCAAAAAACTTACAAACGATAATTTCGTAAGATTAATCATAAGAATGTCTAATCATTAACATAAACAACCGTAGAAAATGGGTTGTGAGTTCATAACTCATACTTTTTATTAATTATCATGGTCCTATTTAGTTATAGGTTCTACGTATTGTCCGTCTTTAATAATCAATTTTGTTAATTAGACACGTTAGTACCAAATCAAGTATCCTGGGTCTTAAATATTTTTAGGTAAGTCTGCTTTCTATGATACTGACGCCTATAACTGACTCAATGTAAATTAACTTTTACCTTAAATTTCAACCCAGTCCAGTAGCAGGAAAACTTGGCTCCACCGGCTGGAAAATACGATAGTCAAATCAGCCTGCTGACATTTCAATTTGTATAAAATAATGGATACGAAGTTGTAAGTCGCGGGGCGTCCAAAGTCCGATGCCGTGCATACAAAACGAATTTTCCCGAAAACTCTTGAATGTTCATAATCGCAAGGTTAGGGAACTGAATGTGCCTTTTATAAGGTTTTGAAGACCTCAATTTTGTAAAGATGAGTTCATTTGTACGATTGTGGGTCCGATGGAATGCCAGAGTTGAATTACACATTATTGTTCTTGTGTAGCATTTTCTTTTTAATGTTTGACAGCAAGTAAATTGTAACCTATGTATTACATGTAGGTAGTTATGTATACGTAGGTACTTAGGATTTTCTAATAATTGGAAATAAATTACTGATTGTAAATTCCGTCCGAGTTTAAACTAATATACTTACATGAGGGCAAAAGTCAATAAAGACGAATTGCAAACAGCTTTAATTCATTTTAATTACATAATATTATATAAAAAAACGAAATCAAAACTTGTCCGCAGAAAATCTTCTCATAAAAAATCTGATTTTAGATTGGATATGGGATTTAGAACTAGTCTATGCTCCGGATTATGAGCATTAGACTAGTTATGTAGATGATGGATAGATGAAGATGAGAGTTCATGGTGCCAAGATTTTAACTAAAAGATTCAGTACAAGCTCTAACACTTCAAATTTCATTCATCATGTTTATCGAAACGTTCAATAATCGAGATAATAATTATGTATTACTAAGTCTCGGGCGCACAATTTTGTCACCGCCACACGCCAAAGAGTCGCATATCATCTGTTACCCATCCCACAAGTCAAGCATCAAACAGGATCAGGAGACCCTGTGTTGGCAACACAGGGACGTGCCTGACGCGAGGGACTAGGAGCAGAGACTGTGCGCCGGCGGCGGCGCCCGGCCGGGCGGCTGGCCGGAGGTCAACGGTAGAACAGAACAGATCCGTAGGCCAACACACGAGCGGCACTTTAAATAATACTAAGTAACATTTTCACAAATCTAAATTGTTCGAGTTAGAATGCAGTCAAGTACATTACAACACAATCTTGAAGTTTAAACATTCCGCCAAGAAGAACTCATCGGCTCCGTCGCAAACATAATGGTGACCCCGGCATGATCATACGTGATCTTTACTAGACGTGATCTTTCATATCAGAAACAGGTTATTTATAAAATCATAACTCAACTCTTTATAAAAGTCTAGTACATTGCCACTTCCATCACGTAATATCCCAACTTATCGATATTTCTTTTTATCTAGAAGATGTGACAGGTGTGGCACAGTGTATTGAATAAATAATATTTGATGCGAGGTTAATATACCGTAGTATTTTGTTTTCTTGTGTTAGTTAAAAAACATTTAATAAAATTGGCAGCATGAATACCTCCAAAAGCTAAAGCAAATGCTAATTAAGGTCTGCTGTCTTAGGATTACCTTGAGATTATTAAACTGTTATTGGTAGGTATCTTCTATAGATATTTTTTTATACAAATTGATTTTTATACGCTATTTTATCTTTGACAACCATTTATGTGCAAGTCTGGGTCCATGTAGGTATTATGCTGAATTGACTAGGTTATTATGACTTTTTAAGCACTAACATATTTTTCTCAACTATTTTTGTAACATTAAGTAAGACTAGGAAACAAGACTGTTTTCTCAGAATAAATTGAATTGAAGGTAGATATAATCCAAACCTTAGTTTATTAATACCAAAGAGGTCTTTACCCACTTACTGAAGTCTAGAGTATATCATTATAAGCAGAACACCATTTTCCGCAGCGGTGAACATATATAAGTAATTTAATCACTCCTTCGACCCAGTATGAAGATACCACACGGACTTCAAAGGCGTATAGTTAATAGTTAAGTAGTTTCGACTTAGTTTTGCCACAAGGCTCCGTTTTTTTCCCGTCCAATAGTCGTTAAGTAACGCTAAGCACCGACTAAGTATGTTTAAGTAGTTAACTAACTACAACTGACGGCATTAGGCTGCCATTTATTCGCAGACCAATTTTTTCCTAGGATCGTTTTTAATTAGCAAAAATACTTTCAGTTTTCTGGAAATACCAGCTAAAAAAGGTTCTTCCACAGCCCTAGTCACTGGAGGACTAGAGTTCCATGGCCGACGGGAGTTTCTCAGACGGATCGTAGGTACAGATTGGTTGCAGGTGGATCTTACAGCAGGTCGTAGATTTGTTTGATGTCCGATTTTTCTATTTCGCGATCGCGTTTTGGGTCATGTGTAGGTAGCGGCTTCAAAAATCACGAACCACAAATGAACATGAAATTTTAAACAACTGGAAAATGTTATTCATTTTTTTAACCAATTAATGTTAGGTTATCAAAAACATTTTAAAACGATTAAAAATTTAAAAAGGACAATGTCAGATATCTATCATGTCATGCACATAAAAAATCTTGTATTTATTTAATCTTGTGTGTATTTTAAAATCATAAGCTTTTTTGTGACGTTCAGCATTTTACCCTAAACTTCTAAAAAATTACTTTATCAAACATTTTAATTATGAGGTTTATGTATTTTCAAAGAGAGTAAATTAAACAAAAGATAAACAGTAATTGAATAGTTTTTTTTCTTCACCATTGTCATTAATTTGGTTATCAAAGCACAAAAAACTACTTACTTACAAGAAAATATGAAGCAAATTGGAGCCTCAAAACTGATTACCACTTAATTCCCCTACGATATACTCTTAATAGGTTTGAATGACCACGATTGATGCTGTGAGCTAATAAAAACGGCGTGATTTCCCCGGACAGTTCGCTTCGTTAGCGGCTTGTGTTGCAACTGGCTTTCGTTTACGACCCATTATCACCATAAATATACAGAGTTTCCTCTTAAGGAGGTCGTGCGAGGGTCACTTGGATTGTCATGATAACAGAATACAGACGAAAAGTGTAGTCAAAGAATACGACTTGTGGCAAAAAATCGAGTTGAGTATGTTCATGCCATTAATCTGATTCGATATCATTCATTCTGAAATTATAATTTGATAGTAATAGGTAGCATCAAAGCAGATCTCAGGCATTTGATATTTACTAAAATAGAATTCAAAATATTGGTAAATATTTTTGGTGTACAGCATCGTGTTTACAAATGGCCAAGTCGTGACAATGTCTTTTCTCGCACATTTTTTCGTCCAATGTTATCGCGTTCTCACTTTTCACTGTCAACAAGGCTATATGATATGAGATAAGGTGTGCGGGGTACGAGTGTTACGGGTCGGGGCGGGTGAGGTTGTGGAGTTGCATGACGCTCGGTTGGAACGCACGGCAATCCGGTAACAGCCTCGGCTCGAGTATAACTAAAAACTCGTATTTTAAAATGGCATAAGTAGCTAGGGGTAAATGATTTTTGATGCATTGACGATAATATGACGTACGTATAAAATGACGATGGTTATGATGTTGACACCCATATTCAATTATATGAAAGTGATGTCGGTCATCTTACATAATTTCGATTCATATTTATAAGGAAAAGTTACAATTCATCGTATAAATTTACTAAATACATAAGAATCGTGCAAAATATTACGTTTCAATAAATCGAAGTGCGTCAAACGATGCTCATTCTTGTGGAATAAACCCTTCGTTGCATCTGCGACACCTACGGTAACCGAATTGCCACTTAGAACTAGGATCCCATTTGTAATGGAGTTTTCTAGCGGCATTTTAAGTTAAAGACGGTCTTCGACTTACTTTTTATAAAATGAATCTCTCATCTAGTTATTGAATTTTAAGCACACTAATTGCGTAATTACACATAAACTTATAAAATATTATCTTAAATACAATTATATCCATAAGCAGTAATACAAAAATCAATAGTATGCCTGGCACTAGAAAAAAGTTTGATCATAATTCATAATTAGTTCCATCAAATTGAAAACTTACATCAAGAAAAATATCGGTGCATGCAACAAATATTCACCAGGGCAACTAATAAAGACAAGAGCCAGAAATCACCTCCAGACCTTAAACACGCTTTGTCAATAAAGTATAATAATTAAGATTGTGCACTACCAATTGTTTATGTACAAAATCTATTGTTGATAACCATCACGCTCAGAACTCACCCAACGCTTTGCGGTACCTACTGCCGTCTTTTTCTTTCTAAACACAAGAGACGGTGACGATCACCGCCCGCAAAGTTGACGAGCGATTATTTATGTAACATGGTTCAGCGGAAAGCACGTTAAGCCGTTGGTCCCGACTGTCATACAGTGATCTTTGACAGTCGTTAAGTCATTACAATTCCGACAACCAGTATTACTATGGAATCCTATATTACCTAGCAATAGGTTGTGGAGGTCAGATAGGCAGTCACTAAATGTAAAATACGGTATTCAGCTAGATCCGGTAAGATTGGAAGCCGACCCCAACATAGCTTGAGAAAAGGCTAGGCAGAAGAAGAAGAAGAAGAAGAGGAAGGTTCAGCCGAGCCCCAGACCGCAATGGTAACAAGATAGTTATGAATTATTTGTGGTTCACATTAGTGATTTGTAGCAGCAAGAAGAAAATTTCCAAACTTACATTATTTTCCAAGTTAATCAAAATTTGAAGTTAGAAAAGTGGTAACTGTTCTACAGGAACCTCTCAATACCGTTATTTAGATGTTAGTTGAGTTTTCATCCATCAGTCCTTCCATTTCCTTTGCTGCAACAGCAAGAGCACTGGGATGTACAACTAAGTTCGTTATTTACTTATTGTAACTGGGGCCTCTTGGTCAAGTGGTTGGTGACCCTGACTGCTAAGCCGGAGGTTGTGGGTTAGATTCCCACTCAAGAAAAATCTTTGTGTGATGAGCTCGATCATTTGTTCTGTGTCTGGGTATAATTTATCTATAATATGTATGTATTTAGAAATATATAAGTATGTTTATCAGTTGTCTGGTTGCCATTTTACAGGCTCTGCCTAGTTTGGGATCAGATGACCGTGCGTGAGATTGTCCCAAGTTATTATTATTATTATTAATTGCAAAAGATAATTAATTATATTGCATCCGCGCATAATTCTTAAAGGTTTTTTTTATAAATCTTCAAACCCAAAATTTAAACAAGTACAGCCCGGGACGTTGTAAAGGGATGACATAAATTATACAAATATACATTACACTGTATGTAGCACATGTTTCAGGGAGGTTGTACATTTTCAGGTGCGTAAGCCTAAGAGCGGCGAAAGTCATTATTTTTCAGTAGTTATGTACGCACGTGAAAAGGGCCATGCCGGGTTCATTATAATTCTCTTTCAGGCTCTACCTTTAATGTCGCGTACTCTGAATAATGTTATTTCAACCTAGTATCCGTATTTGCTTTGTTTGATTTTGATAACTTTCTCGCTTATTTACATTTCTTGAAATAAAATTTCCGATTATTTACGTGTTATACTTATAAATTGAACATTATTTAAAAATACAAAGGAACTAGATTTAAATTCTATATTATTATGGTTCCGTAATATCTGATGAGATAAATAATATATCTTCTATTGCAATCATACATTTTATTTCAAATTTTAGTAAGCCCACTGTATAGGAAAAATAGTAACACAAATACATTTCGGGACATAAACCAAAAAGGATCAAAACCTCGTATCAAGATCTTCAAAAACATTTTACAGCCTTTAAAAGATGTTTGCCAACAAACAGTGAGGCTGACGAGGTTTGTCGTGTGGAATCCAATAAAAGAGTTCCTACGATTGGCTGACTCCGCAAATTGGATTAATGGATTCTCCTCAGATGCACAAGTGACAACTGAATCGTTTCTGTGCTTAGAGGGAAAGTTTTCAACTCAGTTTCGTCAGTTAGGATTGCTTTTTAAGGGTAGTTCTTCAGAGACAAAATTTTCGATGTCTGTGGGTATATTTCTGTAACCAACAAACAAAACGGCATGTAATATTTTTTTTTATACAGTTTAGCTTTACCTCTATCTAGGACAAATTATATTTTTTTAATAATTGCTGTCTAGATATAAAATAAAAATTTTTGAAGTCTGTTCTCCTGATTCATATAGGGCGTCCGTTTGCCATTTTCCGGAACAAAATGGTCGATGACATATTTTCCCTTAGATTCTTCAATATAAATTAAAATTATATCGAAAGGAAATGAATTGACCTCTTACAAAAAAAATATGTATTAGTTATAACTACGTTAGTGTGTTTATAATTAATTAAATAAGAAGTGTCCGGCGTATAATACTGATTCATGTGGAGTAAGCTGCGCTTGACCGTACTTGATCGAGTAATAATAATAAGGGTCTGAAATCTCGCGCGGGGGGGAGCCAGACGTGCAACCTATGAGCTAGAAGGCGGACTTGTGTCTAGTTGGATTAGATCCCGGTGAAACGAAGGTAAACATCTGATTCATCTGTGCTTGGTTCAGGTAGCCTCCTGATTACAATGCCTACTTTATAAAATTTATTTTGTTATTTTGAAACCTCAATCTGAGTTTCGTGTGATGCTTTTGGGTTATAGATTCGTATAGAAAAATCACAATATTGAAGTCTGTATGTATGATGAGTTATGCATGATTTTAGGCAAAATCATGATTCATCTGTGCCTGATTCATATGTTCAAAACCCGATATGAATCAGAAAATAAATTAGTTTTTCCCTTTTCCAGAAAGAAAGAAGCACTTTTGTTGCGTAATTTTTCTTGTCCAAGTAAGTAGAGTGCAGGAAATAATTGACGAATGTGATCCAGCAGACGATACCGAAAAAAATGATCATGACCATCATCTCCAGGAATTTCAATCATACTAAGATCTCCGGAAATTCCCAGCTCATCACAGGTTTCAACCCAGACTTCACCATTATCGGCACGTATAACAAGATCCACAATAAGACAACAGAAGACACTGGGAATCGATTTGAACCTAACAGAAAATGAAACCGATGTCTCATCCAACGCTGACGTCTCATCGAGAATAATTAAATAACCTTCACCCAATACTTGGATATCAGATTCACCGAGGACTCCCAGCCCACAAAGTAGCATCTCATTGTCAGCCCAAAAGTTTAAAAAAAATTGCACGGGAACACCTGCTAAAAAGAAATCGCATGAAACATATTTTACGCAAGTTTGAATTGACCAATTTTTTTCCGCGATATGATCACTGATAATTGTTTTTATAAAAACTGATTATTGTTGTTATAATATTATGATTATTTTCATAAGACTGAGCCCATTTACATTCAAACCTTTTCATTTTTATTTCTGTTTCTGATTAATCTGTAACAAATTCTGATTCATCTGGGCACAAAATATTTAAATGTCGATATCTCGAAAACTACTTTGTAAAAACGAGTCCCTCATTCAAATATACGTTATTTGGCATACCTATTTTCATATGAAGATGCATTACTAAGCTGAAAGTGGAATTAAATTTTGGCCATATGAATCAGTCAAAGAATGAAATTTCGAAGAACTACCCTTAATTTGGATTGTGATTCGTGCGCGTTTTTGTTCGAAAACGGACTTTTTCGGAAAGTCTTAGTTGATGTTTGAACATTTCAAATGCGTGGTGTGTTGTGTTCAATATTCATTCTGTGTTAATCTAGTTATAATAATTTCAGCTTGTATTTGATCTACTGCCGAGCGATTGCTTCTTTTCATAAAGACAAGGAAAGAGCATCGATCACCGTGGCTCACTTGAGGATACAAATTTTCGAGTACCCTGAGTCCAACACTGCAACTTTTTGTAACCAAGTTTGGTTTATAACTCGCCATAATTATTACTCCACAATAAAAACTTAACCTTTTTAAAACTTTATGGTACGTTATTCAATCAATGAATAGCTCCAATTTATCAGGTACTGAACAGATTAAGGATTGCACCGTATTTTAATTACATGGTCAGGGCACGTTATCGTAAATAACTTTAATATGCAAACAATTTTCGGTTATAAATGTTTACCGACGTTGTTTACGGGCTGTCGATGATTACTAAGATACTATTATTTTTGCCGCGTTGTTGTGTAAACAAAAACTTAATTATACGTAAATAACTAATTATTGTTTTGAAAATACTGCGACTTCTATTCTGAATATGTATATGCGTAAGCGTTAAGTATTTTTTTTGGTTTACGTGGTATTATTAAAATTTAAACGTGTGTTTGTCTTTTATAAGTTGCAAAAACGGACAAACAAATTCAAAACGAAAAAAATGAGGTCCCAAGTGTGACCACTATAAAATAAAAGCGTTAAAATATCCAATTGAGATCGGATTTAAATTTTGCGAAAATATCCCTCCGTTGAGGGGAAAGTTTCTGGGGCAACCAAAGTGGCGTTTTATCATACAACTTATGAATGGCACCGCGAGGAGCGTTTAGACCTGATCTATGGCAACATTATAGCACGGCCCGATGGCTCGCTCGATTTCATATGCCAAGAACGTGCTATGTAGCAGCTGTTTTGAATTCCATTACAAACTTTTATATTTGAATTGGTCATATAATTTTTTGAAAATAAAGTGAAATTTCTTTTGACGGTACAGCAGCTTTAGATTGTTCGATAATAGAGGCAATATTGTTTGAACTACCCGTTAGTCAACCATACATACTTTAACAAAATATTTTATAATAACACATCTATAAACCCGTTATACTACTCTATTATTTACAATATCTCAGGTAAGACATAAACATAAATCAATACTTACAAATAGCTGGTTACTAAACAGGCAAAATAGAATTAAAATAACTGTTGTTTCGATGCCAACAAAATAAGTCTTGCATCCCTTTTGAAATCGCATTTCTTTACAGACTCAACCATCTCATCACTTTTCAGATAAGTTATGAGTAGCAAGACCAACATTTGTCGTCATTCGTAACCAGATACCGGGGTCTGATTCGTATGAAACCAAGTGTGCCGTTTCGCCCTGTTGACTCTGCAGTTAAATGAATAGCGCTGTTTGAACTAGGAATATAAAATATTAAAAAAATGCCCACTTCGAACCGGTTTGAACTAGTTTAAACCAGACCAGCTACCGTTTACGTGCGGGCAAATTTATTCTTGTAAGAATTTTATAGAGGGGAAGTACGATAGTTAAATATTGTTACAGAGTTTTTAGGGTTAATGTCGAACTATGTATTTACTTTGTTGAACAAGTTGCTAGTTTTAAAATGAGGGCGGAACATGATTCGATGTTTTATTCAAACGGTTTTTGTAGTTGCTAAGTTATTACCATCTGTTAGCAGGTTTCTTAATACTCGAGTAATTTAGGGATATCTATTATTACTACATCATAAACTTATCCTTTTTTTTGACTGATATATTCTAACTTTAAGATCAATCATTAAAGCTACAGTTTGGCTGTCTGGCTGCCCGACTGACTGACCTTAACCAGTAAACACCTATAAACGCTAGCAAACGTGTTTAGGTGAAATCTTGGTAACCTGGAACTAGGTATATACACCTTTAATTCCTATTACTCAATCATGTAATATTTATCTAGCCTGGCATAGTGAGGTGCCTAATATATCTAATGAACTATACCTGATTTTAGAATAAACATTGAATGAAAACCTTTGGCAATTTAGAAACTTAATTACACGAAAACTGTTCTAGACCTGTTTTTTTGGTCCATACAATAACGTTGACATAATAATTAACGACCCTAGAACTAATTAGATCGGAGTTTATTCGGTAATTTCGTTACTCCATATAAGCCTGCATACCTACCTAAAAGGTAGATGTATTTTAAAATAGATTAAGTTTCTTTAAGGCTTTATATTTAGAGTCTAATACTTATTAATTAAATAAATTAACGGTGTTACCAGTATAAGACACAACTACAACTGTAAAATAGTAAATTCAGTGGCTAGATCGACAAGGCAGGAAATCCTCAAATAACTTTATACAGGTGGGATATCGCTTGTTAAGTTAATTTTGCCTTGGATGTATTTTTCCACTGACATCTGTATATAATATAAAATAAGCTTATTCCCGCTGCTCTGCCCACGTGGTGGTCAGTTATCGCAATTTACCAGATCTTCTTACCTTAAATTAAGTTTTCCTTGGACTTTTAAAAATATTTCATATGACAATAAATATTGACAAAATAAACAAATGACAATTTTTTTTATATAAGTTGCTGGCTGACCAGACAGACGGTATCGTGTAAATCGAAAAAAAAATAAGTCAAACACTATTTAAGTTAAGGTACATACGAAAAGTTAATATGGTTTTCTTTCATAATTATATTATGTTTCGCGCAACTTCTGTCGCTAGTCCTGATAATAATAAACACGATAAAAAAAGAATTAGCTGAATTGGTGCAGCCGTTCACGCGTCAATTCTTGACTAAGAGACTAATTGTCATATATAATTATATAGATGACAAGGTCGACGGATGACCCGATAAAGGTCGCAGGGAGCCTCTGGATGTAGGTCGCTTCCAACCAGCCGATCTGAAAATCATTGGGGAAGGCCAGTATTCAGCAGTGGACGTCTTAGTAAAGTAAAGTAGTAAAGTCTTGTGGCTGACATGATGATGATTATAAACATGAGGATCTACATAGTGGCTTAGGGCTGATTTTATTGGTGTTTACAGAAGTTTATTTACTTATATTGGAGTTTGAGAAAACAAACGACTTGAGAAATATTGTATTGGCATTCTAAGGCAAACTAAAAATATTGACCAATAACATGTAAAATAAAGACAATAGCAAAATTAAAATTAATGCTGACATACAAAATGCCAGGATAGCTACTATAATAATTAGGAGTCATGACCAGTGTTGCCTTTACAATCGCTTTACAATTGTATAATCAGGATTTAGAAAAATCAAATGTAATTAAACTAATTATTGTCTATACATACACGGCACGTTCACTACATAGCAGCAGCAAAGTCTTACCTTGAAGGAGTCCCCAAGTGCTCAATGTTTCATATCAATTGGGAAGTTTTGTCGCAAGTGTTTGTTGTATGTTTTGGTCACTACGGAGGTGGCCGACTTGATTTATTGTATCCTCGTGCTCGAGCTTGAGAGTGCTTTTATTTATAAGAACGTTACCTATGTATACATATTGTACAGTCAAGCTTCATAAGTGCAGTACCTCAACTATTGATCCTGTCTGAATGTTTTTCCCGTGCATCAATTAGTCCTAGTTATCTTGTCATACTGTTCAACTGAAATTGTTTGCATTCAAATACTCAAAACAAGTGCGCGCAAAGCATTGTCAATACATTCAAAAAATTTGAGGTGTTACTCCACTTATGGCGTTTGAGTGTACATGAGCACAATAGTCAAAGTACCTATTTATATTTTTTTTTGTAGTCCGGGCGGCGATGGATGGATAAACTGCACGCCTTTAAGAATGAAAATGAAAAAGTTGTTTATTGCTAAAAAATTTTACATTTTTGGTTATGCTCTAGACCCTACACTAGGATTCCCTGTGTTGTAGGACCTAGGCTCCGCGATCCGTTCACAGAAGGAGTGGCCTGTATTGAACTTGACAGAGAAAAAATGGATGGAAGAAAGGAAGTTCTTGGGATTGAATATCTTTGCTGTGACCGCCAGATAACAACAAAATAGGCCGAAACGCACTGTGAAGTACTGCAGTCTCACTAAGGGTTGACGTAAAGTGCCAACTAGTTGCTTGTCGTAGAAGATTGAGAAGCCTGAACACATTGTAAAGGCCTGTAACTTGTAAAACACAAGGCTTATTAGGCCCAATTAAAAAAAATAGGAGGCTTTAGAAAATAAAATATTTCGTAAATATTTGGTAAATCAGCGGACAAAATAGCTATACCTACTTTTGTTAGTAGCTAAATTATCAACGGTTTTAATTATGTAAAGCCCGCATTGATTACAAAGTTGGTCAGCGTTAAATCAGTTATGTAGGTTGGAGTAGATTGAGTAACTACAATTGCTAAATTGGCTTCTATAGAAATTTCCCACAACTTGATTGTACGGTTGAAAACCGATATTGATATTATTTATATTAAACATAATCTACAGATTATACTAATAGTCATTGATGTAGAATCTCCACTGATCATATCACTATAAATATTTATAGGTTTTTTAACATGGGTAGGTACTGTTTGTTTTTTTAAACAACTGAACTGAAAAGTCCACAAAATTACACAAACAGAACTGTAATGACACTGAAATACGAGTTTTGGTTTATAAGTATTTAAAAATCATTACTGTATTTACATGAACCACCCAATTAAATTCCAATTTTAAATTGTCTAGCGCCCTACGGCCTACGTATATATTTTAGGTAAAATGATCTTGAATTTGATCCCAAACTAGGCAGAGCCTGTAATATGGTAACACGACAACTGATAATCATACTTATATATTTCTAAATAGATACATTTATAGATAAATAACATCCAGAAACAGAACTAATGATCAAGCTTATAACACAATTTGTCCTGGGTGGGAATCGAACCAATGGCCTCCGGTTTAGAAGTCAGGGTCACTAACCGCTAGACCAACAGGCCAGTCTAAAGTAGGTATGTTTAACACTTTTTATTAAAACGAAAATACCAAATTAGTTTAGTCTCGGTTGCCAAGTTAAAACTGTGTTCTTATGCTCACAAGTCATTATTTTGCTTCCTACAAGTTGATAATTTGAGATTAATTATATCTTACTAGGTAATACTTACTTACTTAGCACCTACCCGAAAGTGCAGCGCAAAAAGTGACAAACTTGTTTGTACTGTATCTTTCTATCAAATATAAATCATAGAAATAAACACTTAAAAATTTATTGGTTAAAAAAATATAACATTTTTTATAAAAAAGAGTTATTGATAATGAAAAACAAGGAAAAAAAAATGATCGTATCAACTTACTATATTATGTACCATGCAAATGATGTCGTGGGCGGTAGCAAGTCATTAGTAAATATTCGCAGTACAAAGTACGTGCGAATTTTTGTATATTTGTTTATACATAATTATTGTTGCACAAACAGGCAGTAGGTACTGTTAGTAAGTGAATCTTTGTAGCAGCATTTCCCATGGGTTTCATGCACTGAGCAAATACTGAAAAGTACTCAATTATGTGTATGGATGAATTTCTGAAGGTTAAATGAGCTTAAACAGGTTAAAATTGCAGACTACTCTTTTTCAAGTCTGTTAAAATGTTTTAAAATCAATTAATTACAGGCGTGTTACGGCTGGGCAAAGGTCTCACAAAGAAAACACGAGCATGGATCACGCTTGCTCACTTGCGTGATGCAGGAATCGCAAGTTTCCTCACGATGTTTTTTTTCGTGAATATTAAGTATGGCTTAGAATAACAAGAAAGATCATACTTATAAGTTTGAAAATGTCACATTTTTGGCCTTCAATCATGAGCATTTATGAATCCAATAATTATAAAGTTGTATTTTGGTATTGATAGGTATTTCTTTATAAGTGTGGCCTATTTCCTGGCTTTTAGTTGAGCTTAAGATATTACCTACCTATCTATATATATAAAACTCTTCCGTTACTGACTGACTGACTGACTGACTGACTGACTGACTGACTGACTGACTGACAGACAACGCACAGCCGAAACTACTGATCGTAAAGAGCTGAAATTTGGCATGTGTGTTTGTTGGAAGGAGTAGGCTACCACTAAGAGAGGATTTTTGGAAATTCCCCCCCAAAGGGGAGAAAAGGGTGGTAAATGACAGACAACGCACAGCCGAAACTACTGATCGTAAAGAGCTGAAATTTGGCATGTGTGTTTGTTGGAAGGAGTAGGCTACCACTAAGAGAGGATTTTTGGAAATTCCCCCCCAAAGGGGAGAAAAGGGTGGTAAATGACAGACAACGCACAGCCGAAACTACTGATCGTAAAGAGCTGAAATTTGGCATGTGTGTTTGTTGGAAGGAGTAGGCTACCACTAAGAGAGGATAATTGGAAATTCCCCCCCAAAGGGGAGAAAAGGGTGGTAAATGACAGACAACGCACAGCCGAAACTACTGATCGTAAAGAGCTGAAATTTGGCATGTGTGTTTGTTGGGAGGAGTAGGCTACCACTAAGAGAGGATTTTTGGAAATTCCCCCCCAAAGGGGAGAAAAGGGTGGTAAATGACAGACAACGCACAGCCGAAACTACTGATCGTAAAGAGCTGAAATTTGGCATGTGTGTTTGTTGGGAGGAGTAGGCTACCAATAAGAGAGGATTTTTGGAAATTCCCCCCCAAAGGGGAGAAAAGGGTGGTAAATTGAAAATGTTTATTTCTCAATGGATTCACTTAAATCTTTGTATGTAGGTTCCACCAGTGAAGCAAGTGAGCATAGCATATGTATAAGTGAACATAGCATTTTTTAGACCATGATTTCATGGAGACATATTTCTAATATAATAAAAATTTGATTTTTTTAATGTTTGTTTACACATGTAATCGATAGACCATGGAACAGGCGATAACTAAGTGAAAAACCCAAATTCTGACGGAAGTCATTACTCCACGCGGACGAAGTCGCGAGCAAAAGCTAGTTATAAAATATAATAATATATTAGTAGCAAATATGTCGCCTATTAGCGTCATGGTAATGTTATTTGACTTTGAATCGTAATCATAATATTTTCGTTTGAGAATAATGCATAAAACCCATAAGAAAATCTTGCTTACATTTCCTTGAACTCGGATGTAAACACCCGTATTGTTACTATAAAAAATGCAAATGTATGGGACTCCCCACGGCCACTTTACGCACTCCTGCGCAGGTCGAACCACCAGTTGAGTTGCGGCAACCAACGTGAACGGTCGTGTTTGACGTAGTTTTAATTACAAGTGAAGTTTAATTAAATTTTGGTAGTCGATATGACTGCAACACCTTATGAAAAGTAAGTCCTTTGCCACCTTAACCAGCAATAGATCACTAATAATTGATTGAAAAATACTTTTGTGCCTTTACATTTAAAAATAATATTATTATGAATAGTTTTTTTTTTGTTAATTTTGATATCCACATACATTTTAAATTATTATTAACCACATTAAAGTAACACTGGCAATTTATAACAAAACTTTTGATGGCGTTGTATCAAATTCGTGAAGTTGACTGTGAAAACTCGTAGTTCCTAATTACTTTATATATTATATCTTGCTGGAGTAGACTGTTAGGTGGATTTGGAGTCTGAAAGAGAGGGGATTAAAGCGATAGTACTTATCGCTTTAATTTCCTCACTTTCGTAAGGACATTTTTACCTATAAAGCCATATTTTTTAAACTGCTCTTTAGAGAGATAGATAGAGAGATTTATTCTGTCTCTTCTTAAGCTAGATAAAGCATAAAAGAGATAGAAATAGGTCTCGGCAAGTATTTTACTTTAAACCATGACAGGTATACATGTCGTAAACCTATTCGTGTGACTCATGTAATCTGTTTTGTATAGACCTGCGGTGGCAACGTTGACTGATTGTGATGTCATGTTGAACTGTTTTGTATGCTAACAATACCACTAAAATTCATAATATAAACATCATTATTTTATTTATTAATGACGCTATAATGCATGCAGACCAAATATTTGTAATCAAATACAAACAATAAACATTTAAATTTAGCTTTTTCGGCCGAGCCCAATATAATTTTGTCAGGGTTTACTTTCATTCTCACTGGAATGGCTATCAAATTATTATATCTAGTTTATACTGTCCCGCTGCTGGACAAAAGCCTCCCTTCATTCCTTCCAACGATATATTATAGATAATCTTTTTTCTTTCATAGTTTCTAGTGATTGCAAACCAAAATAGTTACCAACCCCAGTGTTGGATAAGTTGGTAAAGAATCTCACTTATTAAAGCTACCACGTACCTCTTACTATCGATAAAAAATGCGTCTATAAAAAGGAGTGATGCCTTATGTAAATAACACAACAGGACATGACATGTTAAGTTTACAACGAAACATTCCAACAATGTAATGTATAAACAAAAATTTTTAAACACTGCCATTTGTTTGTAAACCGTCGCTTTCCGGTTAATTATTGCACAAGTTAATGACGCAGTTTTGATTTCTAACCACTAAACGATAACAGAACTGGTGTTGGCATACAGTTCTAATCAATCAATCTTAAGTGCATTAGTAATCAAGGATATTATGTAGAACGCAAAGATACGGTAATAGTTTTTTATGACTATTCGTATTTTGATGGCATTAATATTTGAAAAATCAATCGCTGTTATGTATCAAAAATATCATTGTTTAAAATGTAGTTTCCCTTATGTCAGGGAAACACTTGATACTGAGAGCATTATCAATATTGGTGGGTACCGTAACCAGGTTGCTATTTTTTTAGTTACTTTCTGTGCCTCTCCAACTTCAGAAGATTGGCAGGCTGAATATCGCATTTACTTAGTTTTTTTACTGTCTTTGATTCATTTAAGATGTTATTATTGAAACGGCATAAACGGTACATCATAATTCAACAAAAAACAGTAAAACATAAAAAGGTTTTAACGTTTTTTAGAATTTGTCTGAGTGTATTTATTTATATTATGTATGTATTTATAAATATATAAGTATGTTTATCAGTTGTCTGGTTTCTGGTTGCCATAGTACAAGCTCTGCCTAATTTGGGATCAGATGGCCGTGTGTGAGTTGACCCAAGATATAAATAAAAATTAAAGAACTTGCAGCATTATAACTCTACGTTGTTGCAGTATCTACCCTAAGCAAGAACAAGGATGCTCCCTTCTAACAAAATGCTGTTTCTGCATACCATTGAAGACAGGCTGCTTCATTCTAGGATACATAAGTTTGGTAAGCTAACCACCCTCATATTATATTAAAAGACTATACCATTTTTAACCAACGTCAAAAAGAGGAGATTCTCTATTCGATTGTACGTTTTTTGTATGTTTGACGATTGCAGATCAATTCAAACTTTGTTTTAGAAATCGTAAGGGCTACTAGAAGAATATAAGTAGAAAAAGCCTGTGCAGCAATAGCAGTAGAAGAACTACTGGAGTTCTACTGTTATTGACTAATATAGTCGGAACTTCAAAATTTATCTATATTCGAATAAATAATAGACCAAATATATTTAAACCAAAAAAAAACAACACAAATGAAATCTCTAGGTTGGCTTATCAATGCCTTTGTCTGTACAATTCCTTACATTGTTGCTTAAACTCTTGTATTCAAAGCATCAGCAGTAATAATATTTTTTTGTATTTTCAGTTTCTGAATCTTATAATTACCTTGTTTTTCTTTGGAACCTTGGCTTTTCTGGCAATATACACACATGGCTTCCGATATATTCGCTATAAGTTGGACGAGGATGGTGATCAAATTCCTGATGAGGACTCCATGGACAGATCAAAGTTAAACTTGACCGTCGTTGTGATCGTCCTGGTGGCTTGCCTGAACGTGGCCTGGTTTGTCATGAATATTGTCCTGCTCATTGGATTGCATAGGGTTAGTATATTATTACTAATTTTACAATCTCCTCTTAAATTTACTCCCGGACACCTCAATTGAATAACCTTGCATGTTTTTATAGGCCTTCTTTGCATCCTATTTTTTCTAATTTGGAACAATGTTTTTTTTATGAACTTCTTACTATCTATGCACCTTTATGTTTCATTTATTTATTTTAATTACTATACATTTAATGTAGTACAATTTATAATAAGAAAGTTCGACATTGTCACATGTTTTCTATCTAAAATAATAATCTTTTAGTATTATTTAGTTTATCATTTTTTATATCAAGACTGACGTCGATTTCACGTCAGTTTTTGTCGTCGAAGAACTGAAGACAAAATGTAGGGTTTAGGTAGGATGACAAATAGAGGTTAGACTTGCCACGCTATTTTATTCTACATTTTTGTGAAAGTTTAAGGAGGCATGAACTTATACAGACCTGGATTTTATAAACATATAATGTAGTCTTTCAGCAATTTTTATTATGGATAATTTAATGTTAACACAAGACGTTTCATGCGAATAGAAACTTAAAAGGTTTATTTTGGTAAATATGACCAATAGTTTGGAACCCATAGTAGTACTGGTAGTACAGTGTGGTCAGCATTATCTACTGCTACAATAAATGTTCGTTCTGTTTGAGTTACTTGGCTGGCGAATTGCCAGTTTGTACCAAATTACCGCTAGGTATTGCCAACTTGTTCCTTATTATAAGGTTGTGTTATATTTCAAATTCGTTTCAGGTAAACAAATTAGTTAAACATTTTTTAGTACCTACTTGTAAAGTCAACTCAAAATAAATCAACCATTCTCAAACGCATCGTTTTGGTACCGAACCCTAAATTTCCTACGATACAAATTAAAGCCCTTATCTTACAACATCTAAGTTGAAATACATTTTCTAGTAAAGTTTGTAGTTGGCGACATCCGCCGGACACAGCACTTTGTCCTTAGTTTGTAAACCTCTACCCTACAGACCTTCTTGATCGGCGATTAGTAATTTTATGATGTTGCCTTTAACGGTAAATAATGGCGGGGACACATTTATTTTAACTACACAATGACATAACTTATACCTTATCGGTCTTTTTCTATACTATTCGTAACCTTTATTGGCGTTAACAACGAGAAATAGCAATCTATTCAAAAAACTAAACAATGTTAAAAAGTTTAACAAAATAAAGGAATATGGATTTTAAGGAAAAATATACCGCGATTAGGTCAAAGGATTGAAAAGGAAAGAAATTATAATGGTCTATAGATATATATGTATATAAGAAACTATAATATAATATTTAAATTAATCTTTTGAGCAGATTTCTTATCCCTGATCCTAAAATTGATTTCCTTTAACTATAACAACAAATACATTCTTCGTTGTATTTAATACCTATTTAATACCCAGATCGTAAAACGACAAGTCATAGGTTTGCGACATATTTTACTATATTTTGACTTAATATGTAAAAAAACGGTTTATTTGGTACTTTCAAAGTCATCACCGATATAAAACTAGTTTCAGGTGTGGTAAATCATATTTTGTTTTTTTTCGTTTTCAGAAAAGACCTGGCCACATTAAGATTCATGTGACAGTTGCTTCCATACGCCTTTTCCTATCGATGGTGGGTGTGATTTTGTATGGAGCCCACACATTCAATTCTATGCTGTTTTGTTACTCTGAAATTGGTAAGTGTATAATTATTTTCAACTATAAAAATCGTATATCAATGCAATTTGTATAATATGAATTTAGGTAAATGATATGTCACATAAAATTCAGTTAAACGTTAAAATTCTACAATGCTTGTATACAGACATACTCTTTAGAATCATATTTTAATAGGTTGTACATACCAACATCCGGACAAGAATTACGTCTCATGTTCAATGCTTATCCGTCGATGCGTATAAATCATTAATAATAATGATCTCGATGGTTTACATTAGTGTTACCCATTAAAATAGGACAATTTTCAACGCATTTCATCGCGTTTCACATTCACAATTGCCAAACGATAGACGCTTTGTCTACCCGTGTCCATGACCCCTGAAATAGGATCGAAACATTTCTAAAATAAATTCAATTAACAAACAGCGATTGTCGTAAAAAATACTGGTAGTTTTCATTAAATGCTTATGTATTAATGCTCTGTTATTATTTTGCAGGTTTATCAGCGTACTTCATTCTACTGTATTATAGGTACGCTTTGCAGCTAGAGCATGACCAAAAGCTAGCTGAAACCAGAAAGGTTTCTGACATTGTTTCCGATGTCGTGTTCAAATACCCTAAGACCATCGATAAAATAAACTTGACTGAAAAAGATGACAAGGTTGCCTATGCCTAAAATATATTGTGAAAAAACAACCTAATTTTAAGGTGAATGGTGCACTAAAATGAGATTTTGTATAATTGCATTTATTATGGAAAATAAAAGAAAAAAATCTAGTTTTAATAATTCTACATAAGAAAAAAATAACTTAGAAGTAAGGGGTTTCTTTTTACAAAAAGCGTATTCTGTGAAATAAGTTAAGTAATATTAAATATTTTTATTTTATTTATCGCTCTGCTTGCAGCATGTACCATGTATTTGAGTGCAAAAGATACGATAGATAGGAAATAAAATAGATTTAAGACTAATGAGTGGGTTTTTTCTTAAGTATCGATCATCCTTATTTAGACTTCCTGTTTTGTAAATTAAATTTTCTCCCAATCAATCTAAAGAAAATATTTTTGCATTTGATACCTCAAATCTCGAGGAAAGAATGCTAGTGAAACTGCGAGGCATAGCACTACAATTGCTTAGTAGATATTTATAGAATATAGAACGAATCAAAATCCATAATCAGATTTGGTATAGCATTCCTGTTGAAAAATTTACATATTGTTAAGGCCGTATTTCAGCCGGAGTATTAATTTGAATACGTTGCTTTTCTTAATTTGATAATCTAATAATTCGATTTGATTTAAAATTTTAATCATCACTGTTAGAGCATTCGGAATAATCTTCTAAGTAGGTTGCTTTTGTACTAATCATTCAAGATATCGCACACGCAAGCTGGTATTCCCAATTGGGTTAATTTAAAATAGCACATAACACAAGAGGATCCTTTGAAACGGATGAAACCGCCTCGAAGGAGGCAACAAAACTGATTTAACTTTTGCCGTAATAGTTTCTGCGGCAGGCCCAGGTCGCCAATACGAATATTATGCCTTTCGAGATTATTGCGATATATATTTTTTTGTATTATTGCCGATTAAAATAAAAGACTATTGTTAATTTAATAATATTGAAATAGCATAGCATATAAAGCCAAATTTAGCACTTACGACTGTATAATATATTCTTAAGTTATTATAAAACTTTAAGGCTTCCGCGCCACTACTTTTTTATATGAGTAGATACATGACGTATATTTAGATTCGATCATTTAAGCTGAAAGTAAATTTCGCCTTTTACTAATTTTAACCAATAGTGTTAAAATTGACAATTAATCCAATCCATATTTTAAAAACTACTTTTAATATCGTTACGCCAGGATACATCCGTGGTGCATTCTCCCTGGAATACGTACTGTTGCAACAAAGATTGTAACAACTTCCTCTAACTTTACAGCTTAATCTGTCTAAGTGACTTTGATCGATGACACAGTCTGCACAACATTAACATAAGTACTGAGTTGTGTTATTTTGTTTCACTTAACTTAAGTTTATTATGTCTTTTTAGTTAGGTTCTGTTAATTAAAAGTTTGAGTGACTGCACCGCTGCGTCCTTTTTTGCAATAGTTAAATGTGAGAAAATTCAATTTGTATAAAAGAATAGGTGAAACTTAGGCGGCAGTTTACTATAAACAGTTGTAGGTATCTACGTAAATAAGTTGGCCTTAATAGAATTTATTTTAGTTTTCTATAGTGAAAATGGTATGGTCGTCGTGCAGCGTTTTATTTTTTAGTGATAACAAGTAGTAGCATTGCTTCTTTAAGTATGATATTCGGGGTCCAAATCTACTTTAACAGTTTCTAATATGTCATCGTTACCCGCTGCAATAACTACTTTTGTAAATTTACATTTGCGTTATCTTGTCGCAAAGCATATATAAGGTACAATTTACAACAAGCCATCTAGAAATTGGTGCTCAAATAAATTCGCCTTGTTCAAGACATATTTCAGATCAAAACGCCATTCCTAAACCTGATAATCCTTGCCTACGCGGCAATAACCGATGAGCCCACGAGAAAAATGACCCACGCTTAACCTCGATTTAATAATATCTTAAAAATATTTATTTTCAATTCGTGAGCTTTCCCAAGTAGCAAAACACCTGATCCACCTTCCGCATCCACAACGTCTGATACCTTTTTGATGTCGTCGATTTATCGTGCTGGGGTCCAACATGACGTTGGCCTATAGTATTCATGTTTTTTGGCCAAATATAGAACTAAACTTGATAAAATATCCCAATTTCAACTTGTTTCTTAATTTTTATTTGGAATACTTAATTTGGCTACCATAAAAAATTTAAACTTAAAAACTTGTTTATACACACATTTTAATTTATATTAATTAATGTTTTAGTGTATGCGTAATTTAAGTTCTAAAGGAACTGTTTTATTGCGTCAAGTTTAATTAATTTTGTGGTGTCACTGTTGCTTTTGTTGACAATAAATTTACTTTAAGGCTTTAACCCATAGTTTGTGTTGAATTTTGCTATTATTCAAATTAGGTAGCCAAATTAAGTATTTCATAAATAAATTAAGAAAAAGGTTGAAATTGGGACATTTTATCAAGTAGTAACAGTGAAAAAAGTGAAATCCGAACAAAAATATGGCCCTAATAACTTGGTTTAATAACCTCTTCTATTTTCCTTGCCGTATAAAACAAAGTCTCTAAACCGTCAGATACGTATAACAGACTCTCTCCCACTTTACAAAAACTCCAACCACGCGCCTTGTTTTGCAATAAAACGAAAACTTATACAAATGATCCATTGTTTCGTGGTACGTATGCTCTTATTGTTTCGATGTAATTGAGTAGGAAAGGCAAAGTTCCCCGAGCTCATTTCGTGGCTCCATTGTTAAGGCGGCGGTCAGATTGTCGAGCTTTTGTTAAAAATTCGCCTCCTTTTTCGCTTTAAATTGCCGCATCCAAGCCAGAATGACTAGAGAAATGCGATCCACTAAGCTGTATCGCAGTGACAAAAGTAATAATTGCTCAAGTTATGGATTAACAAGTTTTCATTAAGCGTTTGTTCAATAATCTTATTTATGAAGTTGATTAAGTTCTGTGTTTTTGCTATATTACATATTAAAATTGCTTTTATTTTACATTGGTATTTTAATTATTTTTATCGAGCTTAGCAGCGTGGGGAAAATTAAAATCTTTAAAAACATGAATAAACTAATACAATCAACGTTAGCGAAGCACCTAACTAGCGAATTCAAATTTAGTTAATTACAATAATCAGTTCGGCCGATCGTGCTACTAAATCCGTAACAATATTCCCCGGTATTATAAATGCTGATACAATCAAACAATATAATATTGTAATAGCTCAATTAACTACATCCATATCGATCCGTATCTTCTCGTCTGGGTAATGAGTATTCTAGTCGGTGGATTAACAAATCACACGAGTGGTTTGTTAACGCAGTACTGTGGTAGTATAGATTTAAGGTACAAGTTGGTAGCGGACGACATGAGGCAGCAGCAGACGACGTGTCGCAGCGTCACTACTGGTTTCTATGTATTTCTATGAAATTACCTCCGTAGTTAGCGACACGAAGCTATCGAGGTAATTTAGAAACAAGCCCCCCTAGCCAAGTTACATTTCAACAAGCTTTAACTATGATAGAAATCGCTTAAATGACATTAAATGTATGGAAATGACATTTGATTTCGATAAATCACGTGACTCAGACTTGTCACTTCCGTACATTTGAGCGATTCGATCAGCGTTATCGCTTGTAGAAATGTCACTTGGTTAGGGGGACAGTAGTGTCGCTGCGACACGTCGTCTACTGCTGCCTCAAGTCGTCCGCTACCAACTTGTACCTTTACCTGATTTATGGAGCGTTACATTATTTAAGATAATCATCATCAATACAACTGCATCGAAAAATTATTTGATGCATTTACATCACATCGCTTACACATAAATCCTAAACATGTTCATCACCATTCAAACAATATCAATCAGTTGGAAAGCAACAACATAGTGTAGAAACAACTATTTAATGTCGTTCGTAAACTTTCCGTTTTTACAGCACTCGCCTTTATGGCACCATGACCATGCCACATGAAATGGAGCTGTAAAATTAAATGCTATTAGTTTTACATCCTCATATTTAATTCAGTGTGTGCTAAGTAATTTAATAAATAAATAATAATAAAGGGTCGTGGTGGCCTAGCGAAACAATAACAAGGTTATAGGTACTTTCTTTATTATTCTAAGAAACCATTGACAATTGTTGGAGGAAACTGAGAGAACCTGGATTCCAAAAACTAGAATCTGAAATCGCCAACCCGCAATGAGCAAGCGTGGTGGTTATTTCTAGTTCCTTCTTTATATGGAAAGAGGCCTGTGGGATATTTATAGGCCGGTATTATAAGTTATTTAATGGGGTTTTTTCAAACATTCATAATTTTTAGCTGACGATAAAGGTAAGTATATTTTATTAAATTCTACTATATATAAACTTTGTCCTGTGAAATCAATAAATCTGCTTGGCTCATACTAAATGCATAATTTAGGCCACTATACCCAGTTCTGCAACGTTCGTATTAATTACGACTCAGCTACCTATGTGCCTTTATCAGGTCATCAGTCTGTGTATCGTATGTCATAAGATATATATATTATATCTTTATATATATAATTCTTCTGTGAGTGTGTATGTCACTGAACTCCTCCTAGACGGTTGGACCGATTTTGATGAAATTTTTGTGTGAGTTCAAGGGGATTCGAGGATGGTTTAGATTCACAATTCGGTACAATTTGAAATGTTTTTTTTTTTATATTTTAATATTTTTTAATATCGCGATTATTGACATTAACAACGAATAAACAATGCGGTAACCATGGTAAAATTAGTAAGTAGGTAGTGGCCATGACGCCCAAATTTTGTTATTTTAAGTACGATTTACTATCCTACGCTATAGAGGTTATTTAACAATTAAATAAACAACAAGGTTATCATAACGCCTTGCAATGATATAAAAACTGTTTTTTTCTTTAAATATCAGGCTCGCAGACTTTTATGTTTTTTTTTCGTTCGTCTATTTGGAAGGTCTGAGAGTAGGTCATAGGTTATATGATAAACAGGATGTATTTTTTATTGCCACCAGAAAGAAAGAGAGAAAGTACTCTAAATACTGAAGAATAGCAAATTAGACTCAAAGAAAACATTCCTTTATTTTTGAAAAGAAATAAAGCTGCATTAAATAGGTGTTTGAAAATACGGTTTGTAGACCGTGAATAGAATGGGCTAAAATGCGAAAAACTAGCACCGTGTACTTTTTGGCATCAATCGATAATATCTATAATTCCAGTGTCACGATGTTTGTCGGGGATGAACTCCGAAACTACTGAACTGATTTTAATCAAATTTTCACACCGTGTGCAGTTTGATCCAACTTGAAAGATCACAAATGTTATATTAAAAAAATTGAGACCGCGGGCGGAGCAGCGGGAAACAGCTAGTATATTATATTTTAACGAATTATTCAACATATGGGTAAGTTAAGAATTTTTACGGCTTGACGTCTACTGCACAAATAATTAAAGAAAAATCCAACTCATTTCCGTTTAACACGTAGCGCGCAATTGGCGTTTATTTTTCAAGTGTAAGCGAAATGCCAAGTTAACAGATACTTAAGATGCCAGTAGCACTGAATGCTCAACGTTCTAAATGAGTCAGCAAACCTTATCGACATCTCCGTGACTTGGGGCTTAAAATCCAACCTACACAAGTCTAAATGTTGGGGTGTGAGTCATTAAGATTTTTGAAGAATTAGTTTTTGGTAACAGATTATTAAAGAAAATTGTTTCTTCTGTATGTTATTTGGTTTAGTATTCCAGTAATAGAGTAATTGATGCATATCTCAAAGAGAATTATATAACCATCAAAACTAAATTAGCAGACCATTTTAGACGTGGGCAAACCAATTTTAATTGGGTCTGGTTACTCTTACTTAGATTGGTTGATTGATATAAGTAATGCGATAAAATCATGAAAAAAACATGCTTGAATAAAATATCTTATTTTAACTGAAAAATTATAATATTTACTGTTTTCAAGATAATTATTTCTTATCATCTTTATTTTTATTTCATTAAGTCTCCCTGTATTGTTCGACGTATTCTTGCAAGTAGTTCCTGATCAGGGGCTCTTTTATACTAGTTATATATACTACATTTTCAGTACATTTTAACGTAGGCTGTGCTCTACATTCAATGCAATCTGTTAGTGCGGAGTGATTTCGGCGTGGCATTCAAAGTACCATAAAGCCAACCAAAGCACGTTTGCCAAATTCTTTTCGTAGGCTGCAAGCTATGATGCTTTCAAATAGATGGCTATATTTATGCAGGTGTCACATCTCTTGTCTCATTTACTGAAAAATATCACATGGAAATAAAACAAAAATAATCATCGCCAGAATCGAAATTAATTTTAAACCACAGATAACAGGACAAAAGGTACTTGCCCAACCTAGTTAATACAATTTAAAATAATAATAAATAACACTATAAATTATTCACACCAAGTTCCAATGTTATTTACTGCAATAGTGCTTTTGGTTCAATTTCCCTATTGACCTGTTTCTACAGAAGCTAATCCGTTAAGTTTTCTTGTACGCCGGCTACAATATTCGAAAAACTAGAAATACTGCTGTTTCCAAGATCCAATTTCACAAAATCTTGAACTCCGATCGAATGCCTGCAAGCTATGCGAATATTAAATAGTTTTCTTCGAATGTTGTCTTGGTAGCTTGCTAACGCTACAATGGACAGATTTGTGTGCAAAAGGTTGCATTTCATCACTTAGAGCCATCCTTCGTCAATCAACTCTGAAAGTGAGATAAGGCCGCACTACTACTAAGGCTTTGCTTAACTTTATTTTGCATACATCGAATGCCTTAGTTTTTCGCCAGAGACAATTGAAGTGAAATTCGTATTCGAAATTGACAAGTTGCTTCGAATTGCTAATATAATTATCTTCAAAATCAAACTGTGATTGACACTCAGTTTCTACTCGGGTATTTGTGTTCTTATTAGTTCGTACTTGGACATTTTTGTCAGGTAACAATATATAATTGGAATGATGCTATGGTATCCTTTATAGCTTCCGAGTTTAACGTGAATGGTATACAGCTGATAAACTGGCTTGGGACAAATTTCTAATGTAGGTACCATCCATGTAAATTTATATACATGTAATCAAATCTATATATATAAAACAAAGACGGGTTTGTTACAACACTTATAACTCGAGATCGGCTGGATCAATTTTCATGGTTTTTGTTTCGTTGGATTTGTCTCCGCCGTGAATAGCAGAATACATTTTAAAAACAATAAAAACTTGACGAATACATATTTATGAAAATGAATCATTTTCCATTTAATTATGTTCGTACCTGTCAAACATTTGTTTTCCTCCTGTCATCCTGTCAAATACTGTGATTGACATTTATGCATGCGTTCAGAAATGTATTTTGTGTAATTATTTAAAAAGGGTGAATAAACTTTTGTCTGTATTTTTTTTAATCAATTAAAATGGTTGAAAGGTGTATTAAGCAGATTTGAATAAAAAGGGCAGTATCCAAAGTAGTAGTCTATGATCTAAACTATATTGTCAATCAATGTCTATGTCACGAAAGTTCAGCTACTGTTATATATTTTGTTTGTTTTGTGTGGTTTTGTGCGAGTACATATTCAGTATTAGTATTAGTAACAATGCCACGTCCTAGAAGATCTAATCTTTCCCAGCGAAGCCGTACTGCAATAAATATGAGAGTTGCATAGTTGCATTGTAGAACGATCTATCTGCTGATGATTTCTCTAAGCAATTCAGTCATTTTTTGCTGACATGTGTTTGAAGTACTTAATTTTTTTTTTACTTCTCTCTCTGTATGTATTATTTATCATAATAAAATACTTTTTGATATCTAAGTATCTGTATTTTTATTTTGTATCATTGTATTACGTTCATCGAAGTCTAAATTAGTTCAGCTAAAAGGTAACACGACATTCATTGACTGTTAGGCGGTACGTAGTTCGCCGGGTCAGCTAGTATTTATATACAAAAAGGATTTATCATCTTTAGCTTTTGAAAAAGTAACATTGCTTGCTCATAAAGATTTATTTCTTTTTGAAGTTACATTTCTTTAGGCGCGTTATGAAAAAAATATGAGAGTGAAATTTTAAAATGCGCGCGCATTACTGTGACACAAAAGTTATACTTTGGTTTTCTTTAAAGCGTTTTCTAATCATTTTTAGAGCCGGTAAATTATTATACTTAGAACACGATCTTCAAGAGACGCCATACTTTCCTCAAATATTTTAGAGATTGGGTCTGTTATATTCCCCTGCACAGTCTTCGAGCTCTTATCCATTCGCATTTTATCTTAACTTCTGCTGTTACCATGGGTTTATGAGATTGAGATGTTTCTTTTAGTATGAGATTAGAATCATAGTTGGTGTTTATCGTTGCAAAGTTTATTTTAATTTTTGCGTTCCGTCACTAGAATGACTCATTATTATTTTATATTTAAATACTATATTCATAGACATGCCTTATTAACTTGTTGGGACCTCTTTGTGTAGTAACTCTTATACAGAGATAGATTGCCAGGTGAAGTTGAAGGGCTACCGTCTTATATATTGACTACAATTTAAGATACGTGCAATAGTACTTACGAAAATAACGCTAAAACAGATTTGGTCCTTCACTGAAGTCACACATATCTTATTAGGTATTTATTAAACCGAAGTATTCTATTTTTATAATATTCATTAAAAATTTTGTTTAAGCATTGTTTTTTTTCTTCTTAATTTGACACATTATAGGTCACTTGGACCTCCAGAAACATACTTTAATTCAGAACTTTATATTTTCATGAATTACTCAAAGCAAAGTTTATTGAATAATTAAACGTGTTTTTTACAAAATTTGCACTTAGAACAACTTTCCAGTAGCGCACATAAAAAGCCACCACGAAATCGGGTTTTGAAAATTAATCAACCTATTTTTGTTTGTCATACTCTTTTATAATGAATACTATCGCAATCAATGTTTTTCTTTTGTGATTGTATGAGAAATACCTTTAATCGAGCAAGCTACCATAGAGGTAGGGTTAATTGTTTCCTAGTTTCAAATGACTGTTTCTCTTGGTTCTTAGACCTTTTTTACCCCACGTGACTCTAAACCAGCCAGTTGGACTTTGCTACTTTCCTTCATTATCATAACCTTTTTTAAAGTTACGAGAAATGAATGCAATTCGGCGACCTCCGTTGACTAAAAAGCCGTACTAAATCAACTAACATAGATTGTTTATAGAGTAAACAAAATCACGAAAGAAGGCGAATTGAAATAGAATTAAATCCGAAAACTTATTTAATGACCAACAAATAAAATATAACCCAGTAAATGCTGCTTAAGCCCTTGGTAACCTTCACATCACCCATGAGAATTGTCGGTTTGCTAACTTACTGCCGAGCCTCCCTATAAACATCTTTGAGTGGACATTGTACCGAATGGGTTACGTCAAACCGCTACAAAAAATTCTCGTTTGAGTAATTTTATGATTCTCTGGGTAATCAGATTCACTTTTAACTTGTACCATTTCTTTGGTAGTGTAACTACCTTGGTTAAAAAGAGTAAATAAATCGAAAATCGAAGCATAATAGGATTGTCGTTTGAAGAGCAATGTTAACACATCTAGATTATTAACAAATCATTTTCCACGTGACAGCGAATTGTGTATATTTTTTTTTATTGGGCAACCAGTTTCCAATTCGGTGTGTTCGTTAAGTCATATAATTGCTATGACAATGAGCACCTAAATTAGGGCTTAGGAGACCGTAAGTTAAAAGAAAAGACACACAATCATAGACGTTTTATTAAACAATGACATCTGCTTTTTATTTTAAACAATCGTAAGCGTAATATTCCGATACAGTTAGTCTCATTGACTTGTAAAAAGGGCTTATTGTACCGCACCAGCCCGATTCGATTTCTCGGTCTGCCGAAGCAAGTTATTTAATTTATTCCCTTCAAACTGCTTGAGTTTGCACTTACAGTTGTTTGTGAAATAACAGTACATTTAGTTTGTTAACGTCTTAACTCAGTTTAGAATTGAAAACGAGCATCTTTCGATTTTGAACAGTGATTTTCTTCAGCTATGATATACAATTTCATTTTTCTGTTGCTGGTTCCTATATACAAACAAGATAGAAAGATCAATGACATATTTTACAATATAATGTAATTTTTTCAGAAGATGTTTACCGCGGTTATCATGGGCACAGGATTTCATTACTTTTCTAGACTTTCGGTGTTTTAACTTGGTTTCTTACATATTAACTATAATTATAATCTAAGAGACTATAAATTCTTTTCAGGGTCAAAAAGTTATTCATCTTACACGGCTCACTAACAAGGTAGCATTTCCTCAAGGCAAAGCTAACTTTTTATATAAAGAAAAAATTATTAACGGCGCCACAAATCATGGTCAGTCTTACATAATAAAACAAACCTATTTATCTGGAAAACCTCTGTACCTCAAATAAGAGTGGCCATAATAAAAATTTATAGGCAATTTGTGGGGTGAAATACAGCTTACCTTACCTTCAGTCTTTGTTTGGATAATGAAAGTTTTCGGAGCCAAATACAAAGACAGAATACGGTGCGTCGGTTGCGGTATTACTGCCGCTCCTTCCCCTTTGTTCAGTTTTATGAAATGTTACTAATACACATAATATATATTTGCACCTGGTCAGTTCAAAATACAGTTCAGTACATCTCGTTTTTAACTTTACTCCTAGTCATTGCTCCTGGTCAGCTCAAAATACAGTACAGTACATCTCGTTTTTAACTTTCAAAGATCAAGATCGTAATGTAGTCGTCGTCGTATCTCGTATATCGTCGTAGATCGTAGTCATAACAAGTCCTCATGTTTTTGTACTTTTTACTTTACTTTCTTCTACTTATTCATTAATAATCGGGGCGTGTGACTAAGTGTAGGTTTGTCTAATTATAGAAGTAAGGCCGCGCTCCCTGTGCCTCGGAAAGCACGTTAAGCCGTTGGTCTCGACTGTCACTGTGATCTTTTACAGTCGTTATGACATTTATTTTTTGTCAACCAGTTTTACTATAAAAAACTGCGTTGCATAGTAAAATGGGTTGTGGAGGTCAGATAAGCAGTTGCTCCAGGTATAGATAGGCAGTTGCTCCATATCGAATACGGTATTCCGCTAAATCTAGTAAGACTGGAAGCCGAGCCAACATAGCTTGGGAAAAGGCTAGGTAGATAATGATTGATTAACAAATAAAGCAGCTATTTTCCAGCATTACTGAGCCTTAAAGCTGGTTACTAATCAATATTATTATGTTAACAGGTCACAATAGTGTTTAGTATTGTCAATTCGTCTGCTCGCATCATAGAGTCGAGCCGGTTGACCTACTTCAGCTTCCTAGATAAGCTTGCTTGATTTGGAATTTTTGCATTTAAATTTTGGTTCTATCATACCGACAGCCGACAACCACGCATGTGACACCGCGGGCTAATAAACACCGATGGCTTTCTGTTTGTAGTGATTTGGACGACACAGTTTATGAAACCACTACTGAAATTCTTTTTTCTGTAAGATAAGATTCACAACAGTATAAATTAAGTGCTAACGAAAAAAAAACTATAAGAACAACCGTCATTTACATAGATCCTATTCATTCCATAAAAAATAGTTAAATAAATCGTTTTCTCATTTCATCTCTTATAAGATATAATTCACCATAGACTATTTAATAAATTACTATCCGCGTAGGCCGTGATCTGTCATAATACTTGATCCACGGAAATATTAAAAAAGAAAGATTTTTTAACAAAAATGTAGACCAATATTTAATAACTTACTTAATTATGTTCTAAGTAAGCTTTGAAGAACCTACAATAATAAAAAAATATGTATTTCTTACTGGTTAACTTACAGCAAGGGACTGTCTTTTTTTAATACCAACAACACTGGAATCTTCATAACATCAATTTTGAGAATGATAACACAATTTGCATCATCTGGCTCCCCTCACAAAATTATGTAAACAGCCTAATATGCACTTTATTTCAGAAGGGAATTTATTACAGTCGTTGCCATAGCAACTTATTTTGCTCTGCGCACTTGAGTACATCATTTCAATATTGCCGTTTTTATTTTGTTTCTACAAACGTATTTTATTACGAGATCACATCAATTTTGTAAACAAATTATATTACCTTATGATTTTTGATTCGTAAGGTTTTCTATTTATAAGACGATCGACCAATGGTATACTTAGATTAGAATAAGACGGTTTGTGAAAATTTGTAAGTATACCTACCAGCACGCTCATTATGCGGGCAGTGGTCTATAACTTGTGAGCTTCAGTTGAGAACTTATACTCGTTTCTGACAAATTGATTCATTTATAAATATTAGGTAATCCTCTGTCTAATCTGAATTTCAGTAGTGTGTAGTGTTACTCTTTTTGTCGTTCCACGTTCGTATAAAGATTTTACTACAGTTATAGTTCAACATTCTTTCTGAATTCGGGGTTACGTTAATAATCAATAATATAAAAGCCCACGTCACTCACTGACTCACTGACTCACTGATTCTGGAACGCTCGCACACTATGATAATTTTTAAAGAAAGAACACATAACAAAGAGTTTATCATAAAAAAGTTTCAAAAACAATATTTTCGCGAAACGTCAATGACTGAAGAAAAGTATTAAGTTTTGTTATGATTCAATCAATGTATAATACTTTACGCGTTTAAAAAATAATAACGTTATTTATATTTTCCAGGTTAGCGCAAACTTAGATCTAAAAGTTTTAAAAAGTCACATACTTATACCTTTGGAACCTAATCTAAGATTAAACTTGGGGAATAGGTTCCAGAGCTCTCTCGTTAAATAAGTGATTATACTTTACCAATTAACTGTTTCGTGTATTAACTGGGAAAGAGTAGTTGTTTTGCAACCATTGACCTGAACTATGCCAATAACTGCGGTCTGTAAGTCTATCAAGATAGCTAATCCAATATACATTACACAAATTACTAAACTAAACTAACACGATATAAGTCTTCTAGCTATTGACTCTCACTGTTAGTTACTCTGCCATATAACAGATGGCGCTAGTTCCGCAGAGCATTAAACAAGTTTCAGATTTCATTACTTCGCACCATTGCGCTTCTTAGGGTTTACACATTCAATTTCTGTCTCAACAATACGGACACTATCTAGATGAGATAAGTATATTTGATAAAAATAAACCTATTCCTTATAGGTAATATATTTTAATGGCGAACGTTTACTGTTATGAATAGATATCTCTAAAATTATTGTTGAGATATTCTAAATAAAATTTCAATGAGAATAATCATAATATATGAACATACGTCTGCTTACTAAAAAAAAACAAAAACAAGCTAAAAACATGATAGATTATTTGTTAACCTTACCTACAGCCGAATGGTGTATGAATTATTTTTTACTGTTGTTAAATGTGTATTATTAAATGGTCTCATGCAATTTGTACTTACTGTCCTTATGATCGTGAGTACCTTTCAAAGCCTGGCAATTATAATATTTTACTCGCATAACTGAATGAGACGTTTTTTTGTAATCTGAAGGTGTGTGACCATTTAAATAAAAAAAAAAGATGGGCAGACAAATCAGCACTCAACACTACTATAATATTATACTACTTCTTTCATTTCAAAGATTTAAAAATATTTTTCGCAGTAAATACTAAGGTACTTGTCTACAATCATGAAAACGTCGAATTAATCCTGTAATAAAAAACACGGCATTCATCTTTACGTATTTTTAGTAGATCAGCCTGTGGAACATAATGGCAGCAAAAGCAGAAAACAAATAGGACGACGGAATAAAATATTAACTCGAGCTCGGAAGATTTTGCGTAGCAATGCTATAAGGGAAAATAGCATTTAATGAAGAATCCGCTTGTTTTTTTGCCCCGGAGATTATTTCACAACATTGGTAATAAGGAAAAACGTGATCTTAATAGACGATTTGGGTTTCTGTAGACTTTGTAAAGTATTTTATTCAATTGTTTCATTAAAGAAGCTGCGCTCTCCTTCACAGTAGCAATATTTTACAGGAACAATTATTCAGTGTTGTGGTTCATAGGAAACTTTTTAATTATTTTGCATTATCAAAATAATTCGTCGTCCATAATTTTATTATTAAATTGACATTATAAAGTTAGGATTTACTATACTAATTGTCTACGGTATGTAAAGAAAGAGTATTTATGTCAACGTAAATAACGCACGTATTAAAAGTTATTTAATATAATTATGACATTAAAGTTTGCGCAAATGATATAATTTTAAACAGTCTACAAAACCCCTAAAGATTTATTTTTTTCATCTACGCAAGAGCGATTCTATTACCAAATGGTATTTTTAATTATCCTCACAAGATCTGTTTGTTCAATCAAAACTTTGCCTGGCACAGGTGTCATAACTTAGGTAGTTTCTAACTTAACTCGTTTGGCAACATCCTATGGTCATCATAGGGTTGTGTGAGACTTATAATCTTGTTATGACACTTAATTACCGTTTTGGGATCTTTGATGGTATGATAGTTCAGAGAAACAATAGCTAAGTGAAAAGCGTTGGAGGGTAAACAAACATTAATGGTGGAGGCAGCCACTTAGGAGCAAAAGTTACATAAATTAAACTAATCTTGTTCTTAAGTAAGAGTTTCATTAACTACTTAACGTTTGAATTTCGTTAGAAATGTATACTTATATTTCCGTATTTAGTTAACGATTGTCATAGTAATGGAACGCTCCAGCTTTCAGGATGAAACCGATTTGGATAAGCAAGACTGGGAAAGTACTTCCATCATCTCACTTAACAACCATAAAAGGAACAGTATGCTGGTGCTTGTTTGGGGGTTCTTTGGCCTCTAATATTTAGCCTAATAGCCTTTCCTGAGCCCGTGCAACTCCAGAAACCTCGTGTCGCCGATTTGCATAAGCAGCGGTATTCGCAACCCATCAGGGGTTTCACTTTCTCCCAAAACCCAAAGTTTGTAAAATTGCTGTGTATAACATACAGTACATATACAAGATCTTAAAAAAGCAATTAAAAAAAAAATCTATATCTGAATGGTAAAATATTTTGGTTAGTGTTCTAACCCAACAAACGAAAATTCTGAATCTGCCACAGATGATGAACATAAAATTTTGTCTTGCGGTGTTATCCTAGTTCTTCTCTTTAGTGAGTTAGGGAGTCTCGTAGCGAGTCTGCCTCCAAGGACTTCGCACAACTAGTAAAATAATTCTTTGGTCACCCTATAACAGCACAACTTATTTCGGCTCTATTACCTTCTAAGGGGTCAGCTACATCCCTTAGGAGGCTTCTGTTTATGTTTGTGCGCTGCCGGCCACCGTACCTATTATACGATATCTTCGGACCACGATTTTCATTTTTATTAATTATTTCAATTAGTTATTTCTAATTTAAATACAGAAGCAGTTACAAAATGGTTTGTGAATTTAATACATTCGGAAATAATTTGTGCGAGATAAGGTATGGGTATCAAGCCTAATAATTTATTTTTAGACGTAAACATTAAAACGTAAGGATATAAATCAAATAATTAAAATCAACTAAAATCAGTTCCGAATATGTGATTTCGAACGGATCACGAATAACCAAACAGCGTAGTTATTTATTCTTTTTTTTTAGTTAGGTTTAGTTAGCCTATCATTGGCTGTCTTAGGGCATAATTAATCATTAAATTTTTCGAAAACCCACCTTGGAATTCTTAGTTAATTTACGTGTACGTAATAAGTACATATCGTACCAACAACATGTCTCCTTAACTATTGTGACTTAGTAAACTAGGCTCCATGTAAGCAAGTTGACGATTAAGCTTACGAAAAATCTGCTTTAATTGTTTTATGAAATGATCTTAATTAAAGCACGTACAGAGAGATTAAATTCCAGAAATAGAAATAGAAATAGAAATCATTTATTTGCAATAATGTAGGTATACAAATGTGATGGTAGTTTGGTCTCAATAGTCCCGATACATTTTGCCTTACGGCGTGCAAAATTATTGAATATTTACAAACTTAAACATGAAAATTTAAATTTTAGTCTCAAAGCTACATTGCTCACAAAAAAATTACAATAATTTAGAGACAATCATTATTAGGATATACAATTTCAAATTAAGTTCAATAAAATTAAATAACAATAAATTAAATTATAAAAATAAATGTCAACAAATAAACTAATCATTCCTAACTATAATTACAAATGTCAATAAATTCAATAACAAAATATACACGTACCAAATTAGAATTGTAATCATAAAATTTTAATAAAATCTCAATTAGGCAGCATACATACGAATTAACCTAAGGGTTTATCGTAAAATCTTTAATTGCGTAGTAACACTTGTCTAGTAACAGTTTTGTTAATTTCTTTTTGAAAACTTTTACCGGTAATGCTTTTAAATGTAACGGCAGTTTATTATATATAAGAGGACCAGGAAAGTACGCTTTACTTTAAGCCTTAAAGTAACGTGAACTTCCGGGAAATTAATTCTTTTTTAATCCACGTTTTAATTTTCTATCAGTGTCATACTAACACTGGAGATTCAGAAACAACTTGAAAAACTCAGATGAGGATATAATTATCCCAACGTTAATGTTAATGCATTAATATATTAATGTACCCACTTGTCTGTTGAATAAGAAAACAACAATATTCAGTTTTAAATTCAAGAACCTTTAAAAATGTAATGTATAAGATTTTATACATTTTCTTATACTTTGGAGCTTGTATTGCTTAGCTTTGAATTAGATTTCTTACATTTTTTGCTCTATTTAACATTAGAGATATTCTGTAGGTACATGTCGCTATAAAACCAAGTAGCATAATGGTTAGGGCGTTGGATTTGCGATCATGTGGTTGCCAGAACGAATCCCACCCATTACACTCTCGACGTGAACTCACACAAGCAATTAGCTTACCACGAAAGGTTATATCGTACATATTGATATTGAGATCTTTTATAAAAAAGAAATAAAAAAATGTATCTAATTGTATGCCTACTTAAATTCGTTTAATTAAAATGTTAATAATTTCTGTCACTTATGTCGATTTAATAACACACAATAAACTTATTTAAAACCTCCTACGACTTTATAAGGTTCAAAATAAAATTACATAAACATAAAGATATCCATAATAACTGAATACTTAGTCAAAATATATATTTTTCTTTTATAAACCATATTGTAAGTTTTGAATAGATTCTTTATTCCCAAGGGGTTATTAACAAGTAACATAAAGCTACACAACACTGCACTTATACCTACATTGTTCCATATTGAGATAATCTCATCCTACTAATGGTAGGGATGTTAGAGTGTATGGTTGTTTGTAAATATATTTGTACAGACGAATACAAAACTCCGACAGTTTTATAAACATTGTTGTTTTAGTGATATAAAAACTATTCATTTCTATCACTAAAACAATAATGTTTATAGGTTTTACCAGACAGCAGTATTTGCTTCAATTATACAAATACTTGATCGGTCATATTTTTAACGTATTGTCCAGCTTGCATTTTTCGAAATGTTAATTTATTTTCATTGTTTTTTAATGTCATTACAGAAAAATAAAACGATATAAAACTAAACACTAAAGTAACGTAGAAACTGCATTGTATGCAGTTTCTACAACTAAAACACTCGGCATCTTCCATATTTTTATACTTACACTTTCATCTTCCATATTTTTATAAATTGTGTTACTGACAGATAGCTGTAGAAGCAAGAAAATAAACTAAACACAAATGAGTTTTTCCTTAGAAAAAACAATGACGGAATTTTATAATAAAAATATCATCATCTTCCTGCCTTCATCGTATATATACGAGGTCGGTGCTATGCTTATTTTTCTTCCATTGATCTCTATATATTCGTCTATGCAGCATCGTCATTCATAAGTAATATTATTATATGGGGCGTAGGAATATATTTAAAAAGCAGAAAATCATTTTTTTTTCACTATTTGCATTAATTTTTGTACAAACTAAGAACTTTATACCGCGAGTCAAGTCGGGTTGCTAGGTATAACGTGTAATATGTAAAGTGTATTGTGCGGTTCTCCATCAAGGTGCATTCCTTTTGGTCGGCTGCGTCGAGAGTGACGTAGTAACTTCAGGTGCATTACAACATGATTTCTTTGTTTGTACAGCGTACATGTGTAATATACCAGACGATGTGTTTTGGTATGATCATAAGATACTTACTTGACATTTTTAGACTCGAGACAACGTAGAAAAGTGTTTTTCTACATTGACCCGTCTGGGGATCAAACCCGGTATCTCAAAGCTTGGGACACCTTAAAAACCGGTGTGTACGCCGTTCGACCACAGAGGTCGTCATTATTATTATTTTCATTCCTTATTATTATTAATTGGTATCAATTAATAAAAAAAAAAAACATTGGAAATCCTAATTATTAGTAAGTAAAAGCATATTGGATAGAGCGTTGGACTTGCAATCATGTGTTTGCAGGTTCCAATCGCAACACAAACGTTTAGCTTATTAAGAATTAAATACTAATAAGTAGTAAGTAAAAAAAGAAAAAAATATATTTATAAAGAATTGCATTGCAACATTCCTCATCTCATTCAACTTAGCGTTGATGCCTCAATTTGCAAGTTAAAAGTAACTCCATTCATATATGATCACATACACGTTATTCGAGCTAATAACGAGATGTGTCAACTATAACTTACATAAATCTACAAGATCGTTAAAAGTTTATCCGTCGACAAGCGACGGAACTTAAACGTCATGTTTAAACGCAGTTCATAATTTAACCATCATAAGATCCCGCCACTTCAAAATGATAAGACCATCAGAGTAACCATTAAACATGTGCAGTGTTGAAAGACGACTAGCAAGTATTTCGTTGTACTAAAAATAATATTTAATAGATCGAAACAAAACAGCAAATATTGCGCGGTATTAGATATGCGCCCTCGAATAGCTTGCAGTAAATATGTATCTGACAAAATATTTGTTGTTTAGATACCAACAGCTAAAGACAGAAGGATCGAACAAAGCATGTATCGCCACAGGCTATTGTCAGAAACCGATGACACTGCACTGTTGCAGAATCGAGCCCTAAGGTAGTTTACACACTAGCTAAAATGTTTGTCAAACAAATGTTTTTTATTTTACTTCAAAGAATTCACAATTTTGGTTGGTAAAATCGATAATATCAATTTATTTGTTGATCACTTTTTGAAAACTAAGTGTACATCAAATATGTATTTAATTAAGGAAAGTATAGGTATTTTTTTGTTTATTTTTTTTGTGTTCTGTTTGTAAATGATCGTTTACTTCTTAGTAAAATAAAATAATAAATGAAACAAATAAAATCGAATAAACAAAACACGATTCAAAACAAACCAGTTTACATTACAACGTTAAATGTTATGCAATGACTAATGTGAGCTCTATGTCTGTGACCCTCTTTCTCTTATTGGAGAAGATTGTAGGTTACTCTGGAATAGTTGAGATAAAAGAAAAACATCTATACTGAAAGTTTAAAAATGTTGATGGTTGTACAGTGAAGGATGGGATGTTAGAATTGTTTTTGGGTATTTTTCGAGTTTTCATATGCATTCTGCCTTATATTTCTCCCCAAGCTACATTGATATAAAGGATGGATAACAATCCACTAGCTTTGGTATTTTACATCGTAGCGTTCTCTTTTGCCGTCGACCCCCAACTGAATAAGTATTTTATAATTCAAGAATGCTGATTCATTTATATAATAATATTTACATAGCAGTAAGAGATGGTAGCATCTTCAAAAGTAATTGTGGATCAACTCTGATAACTTATACGTACTTATCGCACCCGATAATAGGCATGTTGACTTGGGTAAAGAAAACGTAATTCTATTTAGTCCGTCAGTCAGGTAATAAAAAAATATTACACCCATATTTTTTGTTTTATTTAATTAAAAAATAATAACTTAGTTAAAACGCATTAAAGTTGAAGAGTGGGGGCTCACTACGTCATGGCACGGTATAAATTTTACCAAGGAGTGACGTCATGTGACATTTCAATTTTTTTAATACGTGAAAAATTAAAAATATGTGTCCAATACTTTTCAATAACCAGATAGACGAAAAAAATACACCCAATTGGTCTTCCGATATTTATTATAATACGAGTGGATTCAAAATACATAGTTTGGTCTAGCAAAAATCGAACACGAGTTGTTAAGATATTAATTTTCTACTGTTTGAATACCAAATTTATAAATTGCCTTTTATTGTTATTTACGAAAATAATAAATGACTGAATTTGATTTTTGTGAGGATGTGAGCTATCATAGTGTAATACTGTATTTTAGGTATGGAACTTATTTATAAATACAAATGGTTTTTTTTTTATTTTTAAGTTTCCTTTCTATGGTTCCGTACCACAAAAAGAAAAACGAAAACTTCATAAGATCACTTTGTCAATCACCTGTCTATCCGTTTTATTGTTTAATGCTAAAAAGCAATTATGTAACTGCGTATGAAGACGTTCAATATTGTTCAGAAAACAACCCATAGACTTCAAATGAGATGAATACTAGTTTTTTTATCCCAAACGTCTGGCTACTCAGTGTAAATGCAGATATCTATGGGTTACTGACCTTTGTAGTGCAGTATCATAATGCAGGTATACAAATAGAAGTGTGAGTTTTATATTGGAAATTCTTTAGCTGTCTGACAAGCGGTGGCGTGTTTCATCTTATTAAGTTATGTTTGGCAAATTAAAAGAGGTAAATTGTTTGTATTATAAGTTTCAAATATCTTTAACAATTTATTAAAAAAATAGTATTTATGGAAACAAATGATATTTGCCACAAGACCTAGCCGTAAGCTTAGAGGTTTAATTCATATTAATTTACTCTTAATATAGCCGAAAAACAGTTCCCAACTTAACCAATGGTTAACCAATGAATAATATCAAAATGTGTTTTTTTATAAATATTTAACCTAGCTAATTTTCAAATTCTTAATAACGATTATGTTCCTAATTATACATTTTGTTTTATTTTAAGATGACATTAAATTCTCAAAAAAAAGAAAATTAAGAACTTAACTTTCCCAGGATAGAAAGGATTCAGCTGCAAATATCCAAGCAGCATTTTTTTTTTTAAATCTACTTTTATTAAAATTTTACAAATGTACTATTAATTGAAGAGATATGTATATTTGTATAACTAACCGCAGTCCAAAAATATATTTTATATTAAAGAAATATCTGCTTACTTGTTTTCAAACATTGTTTGAAAATAAATAGTCCTAAATATTTTGTTTCCATAATAAATCTCTGCAAAATTCAAACCAAATTGACTTGATCAAACTTGTCTGTTTGTAAAATACGACGTTTTTAAATGCCAGAAGTGACGTTCAGTTCACTCCATTCATACAAAGCGACCATTGTTGGCACAAAAAATAAAATTCCCTCAAGTTTACACTATATTTTAAATGATAATAGTAAATATTGACATCCATTAATGCCACTACTTGTTCGACATCGGTAATTTAATCATAGTTAAAATAACAAATAGTTAAACTATATTCAACTACGGATCAAGAAACCGGCCCTAACTCTTGAATTGGTAAATGGCAAACTAAGAAAACATACACGATTGTACTTCATCAAATCCTGCTTTCTACAAAATGAGTGTTATGTATGGATTATTTGAATAGGTATCTAGCTCGGTTCCTTTCACAGTCGATTAAGCTGTATAAAAATAAAAAGGTTAAATTATATGTGTAACGCGCCTCTACCAAAACACCTTAACACGATAAGTAAATACTTACAACATTGAACAATCCCCATTCGTGTAATAAAGCTATTACTATGCATTTCCTGGAAACCCATACAAAGGATACAACGGCTGATGGGGCTGTGAAGAGGAACGTTTTTATTTTACGGCTATCGAAAATCTATAGAACGTAACGACGTATACGAACGATTGTGCTTACCTAATCTGTTTTATGAAGCGTTAAAGAGTTTTTTAACCCGAAAGTAACAAATTTACTTATTTAAAAGAAATATATATCTGTTTGCTTTTTGTAGTGAATTTTGACCTCGAAATCATGAGTCATATTTTGAGATAAGGGGTTATTTTGTGTGAGCATTGATTATTATGTAAACTGGCAGTGGCAATGCTGCCAGCCTTATGGGCACACTTCCAGTCGACAGCGATGTGGATGAGTTTTTTGATGCTATTTTTTAGTTTTAGTTTTGTCTAATTAATATAGTTTAGTATTACATAAGTGTTTTGTAATTAAATATTCCTGTGTAAATATTGAATAAAATAAAATTGAATGTTTAAAATTTTATTGTATACTAAAATAAATAAAAATATTTATGTAATCTTAATACTATATTTTGTAAAAAGCAAAGGTTTTACATTTTTTAGCAGTTTTTTTCTACAAACAAAAAAAATAAGGTAACTCATAGGTACTTGAGACAGTTAACCCATTAACGCCCAAAATGAAACTACACATAAAAAATATAATCACTTGTTATTTATTGCATGAATACAGACTAATTATGAGGTAGGAAAAGAAAAATTGTTTTTTTTTATTTTTTTTTAGGAACTGTAGGGGTGTACTCGTCCGGGTACAATGGGCGGATTAGGCATGAAATTGTCCAAAGCATGGTCGTTCCACACATAGTGTTTTGGTGCATATCTCACAGCGCCAACGAACGCGGTTATGGCAAACAACACATCGTAACGGGTTTTCTATGCGTTGCGGGTTGTGTCCGTTATTTTTTTGCACAAGGCCAGTTATCGCGGATGACGTAGGACGATTTTTTGTCTTGGTTTGACGAAGGTATGCTCTAACAATCGTACGTCTGAATAACAATTGATCCATGTAGGGTGTATCAGTAGTTTTGCTAATCAGGACATGCAGCCGCCAAGCGTTTGAAATCGCCATATCTAAGAGGTAGGTAAATATTACCCACCACCATTTTTTACCTTTTATGGCCACTCGGTAGAGACTAATGGATTGATCCATCTGATCTACTCCACCCATTCCTTTGTTATAATTAACAAATAATCTTGGAATATTCACATCCAATTTTTGTTTCTGTATAGTACACCACCTTTTTACCTTCCCCAGTGGTTCCACAGCGTCAAAATTTGATCCCATCGTGACCACGTTATTGTCTTTCCAGCGCACAATTGTTATTTCGTTTTTGGTATCGAAACGATAGTCGTATTCCGCCCTTGGTTTCTTTTTCATAGTTTTTACATCAGTCACAGTACATCCTTTTGTTCTATTTTCTCGTACTGTTCCTGTGGCTCTGTACCCTAAGAGTCGCAAATCGTGAAGTAACTTATAATTGGTAAAAAAATTATCAAAGTATACGATGTGCTCTTTTGGGACTATCGGCATCTTTCCTAATAGGGATTTTACTACTCTCGAGCCCAACGGGTCTGTAGACACTTCTGTAGATTTTCCGCAATAGATGTCGAAAGTGTAGCAGTAGCCATCTGAACTTGTCGCAGCCCAATTTCGATAGCCAAATCGTACAGGTTTTCCCATTATATATTGCTTGGCGGGATGACGACCAAAATATTTTATCATAGATTCATCTATCGATAAGTTTTCGTGAAATACTCCCCACTGGCAAGAATTTGTTTGTATAAGATCGCAAAGCGGTCTCATTTTGAACATTTTGTCATTTGAACCTTCCGCTAGAGAATTGTCGACGAAATGTAGGTTTCTTTTGATGTCCAAAAACCTATTACGTGACATGCAATTGGCGATCAATGAAACGCCAAGATCTTCATCCAAACTCCAATAGGCACGTTCAGAAGGCAGTTCATGATATCCAGTCAAACATAAAATGGCCAGAAAAGTTCTCAATTCGGGCTTATCAATTTCAAAATTGTGTCTATTATGTTGCCCAGCATACTTCATGCTATTTTCCACAATCAAACTAATAACATTTTCATCAAATATCTTTTCAAATAACATCACAGGGCTGCAGTTTTTCAAAGACTCAACGAGGATTTCTCGTCGTCGCTGAATGGTATCAGTTACTTCATGGGTCATGCTGTAAATAGGCAAAGTTTTTCTCCATACAGGCTCGTTAGAATCTTGCCTTTTGGATCGCTTTGCAGGTCGTGTATGAGTGGACAACGGCTCATCATCACTATCATCCCAGTCTGAAACATCATGATCAGGATGCAGTGGAACTACCTCAACTGTACCAGGCACGTCTCTCGGGAAAGTTGTAGAAGCCAAGTCATCTTCATTGCCTTCTTCTTCATCACTAACAATAGCTGGCTCTGGTGGCAATAAAAAGACGTCGTACTGCGCATCATCATTTTCATCAGCTACTATAGATTCGAGGGCTTCTTCAAGTCTCGCATAGTTATTGTGACTCGTGAAGACACGACGATCAGTCATTGTAGTGTTTTTGAACCAACCTGTAAAATAAAACAAAAATATACACAAGCGCCCATTGTACACCAACAGGTACAGCACAAAACAATTATGTTTATTGCAATGTTATCCCAATAAATTGTTATTTTAACAATATAATATGTCAGTATAAAGCCTTCTTACACAAAACAGTCAAAAACAATCATGAATTTGTAATGATTAATAATAAAAATATAAAAAAATATCTTACCTTACCAACTTCGCTCACAAGTCGTAAAACAAAATGACATTTCGAACATAAATTTTCTACCTACAATTTTTTTTTTTATTCCGTAGACAGCTACAAGTCCACAGACTAAAAATAACAAATCAATACCGTAGTACAACAAATAAACAAAACGCAATCACACATCAAATAGTTGTACACACGCGGGTACAGAGGGCGGTAATGGGTTAAAGGAAAAGATACATCGTTAGATACTTCGCTTGTACTTTTTACATATATGTATATTACCAGCATACCAATTAACTAAAACGTATAGCAGAGAATATATTTAAATTATGTATAGGTTAAGGGTTAGGTATACGCTTTTGACGACAACCAAACAGATAAACAGACAAATGGACATTTGTTAAATTCAATATTATAGAGATATTTTTAAGATCTATATGTTACTGCTGGCATTTATCGTGTTATATGTGATATGAGTTTGATATGAGTGATATGATATTGTGTGATATGAGTGCTGATAGTGCCTATTTAATAAACACTTCCAAATTGCATAAACATGAGGTAGACTCAATCATTGAAAAGGCTTTTTACCTTTCTGAAGACTCTGTTTTATGTAGCATTTGCATTTCTGCCACTTAAAAGAACGGACAGAAAATCCATTATTGTATGAGCACTTGCCGCCATGAATTTCAATACTAAGACAATTAGAAAATATCAATATACTATCAATAACAAACAAGTCGGTAAATTCTATACCCATAATATTTTTGACATAAATTCTTTGTCGAATAAAAACTAACTAAACTTGACCTAAACATACCTTGTTGGATCTTCTACTGTCAGTATACTTCATCAAATTCTGTATTAATCTACGGAAAGTAGGTACCCTAAAAATTTAGATTCACTAGGGGAGTGTCGAAATAATTATGTATATGTCTTCGCGGTATAAATGGCCGTGTCTTTCTTACGTTAACTTAGAAATTTTTATTTTTTCACATCTTTAAAGTACTGTAGACCGTAAACTATGGTTTTAATTTCAACTATAAGCCTCCACGCGTTCAACTCCCGAAATAAAAGTTCTTGGCAGACAGATGGACGGACAGGCAGACAGCTAAATAATCCTTAAAGGGTTTTTTAATTTTCTTTTTGTGATTCGGAACCGTCGGAAAGTAATATGTTTAATGTATAAGAAAACGACAATCCTCGAGTAAGTTTATTCAGATTAGTCTTTCTGTGTTAATATTTGATGTGATACGCTCCTTAAAAGAGATAGCTCGGTAATGTATCAAGCGCTCCTTACCCGCCGGTGGGTGCCTAATGATGTGTGAATTGTAATCAATCGCTTCGGTTTCAGCCGGGTCGACATTGTTAATCTTAAAGTTCGTTTTAGATACTCTTTTGTGTGTCTTATTGATGGTCTCGGGGTAAGGGTGGATCTTCACTTATTTGTTGCTTGCTACCCAAGTGGGCGTAATGATAAGTTTTATGATTTAAATGGCCTTATATTTGCATACAACGTCAAAACGTCTGGAAATATGCCATAAAATTAACCTAATAGCTGGTATACTAGTAATTGTTAAGGTTTTTGATACTTCTTTTTATCGTGTCAATTAAATTAGATTTGGCGTCCTTTTGAAACTAAATTTAATTGTATGATACCTTTCATAACGTAGATTTATATTTATATTAACTTTCTTCCTCTATAATAATGATATAAATCTATATCCAAAGATACTCTGAAATTGTTTTGAAAAGTCCCTATAAAGGAGGTCTTCGTAAGTCGTTTTAGAACGCCTTAAGTCGTCCCGGGGCGGCCTTCCCCTTATAATACAGGGTAGCGTAGGGACATGTAAATACGCCATTGACGGTCGTCGACGTCTAAAATGATTGGATAAGATAAATGGATGGTGTTCTGTAAAGGTAATACTAAAGTATATTCTTGATGAGATAGCAGAAATGGCCGATTATGAATTAAAAAAAAAATTATTAATGCAATAACAAAAAAAAATTTCCTTCCAAATATCAGGTTAAGATCGCCTGCGAAAAATACAAGCACCAGTGATATAAAATGACTAAGATAAACGATTGAATTAATTAGGACATTGAATTTTACCGCTAGCGAAGTAAAAGCATGCATATTAAATAAGATACACTAATATTAATTCAATTAAAAATTATAAAAACTGCTTTTGAATAGAGGCGTTATTAATATCAAAGTGTTTCCGTAGTTTTATGTTTCAATTTACTCGTATAGTTTTATTTAATAATTAAATTACGTTAGAACACTATAGCTTATCGTATTTATAGATTCAATTTGGACATAGTCGCAAACCAAAAAGATTGACTATAAAAACAATGTTGTGCAGTAAATATTATAACATAAAATACACTCTGAATATTTAGAGGCATTTGGTGCGAGCCTGAATATTTGTGAAGATCCAGATAATCTGAGGTATGAAATACATTGTATAAATTGTCCCTTAAAAGATTATAGATGAATATTTTGTTTTGTATAAAGCGAAGCTTATTTTGAGGGGCTGACTGCTTGGATAGCCGAGTTGTGTAGGCATAGCCACGCCAATACCCACAGCGCGGCGAACTGCGGTAATGCAAACCTCGCATTGGATAAACATTTGTTCCTAATGTCTAAAAAACCTTAATTACCTTTATTATAGGATATTACTTAATTATTCTTCTTCGCTCTTTGCTTTCACGGAAAAACCAAAGGATATAGGCCACTTTTTTGGCGATTATCGACATCCATAGGGGTAACGCCATGATTGTATAAATTATTGATTATTAACGACATGATTGTATAAATTTAACCATTGGTTGAGTTAACTCGGGATCAAAAAACTAGGCCTAAGAAGACTCAACTGCATTTTGTAATTAATTCTTACGACTTGTGTGATTGTTTTCTCATTTTATCTACTTTCCGTTTCACTAGTTTTTTCTGCCTAGTAAATGCCGATGAAATAACAAAACGTAATTAAAATTATATGAAATATAATGAGAGAGGTAACCATCGGAAACCATTAATTCTTTTCTATCATATCTAAAGCTAATGACGCGTTAAACTTCTAAACTTCAACCAAGCGTTAAAATTGTTACAAGTTGAAAGCGACAAGCGTTACACAATGTTTAGACACTCTCTAAGCTATTAGCATTTCATTCTCCTTAATGTTTTTTTAAACAAAATAATATTATTATACACCGTCGATGAAAAGATTCTTTGATGTCCTCACAATTAGCCAAGATTGAGTAGGTTGTTCCATTTAATAATTTACACTGCTTGTGCGTACAAATATCTATAGTTTCACAAAATAAGCTACTAAAGTAAAAAAAAAATATTCACAATTGTTTTTTTTTAAGTTCAACGCCCTTTGTAAAATGAAGCAGTCTTTCAAATAGTGCTTCTTGGACGATTTAAGGGGTGAAAACAATTCCCATTGTATCCCCTTGAATTTTTGCTTCCGCCATAATAGAAAATTGCCATAAACTCGCCCCTCGGAGCTTTCAACTTAAGCCCTATTATTTTCCGCAGTTACTTTAACCATCTTTAACGAAGTTTCGAGCGTAACTGTGGAACTTTAAACTTCTCGCAATCGTATAAGTCTGGGCTTTGGAGCTGAAATTGTCGGATAATCTTAAACATAATTATTGGAGCTAACGCCCTATTAATTTTAAGTTAAGACAAAAAAATATATCAACTCGTGCACCAGAACTACAGATATACTAAGGGATATTTTAAAATTAAGTGCATAATGGGTTGTGGAAGTATGTATATGGAGGTCAGATAGCCAGTTGCTCCATGTTAAATAAATAAATGTTAACTGTTCTGTAAAAGCAGTGAGGCTATGCGCAGCTTGCAACAGAGTGATTTATGTATTAGGTATGTTACTTCTTGGTATATAAAAAAGATTTTAGTTTTATTATCATTTAAGTCAGTTTTTTTTTATTAAATTTTATTTATATTTTAATAGCACTATGTATGAGATTTAAAAAATTCTATAACTCTTCAATTGTATACACGTAAGTACGATGTTTTATTAAAACAGTGTCTACAAGTCTGTGCAAAAAAAATCCAATACCTAATTTCCAAATAAACAAACAGTATTATTTTCTTATCCAGATCAGCATATAAATTAAAGGCAACGCCACAAATCTTCAATAACCAATATATTTACTTGGACGTGTAAGCTCGACAGGCAACGTGACCGAGAAGACGTCTGCCAGATTACAGTACTGACAGTTCTCGATATTGTTTACATGCTACAGTACTTGATCGATTCGGCGTTCAATCGATTGCAATTGCACTTGACTTGTTTTTGGATTGGGTTTTAATCGGGCAATAAACAGAAAGGGTCTTTATCGGATTCGATTATGTTTCTATCGTTTGAACTAAATTTAATTATGACCAGACACGAATGAACAGCAATTTTGCAGTGAGTGGCTGAATGACTATAAACTAACGCTTACTATATGAAACAAAGTACAGACTCATAGGCAGATAATAATATAATACCTACATATAATGCAGTTAACATTTAAACGGCATTTTAACACAACCGACCTTACCTCTATCTAAAGCTCAGGAATACAGTAATAAAAATATGATCGATGTCTTATAGTGGAAATAGAAAAGTAAGCGATGGTCACAAAATAAAAAAAGAAGAAATCAAAACTCTACTCCTCTGGTAACTTAGTTTATCCCCTTGCATCAGTCCATCACAGATTACCGCGGTAAGTTGAAAATTAAATCCCTTTTTAGATCTCATTTCGTATTCCCTGCACTCTGGTGAAATCAACAACGCATTTAAAGTAAAACACATTAACTGCCAATTTTGCTTGGATGTAAGATTCACAGCGGGTTAAGCTTTCTAATTTAAGTTGGTGTTCGTTGTGAAAACAGATTCTACTGTTAGGAGAAGTCGATGTCGAATGCGCTATGTGCAAGTAACAAGAGTTGGCGCCAGAGACGATGATGAGATCGATTTTAGACCTAATACAAGAAAAAATACAAGAGATGACGATGATTTCTTTAACATATCATGTCTCTATAAAAATAAATATTTTCTTTAAGTGCCATGAAATTAATTATATTATTAAACTGAAACAAATCACTTTTGTCTAATAACTTTATTTCCAACACCATTCGTGTTTCGTGCCATTAGCTGGTCTTTTTTAAGCTGCATCTATTTAAACACACTTTTTTCAACACATTTCAATAGCACACACACGTCGCCCGCTTCTGCTTTCATCTCAAGAGGCATCTAAAGTTCTCCCATACCAACTCAAAACTCACTTATTTTAACTTTGACTTTACGTACTTTCGGAATCCCTCACTTTTCTCTAACTTCATTCTTAATGAAGAGCCTGGATGTCGGTATATGAGGTCCTGTCAGTGTTAATATTAATGAGACGGATTCACGGTATTGTCATCTAATAATTAGATAAACTTATTCTTATTATACTTTCGGCGTTACTGTAATGCATTTTCGTACGTTCGGAAGTTTTAATTCTCAGATACGTATAACCGCTCTTAAATTGACTAATGAGGAAAATAGTACTTAATATAAAATTACGTCATTTGTTACAATCATGCAATGCGATAGTTTTAAAGTTAGTATTGAAAACAGTGTTGTTGAACCTAATATTGATTACTCTTAGGTGATTAAGCCATCAATAAAATATGTCGAAATAAAAACGTTAAAATGAAATATATCGAAATAGAAAACGTTAAAATGAAATATATCGAAATAGAAAACGTTAAAATAAAATATATTGTAATAGAAAACTATAGCACATTTAAGTTACTAAAAAAATTGCGCAAAACGATTGACGTTCTCATGTATCAGCGAAAACAATTCACATTGCCCCCAAAATTGCAAATTCCGAGGATCATATTATCCGACCCATCTCACAACCTGCCTCATGTTACTCAGGATACATCAAGCATATAATCCGTACCCGCCAAAAAAGTACACAACTCAAAACAAGCGGCACACCTCGTACCTTATCAAAGAAACAAAAAAATTGGAAATCTCGCGAAACAAGTGACGGTCGGTTTGTGACGATTCGCTTCAGTTCCGGTCCCTGTTTTTATTGCACCAGGTGATCGTAAAGTATAAAATATATGTTCCCATAAACTAAGCCGTAAAGTAAAAATTTTGTGAAACAGCTTTTTCTGAACAACAAATGTAAGTGGCTGAAAGAGATTGTTTTACACGTTGTTTCATAGATGATTATTTATTCATGCTAGCAAGACTCTTTTGCAGTTGAGATATTGTAGTTTCGTCGCTACGTAAGTCGAAAGTATGTAGGCAACCAACGAAGAAAAAAATACTGATTATTTACTTAATATACCTAATTTAATTATTAGCTTAATGGAAAATGGAAATCAAAGTGAGTGTATGTGTTTAACAAAATAATATATCATTTTAGTAAAACTAAGGCAATTACAAATAGATTACCTATTCTAAACGAATGAAATGTGATTTAAAAGGTTTCTATTTACATATATTTAATATTCATCCCTGCCAACCCTAAAACAACAGTCCCCAGATTATATGGCAAATGTTTTAGCTAAAATAACAAGTTTACCTAAACTAATATTATTTTTCATAACCAATAAGCTAAAACGTGACTTTGAAGTTTTTGAGCCTGCACTTGCAGTAGGTTTTATGGGATTTTCCAAGATTTTGTAACCTCTTTACAATGCTGCCAAATAGAAGAGAGATGAATTTATTTCTTTTCAGTACTGTTATGTACCGGTGTGTTTTCCATTAATTCTTAGAAATGTATTTCACAAAGCCTAATTTCAATTGTAACATTTTATTTAAAATTGTGCATATTAAAAAAACATACTCTTAAAATGTTTACAAAATGATTTTTATTGTGTCAATACAACTTTTCAAGTTTTTAGCTTTCCCAGTTGTAATGGAAGTTTTTTGAGTGTACATTTTATAACGAGAAAGAAACTTCTGAGAGTTCATGTAGCTTTCGTTAAGCGTTTTTAAACAGAACTTTTAAAAATTTTCAGAATACGTTAAAAAATATTATAAGCTCTAGGTATGTTCGTAAACACACATTATAAAATATGAGTACATAATTCCATAACCGAAAAATAGACAACAGTCCCACTAGAGAAAACATTTTTAAATAGTTATCGTCGATAGAATCGTTCAAATGTATGAAAGCCCTAAAAAATGAGACTATAGAAAAGAAATTTCCATACATAACATGAACGATACCTGTCAGAAAAGAAATTTCCATACATAACATGAACGATACCTGTCATTGTTAACGCTTGTAGAAATTCACATCGTCGTCGTTTTATTGAAATAATCGATAGTTAAAAGTCCGAAACGCAACACTGTCTGTCAATAAAAAACCATATCGGAAGTCGGTTCTCTTGATGACCGTCGCAACATTCGGGCATTTGAGCTCTGACGTCACATACCATCGTGAGATTAGATTTCGTGTCGCTCTCCTGCACCTATCTGTGACGCTTACTATGACCTTTTAAAGCAGGACTATTTCTGTCGGGTAAGCGAGACGCCGCTATCTCGCTTACACAACGGCAACAGTCTTGTTTTAAGGGCATATGGTAAGCGCACTGATCGCTTTTAGCCGTGCGACGCTTTTATAGGACTGCGATCCGGCAACGTCAACCATTTTTGTTGTTCTAAATCTGAAAGTTGATATTTCACCCGAACTTCTATCAAGATTCTCGGATATCGTTGAAATTATAGTGACGTTAAAGGCTAAGTACCTATTTACATCAATTTTTAATTCAAACATTCACTCACTTTCTGTGTAATTTTTATATGAAACGATGTCTCATTATTAATAGTTTGGAACGTAAAATACAATTCTAATTTCACTACACCATAATCATTAACAAATCGTTATAAATTTAACTGCTACACACGTTAACCCATGTGGCACGACAACATGAAAAAGTTTCCCCTGTCAAGAAACATTTTGGTACAGTAAGTGGTTCCAAAAAAATGCGTAGCAGTTTTTCATCGAAAAGACGATATCCCATGAACTTTAGCGTCATAAATAACCGTATTCATAGCACGACGCCTTTTACCGCGTATAGGTAAAAACCCCGCCAAGTATAAATCAGTTAGTATTGCCAGATTATTGAATCACCCATAAGTACGCCATCGGGAAATCCCATTTGGATGTTATATTTCAAAATGATTTGTATCACACGAATCATTAGCTATATGGAATGAGTGAACGTGGTCATTATTTTGGTTGAATTTATATCGCATTATAAATAATCAAGGGATGGCTACAAATGTTTTATCCATTAGTGAACAATTCAAAAACGTAATATCGCTTACGAATTGTTCACTGATTGATAAATTTATCCTGTCAATTCCTTGACGAATTATTTTAAAACCAATTTTAATTTTGTTCTTCAAATATTTAAATATAAAAGCTAGGGACATCATCAATCAAAAGATAATTAAAAGTTCGTATATGTGACAATATCGATCCTCCTATTAAATCAAACAAGCCAATTTAACAAAAAGTGCGATCTCACATTTCCAAACTGAATCTAGGAAGTTTTAAACTAATATCGGGCAAGTTGAAGCCAACATTCCCGTGCAGTATGCCCGTGACATAGATTTATACGTGAAAAGTCTGTCATTTTGAGAAATGACTGGAGTTTCCACCCACCAAAGAGTTCACAATCGGAGGTGGCAACCTGCCCGCGACGTTTGATTGATGATAAAAAAATAATATTTTTATAGGTCTTATTAGATAGTACAAAGCGTTGAGTTTTGTTGTCTATGCTATGTGAAAATTAATAACAGATATAGTAAAACAACGAGATGAAGCTATACACAGATAGCATCTTCACATTATTATAGCAGAATCAAAATGGCTTTTACTTCTTTTTAATAATACTCTAATACTTCAATATTTCTAGCTACTATAAAAGTATAATGCGTCATGAATGGTTCATGACTTCACAAATTGAGCGCAAACGCGTTAAACTTTACACTACCCTACAACCTCTTATGTACATAAATTTAAAAATCAAATTAATTAACGTATGAACTCGCAAAATTTAAAAATATAATATCAATGTTTAATTACATGATTTGCGTATAAAGTAATCGCTTATAACTCTAAATTGCTATGTCCAGCTGGCAGCATGGCTGTAGACAGAATAACATGTCGATTGTTTGAAATTAAATTGAATTATTAAAATAAAAGAGTTATTTAAACTTGTCAACCCATTTCTAAAAGCAAACAGTCTCAATTTGACTAATTTTTAACCAACTGCGTCAGGAGCCTTATTTAGTACCTAGAATAGTTGACTTCAGAGAAGTACAATGCAATAAAGAACGCTGTTCCAAATAAACAGATGTGTTTGGAGCTTGTGCTAAGAATGTGTACTCAATTTCAGTCAATTTTATTGGTCCACGGCACTAAATCAACTGCACCGTACACATGTAATACTGCAATAGTAAGTAGAATGGAAACAATACATGCGCAAGTAAACAAATGCTATCCTATTACTTAAATACTACTATTAGCTATTTCTTGTAAATTTTCCAGTGTTTTTAATATTTATTCTGCTGTTCGGGACGGACTCAAATCCAACAAATTAAGTATCATGATGTGGTCATAGTCAAAAACTCTAACGCCGTTTCCGTCTCGGTGTGACAAAATAAAAGTGTGTTTAACAATAAGTAAGGAAGGTCGTCATCAAATTAGGTTACGTTTGTACCTAAAATACCGACCTGTAATTTTCCCTATGCTGAGAAAAGGCTTAATTCTATCTTGCCGCCCTTACTCGTTAGCGGGTTAGCGATTTTAGATCCCAAATTTCGGACTTCAGGTTTTTCAGTCTCGGTGTCATTGTACGTCAGGCTCTGACTTTTACGTTTCAGTCCTTAAAGACGTAATGTAATTTCAAATTACATCTTTTATCAGCTCATGAGATTTTCGATGTGATATTATAACATCCTATGATCTTCATGAATAATTGGAATATCGAAGACCATAAGATTTTTTTATCTCTTAATCTTGTTAGAATATAATCTGTCGTTGTATATTAGTCTCTTTAAAAATATTATAATAAGACAAGAGGCTTAAAAGAAAAAAATATACGCTTTTGTCTTCGCCTAGCCGATTATTCCTTAATCAGATTAAAGCGGGGTATTATATTTGCACAAAAGAGATAAACCATACTGAAACCCCGAAATTACATAAATATAAATTATGTAATAATACTAGTGATACGAACTAAATTAAACATTCACAAGTCCGATCCCTAATGTAATGTAAAAAAAAGACATTTATTTTACTCGCACCATTTGTGACATCCATTATTTTAATCTAGAAGATAAATCGTTCATTTGTTCGCCAGGCAATAAATCTTTGTAGTAAAATAACAAAACAAAATTAACCGATAGCTAAACATTTTAAATTCAATGTGTAATGAATATGTAGATACAATTCGCATAGTGAACAAGCCCTAGGTTTTCTATAGTATCTACAAGTCTAGACAAAGTATTTATATGACCTACAGCTGCAGTCATTGTTTCATATCGGTTTCTGCCTGACAACACATTATAATTTGGCGGCAGCCTAATAGCTAGGGCGTCGGACTTACGATCATGTGGTTGCGAGTTCGAATGCCACCCATTACACTACCGACGTGAACCCACTCGTAACACAAACATCTTAGCTTAGCACGAGGGGCTAACGAGATTACTAGTAATGTGTGACCCACATTGCTAGTAATCTTTTAAAAGAAAAAAAAACTCACAGAACTTAATAATTAATAATAATTTTCGTCGATGGACAATGAACCTTCTCCATGCTACATACATTGTAGTACATTATTTTGAGTTCTACCACTCAGTTAGCATGAGCGCAGGCGTAGACTGCTTCAACGGACTTTATTTGTTTTTGCGAGTATGTTGCTTCTTAACGCAAAAATTACACATAATATTTAGATAAAGATTCTGCCCACATCAATAACTTAGTTTATAGAATTTTTTTTTTAATCAAGCCTTCTTTTAGTACTATTCATTGCCTACAATATTTTCTGTAGTTGCTGGCGGAAGCTATTATATTTTAATTGATTTTTAAAGAATTTGAAATTGATTTTCCTGCAAATTGGAATATTAATAATATTCCAATTTGAAGGAAAATCTATGTAATCTCAAGTGACCACTTATTATTGTATTCGACAAGGGTTTGAATGGCTGATTGAATAAAGAACACATTTAGAACATGAAGGTTCGCGCTTTCGAACGTATACGTGTCGCCATTAACTCGAGAACCATAATGTAATGCCCTCGTAACATTTATAATAAAATACCTCTTTTCGAAGCCTTATTGCGTATAAGCAATCAGTCGTGATTGCTTTAGTACACCACTTGTATTATAAAAGTATTATTTCCAGGTATTTTGTAAGTTCTGCAGGCTTAAAACGGCAGTATTATGTATCATATTTCATTCTTATTTTGTTTCATTTAGCAAATCTTGAAATGACAAGATAATCATAAAATGAACCTAAAATGATTCATATTTGCAGTTCATCTAATTTGACAGTTTATTATGGAAATGATGAAGAGTAAATGAATGAATGAAGAGTCATATTATGGTAGTTATAATAATATATAATTCTTAGATATTACAATGATAAATGATAGATGTTACGTCTTACTAGGTGACCAACATTTTGATTTCATATTTTCAGTTTTAATCGTTGTGGTTCAAGTCAAAGTTTAGGACGAAATTTACAAATTATTTTATGATATTGAATCTGACAATAAAAGACGTACGAGGGTAGCCAAATGTGGCAAGAAATGTGAGGAACAACAACATTTCCTTATACCTAATTTTTTATTAAGTTAGGCGGTTACAATTTTTCTTCATCAATATTTCAATATTGCTTTCGTAATACCGTCATTTGTACCTACACTACACCGCTCATATATTAAAAACCCTAGCTTATAAACTCAAAATATTACATCCCAACCGTCAAACATATCATAACCCTAAACTAGCACTCCACCCATACGACACCCACATAAAATATAATTGTACGCTCTCCCAAAGAAAAGCCATTAAGCCGGAAGTAATAATGGCCTGATGAAACCATAATGCTGGTAATTTGCGTAACCACCGCCTTTTAATTAGTCGGCAAAGAAACCACGAGCATAGTTACCCTGGAGTTACTACCTTCTAGATTTGACTGGATTACATTTTAAAGGTAATTATACATTTTAATGTATTTTATCGTCAAGCTGAAGAAGCAATGTGGTAACTACTCTGAGAAGGTGAGAGGGCACCGATGCAAAACTATGCAACTGTGGTATTCCATTTTTTTTAAATTAATAAGTTTTGTCAAGAAATTTTATGCCAAATATAGATTGAAAAAAAATTTGTAGTTACCTACTGTTTATTTTCAGGTACATAATTTAGTAAAAAAAAACTAAATTAAATGATTACTAGTCGTTGTGGATGTTTCGACTTCTTTTCTATTGTAATCTTCCAGTAAAATAAACTTCATGGTATACGAGCATAAAGCTGAGATTGAAGCGGCCAGGCTAATTAGGTTTTTATTCGCACAATTAGAATTCCAATAGACGCTTGTTCAACAATCTCACTATCCCAGTTTGAACAAGAATATTGCAGAAATGGAAATATTATGCAGTAGCTGTGTAACTTTTATAAATGTGGATTAAAGGAAGGATTTCAGCCAGACCGAGATTAAATAAAAGAAATGCACCGAGACTAAGAAAAATATCCAGTGGCGTGAAATGAAAAGGTTGATTTTGTTATTTAAATTGAATATGCCAAAACTAAATATATTAAAGTCGGTGTAGGTTTTTATCTGCTGCTTTAAATTCTATAGTACATAATGCCCTGTTTCCATGGCGGAAAAAAAGTTGCTGTTGGTTCCTTAAAGTTCTAGATAAACGTCGGTTATTTACCACTGAGTTTCTGAATACGGAAGGAGCCTTCATAACTATGAAACCGATAAGTAGTCCCTGAATCTACCACTAGATGGATCTCATCATATCTCTCATCTCAGATCTCATGGATATCATTTTAATTTGTTATTCATATGTTTTTAGTATCAGTTCTTTTTTTCGACGGTAAATAAATGATCTAACATTGTTTTAGTTAAAAAGGATGACTCGTTTATTTACAGCGGTTGTTTAAAATACTTCTTTGTAAAAATAACTATGTTCATCGTTATTTATTTTAAAATTAGATACACGACTTGCCGTTACAGCAGCACAGTAGAAAATCGAATGTGTGATACTAAATAATGCTTTCTAAATAATGGAAAAGCTATAAATTTAGGGCAGCCATTTTAGCGTTTTTGCGGTTGTGCATGGGCAAACGAGGTAATCGGGGTCTAAGTTTGAGAGGTATGGCTCGGTTCAACTGAATCGCATCCTCCAAAGTACTCCTTATATTTACTCTGCACGGGGTACTTACAGTTATAGCTTCATGATTGATTTCCCCGACAGCAGGGTTGGTTGTACCAGCAACTGACACTACCGCTGGTAACGGGGTGTTGACGACGGGACTATGCTATTCTTCACAGCGGAAACTACCTATGACTGCGTTGGATGATCAGGTCAACGATTGTCGGATCAGGAGACAATCGTTAAGCCGACAGCCAGGTGTTGGCGACGTCAACGGGGAGTAGTACTCGTCGCTAGAGATTGACGCGACTGCAAGTGCCGTTGCTGGTTCTTCATCGGGCAGCTGCGAGGTGGAGCTAGGCGACGAGAACTGGGATGGTGGGCGTGCTTGATTTTTTAGTCTATTTCTTGTCAACATTAATATTTAACTTCCGTTCTTTATTAGTATTCTATTTATGAGGTTACATAAATGTCAATAATATGACAAAAGGGCCTCCCTCCATTCCTTCCATTGGTCTCTGTTTTGCGCCACTTCTTTCCAATTCTCAAGGAATGCATCCAGCAATTTACAAGGATACTTTTTATCCAGGCAGGTACAACATGAAGGAAGAAAATAACAGGCAATGTGTGATCTAATTTAAGATTCACATCTCCTTTTCCATACACCAATAATCCTTCCAACATTGCTTCTAGTCTTGATTTGTGCTTCATTGTACAGTTTTTTAGCATTTGTACCTGGATTTAAAAAAGGTGTCATCATGTCCGCTCCACTAGTATAGGCACTGTTTTCCTGGACCATCTATCTCATGGTTACTACTTCCCTGCGTTGATCCATCCCAGCGACCAGTATATCACTGATACGTAATTTGGCATCAAATGCAACTTGCACATTGATAGAAAAGGAACCTCATCTAATTCAAATAAATGCTATTTGCTCGCTAGAATCGGTATGTAAGTTCCATCCACATAACTAATTATCATATACTTATATGAATAAACAGTTCCAATTAGGTTGAAATACGATTTATTTTGTAATAAACATTTATCCAGTAGTGGGACACTAAATAGGTAAAATAAACTAAGTTAATTCATTTGGTTTGTCGGTTAACTTACCTATATAAATACTTATGATAAAGTCAGGTTATGAGTGCACTGCATCATCATAATTAATTAACTGTCTTTTTATATTGTTTAGATTTTTAATAAACTAGTATACTCAATCAAAACAAAATTGTTTATAAAAACAAATCAAACACTAAGCTTAAATTGCACACCCCTGCAAAATAAATATTGTAGACACAATATCAGCTAATCAAAAAATAAACAATTTGTAAAAAGTGTTGTACACATACTGTAAACTGAACTATGTAGTATTTTGTGAACTTTAGCATCAACAAATTCCATGTGAAATGTAAAACAAAATTAAATGGTTAAGCTACATGAAACCAAAAGTACTCAACTTACACAATAACGTTCAAGTATTCTGTTAAATTTATACTGACCAACTTTTTTAGGATTTATTTGTTAAAATAAGAAAGCAAAGTGTTGTGATGCATTAACATTGTTAGGCAATTGACAATCTACCTAAATAGTGTGCATTGTTCGCTGTGACTACATTTGTAGAATTTTAAAAATATATTAAATTAAATAAAAATTAAATTATACCAACAACTTTGGTAGGTACCTACAGACAGCCAAGTTTTAAACATAGAACAAAATTAAAAAAGAAAACTACCACAGAATTTAATCCCAACAGCGTTATAAATAATGTATTCTTTAAACGAATTTTAAAGCAGCAAAATTCCCAAACATTGCCAAGTTATGAGAAATTGTGGGACCCACCTCGCATTAACTGACACCCAATAAATATACGTCGTGAAAATAGATATAAAGTGCTAAAAGAATTTTGTTCGCGTCCCGTTCCTTTGATGTATGATCATTGATCACCCGGCACTGCACCGGGAAATTGATCTACTTTATACAGTTGTGGTAAATGTGGCAGGCTAACGATGTAGTACTTATTTAATATTGGTAATTGATCTGGCGTAACCCACTTGTATTTATAGAGTTGATAAAGTCATCAACCTACATGCCACTGGATCATACATCTATGGTGTTCTGGTAAACGTATTTTTTTTTTATCGTGTCGCGGGGGTCAAATCACATGCACAAAGAACACCCAGACTTGTAAAAAGTATCTGTGGATCACGCAAATGCTTGTCCCATGCGGGGATAGAATCCGCAGCACATCGCGCACAGTGGTAATTAGCGTGGTGACCTATAACACTCGGCTATCCGTGCAGTATCTTTTATAATTTATGGATTACTCATGTTTAAAATATTTTTATTTTATTTTATTTTCTTTTTAAATAAAAAATAAAATAAAAATATATATTATGTATAAAAATATATATTTAATATGTGACTCGTTTGATAGTATAACTAGCTAACCCAGCAAACGTTGTTCTGTCATATAAAAATCTACGGAATGCCACCCCGCAGGCGAATGAAAAATAGATGTTGTCCGATTTTCAGACCTTTTAGCACTGAAAAATAATTATCAATTCACTGTGAGAATAAAATTAATATGAGAGTTGCACTGAAAAATTAAAATTATATGATGACGCGTATTATATATCAGTCATAGCGAAAACAAATAAAACTAAAAAAATGGGCGAAAACTGTAAAGAGAGTGAGAGAACGCAGGCAGGCAGCTAATGAACTTAAAATTTCGATCATCAACAAAACATCTTTATTATTGATGATAGAGATTTATCAACGAAGATCATGCCATCGACTGGCGGTAGAGACGAAGAAATTGAAAATATCGACGACGATTACATTTCTTTTCACATGTAATAATACTTTTTTTTGTATTTCATAATAAGTATTTGGTATGTACGGGATGGAGTGCGTTGGAGAGGTAATCTTTTTCCAAACGCAGTACAATCTTATTAACCATCTGGTTCGGCGGGTATGTCACCTCCGCAAGTCTGAACCTGGCAAGTAAGTAGTCCTGCAGGAATGTCACTTCTGCACATCTGAACATGGCGGATCGACCTGCCCCGTACGTCATAAGTTGAGTTTACTACGCAATAATAAAATACGAGGAGTTTTTCTACACTCAAGTTTGAGACGCAATTCAGTCCAGCTAATATTAGGTCATAATCAGTGAGTAAATAAGAGGAGGGAATGTGATCGTCCTCACAGACTATATTTACGGCTTCTTCCATACAAGATGCAGTAGGTAGGAAGTTATACTGCCGGTCGTGATTTGAGCTCTGAAGCGTAACATCGGCAGAAAAAGTGGTCTCGAATAATGGTCCTGAGACATGGTCTTGGGTTCGATGAGAACCGATTTCATAGTTATGAGCCATCAAGTGCTTCAAGTTCTCCTTCCTGTAACGGGCATTGAACTGGTAGAGGCTATCTTCGGTAGCACAAAGAGTACAGGGAATGTCACTAAGGACTTCTTCCTTCCATTCTATTGGGTGCTCTTCATCACCTTGACGCGGTGTGGGAAATGGAGCTAACTTTCCATTGACAACAAGCGTCTCTGTAGAGCTTGGTAGTTCCGAAGTTTTGAAAGAACTGTCAATGACGAGAACTCCTTCAGTCTGGACTCGAACATCATCGTCTTGAGTCTGATACTTGACATTAGAAATGCCAAATGACGCGAGTCTATTTTCTGTGAACTCCTTGATATCAGGGACGGAAATGACATCGTCTTGGTTGGCTGTCCCGAGCATGCCCATTAAAAGGTCAGCTTCTAATTGTCTCAGCCTTCGCCTCTCGCGCATGAGGATATACTGCTCAGCGGACTGGTTGATAGCCGGTGTGAAACAACTACGGGCCATGCAAATGTCGTTGGGAGGAGTTTCAATGGCGGCTCTAAAATCATAGGAAGTATCGTCTATGGGAGCGGCCTGCTGTGAGCTGTCTTCAGAGTATGATGGAGAAAACGTGGTGGTAGCTGATACGTCTGAAGATTCACGCTGTTGAATAACTGCCTGAGAAGGCAGCGTCACTGAAGTGCTTCTGAGCGAGCTTCTAGTGTTATAACGAGTTATGAACCCGTCTTCTCTTTTTGAGGCATCTCCTTTGGAGGTAGATACGCAGGAAAGGCTCTGCGAAGTGCCACTTCTTGAAGTGGAAGAAGAGCGGATAGCCAGCTTCTTTCCCACAGTGGTCTTACTTAAACTATCACTTACATGAGATGATTGCGCTCTCGAATGTGAAGTTTTTATGATCTTGTGTTGTGACATCCTGTCTGCAATTTTTGCAATTTAAGAAAAATATCTTGTCTAAAAACGACACAGTTGCACTATTGGATCCTGCAGCATTCTGTGCAATAATAACTTCCTCCTTAGATTTAGAAGAACCCATTTTCAAAATAAGGGATTGCCAAAATTTCTTTTTCACAACTGTTAATAGAGTTGAATAGCTTACAAGCCAAGTGAAAGGCAATTGACTTTGTATTAAAGTTCATCTCGACGCCGTTCTCGTTTTGCTTATTTGACTGTAAATCAGATATCCGCGCACTACGTGCTACTGCGCAGTGGCAGGGTCGCCATATAAGGATGGCATTAGGAGATCGAAATGAAACGATGTAATGCTGGCTAAATACTGATTATTTATTGAATGAACATTGATTATATAGCTAGATCCATTATAATAACACGTCATCCCGTACAGGTAGATGGGGGAATAAAACAACGCCTGCGATCGGTGGTATATGGGAGACTTATGACAGCTCTTTTATTTTTAACAGAACAAATATGACAGTTACACCAGCAATGCGTGACGTGCCGGTATGCCGTAAAACCTCCTTTTAATCTCTACCTACGACATACATTACAGTATTGAAATAACATTTTTAATTCCTATAACATGGTTATGAACGTAATAACATTATTTTTTATTGTATTTCTTAAAAGATCGCAATCGACCAAACACTACAGTTGACTTTCAATGTGTCTGGCAACTGTCCGGCTATTGAGGTATTATTAACATTTTTTATAGGTCCCCAAGTAACATATATAAAATTTAGCTTTTATATTATAGTTTAGGGGTGTCTGGGTGCAACTGTCATAAGTGTCCGGCAATGGAGGACGAGGTTTCCAAAATGGAGCCTTATACTTTAACGAATATATGGTACTATTTTATACAACTTTGCTACCTGTTACCTGCCCAAGTAACCACAACCAAACTCTATAGTCCCTGTTCTTCTTTTTAAAAACTTTTAAAAAATAACGAAGGTCTGGCCGTCGGCTAAAAAGAGATCTGTCAATATTACTGCATAATGATAAAAAACTAGATCTATGTTAATAATTGACACATACAATAAAAACATTCTTTATTATTGCAATATGTATCTACGATAGTGAAACTAGTACACTCGTATAAAAAGTGATCCTTTTACCCTTCGTTAAACATACAAGTCTCATCTGGCGCAGGTCGGCAACAACACAACGGCAAGTGACACCGTTTGATACATATCGATGCATATTCATGGCGACGCGACAATCAAATGCCCTTTTTTATGTTTTGTTTTGTGAACACTCTGTACAAGCTACACACGGACTACGTGCTGGAGATTTGTAAATTTTATACTTATTTATCACGTTATTGTCTTGTGTTTCGTTTGCTTGGATTTGAGTTTTTATTAATGTATTTTCGTTGTGCCTTCTTATTTTAAGAACATTAAAATTAGCCCTTAGTTTTTAGGGAAAGAAATACTTTTCGTCCTGAGCCTGTTATCATTTAAGTAGCTAAAAAGTTATTTTATCGGTACTTGTTGTTTTTCATCAAATGGCTCCCACCTGAAACTGATTACCGTTATTTTATAGGGAAAATATATCTAACACAAGGAAATAATAGCAAAAATACTATAAGACGAGCCGACATACAGACAAATACTACAATACTTACAACTAAATGGGTACAGTATTTTTTATATTATTGCCTGTGCGACGTGACACGACCATCTCAGCAATGTGTCGCAAACACGGAGCTGCACAAAAAACAAGACAAATTGCGCTATTTGTTCGCGATAGTGCCGATAGTCCCTCCCGACACATTATTATTTTTCTTTTCACATGTAATAATACTTTTTTTTGTATTTCATAATAAGTATTTGGTATGTACGGGATGGAGTGCGTTGGAGAGGTAATCTTTTTCCAAACGCAGTACAATCTTATTAACCATCTGGTTCGGCGGGTATGTCACCTCCGCAAGTCTGAACCTGGCAAGTAAGTAGTCCTGCAGGAATGTCACTTCTGCACATCTGAACATGGCGGATCGACCTGCCCCGTACGTCATAAGTTGAGTTTACTACGCAATAATAAAATACGAGGAGTTTTTCTACACTCAAGTTTGAGACGCAATTCAGTCCAGCTAATATTAGGTCATAATCAGTGAGTAAATAAGAGGAGGGAATGTGATCGTCCTCACAGACTATATTTACGGCTTCTTCCATACAAGATGCAGTAGGTAGGAAGTTATACTGCCGGTCGTGATTTGAGCTCTGAAGCGTAACATCGGCAGAAAAAGTGGTCTCGAATAATGGTCCTGAGACATGGTCTTGGGTTCGATGAGAACCGATTTCATAGTTATGAGCCATCAAGTGCTTCAAGTTCTCCTTCCTGTAACGGGCATTGAACTGGTAGAGGCTATCTTCGGTAGCACAAAGAGTACAGGGAATGTCACTAAGGACTTCTTCCTTCCATTCTATTGGGTGCTCTTCATCACCTTGACGCGGTGTGGGAAATGGAGCTAACTTTCCATTGACAACAAGCGTCTCTGTAGAGCTTGGTAGTTCCGAAGTTTTGAAAGAACTGTCAATGACGAGAACTCCTTCAGTCTGGACTCGAACATCATCGTCTTGAGTCTGATACTTGACATTAGAAATGCCAAATGACGCGAGTCTATTTTCTGTGAACTCCTTGATATCAGGGACGGAAATGACATCGTCTTGGTTGGCTGTCCCGAGCATGCCCATTAAAAGGTCAGCTTCTAATTGTCTCAGCCTTCGCCTCTCGCGCATGAGGATATACTGCTCAGCGGACTGGTTGATAGCCGGTGTGAAACAACTACGGGCCATGCAAATGTCGTTGGGAGGAGTTTCAATGGCGGCTCTAAAATCATAGGAAGTATCGTCTATGGGAGCGGCCTGCTGTGAGCTGTCTTCAGAGTATGATGGAGAAAACGTGGTGGTAGCTGATACGTCTGAAGATTCACGCTGTTGAATAACTGCCTGAGAAGGCAGCGTCACTGAAGTGCTTCTGAGCGAGCTTCTAGTGTTATAACGAGTTATGAACCCGTCTTCTCTTTTTGAGGCATCTCCTTTGGAGGTAGATACGCAGGAAAGGCTCTGCGAAGTGCCACTTCTTGAAGTGGAAGAAGAGCGGATAGCCAGCTTCTTTCCCACAGTGGTCTTACTTAAACTATCACTTACATGAGATGATTGCGCTCTCGAATGTGAAGTTTTTATGATCTTGTGTTGTGACATCCTGTCTGCAATTTTTGCAATTTAAGAAAAATATCTTGTCTAAAAACGACACAGTTGCACTATTGGATCCTGCAGCATTCTGTGCAATAATAACTTCCTCCTTAGATTTAGAAGAACCCATTTTCAAAATAAGGGATTGCCAAAATTTCTTTTTCACAACTGTTAATAGAGTTGAATAGCTTACAAGCCAAGTGAAAGGCAATTGACTTTGTATTAAAGTTCATCTCGACGCCGTTCTCGTTTTGCTTATTTGACTGTAAATCAGATATCCGCGCACTACGTGCTACTGCGCAGTGGCAGGGTCGCCATATAAGGATGGCATTAGGAGATCGAAATGAAACGATGTAATGCTGGCTAAATACTGATTATTTATTGAATGAACATTGATTATATAGCTAGATCCATTATAATAACACGTCATCCCGTACAGGTAGATGGGGGAATAAAACAACGCCTGCGATCGGTGGTATATGGGAGACTTATGACAGCTCTTTTATTTTTAACAGAACAAATATGACAGTTACACCAGCAATGCGTGACGTGCCGGTATGCCGTAAAACCTCCTTTTAATCTCTACCTACGACATACATTACAGTATTGAAATAACATTTTTAATTCCTATAACATGGTTATGAACGTAATAACATTATTTTTTATTGTATTTCTTAAAAGATCGCAATCGACCAAACACTACAGTTGACTTTCAATGTGTCTGGCAACTGTCCGGCTATTGAGGTATTATTAACATTTTTTATAGGTCCCCAAGTAACATATATAAAATTTAGCTTTTATATTATAGTTTAGGGGTGTCTGGGTGCAACTGTCATAAGTGTCCGGCAATGGAGGACGAGGTTTCCAAAATGGAGCCTTATACTTTAACGAATATATGGTACTATTTTATACAACTTTGCTACCTGTTACCTGCCCAAGTAACCACAACCAAACTCTATAGTCCCTGTTCTTCTTTTTAAAAACTTTTAAAAAATAACGAAGGTCTGGCCGTCGGCTAAAAAGAGATCTGTCAATATTACTGCATAATGATAAAAAACTAGATCTATGTTAATAATTGACACATACAATAAAAACATTCTTTATTATTGCAATATGTATCTACGATAGTGAAACTAGTACACTCGTATAAAAAGTGATCCTTTTACCCTTCGTTAAACATACAAGTCTCATCTGGCGCAGGTCGGCAACAACACAACGGCAAGTGACACCGTTTGATACATATCGATGCATATTCATGGCGACGCGACAATCAAATGCCCTTTTTTATGTTTTGTTTTGTGAACACTCTGTACAAGCTACACACGGACTACGTGCTGGAGATTTGTAAATTTTATACTTATTTATCACGTTATTGTCTTGTGTTTCGTTTGCTTGGATTTGAGTTTTTATTAATGTATTTTCGTTGTGCCTTCTTATTTTAAGAACATTAAAATTAGCCCTTAGTTTTTAGGGAAAGAAATACTTTTCGTCCTGAGCCTGTTATCATTTAAGTAGCTAAAAAGTTATTTTATCGGTACTTGTTGTTTTTCATCAAATGGCTCCCACCTGAAACTGATTACCGTTATTTTATAGGGAAAATATATCTAACACAAGGAAATAATAGCAAAAATACTATAAGACGAGCCGACATACAGACAAATACTACAATACTTACAACTAAATGGGTACAGTATTTTTTATATTATTGCCTGTGCGACGTGACACGACCATCTCAGCAATGTGTCGCAAACACGGAGCTGCACAAAAAACAAGACAAATTGCGCTATTTGTTCGCGATAGTGCCGATAGTCCCTCCCGACACATTATTATTTTTCTTTTCACATGTAATAATACTTTTTTTTGTATTTCATAATAAGTATTTGGTATGTACGGGATGGAGTGCGTTGGAGAGGTAATCTTTTTCCAAACGCAGTACAATCTTATTAACCATCTGGTTCGGCGGGTATGTCACCTCCGCAAGTCTGAACCTGGCAAGTAAGTAGTCCTGCAGGAATGTCACTTCTGCACATCTGAACATGGCGGATCGACCTGCCCCGTACGTCATAAGTTGAGTTTACTACGCAATAATAAAATACGAGGAGTTTTTCTACACTCAAGTTTGAGACGCAATTCAGTCCAGCTAATATTAGGTCATAATCAGTGAGTAAATAAGAGGAGGGAATGTGATCGTCCTCACAGACTATATTTACGGCTTCTTCCATACAAGATGCAGTAGGTAGGAAGTTATACTGCCGGTCGTGATTTGAGCTCTGAAGCGTAACATCGGCAGAAAAAGTGGTCTCGAATAATGGTCCTGAGACATGGTCTTGGGTTCGATGAGAACCGATTTCATAGTTATGAGCCATCAAGTGCTTCAAGTTCTCCTTCCTGTAACGGGCATTGAACTGGTAGAGGCTATCTTCGGTAGCACAAAGAGTACAGGGAATGTCACTAAGGACTTCTTCCTTCCATTCTATTGGGTGCTCTTCATCACCTTGACGCGGTGTGGGAAATGGAGCTAACTTTCCATTGACAACAAGCGTCTCTGTAGAGCTTGGTAGTTCCGAAGTTTTGAAAGAACTGTCAATGACGAGAACTCCTTCAGTCTGGACTCGAACATCATCGTCTTGAGTCTGATACTTGACATTAGAAATGCCAAATGACGCGAGTCTATTTTCTGTGAACTCCTTGATATCAGGGACGGAAATGACATCGTCTTGGTTGGCTGTCCCGAGCATGCCCATTAAAAGGTCAGCTTCTAATTGTCTCAGCCTTCGCCTCTCGCGCATGAGGATATACTGCTCAGCGGACTGGTTGATAGCCGGTGTGAAACAACTACGGGCCATGCAAATGTCGTTGGGAGGAGTTTCAATGGCGGCTCTAAAATCATAGGAAGTATCGTCTATGGGAGCGGCCTGCTGTGAGCTGTCTTCAGAGTATGATGGAGAAAACGTGGTGGTAGCTGATACGTCTGAAGATTCACGCTGTTGAATAACTGCCTGAGAAGGCAGCGTCACTGAAGTGCTTCTGAGCGAGCTTCTAGTGTTATAACGAGTTATGAACCCGTCTTCTCTTTTTGAGGCATCTCCTTTGGAGGTAGATACGCAGGAAAGGCTCTGCGAAGTGCCACTTCTTGAAGTGGAAGAAGAGCGGATAGCCAGCTTCTTTCCCACAGTGGTCTTACTTAAACTATCACTTACATGAGATGATTGCGCTCTCGAATGTGAAGTTTTTATGATCTTGTGTTGTGACATCCTGTCTGCAATTTTTGCAATTTAAGAAAAATATCTTGTCTAAAAACGACACAGTTGCACTATTGGATCCTGCAGCATTCTGTGCAATAATAACTTCCTCCTTAGATTTAGAAGAACCCATTTTCAAAATAAGGGATTGCCAAAATTTCTTTTTCACAACTGTTAATAGAGTTGAATAGCTTACAAGCCAAGTGAAAGGCAATTGACTTTGTATTAAAGTTCATCTCGACGCCGTTCTCGTTTTGCTTATTTGACTGTAAATCAGATATCCGCGCACTACGTGCTACTGCGCAGTGGCAGGGTCGCCATATAAGGATGGCATTAGGAGATCGAAATGAAACGATGTAATGCTGGCTAAATACTGATTATTTATTGAATGAACATTGATTATATAGCTAGATCCATTATAATAACACGTCATCCCGTACAGGTAGATGGGGGAATAAAACAACGCCTGCGATCGGTGGTATATGGGAGACTTATGACAGCTCTTTTATTTTTAACAGAACAAATATGACAGTTACACCAGCAATGCGTGACGTGCCGGTATGCCGTAAAACCTCCTTTTAATCTCTACCTACGACATACATTACAGTATTGAAATAACATTTTTAATTCCTATAACATGGTTATGAACGTAATAACATTATTTTTTATTGTATTTCTTAAAAGATCGCAATCGACCAAACACTACAGTTGACTTTCAATGTGTCTGGCAACTGTCCGGCTATTGAGGTATTATTAACATTTTTTATAGGTCCCCAAGTAACATATATAAAATTTAGCTTTTATATTATAGTTTAGGGGTGTCTGGGTGCAACTGTCATAAGTGTCCGGCAATGGAGGACGAGGTTTCCAAAATGGAGCCTTATACTTTAACGAATATATGGTACTATTTTATACAACTTTGCTACCTGTTACCTGCCCAAGTAACCACAACCAAACTCTATAGTCCCTGTTCTTCTTTTTAAAAACTTTTAAAAAATAACGAAGGTCTGGCCGTCGGCTAAAAAGAGATCTGTCAATATTACTGCATAATGATAAAAAACTAGATCTATGTTAATAATTGACACATACAATAAAAACATTCTTTATTATTGCAATATGTATCTACGATAGTGAAACTAGTACACTCGTATAAAAAGTGATCCTTTTACCCTTCGTTAAACATACAAGTCTCATCTGGCGCAGGTCGGCAACAACACAACGGCAAGTGACACCGTTTGATACATATCGATGCATATTCATGGCGACGCGACAATCAAATGCCCTTTTTTATGTTTTGTTTTGTGAACACTCTGTACAAGCTACACACGGACTACGTGCTGGAGATTTGTAAATTTTATACTTATTTATCACGTTATTGTCTTGTGTTTCGTTTGCTTGGATTTGAGTTTTTATTAATGTATTTTCGTTGTGCCTTCTTATTTTAAGAACATTAAAATTAGCCCTTAGTTTTTAGGGAAAGAAATACTTTTCGTCCTGAGCCTGTTATCATTTAAGTAGCTAAAAAGTTATTTTATCGGTACTTGTTGTTTTTCATCAAATGGCTCCCACCTGAAACTGATTACCGTTATTTTATAGGGAAAATATATCTAACACAAGGAAATAATAGCAAAAATACTATAAGACGAGCCGACATACAGACAAATACTACAATACTTACAACTAAATGGGTACAGTATTTTTTATATTATTGCCTGTGCGACGTGACACGACCATCTCAGCAATGTGTCGCAAACACGGAGCTGCACAAAAAACAAGACAAATTGCGCTATTTGTTCGCGATAGTGCCGATAGTCCCTCCCGACACCGTGCACAGTTAGCCGATATGAACAATGGATCCTTCACTGTATTGGCGATAAATATTAATTATATATTTAAGAACCATTGGTTCTGTTATTGACAATATTGATTATCATTGATTATAAAAAGATTGTAAAGACCAGAAATTTGTATTTGATTTAGATTAGATTTGATTTAGATTGTAAAGAGAAAAAATTGTAAACTCAAGAAGAGAAAATGACAAAAAATATGAAATGAAATATGTTATGCCTACAAATAAATGAAATACTTTCTTTATTCTACAGAGAGTTCAAATAGCCGTCAATTTTATCTTCTTAACAAATAGAAAGAGAAAGTGTTTCTATTGGACAGCTATAGTGTCTGAGAGATAGACGCGATATCATCGTAGTGCCCTATCAAGATCTTCACAATGAATTGTAAAACTGGATCTTAAACTATTGTTTTATTGACCATCTATTTGTTTAGTTAATACATCTAATATAATTATGGCATTTGCAGTGTCATATGAATATTTATCAAATGCGCGAGTAGAAACGTCAGTAATTCAAATGAATATAGCGGAAGGATGGCTTATCGGTAACACCTTTGCTTAGGTTCGGTGCATATCTAACAGAAAACGCGTCGCGTTTCATCAGTCGCGGAACGCCAGAATAGACAAATATGTAATAAAACATTCAACATTTTACACTCAACTGCTGATGGTGTTAGAGCGTCGAGCGTACAGCGTCTGGTCCGTTTCGATTAACGCATGTCGGTCAATATATTTTTAGTATTTATAAGATGCACCCAATGTCTTCTTCTCCTTCTTCAATCTTGTTCAAAACTTTCCAGATAGCAATTTTTTTGATGGACTTCATTTTCAAATTATCGTAACACAAATGCTTCCTAGAAGTTGTTGTGTTACGATTAGACGCGTTATGTGGCAGGGCTTACTTGATCGAATAGACGTGATCGATATCACGATCAGCGCATTATACTTGGTAGTACCTACATTTTAGACGGAATCAGATAGGTATGTACCACCGACCAAAGGGTCGAATCCAGAAAAATCCATTTTGTTGAAATACTTCTTTAAGCATTTCATCATGGATTTTTCTGGATTAAACTAATATCAAATTTTATGATTACTAATTAAAGTATGAAAAAACTGATCCCGAATAGCAACAACTTTCATATTATCTCGCTTATCTGATTTTCTCTTAAGGAAAATGTGAGATTAAATACATTCAGGATCCCGATAAAGACTCCACAACAATAGGTAAAGTTATAATAGGCGGCGATAGTTATCGCTGACCACGTAACACAAACATACGGGTTATGGACGTAACACTGTCAATAATTTCCCTTCCTAATAGCAACGATATATGCTGAGATCAATTCAAGTTTCAGGAGAAAAGCGATAAAGAAGGATATTTCAAAACAACAAACAATTAATACAAATAACAACAACTAATGATGTCAAATCTACATACAAAATTGGTCACGAAGATTAAATAAACACGTATAAAAAATATTCAGTGAGTGAAAAGTAAAATTAAGCAAACTAGAATCGAAATGAATATAATGCCCTGATCTTGTCCAAGAAGGTGCTTTTAATCCCAAGAGAAAAGTCTAAACTTTAAAAGTAGTATACTGTTTAGTAAGTAATATTATTTACCCTGATACCCCTGTGATCCTACTAATATTATAAATGTGAAAGTGTGAATGTTTGGATGTTTGTTACTCAATCACGCAAAACAGCTAAACGGATTTGGATGAAATTTGGCATGTATGTAGGCTTTGACATGGAAAAGAACATAGGCTACCTTTTATCCCGATTCCTTAAGTAGTTCCCGAGGAAAAATTGAAAATTATTTCCGGATTAAGCCGTGACTACTGTGAAATTTGGTATTTTCTCTATTACATCGCAAGCTATAATGCGGGTCAAAATTTTATTCCATTTTTCATTACTTTCACATTTTTCATTTCTTTTTGGACCAATTCTGTAGTCCACGCAGACGAAGTCGCGGGCAGAAGCTAGTGCTAAATAAACACATATTACCATCTGGAATATCAACTCCTTAGCCAAGAAATAGTTAGTTCATTTTCATCATCATTCATTAGTTCATTTTCTATATGAGAGATCAGTTTTTTTGCCTTTTGTGTTAATTCTGGGTCACGAGATAAGAAAATTTCGGATGTTACTGGTCTAAAGAAAATCATCTCTATTCATCCGACTTTCACTTTCATACATTCTACACTTTACGACGTCTCCCACTTAACTTTTATGTCTTGTACCAACTTATAATGGTAATTTCGATTTACGATAATAGCTGTCGCCATAACAGCCTGGCCACGGGAAATTCGCCTTAGCGATAAATCGCGCGGTGCGACCGGCGGGGCGTGTAGCGACTGAAACAAACACATAGAAATGTACCGATGAGGCCACGGGGAGCGGCGACCGGCGGCGCGACCGGCGATATGTACCGCGCGAATCGCACCGGCGACTGGCGGGGCGACCGGCGAGTGAAACAAATACATGACTCAGTACGGCGCAGGCCACGGAGTCGGGCGGCAGTCGCGGCGACTAGGGAAGTGAATAAAAATTTTTAGTCGTGGTCGCCGCGATTCCGCGAATATAATATGAACACCGAGTTATTTATATCGGAAGTTTTAGCACGGCCACCTATTTGGAAGTCTGGCCACCCACACCATAAATATAAACATGTGGTGAAGAGATTGTGGGAAGAAATTAAAATGAAATTTCCAGATTCTGAATTGCTTATTTTGACTGCCGAATTATTTAGTATGAAAACAAAAAAAAAACATGATTGAAAAATAATTCTTATGCCAATAATATTAAGGATATGAAAAAAAAAACACGTTGTATACTTAGATAGATACATACCTTAATGTCAAAAATAATTTTTCAGCGGCGCTTAAAATTCTATCTGCATTGACTTTTTTCTCCAATTCTGGTTGAATATTAACAAGAATGTAATCGAAGGTTTCGACACTCATTCTAGTATACTCGAAAAATTTTCTGGATACATTCTGTATTTTTGGTACTTCTTGTGGAATTCTCCATCTATACCTACCTCGATGCCTATTCAAGTAATGAACTCCACAATCTCTTCCAAATATTAAGTCTTGTACCAAAAAACGATTACTTTCTAAGCAATATCGCGATAACTTTGATAAAGACATTTCGGACTTCCTTACTGGTCGCGGCGGCGAACGCGTCTGCCCGTGGCCTGCAAACGCCGCCGCAATCGCCGCCGCCGTCGCCGCCGCCGCCGCCCCCGCCGCCGCCGATCCCCGTGGCCAGGCCGTAATGGTTCCATCGTCAATGTTCTGTGCCATTTGTATGTGACGTATATGATTAATAAATGATTGATTGCTTATGTATTTTTACGCGGCCTTACATAATTAACATTCCTTTACTCTACAACAGCTTCTATATCTCTTCTATATATATTATATATTAGGAAACCGTTTCTGAGTTATATTTTCCTTCTATTACTCAAAAATAGTCTTTGGAATTCAATCGTAAATGGTCGCCTCAGGCTAATTTTTTATCTCCTTCCTTTATAAACGAATCGATTTGGCGGATGTGGTGTTTCTGGGCAGCATTACTAGAACTATTTTTCATGCATTCACAGTACCTACATTGAAAGCAAATGAACCTCCAACCTCTTCTTGTTTTTGTGCCGATAGATTTCCTATGTCCGCCCAGGACAAAGCTGATAAAAAGCTGGTAAAAAAGTTTCTGAAATAGCAAAGATCTAAGAAATAAAGCGAACTGACTGTCCAACATGCAATACCAAAAAAGTCAGGCATACTGTTGTTGAATGATATAAATTAAATTTGTTAATCAATGTAAAATAAGTGATGCGTAAAATGTTATTACTTGGAATATTAAACCATAAATTGTTTAAATCGATGTAGTGAAACCAATGAGTTTTCACACCATTAAGCAAACATTCTAATGTGTGATGTGATTAGGTGATTGAATTTGGAACCAATTACACAATAGTGTGATAATTTCGTTTACACAAGTATCTAGTGTGAAATAGGTTACGTACTTACTTGTATGGTTACGATTATTACCACAATTTGATAAATAACTTAAATATTTACTATTTTATTTACATAATATTATTATGTATATTGCTTTGGTTGGGGTCTTAGGATTTTTCTTAGTTTTTCCATCGTCAGATAACTTTATTCGATAAATAATTTTGAAATTTGGTAAACTTCATTACTTGAATAAGAATTTGAGAAGACAATGGAAAAATAGCTCTTTATTTTTAAAAATACGTAATTTTTTTTTTTACTCGATAAGAAAAAAAAGCTGGCAGTAGTACCGTATATTATCTTTTTTTCTTGTTTCCTTGAAACAAGACAGAGATATAATGACGATGGGTATCCTTATTTCTGAACAAGGATATTAAAACTTTACAAGTATCAATTCGAAACCCTTGTACCAATTAAAGTCCAAATTATTTAACAAGCGCTATCTATAAACATAGTATCCATATAAAACTTAACACGTTTAGCCACTTCAGAACTAGTACAATCTTGTACAAGGGTAGCAAACCCTTTATAACCAACAAACAATTAAAACAAGATTACGCTATCAATGCGTACATAATGTTGATCAGGGCCCTAAACTTCACTTCTTCATAACCCGATGGAGTTTGGACCCGAAGTGGGGCTCTCAGCTCGTGTGAAAGGACCTAACGCGATTTATTAGTCGCTACCAAACAGCCATCGAAAGCTTAGAGGTGAATAAACATTTCTCATTTGTTTATCTTTGTAAAATCTTCGAGTCAGTTTTATTTTTATTTCGATTAGCATATTTTGTTCTGAAAAGTTACAGGTATATGCAACAATAGCGCAATACGAAATTAAGGTTTTAAATAATTACAAGTACTTTACTGACAGAAACTTACGTAGTTCATGAATATTAACAATATTATATATTTTTATAAAAAGTTAACTGGCAATGTGGTTCGCACTAATACTCTTGTTAACACCTCGTGCTAAGTTAAATGTGCAATGGAGGTGGGCTTCGAGCCAGCAACCACATGCTCGTAAGTCCGACGCACTTGCCCAATGACTAGGGCTTAGGCATATATAAGGTAATTAGGCAATTACATACTGCTATTAAATAAATAAACGTCCTGTCTAACCGATAATAGCTCTACACTATCGCTCTAGCTTTTAAACTGTCGCGGCAAAGTTATGCGAGTACGAAATAAAAGTGTACCATAAAACGACGAAGTAGAAAAACTTTAAACGTCGTTATAAACATTCGAATATCCCATAACTGACCCGCATGGGTTCGTAGTAAAGTTTTCGTCGATTTTCAGAGGGTTTCAATAACGTACAAGTATATATATATATATAATTATATATCTGCATGATGAAACTACAAGGTAAAGTTGTAGCTAATATCGTGTTTCTACGTTGTTAAATAATGTTTCAAAGTAATTAATTATACATATACCTGTAAATAATGATTAGATTATGTAGCCAAAATTAGTTTTGTTGATTTTGTATTTGTAAATAATACTTTGATGATTATAATAATTTGTAAATCTTTGTCTAACAACGCTTTTGTCAATTCCTCAATCAAAAACCTTACACAGCAAACCAAAATCAAGACAATAATGTTGGGTTATGGTTATAAAAAATGCAGAACTGAGTCAACACCGGTGGGAGCAAATGTAATCCTGTGGCGTTATGCCGTGTTTGCATCAAAAACTGAAGATTATTCTCTACGTCCAAACAAAACATAAACCAGTTCAAGAATCCTGTTTTTTTTTTCAAAAAAAACCTGTGAAGCTTACTAACTAATTTTATTTTATTTTTTTGTGTTTTGTATGCAATAGTTTTAATGTAAACTTACTTTTGCTCTTTGTTTATGAGTAGTGTAATTGGTGTTTGTACCGTTCTATTCTAAATAAATAAATAAATAAAATAAATAAATAAATAAAATTCACTTAATAGTCGATAGATACAACGCCTCTCTTAACCCCACAAGTAACTGCACGTTAACCGCTTTGACTTAGTGAATAACGTTTGCACCTTATTATATGCCACATGTGACAACTATTTATAGCATCGATAGCAAAATTTTATTTATTTAATGGCAGTGTTGAAATTAAAAGAGTTGTTGAAGATCGAATGATTTATTTCCCAAACGTTCCAGCTTAAATACTACACTCGAGAGCAATGAATCCGGGTCACTTAAAGAGTCCTAAAAATCTCGGAAACTAAAAATGCTAGAAATGCTAGGTTAATGCAATAAATTGTATTTAATAGACAATGTAATACTCCTTAAATGAAGGTATTAAAACTTCTTAGTTATTGTAAAGTTATATCATAAAAAAATCAAATTTGAAAAAGGGCCACTTTCGAAGATGAAACTACGAAATTACAGCATTTGGTTTTGCTTTTGTTTGTAATCTGTCATTTATGTGGGTACATAAACCATGTTGATAGTGCTCTATATTCATTATTCAAGCTGAAATTATGTCGCTTACGCCTGAAGAATGCACCAGAATACTTACAATGCTGGAAACCGGCCGGAGTCAGCGCGATACAGCCAGGACTGTCGGTGTGTCGCTGTCAACAGTACAAAGAGTTCTCCGACGTTACGAAGTAACTGGTTGTAACCTACGCAGACCAGGAACGGGCAGAACCAGGTGTACCACAGCACGAGAAGACCGATACTTGGTGAACACCATGCTTCGAAATCGCTTTCTCACAGGAACTGAACTCACAAATCAGTTTCGACTCCTCGGAGGAAGTAACCCAAGTGCATGGACAGTAAGACGTCGGCTTGCTGAATCTAACTTAAAACCCCTTAGACCTGCAAACGGCCCTAAACTGGAGCCTGGGCATCGTATTTCAAGACTAAGATATGCCCAGAGCCACGTAAATTGGAGTATTGAAGATTGGTCAAAAGTTATGTTCTCCGACGAATCAAAATTTATGCTCTACAAGCACGATGGAAGACACAGAGTGTATCGAAGACCAGGGGAAAGATTCAAGCAAGCATGCATCGAAGAAAAAGTAGCCTACGGTGGTGGGTCTGTACTTGTGTGGGCCGGAATTTCTTCTGAAAGTCGCACAGAGCTGGTGATCATAGAAAACGGCTCTTTAACTAGCGAAAGATATGTGGAAGAAATCTTCAATGATCACGTTGGTCCATTTATGGTCAATTTAGGTGAGGATGCTATATTTATGCATGACAATGCCCGACCTCATACAGGTAGGATTGTGAATGACTACCTTCAAGAGATGAACATTACTCGTATGGAGTGGCCAGCGCGCAGCCCGGATATCAACCCGATCGAGCATGCTTGGGACGAGCTAGGCAGATGCGTAAAACAACGAAATCCTCCCCCAATCACGCTTCGTGAGCTCAAAATTGCTCTCACAGAGGAATGGGAGAATATTCCCCAAAATCGTATAAGGAACTTGGTGTACAACATGCCAAACCGCGTAAACGCAGTAATGGAAGCACGAGGAGGCAATACGAAGTATTAAAATTCAAGAATTCCGTAATAAAGTTCATAAATTTCATGTTTCCTATTTTTGTTTAAAGGAGAGATCAGCAGTTTTTTTCTTTATGTAATTTTGTGTTAATAAAATGTATGGTGACTCATATTTTTTTTACTTTCATTTAAGGAGTATTACATTGTCTATTAAATACAATTTATTGCATTAACCTATCATTTTTAGTTTCCGAGATTTTTAACATTCTTTAAGTGACCCGGATTCATTGCTCTCGAGTGTATTTACAAATTTTACTTGACCAATAGAAAACCTACTAAATATTTTCAGAATTCCAAATTAATTTAATCCAATCACATGAATAATTAAATTAGCCAATCGCGACACAGCGTTGTTGCGCAGCAGATTCCGCGTGGTGTCGCTAGCATCCTGACAATATGTTATAAATTCGGGCGCTGTGCGTTTTGAATCCTTTTGCTTCTGAAATAACTGGTTTTCGAACTGACGACCTTGGTCGCTTGTTAGTGTAGTCGGGCATCCAAATCTTGAAATCCATTATTAAATCCTATAATATAATGTATGAGAAACGTCTTATCTCGGTAGAACCATAACCTGCACTGTCAAACTAGGGTCATGCAATAAATAAACGACACTAACACCCTAATACTTTCAATACATTACATAAAGCGCCACAAAGGCACCTGAAAACCTCGACCCTTCATGTTACAATACTTTCATAAGGTTTTTTCTCACAATAACCGCTAGAGTGGAAAATCCCCTCTAGAGGCAACGAGTACCAACGCGGGACAACTCAATAAATCTGTTAGGCCCGTAATAGAGGTGGGAAAGCGCGGGATTTTTAAATCAATTATTAAGCTTAGTCGTAATAAGGTGCTGAGTAACGGCGTGGAGGAAAACGGGAATGTTGAGATTATTGCGTTCCTTACGAAAGCGTTTATTTGTCTGAAAACCTTTGATTTATCAATATTCTACCTTTTAGAAGTCGTAGTACATTTCAGATTCCGATGTAATAATAGTAGTAATTCAAGAGTAAGTCGGTGTAAGACCTACAACAGCTTGGAATTTATTTTTAAAAACATCTAAAATAATAATAGGAGACTGCACTAATGAATAAACAAATTCAGAATGTTTTATATGTATAATGTTACGAACTTAGCAATATCTACAACGAGCATTTCTTTACTTTCGTCTTGAGATATTCAATGATTGCCATTAAAAATATTTTGTCAGGGTAAAAATCATAAAAATTCCGTCAAATAAAACTCCCATCACTAGTCCCGCTTCTCAAGAGGCTATTGTAATGTCCTGCGAATCTTTCGGTGAAAAATGTCCCAAGGGTCGTCGTGTCACTAGCAATAATGTGGGAAATTCAGCTATTCTTAGGGTTAATGTTAATAGATACATAAAATATTATATGTACCGATATTAATATTGTTACACTATTTTGGGTAAAGGTGTATGATATTTTATTTTAATCTGTCTTTTTGCATAAGCAGTAGCTTATAATAACCTTGTGATTATTTAAAGCAATAACAGAAAAAGTAATTGTCTCAAAACGGAACACAGGCTAACAAGTTTTGTGGTTTTCAATGACTGAACTAATTTAAGTTGAGCTTAACATTCATACACATTATTTACAAACGAAGTCTTTTTTACAATGGCCTTTGGAAGTTTTTCTTTTATGAACACTAATGATGCGAAGCCGACTTGTGCTGAGCCGTTATAGTATGTTTACCACTGTGGTAGAGAAGCAAACCTAAGTATTCTTATTAAAATTTTAATAAGTATATTTTTTTTTTCAGAATTTTAATGTAATAAAATACCGAGAAGTATTAAACATTTCGTAGCCCTTAATATCCACTATAAATAATATGACATCACACATTTGGTATGTAACTAATAACTTATTATTCCAAGGAAAATCATTTATTATTATTAGTTTCATTTCGTCACCCTTAAGTCCAACACTGATGATTCACAAACCGTCATTACGACGAGGAGCAACTTTGCTATCGGGGGTCCAAGATGGATGCTCCGAAAAACGTTTGGACCCAAATCTTACCTAACGATGCGAAGACACGAAACAAAATTTGTCATTCACCAGAAAACTTCCATTTATAACCAACGCGTCACAATGTGTGTTATTGCCACGTTAGATCGTAAAATGAACTTTCATTCAGTAAGCGTAGCGTGCATTATGGCTTGTGAAATATTTGAATACGCAGAAAAAAGCTTTAAAGTAGGCCACAGTTGATGTGTTACAAATAAGCTGAGGAATTTGTTTTGGGGAGATTTTGAATAATAATTACGTTAATGATGTTTTCTTATGGCAAATAAAGGCATTTTCTATTTTGGAAATGTTCTGATCTACTTTGAAAAGAAAGCCAAGGTTTTGTTATATACTTATGTACTTAAGAAGCTTCTGGATTTAAAAAGCATATTTATTACCAAGCATGAGGTACTAAATGTTCCTACAACGTTCCTAGACATTCACACAATGCATCAAATATCAGTTCGTTTATTCATGGACCCCTGATAGAATCTCACTTCTCTTTAACACCCACATATAGCCCAATCACCTTGAAAATCAAATTGGATTTCACTAAGAACGATTCCACAACCTATCATATAGTTTGAAAGCATTACATTCGTGTGGAACAACCGTAAAAACGTTACTGATAATCACGACAACGATCTGTCAGTCGCTTCACGAATCCAATTTTATAGCTTGCAATAAAACACGCGGTTTGCAGACGAAGTTATCTAAATCACTCGCCTATCAGTAGTAGATATCGGCACTAAACTGAGCATCGTCAAAGTTTCGTGAAGGTAGCATGATGATCTGTTTTATATGTACCTACCTGTTTGATAGAGGTTGAAAAGTTTTTGTGCCGCTACTTTCCTTTTTTGTGAACATAAACTAACGAGTCAGGACTAAAATATGACTGTATTCATTGCTGATATGTAAGCTGCTCTATAATATAACAGTTTATTTTTGTGATGAACTCGTAATGTAAAAATAATTGTTATCCAAAGCTCACCAATATCTACGTGTCGGAATATACATTGCAGATGAGAACTACCAGAAGCTATTACTGATCTACCTGGTAAGAAATTCAATGTGTATTAAATTAATGCTCTTGAAAAAGGCCTAACATAAAATTGCAGACTATGTAGAAAACAAAAGCGCGTGGTTTGGTATTTTACATAGTTAACTTCTGCTCATGTGGCCTCCCTGGCGGTTTTAAATTCAGCTTGTTTATTTACTCAGTTCTATCTAAGCCTGTATTTCTAGAAGGCACATGACATGCCTTTAAGTTACATTCCTGGAGTTGATTTATTGACTCGGTAGGTACCTACATATTATGGTATGTCAAATTGATTAATAATTATTTTATACTGTATTTTTTTACGTTCTAGTTTTTTGATTATAATATTTTTTTTTATGCTCCTAGCGTTATTTGCGCACATAATATTTAATTTAAATAATCTATATATTTTTTTAAAGAGTAACCTATGTAGTTTCTTGCCGGTTCTTCTCCACCGGAATGACACTTTGAAACAGCGCACCTAGAATCGTTTAGTTTTAAAGTTAACGTTTCTAAAGCGTCTATTTTAGGTTTACTAGATAATATAACATTTTGAATTTGCTATTTTATATAATTACGGAAAATGACTGCCGCTTGTCTACAAACTAATCTGCACGAGATGATATACCTAAATCAATCCTGTTGTCAGTAATTTAAATTATGTGCTGTCAATATCCACTTAGATAACGTCATAACGTGTCAGGTAAAATGTAAAATGACTATCAAATTCATAAGAATTCTTAACTTCTGATAAAGGACTATTTTGACAATTTTGTGACCACTATCCACTAATACTTTAGGTAGGTATCTTCAGGGCACTTTATTATTCCATTTAGTAGCACTAAGGCTTAATCTAGAGAGATCTACATTTTTTCTTGCAATTATGTAGTCCATTGTCTTCCCTACCCGCTACATAGACTAAAGTGTGCTTAAAAGTAATGTCGTAAAATCAAGGCTTAAGTTCTTGAACTGAGACCCACCTTCGTGTACTTACAGTGAAGTATGTGGTAATAAAGGCCACCTCTGTTCTGCTTCTGTGTTAAAAATTAATTTGCAGGGTTCACTAAAAGAATTTGTAGCACCTAGAAAATAATTTTGCGTGATGCTTCTTCTTGTTATCCAATAATTGGCCATAAGATTCTTATCTACTGTTGAGGTATAAGCTAAATAAATTTATATTATTTTAGAAGCACGATATGATGAACTAACTTGCGTTTAAGTTGACTAAGCAATCGATGCAAATTCCGTCGTTTTATAGCAAAAACTAAATAGTTGCTTTATACGAATATTCTGTTTGTTTATTTGAAGTTGAATTATAATTATTATTTAATAGTGTCGATAATCAACCACAGTATGATTTTTACGAGCCTGCCTAAACTCAAGATAGCCGTAATGATCATGAACCCATTTTCCTAGATTGGTGATTACGAGCGATGCTGTTCATTTCAGCTGAGTCATAAGCCTCTTAGGACCAGGATTATTCTCAGCATATCATGGTTCTCAGCCAAGTAGAAGTAACAAAAGACGGCGACGCCTAATCCTGTAACAATAACTATTTAGTGGTCCGGACACAGATGATGAAATTAAGACCTTCTGAATAACAAACAGAGTTTAGGATGGATTAAAGCTATGAAGACAGCGATAAAGGTTTATTTAATAAGAAAGTAAAACATAATTAATCTAGAAGAAAAGTAAACTAATCGTTACCACGAGTGTTACATAAAAGATATTTCACTATAGGTGTTCCAAATATTTTTATTTCGAAAATAACAAAACATCTTGCATCATATTCACTTATGATTATCATATTAACTTAATTTGTATCCTACAATTCTTAAACCGTCAAAATAAATTTTATATTTTAATGTTTTTTTAATGAGAACAATTTATCTTAATACCCAGTAAACAATTGCTTCAAGTCATTTTGACAAGTAAACCTTATTATATACCTTAGTATGTAACTAAACCTTGATATTTTGCTTTAAGAAGGCTGTAGCTCAGTGTGATTCATAATACTACCACCCACTCTTCAAAACTGCCATCTGTCAGTTCTCGCTGCATTTGTAGCCACAAAGGTTCCTTGAAATTTCAATCCCGTAAAAGCACCTTTTTGTAACATTTTAAAAGGTCATGTAAAGTATGAACGTATGAACGAGTGGCTTGTTTGTACAAGGAGCGGAAACGACCGGTTCGGAGCTATTGACCGTGAACGAATGTAAGGAAAAACATGTATTGAAATATTCCTCAAGGCTTTTGTCATACTTTGTGGGTACATGCATGAATGGTTAAAGGTCAATTATAGGACTTCTTAAGCAAGTATTTGTTGAATAATGTTCGTGAAAAGTTTGAGCAACAAAAACATGCGTAGGTATTTTTGCGGTGGACTATAAATTTCCAATGGGGGAATGGGGAGATTTGTTAAAAAATATTTTCACAAATTTTTCAGTGGCGATAAACTGTTAGGTACTTATTGTTAGGGTACTTTCAATAAATATATTATTAGGTACTATTCAAATCTTTGTGTGATGAGAACGATCGTTTGTTCTGTGTCTGGGTGTAATCTATCTATAGCCCGAGTATGTATGTATTTATAAATATGTATGTTTATCAGTTGTCTGGTTGCCATAGTACAGGCTCTGCTTAGTTTTGAATCAGATGGCCGTGTGTGAGTTGTCCCAAGATAATATATGTTCATTTTTTAATTATTTTTGCGTAGGTACTGAAATTAAGTTAATTCCTATTTTATTCTATTAATTTTATACATAATCAAAAATTTAAATTTATCCAGTTTTTTTTTGAAGAACAAAGGAAATATTGTACGGAACCACAGTCCTAATTGCCACCTCCACATTAAGTGCTTATTAAAAATCTGGGGAACTGTTGTTTACGCCGCCATCCATCAACTCGAGATGATTAATTGCCAACACATTATCGGCAGCTGTGTGCTCGCTATTCAAAACGCCATTAGACTTTAAGAACGCCTTGATACGATCTTTTGTTTTTAATCTTCCTTAGTAATGAAAGTTGGTACTAAGCATTGATTGGAAGAGGAATAGTAGATTAAGGCTGCGGAACGCTGTTGAAAGTAAAATGGACGATGAAGAGTTTATTTTTAGATCGTGTAAAAAACACCAGTTAAATTGTTGAACCCCGAATACTGAAACGTTAATTAGCCATTTAAGAACGCTTTACACCTTAAAGTGACAGAGACAGCACGAAACTTCTAACTGATTCCCGTTTCAGTATTCGGCAATAATTAATTATCTATCGCCAAATTGTCAAAATTTTAAATTGATATCGGATCATGCTTACCAACTAGACTTTAATCTTGCTAATAACCAATAACTCAATTAAATCCACACCATGAACTAAAATTAGTAGGTATACTAAAATAATAATAAAACTTCGTATTGTGTCTATTATAGCTCATAATCTACGAAACCAGATTTGTTCAGAGGATTAAACTCCACTGCATCCGTTGAAATTATTGTTCTACATCGCGAATTATCTCACCAACATCCGACTTGTACTAAGACTGACTAAGAGTAAGACCATTTATTGTTATCAACAATCTGCAGGCTTTTTGTCATAACTTTGCTGAAGCTCGAGTTACTTCGACCGTGGGTTTTAATCGCTCAATAGTTTTCCTCGTTTCTTTTAGAAGCAGTCTTAATGGTTCCTATAAAGTGGGAATTAAATTTTCCTCGCATTACACGAGTGTAGTTATATTGAAGGGTTTAGGATATAAAAGAAGCAAATTTTAAAGAATAACTGAGATATTATAATCAGATAACAGTGGAGCACAATAATACTATTCTACACAGGTCAGCCATTGCAAGCGAGAGAGAGAGGATACATCTGTCATTATAAAATAACAAGTTCATGAGTTAGACATAATTATTGCCTTTACAAATCCACCAACACTGGCCCTTAAACTAATATAGTCTAGCAATTATACAGTTAAAATAGAAACGATTTTACTTTATACTTACTTCTGACATTATATAAGAAAACATCTACATCATCAAGACTTATGAAACATTAACATTTAATCAATTTAAACATCTTTGTGTTTTAACATTAGTTATATAACAAACTTATTGTGCATTTCTTTTGACAATGGCTTCGTCTATAAATCTGCCAACATTTATTTTGTAAATAAATACTTAAGATCCATAGAATCATTACGCACGAGGTTCAGATTTATTGTCCACTAACACAGTTACCTCTTGAGTGAACAATTCTTTGCAATGACTATCATCATTTGACACATTATTCGAGATATGGAGGTAATGGTCCTTTATACAATCCTTAAGGTTCACAAGGTCTAATAATCTGTAGCCCTTAGTATTTTCGCAATATCCTACAAAGATGTATTTCTTATCCTTGGGTACAGTTTAGTTGTTGAAGGTGAGCAGGTTAATATTGTTTTTCGGGGTTTACGCAAATGTATTGAAGCCCGACATTTTAAGCAACGTCTCCTAACAAGACGAATACCATCTTAGTCTGCCTGTGACCATGACACCTGCAAAGGTGTTGAAATGTCGGGAAATAAAATAAAAATAAACCGCTATAGAATCCGTTTAAAAAGTAGTTTTATTGCAGTGAGCAGGTAACGTTAATCTTTGCCTTTAATACTGAGTTCAATACACCATTTTGCATTTTACCAAAATAAACTGAAGTATAGTTTAGGCAAGAATATTTGAAATTTGGGCTTCGAAATCTGAAAACATATAGGTACTTTATTGCAAACGCAGTTGCTAGCAAAATATTTTTTAATGTAACTAAATCAATTGACCTTCTAATAAGATATCTTTTGGCTTTACAATGATAGTATCTACACTCGAGAGCAATGAATCCGGGTCACTTAAAGAATGTTAAAAATCTCGGAAACTAAAAATGATAGGTTAATGCAATAAATTGTATTTAATAGACAATGTAATACTCCTTAAATGAAAGTAAAAAAATATGAGTCACCATACATTTTATTAACACAAAATTACATAAAGAAAAAAACTGCTGATCTCTCCTTTAAACAAAAATAGGAAACATGAAATTTATGAACTTTATTACGATTTTCTTGAATTTTAATACTTCGTATTGCCTCCTCGTGCTTCCATTACTGCGTTTACGCGGTTGGGCATGCTGTACACCAAGTTCCTTATACAATTTTGGGGAATATTCTCCCATTCCTCTGTGAGAGCAATTTTGAGCTCACGAAGCGTGATTGGGGGAGGATTTCGTTGTTTTACGCATCTGCCTAGCTCGTCCCAAGCATGCTCGATCGGGTTGATATCCGGGCTGCGCGCTGGCCACTCCATACGAGTAATGTTCATCTCTTGAAGGTAGTCATTCACAATCCTACCTGTATGAGGTCGGGCATTGTCATGCATAAATATAGCATCCTCACCTAAATTGACCATAAATGGACCAACGTGATCATTGAGGATTTCTTCCACATATCTTTCGCTAGTTAAAGAGCCGTTTTCTATGATCACCAGCTCTGTGCGACTTTCAGAAGAAATTCCGGCCCACACAAGTACAGACCCACCACCGTAGGCTACTTTTTCTTCGATGCATGCTTGCTTGAATCTTTCCCCTGGTCTTCGATACACTCTGTGTCTTCCATCGTGCTTGTAGAGCATAAATTTTGATTCGTCGGAGAACATAACTTTTGACCAATCTTCAATACTCCAATTTACGTGGCTCTGGGCATATCTTAGTCTTGAAATACGATGCCCAGGCTCCAGTTTAGGGCCGTTTGCAGGTCTAAGGGGTTTTAAGTTAGATTCAGCAAGCCGACGTCTTACTGTCCATGCACTTGGGTTACTTCCTCCGAGGAGTCGAAACTGATTTGTGAGTTCAGTTCCTGTGAGAAAGCGATTTCGAAGCATGGTGTTCACCAAGTATCGGTCTTCTCGTGCTGTGGTACACCTGGTTCTGCCCGTTCCTGGTCTGCGTAGGTTACAACCAGTTACTTCGTAACGTCGGAGAACTCTTTGTACTGTTGACAGCGACACACCGACAGTCCTGGCTGTATCGCGCTGACTCCGGCCGGTTTCCAGCATTGTAAGTATTCTGGTGCATTCTTCAGGCGTAAGCGACATAATTTCAGCTTGAATAATGAATATAGAGCACTATCAACATGGTTTATGTACCCACATAAATGACAGATTACAAACAAAAGCAAAACCAAATGCTGTAATTTCGTAGTTCCATCTTCGAAAGTGGCCCTTTTTCAAATTTGATTTTTTTATGATATAACTTTACAATAACTAAGAAGTTTTAATACCTTCATTTAAGGAGTATTACATTGTCTATTAAATACAATTTATTGCATTAACCTAGCATTTTTAGTTTCCGAGATTTTTAGGACTCTTTAAGTGACCCGGATTCATTGCTCTCGAGTGTATATACATTCAAAACTATCTCGTTCTTTTCATTTGAAGCATTAATGCATTCTATCAGATTGAGTTAAACTTGCATGCATGAGTGTTAACCAGAATTCATTCATGTTACACCGTGGTTGGATCACTTACAGCCCGTAAATACTTAATGCCATGAGTGAATCGTTTCAGAATTCTTTATATCGCATATTGAATATAAAATAGTTGAGATAAAGGATCGAGAATATCAAACTGTTCTTAGTATTAAATTGGAATATATACGCGATTTCGTTTACCGCATTTCTTTGTGAAAATTTTCAGTAATTTTTATTTAACAACTGATCTACCAAGTCGCTATTGATGAATTTTTATGGAACTACCTACCTGGAAACATATACTATCATAACCTTATTTTTTTAATTTCCTTATTAAAGAAATCCACTGGTTCAAATGATTTATCAGTAAATTCTTTATTTTGCTGTTTCTATAAAATGTCACATTTACTTTGTTTTTTCTCTATTATTCTAGCTTTAAAAACGTAGCCCACGGCAAACTTCAGATGTTCGATGGTTCGAGACGGCGGAGATCGTAACTTGAGTATTAAAGAGAACGAATGGACGTTAAAGGTAAGAAAACAATAACAAGTCAGGCTTTATAGCGAACATAAACCATTAATGACATTTAGGTTCGAGTGACATGATTGTTCCAGTAATAGAGAATGAAACTACACAGATACAGCTCAACCTCTTATTGTTTATTTATTTAAAAAAAAATATATAATAATAGTACATAAGAAAGACTTAATGCGACGAGCCAGTTTCCGCCAGTCAAGCATTGGCAAATAACGGAATCATTTCATATACTTAAACTCATTTTGGTATGTAATTCTAAAAATATTTGTCCACCTCTAAAGTTTAAAGCTCAAAAGTTTTTTAGCGATAAGAGGGTCAAATTCTTTTGACTCATAAACCGTTTTACAAGTCGTCAAGTATTGCTTATTGTTATATCTACTTTAACCAACACGTTGCATAACTTGTACTTGTTATCGGAATATGTCGCAGAAGACCTTCGGCCTCTCCAGACAAATGCGACTTTAAATAATGGAGTTTCTAGACGTCATCTAGCAGGTTGTAATTATGTATTAACGAAGTAAACAAATCACGAAAGCTTATCCATGCGGAATAATTTCCTGAAAAAATTTTGCAAATTAATTTTAGGTTATTTTACACAATGCAGTGAGTTTAGGTCCTCCCTCAGTACCCCGAAATATGCGCGCATGATACTCTTGTTAATACTTGGAACCCACTTCATGTGCCGCACATCATCACCGGGCGCGGGAGCCCTGATCGAGGTCGGTTGGCCCGCGGGCACCAAGCTGCACGGTGGCCGGCGTGTCCCCTCCCGACGTACAGGTGTTGGCGCCGTCGGTGGGGAGTAGTACTCGTCGCTGGAGGTCGACGCGACTGCAGGTGCTGGTTCTTGGTTCGACAGCTGCGAGGTGGAGCTGACGGAGCTGACAGACCTTTTGTTTGAAGAAGTCAATGCGCTCTGTAATGCGGGCGGTATATTCACTAGGGCTAATATTAGTCCCAGCAAACGCCCGCCTTACAAAGCGCATGACTCTAGACCGGTAGTTGCCTCCTTTGAATGCCATTAATTTACCAATGAGTGCCCTAGTCTCAGCCACACGACGTTCGATCCTGCACTGCCAAGCTGGCACGGCTGGCTTTGGTCGTGCAGCTATGTTACTATTTTTTATTTCAACATTAGCTACACGACATGACGACATGCCGCAACAGCAGCACAGTACAAAATCAAGTGTGTATCACTGAGGTCTTCACTGCTTTCAAAATAATCAGAAAGCAATGAATCTAGGGCACCCATTATGGCCTTATTGCGATTGTGCATTGGCAAGCGGGGTAATCGGGGCCTAAGTTCGGGAGGTGTCGTTCGGTACATCGCATCCTCCAAAGTACTCCTTATAATGACACTGCACTGGGTACTTACAATTACAGCCCCGTGGTCGTATTCCCCGTCTACAGGGTTGGGCGGCGGTGTATCAACATCTGACACTACCGCTTGTGACGGGGTGTTGACAGCGAGGCTACGCTGTACTTCAGAGCGCAAACGATCAAGTGTAGCGTCATCCAACCTATGATTACGTTGGATGACGCGCACCTGATCCGATAATCGTTGAGCGGACACGTTGACACCCGGTTCAAGAACCTGAAATAGAGACAGCAGTCTCGGACGGTACGCAGTGAGGTTAGTTCCCCTCTCTGTAGCCCCGTAATATGCGCACATGGCGTTCTCGTTTATACATTGAGTCCATTTCATGCGCCGCACATCACCAACGGGAGCGGGAGCCCTGTTCGAGGCCGGTTGGCCCGCGGGCGCCAAGGTTGTTGGCGACATCGGCGGGGAGTAGTACTCGTCGCTGGAGCTCGACGCGACTGTAGGTGCCGGTGCTGGAACTTGGTCTGGCTGCTGCGAGGCGGAGCTCGGCGACGAGTCCGGGGGTGGTGGGCGTGCTAATATACGTCTTCTTGTCAACATTCTATTTATATTCTTCCGCTACTTTCGATTAATTTCATTATGTTTATGATGACATATGTCATCTTTGGATTTAGTGTGAATTTATCTGTTTTATTGCCGTTTCTGAAGGAGTTTTGAATGAAAAATACTTTTTAAATGATTGATAAACATTATTATTACTCTTAGAAAAAATATTAGTTGATCTCAATAAATATTATAAACGGAGAAAATTTATGTGTATGTTGACGTTTGGAGTTGCCAGGTATTATTGTTATTCTACATATAATGACATTATGTAGAAGAAAACAGCATTTTACATGTTTTATTACCTTTCTTTATTAAATCGGTGTGGTATCTAGGATTCCAAAGATAGGTTAAAAGATTTTTTTCAAAGATAGGTCCAGGATATAAAAGATGGTTAACTAATACTGGTAATTTTTAACTAATACGGATGGGAAGACAGTCTTGAGCGCAAACTCTGTCGTCCATGGCCATATTTAAAATTAATCTAAGTATATACCTAATAATTTGATTCATTTTTTCCAAATGGATTTGGAGTGCTTTCATAAATGGGTAGCACGCAAGAAATAAGTAAATTGTCATCAACCGAAAAAAAAAACCGTCATATATGGCTCAGCCGCGCCGGCAGCCTGGGATGGTGCGACGCTCGTTTGGCCCAGTTACCAACTGATCTATGTGAAGGTGCCAAACCAAAAAAGGTATTCGATACCGATTTCAATTGGCACGGGCACTGACTTCAACAAATCAGTTGGTAACTTAACAATTGAATATAATAATATTATAATATAAGGTCAGTTTTATTAAGAATTTATTTTTCGATTTTAAGTGGTTATATGTGGGGCTTTGAAGTCTTTTTTTTTTGTTATTGTATACGAAGTTTGGTTGCTCTTTGTGCTTTATTTAATGCTGGCATTAAAGTTACTAGACTAGGAATCGTTTTCTTGTTCTGAATTTAAATCGGCTTAACATGTTCATTTTAATGTAAAAAGTAATAAATAAAATCACGTAATCTTAAATTTAATCACCCAACAGGTTAAAACAAGAACTTTTAGAAATTTTAGCTCAACGCTTTGTAACAACTATTTCGATTAAAACTTTACAACTCACTAACAAGGTATGAGCTACTTTTATTTATGTGCTCATGTAAATTAACATTATTTTTCAACTACTTTAAGTTTTATCCGTTTTAATATAAATTCCCTAACGAATTTTTGACAGAAGTTTTCCTTGAGTTCTTGATATTCCTCATTATTCTATGGAATGTAAAAGTTTTTATTTGGCAACAAATACCTTCATTATTGTGGCTTCTCAACCGGAATTCGACATCAGCGCCAAACAAATATTTTGCGTCACAGCACCCAAGAGCTTAATTAGTTCGAACGCTCAACTGAACGCCGGTACAATTGATTCGTGAAGAGAATACAAGGAATTCATTTCGGTTGCTATTGACCCGCTACATCAAACGATCGACAAGCTCTTGCACAAGATAATTACTGAATTAAACAAGCTCACCGATTATTTTGTATCATCCATAGCATGATTGGAGTTAAGTTTTGACTCCCAAGAACTTGTGAAGGCAGATTTATAAATGATGTTGCCGTACGTTGCTCACGTCGCGTCGTATCATGCCATTCTTCTTTTCCATTTCCCATTCAGTCTACAGTTTTGCACATTATTTTTATTTTTTTATTTTCTGAGTTTGTAAGAAACTTATTGTATGAAACTGTACCCATATAATATAAACCAGCCATCTTGGTCCGTTGCTCGCATGGCTAACTTGAGTGAAGCTTGAAGTAAATCCGTTTAGGAAAGAATGTGTTTTCGTTCCGTTGGACAAGAACGAAAGTCAAGTTTTCTATTCTTGATATTTCTATACCGTTTTTCTAAAGCATATATTTAATTAATGAATTCAAATCAGAAATAATTTATTTCAAATAAGGCTACTACGAAGGACTTTTTGAATGTTAACATTTACATAAAGACAACAAAAATAAAATACAAAATGGCTGATCGGCGTCGGGACGCCATAGCTGGTCGGCGTAGCGACGCCATAGAAGAATGGAAGGGAGACCTTTGCCCAGCTGTGGAACAAGAACTGCATATTAAAAAACGGATATGAAAATTAATTCAGTTTAAATGTTTCATTTACTTGTTTAAGTCTTTCTGTCCATTGCATCCAGTAGTTCTACGTGCCAAGTCTCAGGGAGCGCGATTAAGTTTTGTAACAAAGTAGGACGAACAGACTTAAAAGCAAACTTACATTGAATGAAAACAAAATATATGTCAGCTGTCTTCTGTTAAAAATACATTATTTACATGTTTCTTATGCGACACAGTTTTTATCAAAATTAAATAAAGTTTTAAATTATGTATTTTCAATTGTTTATTATGACAAAGACATTGCTTACTATCGTGCTAGAGATTATTCCTAATTCTTCTTTGCTTGATTGTATTATTTATTCGACTATGTAAGTTTTACTTATGTTCCATCGTAGCACATAAAACTGCGCTGATTTTATGTAGTGTATCAATCGATTCCTTATTATTTTGCATTTAGATTATTATTTAGATTATTATTTTAATTATTAATTCTTTACAAACATAACAATAAAATTTTACGCTAAGTGACATTACTAACTAATAAAGACGAAAATTCTAAATTAAATCCAAAACCATTTCGTCGCGAGTGAACTCTTGTAGAGCGAGTATCTCTTTAATTACGCGCAAACATTTTAATTACAATGTCGGTGCGTGGAACAAGTGTGACGTCACATGTCTCATTGAGTTACATTCGTGGTGTTCCTGTTGATGGCAAACGGATATTAATGCGTGAAGTATTGTGAAGGGAACAACGCCTATTTGAGCAGTTGTTGATTATGTCATTAAATCCTGTGGGCTGGCAAAGGTTTATGTATTATTAAATTTGATCACATTAAGTAAGTATGGCATCTAGTGTAATGGTTACTTTTATTGACTTTATTTAATTTATTAAAGTGAAACTTTTTACTAGGTACTACTAAGTTATGTACCTACTTACTATTACATCGTCTCAAATTTTTTGGTCTGTGTGTCGCATGTCGCGTGACGGTCGGCTGCGGAGTAGGGATAAAGTGAGAGGCGCTCGTCAGAGCAGCCGAGCCCAATATGGCGGCGTCTATATTTCCATCAGCTGACCGTGTAGTGTATAGACTATTTACTCATATTACTTTTATAACCTTAATGGAATATTGTTCCGAAAATTTTTAGTTAAATATCTATAATGTGAAAAAAAGTTTCACTTTTACCGTGGTTTCATAAAACCACACAATCTTTTTTGTATAATATTTTTCCCATCAAAACAGTTGTCATGGTTTGATAAGTTTCATTTTTTGTGTAAGTTCTTGTGTGAGGCTAATTAATACATGAATAACAGGTTCAGTTTAGTGTATGTCTTGTAATTATTACCTAATAATTAGCTAACCATCACAGTCATTTTTATACTCCGAGTTACTAATAATAATATCTTGTGATACACGCGGCTATTTGATCCCAAACTAGGCAGAGCCTGTACTATGGCAACCAAACAGCTGATAAACATATTTATATCTTTACAAATACAACCAAATTATAGTTAATTTACAACCAGACACAGAAAAAATTATCGTGCTTATCACACTAAGATTTGTCCTGGGTGAGAATCGAACCCACGACCTCCGGCTTAAAAGTCAGACACAAGACAAACAGGACTGTCAAAATTCATGGCGGAAACTTACTTCACCATCGAGACGAACATCGCTCTAATTTTAACAATTTATATTAAAAAAAAATCGGTAACAATACAAAATAACGGTGCTTAATGACCGGATAATTTAAAACCAGTTTAAGTCGTTTTTAAACCTCATATTAAATGTCGTCTTTAAGTTATATGCTTAACAATTATTTATTTTAAAATCAGAGCCTAATCTTCGCCATGTTACACAACGGTGTAATACACATCCAATGTCAGTGATACCCGCGTGCGTTCGTAATGGCTCACATTTATTTTGACTTCGCGATATAGCGCATGATTTATGGTTTAAGCACGCACGTACAGCTCACTCATACCCGGATATACGCACTAGCCTGCGAATATCGTGCAAATTTATTTGCAGTATTCGTATCCTATATAATATGTACCGTACTTATTTGTCACTTAACATTCGTTGGGCTTTGAAAATTAATTAATATTTACACTTTTGAACCTAGAAAACTACAAAAATGTACTAAAACTTATTTCATATAATGTTGATTTGAAAGAAGCAATCTTATTAATAAAGCATTAAAGTATGCGAGCTTTTAGAGGCAGTCCAATGTGTCTATTTCAATAGACGTATCATCCCTGTGGCACTTAATTTTTTACCGATTAATAATTAAACGTCGACTTTTCAATGACAACTTTTACTCCATAGTTTATAATAAAAAAAAGTATGATCGTCGGCGATTGAATGCAAGCATAGACTTTTATTCAAAAGATTCTGGTTAACATTAAATATTCGTGGATTACTTTGCAGATCTGATCGCTAACTCTCTTTCTCTAACCATTTTTGTACAAATTGTACAAGCGTGTGTTAAAAACATAATTTTTCTTTTATTTATCGCTGACTTCGGCATTTTCCACAGTCATGGGTTTGTTTGCAAAAACACTAATGTGGGAAGTTTTGGAGGAGAAATTGGATTATTCGAAAAACGGAAAAGGAAAAATTAATAGCTTTATCAATGTGTGCACTATGACTCCTTCTTGAGGGGATCTTAATGACTCTAAAAATCCGTGAATCCGTTTAAAAGTAGTTTAATTTCTAAAATCGTTCGATTTCAAACCGAAAGAGAAAGATTATATTTCCACCTCAAACTCACTAAACATGATAATTGGTATATTTCATGGAATATTGTCCAATACTCAACCGCAGAAAAATATCAAGCCGACAAAATAAATAAATACCTATATAAAAATTTCGATCATATTTTGACAAGTTTTCAACAAATTACAAAATTTCATGTAAAAATGTTATTAATCACGCCCTTCGAAGTTTGAATGAATGGCGCGAAAGTTTCGAGTTCGTTCCCTGATTTAGGAAACAATTTTTGAGCGTGACAAGAACGTATTTTAATATATTTTCGTGTTGACGTTTATTTGGAAATACTGATAACTTATGAACAACTTCTTAAAAAATGCAGGGAAATCCATAGCGTACAATCCTTATGCCATCATTTTAATACGATTCCCGCACTCGAAAATTATAGCATTGTGTCACGCGGGATTTTTCAGATGTTGAAAATCAAACACAAAAAAATACCCCGATATAACATACAGACATTTTTTGACCACACTTTAATGTTTGTACCATGCAAGGATCGAACCCGCAGAACGTCGCACTGTGATAGATGGCGTGGTGACCTACATCACTCGACTATCCTTGCAGCCGTATAATATTTATATTATTACCAGCCCCATGAGTGAAACGGTACAGTAAACGCAATAACTGCTTACCAGATTTGTTGAAAGCGTTTCCATATGTGGTTTGCTGTTCTAAAAACTAATATTCGCGTGTCATTTGCATGGAATTGACTGCGTAATTAAGGGAAATAAGCATAACCAAAACGCGTGTTCTGTTTATCAAAAGTGAGTCACTTATAGTAGGTATCTATAACTTTCAGAATATGCATAAGAATGAAATGTCAAGTCTAATGGAATGCATCAATTTATATTGTAATTTATTGTCGATATTGATAATTTAAAGTCAAGTTTGCAAAACTGAAGACATTTTTTTAATCGGCCGGATTTTTAGCGGTATGGTTATGAATATTTCAATGACTATTTTCCATTATGATAATCGGAACTCCTAAAACAAGCCAATTTCGTGAGGAGCAAGATTTTTCCCTATTTACCTTGTACATGCAGGGTTTAAATTTATTTGTCCCGAGTCCAAACGTTCGTGAGATTTATGTCTGTAAACTGGGATACAGGAGAAAATCCTAGTTCGTAGAAATGTTTTCTCACCTGGAAGTCGTACAAGAGTGAGGGTTTACTTCAACACAGTAAAGTAATAGGACCAGCACTACACATATAGCGAGGTACAGGCTATTTCTCTACAGTAATTTTTTCTAGTTAAAGATAGGGTAATAAATATACAGAAAGATACCGACAGGATTTTGCCAGACAAAAATAACAACATTGTTCGTTTTCTAAATCTAATTTGACTGATAATTATGACTAAGATTCATGATAACAATAATTCCAAAATAAACTTAGAACTCAGAAATTATATCAATACATTATGGTAAAGTTTACCAAGTTTAGCGACAGATCACCAAGTTAATTTGGCTATTTATTAACATTGTAAGATCCTACTAAGTAGTCTACTAGTGGCCTATGTCTGCCAAGTTTGATTGGTCTTGTCTTGCGATCTTCCTTTGTTCAATGAAGATCATAAGACAAGAAACTTTCGAAAGGCTATGCTCAACATAACAATTTCGACTATATTTTGCTCTAGTATTGAATGGAGATTGCAATTCGTCGATGCAAGTACCTTAAATAAAATCTTTGTATTCGGATATTTATTTGCAATATACTAGTTAGTTGAATACACAATTTCTTCTTTACCGTGGTTTCCATGACGTAAATACGTAGGTGTCGCTCGCAACTACTTTTATGAAGGCAATAAAACGCCTGCTCGGCTCGTCTGCCAAGCATGTCACGATGACATCACTGAACACGCATCGCTGCGTCATAACACATTTCAAAGTCAGACGATATATTATTGCCAAGATTATAAATATTGTCTAAGCCGAATTCAATAGCAATAATCTAGCGGACTACAATATGGGATGTATAAGGTCCCGTTCTAATGTTTGATGGAACTTCAAACCTACTCTTTCCAGAAGAAATCAGGACTACAATTGGCTCAGAACATAGGAACATCCATTTTCAATTGCACTTCAGGGGATTTCACTTCAGGGGATTTCACATAAATTCGGTAAGGCCCGATTAGTTTCTAACTCGATAGGAGCTCTTCATCATGACCATCTTCCTCCAACTCATAGTTCAAAACTAGTCTAGCATTTCCAACCAATTATTGCCGTTTATTATGTCACTAAAGTATATTGAAGAATATTTTTGCGTTAAAAATAATCTAATCTGAGCCAATATGCGTTAAACTATACAAGCCCAAAATCTATACGCCGCCGTCAAAATCTCACAATGTTTTTCATACGCATCGCCTTAAAATGGCCATAATGTTACCCTGTATGATACTAGCATTTTATAAATCGCCTAGTTCCGGCCAAATATGGTTTTACACGCGTCGATACGGCCCTGTTACGGCCACTTATTTTTTATACCCCTCCTTTGGTGCCCAATACGTAAATGCATGACTAACTTTTATTCATGACCAATATATTTTTGGGTTAAGAAAAATTAGGGCCTTAAGTTTTTTTTTGTATAATATAATGCAGGCCTATTAACGTCCAACTGCTGCGCAGGCTTCTTTCCATATAGAAAAGGAATTAGCATTGATTACCACACTTGCTCATTGCGGTTTGGAGATTTCAGATTCCATTTTTTTTAATCTAGGTTTCCTCTTTGTCCAAACGATGTTTTCCTTCACCGTTTGTCAATGGTGTCTTAGAATAATTAAGATAATATTGAAAAAGTCACATTGGTACTTGCCTGGGTTCGAACCCGCGACCATGTGCATGCGAGTCTGGTCATTGAACCGCTAGGCCAACACGATATTTTTTGTGCCTGGTCTTAAATATAGCTAATAAGTATGTTGTTGGTAAAATATACCTATACCACTAATGTTGCCTTTACAAAAACTTTGTATCATGACGCAAAAATGTATAAACTGATTTAAGTAATTTTAATACCGGTTATTTGAAAATGACGTATTTGTTTTCGCAGTGTTTTTTCGGTCATGTGGCAAAATTGCTTTCAGGCTCAATAAACAAATAAACATTGGGTATTTTCATATTACGTTTACATTTCAAGGGTTAATTCCATAGCTTTTTACTTTGTGAGAAACGATACTCAGTATTTTTGGAACGCTATTGGAGAGTTTCCAAAAAAAAGACAACTCAGTAAGCAATAACTTGAAACCGGTTCTTGAAAATACATTTTTCATTTCTTTTAAGTTGTTGTTTAAATTACGAGTACTGTTAATGTATTTTCTTTACAAGTATTTAAATCTCAACGAAGCAACTTATATGTATATTCTGTATAAGATATTTAAAATGCGTTAAATAAAAATAAAATGATTTAAAAAAAAATTAAAGTTTTGTTTTTGACCGACCTGTTGGTCTAGTGGTTAGTGACCCTGACTGCTAAGCCGGAGGTCATGGGTTCGATTTCCACCCTGGACAAATCTTTATGTGATGAGCACGATAATTGTGTTGTGTGTGTTTTTTATCTATAATATATTATGTATGTATTTAGAAATATATAAGTATGTTTATCAGTTGTCTGGTTACCATAGTACAGGCTTAGCTTAGTTTAGGATCAGATGGCCGCGTTTGAGCTGTCCCAAGATATTTTATTTGATGTTATTATTGAAGGTGATCTCTTTAAAGCTGAATGCCAACAAACCAAGCTAGTTTTTAAATTAAATAGTTCCGTCGATCTCATCAGCTTAAAATAAATATCACGTGGTCTAAGTAATTCCTTACAATTAATCCAGTTCCACCGTTCTCCATGTTTATACGTCTATAAATCGAATTCTCTCGGAATAGTACAAAAACATCGTTCAATTATTCCACAAGGGACGGCAATCCACTTAAACCACACAGCTTCTAGTGATGTGAATTGAATCGACTTCGACTTGCATCGGCCATTGCGTTGGAAAACAAACCCCTGCTTGAGTAAGTGATACTTTAAAAATATACGCGTTACATTTCCTCTTTTTAAAAATGTAAAGGACACAGGACTTACACTTTAAACTAAAAGGTTAAAAACAAATCTATTTCTTTATAATAAATAATTTAAGACGTTTACGAACGTACTGGTAGTCGAATTAACTTTTATAAATGAGAATTTTCATATAACTAATAAAAGATTAAAAGTTAGTTTTTACGTTTTGGTATCACGATTTTGATGTTATATAGTAAACAAGAAAGAAATTTCTTGCAAATACAATACCTGCATTGACCTGCATGCACCAAATTTTTCCACAAACGTTAAATCAAATATCAGATGTAGTGTAAAATTTTAAACAAACCACCGCACAAAAGTCTAACTGAATTTTAACTGAATTGCAAAGGTTTTTGAAATACAGTGAATATTATTTAACTACCATCGGGCACTAGTTCAATGCACGCAAGACTGGGTGACTAACAAACGGGTACATTTATAGTTGTATGCAAATCGAATTGCATCGCTTCCGATCCGAGAGGTAGTTGTTAGCTGGATCGAATAAAATACATATTTATACTTGAAAATGAATGAATGTACCGTAAATATTGCAGTAGACAAGCGTTTCTCTGATCAGACTATACATACAATTTGCAATATTGGAAGTAAATAGTTTAATAATATTGTGAAGCTCTCTCTAAGACGCCTTAGACTTATTTGTACTACAAATTTTAAGAACAAAAAATAGCAGCTCATACCGTGGTTTACACATAAGACTAGTCATTTAGAACTACCATTCTAGAAGCCTTGGCAGTCAGTCTTATTACGCCAATTTTAATACATTTCCGGTAATATAGAAAATCTCCGTGTTTGGATATCGACAGTTCCCTTCTCTAGATATCTTAAGACCGGAACACAACAAACCTTGACCCTCATGATTTATAAAACAGTAATTTACCTGAGGATGTCTTTAAGGTTTCGTAGGGTGCGACAGTGCGATATAAATGCTAGCTAAAATTCGATACACCACTAAACAATAAACCATTCCTATACATTTAAAAATAGTCTGTTATATTATACTACACAACGTAAAGAAAATAAACATAAAACTTAGGCCATAAGATATTAACTTACTAAACAAACTTTTGCCTTAACCTACTACATGCTACGGAACTACGGCGTAGCCAATCCGCTACGTCGTAGCAAAACTTTATTCAGTTCGTTTGAGTATTTTTTTATTTATATACTTTCTGAAACAAGTTCTGGAAAGTCAAGTCAAATGTGGTATTATAGAGAAGAGAAGAGGCTTGTTAGCATTCCAGGCGATACTAATAGACTTTAACATACAATTTTTATTAGTAGGAGAGGGTAGTACAAACAAGGTTCATTTAAACTATACCTAATTGTGCTGTAAATATAATCGAATTTATTTGTAGTATTTTTTTTATACTTGTTAATAATAAAGTACCATGATGGTGAAAAGGCAATCATCATGTTTGCTAGTGTCTATTAGATTTTTTTTATCTATTCATCTCCGAAATACAGTACGCCAGCGAGGATCCAATTAAAACCTATCCGCTCTTCATTACTTTTTTATTCCATTCCGACATTTCAAAATTAGACGAATTCGATTTTAAGCAGCGTGCATGCAACTTTGGCTTGAAGTACCAGAATTGCATTCAAAATTGTGCACACATTTTGGGCAATGGTTTCTTTATCCGTAAACAAGACCTAATAATGATTTCCTACTAGCTACGTTCCGCAGTTCTAACCACAGTGAATCATATATTTTAATCCAGGGTTAAAAAACATACACACACACACTCACAAACTTTCGCTTTCGTAATATTAATGTGATCATATTATTAAAAGAGAGTCAGTATTTATCTGTAGACATTGACCTAAAATTTATAGTTAAAAAAAATGCATAAGACTCATTCATATAAAATTTTGTGAGTTTCAGTAAAATCCAAAAGTCTATTCATAAGTTTTAGATCAATCTCACTGTAATACAGGTGAGAACTCGTTGACATTTACAGCTTTGCAATAACTTGCATGTTATCAAACTCCGTCGCTCACAAACAAATATTTCACATGACTTTATGGTCAGTATTTTACACATAAAAGGAAATGGGCATTAGTGCGATTGCGAGTTGGCAATCGATTTTTAGAATCGCTCTCGGATTGCTAGATTTTTTGGACACGTTTCAACTAATCGTTGGTTCTAACATTTCGATTGCTAAAAGTATTTTTCAAGCCATTGCATTTTATTCTCTACTTGAGTTCCTTTTCCTCTATTAACATGGTATGTTATTTCTTGTACCGAGCACTTCAAGTTCTCGCAATTTTATGAATTGAAACTAACAATTATAATTTTATTTTATATGGCGATTATAAAATTAAAAATGCATGTAGATTTATAGAAATGACAACCTATTCACAGATTGTTTCGTTGTTAAATCATTTAAACTCCACTAAGGAAATTATATCTTACAAGTATTTCAGGAAGTTGGTAAATATCTTGCAACATCGGTCAGCTGTTCAAAGTTTCCTGTAACTAGTGGAAGTTGAGAGAATTTGTGTACGCCGCGTCGGAGGTATTCGCCATGCAAATCGGCGCATAAATGGTTTGCGTGCCTCGTACTTAGAGACTGTTGTATATGTTATAACTCTAGCCATTCTTAATCAGTCATCAGACTTGAATCGACAATCACATGATTGCAAGTTCGACGCACTAGCCATTAGGCTATTGCTTTTTATTTATAATAAGGTCCATCAGGACAAATCACATCTCAAGTATTGCACTACCGACGTGAATGCACTCGTAACATAAGCATTTAGCTTAGCACAAGGGGTAACAAGAATACTAGTAATGTGCGATCCACAAAGCTAGTAAGCCTTATAAAAAAAACCACAAGTATTGAAAAATACATGCTAGCCAAAAAGCAATACAAGAAATTATAATACCGTTTTTAATAAGTTCATTTTTATCAGAAGTAGGTATAATACGTAAAGATTGAAAAAAAAAATATTAAAATAAAATACCTTAACGAAAATATTGAAGCTATTTCCACAAATCACAAGCAGATTCTACTTCAAAGTAATCTTTCATCTACCTTGCATTCAAAAACCGTCAAACAAATTACTTTTCGGACATGTTTGTTTGAACGAACCTTTATATCTAGACCTATAGTGTATAAATATATTGTGCACATAACAACAACCGCAGGCTGTAGTCGCCACACGTCACCGTGCCAGTTGTTCGTAAGCCTGCTCTGTGCTCACAAGGGGACCGGTCGTTACTGCCGGTTCAATTGAAGAGAGGGTAGCAGTTCGTGCTGTAATTGTTTTATTTCTTGACGAGGTTTTTTTTGTTTTGCTAGTTATCGAGGAACGTCATAATAGTATGGAAATATGCTTTGATATGAATCTTACAGAATGTCGTGTTTTTAAACGGTTTTTTTTTACTTAGAAACAATCAAGATATTTATAAACTAAAAATAAGCCTACCGTTGTGTTAAATCCAATTTTAATTTCTTTGAAATATTCTGGCAATTGCGAATAGCTTCCACAAAATTAATAGACTAACAAATTCTCTACACTTCACCATATGACTGTATCTCAACCTTTAGAAATATTCGTGATGTGAATTATAAATAAAGAGAGCTCTCTTTATTATTGACAAACAAAGCTTTGTCAAGCTTGAGCTTTATTTCGAAAAAGAAAAGTATTTAGCTGAATTTTAAAATACCGTTTAGAAAAAAATCTTTCAGAAATAAATAAATTTATTTTTAAAGAATTACAACCATTCCGCTTGATGTCACAACTTGGGTCATTCTATTTAAACCCTCAGCGGACTATGCTTGGCACGTCGTCGCTCATTTAAGTTTTTATTCCGCCAGGAATCTAGGATTTAAGTTCTAAATGAGTGTTATTTTAAACTTTGCTAAAAGCTGTAGACTTAATTTACATTTTCACGGCTCCTCCCGTATATAATTATTGTAACAGTTATTGTTCGGGAAACTTGCCGTTTGAAAAGAGAGTTTAATTTTCATTTCAGATTTTTATTTGTTGAGAGGAATCAGTTGAAACTTCTAGGTAATTGTTGTAGACGTTATTTGACAAATGATCGAGGTTTATCAGTTTATTTAAAACGTAAAAGTATACAGGCTATTCTGTATTCATGAAGTAAAACATCTATTCTTTCTAACAGAAAGTTAATTCGACTTTTACGTATTACCCGCAATGTGTTACCTAAAATATATAAATTTTATTCAGATATTTATAAAACACCCTAGGAATGACGTAGCTTATTTCGAATACACATACAGCAGTTCCGGTAATATTAAAAACATATGCGTAATACTTATGACATTGTTTTTAAGTTCGTTAAAATGATAGAAAATTGCTATTGGTCAATATTATAAGGTGTTTTAATGATACAGGCCAGTCCCGACGCCTCGTACATCATGAGCTGCTTTACCTTTTCCGCCAGCTAGGCTGAAAGTCTTCTTATAAGCTCGCACAGTCTTGAGCTTATCGTACTTGCCTGTCGCAGAAGGGATATAAATATCGATGATGTCCTCAACTTCTTAAGAGTTCTGAGTGTCCAGATTCCCAGTGCTCTAGTAGAATTTGGTTGCATCTTATGACTTGATGCCATGGAAATATGATGAATTTATTGCACCTCCATTTAGTTATACCACGGATTTTTGCGGGTAAAAGTGGGGTATATGTACACCGACGCGTAAACTTTCCCATAACTGCACACCATCTATAATAACCATTATACTTAAAATTTTCATTTTTTAAATTTACTTTATTTATCAATTTTTGAGCTGCAACCGAAACGTCTAAATGCAAACAAAAAAATCATAATATTTTTATTATAAAATATATTATTATTATAAACTCTTTAAACAATGGAAGGGGAAATATATTATCGCGTAAGGAAATACCCTCAAAAATTGCCAGAGAATTTTCTAGCTAGCTAACGTACCAAACACTTTTCCTAATATGATTTTGTGACGTAAAAATATGTCAAGACTCTGGTAACAGAAGCGGCGAGTATCACTTCTGCGTTATTCTGAAATTCTAAACTGAACTCTCAATGATTACTCATATAATTTCTAGTTCGCTTTAATAGAGACAAAGATCTTTTTTTTTAAGTTTTAACTGGCTCAGGCTGCCATAAATGTTAATTAAATAACTGACTTTTCGATAACTGCCTTCATTAACTTAAATCTAAAAAATCCTTTTGCTATTTTTTCCTAGCAAGTAAAAAATATTTACTTTAACTTTCAATAATTTTCTAGACTTTATGTGGAACTTAAAAGTAAAGATATTGAATACAGAAAAAAACAAAAAGCTAACGAATTAGTTGAATAACTACGAGCTACAAACGGTAAAAGTTATTATAAAACTAGGACATTTACATAAAAAACCTATTAAATTGCACAGTTCTAGTTTTATTAACACAAGTAACCAAACCTCGATAAACTATTAAATATACTCTAAAAAATTCAACCAGTCATAAAACTTTGATATATTGAAACAAGAAGAGAACGAATACAAGGATGAAATCGCACTTAAGTGCTAAAACACTTCGAAACTGAATAATATCCGAACAATTTTACCAGGGAGAACACATAAATCACATCGGTAACACTTACTATTGAGTTTTTGAGTTTTTAACGACCGTGCCGAGCTAAAGTTGTAAACTGTGGAATAAAAAAGTTTGGCTATGACCAAAGACTTTAGAAGAAAAAGAAGATGCACTGAAGCAGCCATAAAAAAATATAGAAAGTAGTAAGTATTTAGGGAAGTAAACGGCTAGGAGTGTTAGTTCCTATACTATGACATATGTATTCGAGCGTTTATCCACTGTTGCGGGCACGATAGGCATGGCCGCAACGCAAACATAGAACGACGGCCAAGTTCACTTTCCTACGGTACATTAAATGTAACATAATCCTCGTTACTAATAAATTTACTAATCTTCACAATCTTCAGCGACCACTAAGATAAAAAAAATACGAAAAAGCTCCAAAACAATGCCTCTTACTGCTATCATTGTAGCTTATTTAGAAGGATGGGTATTTTTTTTATATCTTGGGACATCCCACACACGGCCATCTGATTTCAAACTAGGCAGAGCACTATGGTGACCAGACAACTGATAAACCTACTTATATATTTCAAATACAAACATATTGTAGATAAATAACACCCAGGCACAGAACAAATGATCGTGATCATCACACAAGGATTTGTCCTGGGTGGAAATCATACCCACGACCTCCGGTTTAGCAGACAGGGTCACTAACCACTAGACCAACAGACCCGTCAGACAGTATTGAGACTGTATCAAAAGCTTTAGAGCCAGTCCACACGGCGCATTGCGTCGACGCAGCGCTGCCGTTGCGTTGATAGGGAGGATACACGATGTATTTACAAAATTCTTGCCTCAACTGAACGTCGCTGCTGCGCAGACGGAACGTTAAGACTGCGTCGTAGTAACGTTGCGATGGCGCAGCGCTTGTGTGGCCGGCTATGCGTAAAATATTTGCGTTGCGACGACGTAACGCAACTCGCCGTGTGGATCGGCTTAAACAAGTCCAAAAACTACTAAGCAGTAATAAAATGCCATCTCTACTGTTATTTCCTTTATGTTTGTGACCTTTTATACGTATTTGCAAAATCCAAGAGTTGATAAACAAAGAGCGGTTGAAAAAACGCTTTTGAAATTCTTTTTTTATTTATTCAATTTTAACAGCTATAAAAAAATTTAGAAAGAAAAAACAGAACAAAAACATAAAGCCGATTACAGGTCCTCGCGTATAAACATTTGTGTAAATTGTTAAAGTGGCATGGCTGTTAAATGAAAGCAATTGGCTTTGCATTTTGTTTTCTTGAAGGAACAAGGATTCTTAATGTCGAGGCATAAGTTCCGCAACACTCAAGTAAAACACTCTTGCCTAGTTTCTAGATCTTGACAAGATGACGTGATACAATTATTAATGGTCGAGAAGGAAACAACCAACTTCGTTTTCTACCAAACGGTTTTCTGAACGGAGAAATGTTGACTTTTGTACATTTTGTTACTAATATTAACGTATTTTTCTTTAACAAAATAATTTTGAACGAATTCTACAACAATGTTTTTAGGAAGCAATAGTTCATAAACTTAGTAAGTCCATGGTTTTGTTTTACAACGCCTGCGAAGTAATTTACAACGAACATTAAACAAAACTAGGTCCAAAATATAGACACGACAAAGTTTCAAGAGAGGAAGTTTGGACTTGGTTCGGTCATTTGTTTTGGTGGCACTGTTTAAACGATTATTATCTAGTTATTTAAATGGCCGACTCAGAGTGCGAGTTTGAATAGTTATACCTAGTACATTGGAAATAAAGAAAATTATCTCATTGTATTAATATGCGTGATTTGTTTGTTATGGTAATTACTTTTTGATTCAATAAACAAAATATGGATTTAAATAGATTTGAATTGCTTTACTGCAGGCATGCATGCCTCAAGTAAATAAAAATATTAAATTTGTGAAATAAAAAGAAATACCGGTCTGAAAATGTCCCACTTCCGGTCAAAAGACTCAGATTGAATAGATCCACAAGATATTTCTTCCAAATCTGTCATTTCTTTGGGTTAGCGATTTTGACGTTTGTGAAACCCATCATGTTGCAAAAATTATTTAAATAATCCCTTCTACGAATAAGTAGTTAGAGATAATAAATTATCATACAAAATTAGGTCTTGTTAAGAACTGTTTTTGTTTAAATGTTTTTGAAGTTCCAGTAAGCTCGTAATGTTATCTCACTTGGGCTCTGAGCTAATTAGTTCGTGAAGTTAATTTCAAGGTTGCTTTCATGTTTCCCTTTGACTTTGAACACACGTTAAGCTATAAAGGTAAGTTTCACATTTCATAAAATTTCCTCTTAATATAATATTGTGTTGAATTACACAAATCAAATCATTTATGGACTTGTTTTTTTTTTTTTTTTTTGATAGCCTATAGTAGTTCCCACTGCTGGGCAAAGGCCTCCCCTTTCTCCTTCCAAACCTCTCTATTTTGTGCGATTTCTGGCCACGAGCGCCCCGCATAACTGACTAAATCGTCACACCACCTTCGCCGAGGTCGACCTCGGCGCCGATGTCCTTCCTCCGGCGTCCAGTGGGTAACGATTTTTGCCCATCGGTCAGGCTGCATTCGAGCGACGTGACCAGCCCACTCCCACTTAAGTCTGGCTGTTTTTTCTCCGACATCTGTTATCCGAGTTATGGAGCGCAGCGTGGTGTTTCTAACTCGGTCTGTTAGTTTAACACCTACTATGCTACGCTCTATTGCTCGTTGGCAAATCTTGAGTTTCGACTTTTGTTGTTCAGTAAGAGACCAACTTTGTGCACCGTAGGTTAGGACGGGCAAGATACACATGTCAATGAGTTTTCTTTTCAGTGTCATTGGCAATTTGCCCTTTAAATGTTCTTTTAGGGCCCAGAAACTCTTCCATGCATTCTGTATTCTTCTTTCCACTTCTCTTTCTTGCCGGTTCGTAAAGGAAACAATCTGGCCCAAGTATATATACTCATCGACATATTGCAGCTCTTGCCCGTCTACCACGACCCTACGTTTCGTGCTGTTGGTCATGAGTTGTGTCTTTGATCGGTTCATTGTAAGTCCAAACTCAAGACCCGCCGTGCTCAGGTCTTGGAGCATATCTTCAAGTTCTTTATGTGATGCGGAGAATAACACGATGTCGTCAGCAAAACGGAGATTTGTTAGTTGGTAACCACTAACATTTATACCTCGTGACTGCCACGAGTCTGGCAGCTTATTGAAAACCTCCTGCAGAGCGCTGGTGAACAGCTTCGGTGAGAGCGGATCGCCTTGTTTAACGCCCCTATCTATCTTGAATTTTGAACCTGAAGTGTGCAATTTGATGTTAGCTGAACTGACTCGATATATTGTATCGATGAGATCGATATAGGTGTGTGGGACATTTTGGGATTCTAAGGCATTTATAACTGTGTTATGGCTTATGCTGTCGAAAGCTTTGGTGTAGTCTACAAAGGCTAAGTAAAGCGGTTTGTTAAACTCGTTGTATTTCTCTATTACTTGATTAATGGTGTGTAGATGATCTGTTGTTGAGAAATGAGGGCGAAATCCAGCTTGTTCGGGAGGTTGATGGAGATCAAGTGTTGGGGCAATACGGTTCTGTAATATTCTAATGAACAACTTATATAAATGCGAAATGAGGCTTATGGGTCGGTAATTTGAGATATTTGCTTTGTCTCCTTTCTTGTGGAGTAAGATTATGTAAGAGTGGCAGATTTCCGAAGGAATTTCACCGGTGTATAAAATGTTATTGAAAAAGTATGCAATGTGAGGTGAAAGGACACTTCTTCCTAGCTTTAGGATCTCGGTCGTTATTTCGTCTGATCCAGGGCTTTTATTGTATTTCATCTCAAGGAGCGACCTTTGTACCTCAAAGTTGCTGATAGGTGAAACAGAATCTGGGCAATTAATAGTAGGCGAAATGTCTTAAACGTTTGTTTTGATCTTGATATAAGCTTTTGTAAAAATTTGTAGCAATTTCTATTATTTTGTGTGAGCTATTTTGTATCATACCATTTTCGTCTCTCAGGGCAGCTATCCAAGTTTTTTTCTTAGTGATTCCTTGTCTTGCAAATCTTAAAGTCGTGTTTTGTTGTAATGCCAATTTAATCATGTTCGTATTATAGTCCCTAATGTCTTTTCTTATACTTCGTTTGACTAATCTGTCTATTTTATAATACTCTACTCTATTGTTTTTAAGGGTTTCTCTATTTTGTATTAAAGATATTGTTTTACTGCTTAGTTTATTATTTTTTCTTCGTGTACATTTCATTTTCTTAGATGCGGTTGAAATATTTTCTGTAATATTTCTGTACTGATTCTGGTGGTTTTGATTTTCATCTAGCGGTAATATATCGAATGCGTTTTTTAATTCTAACTTAAACTGTTCTATATTACTTATAAGAAAGTTTTTATTTAACATTTTTACTCGGGTTTTAAATAAGGTTTTGCGATGCAATTTTACATTAAGGATAATCTTAGCGCGAACGGGTCTGTGATCTGAACTAAAACTAAATTTGTTTAAAACACTAACATCTTTAATTATATTATTTTTATTGCAAGAAAGCACAAAATCAATCTCGTTTTTCGTTCTCCCATCAGGTGAAATCCACGTCCAGCGTCGTTGTGGCTTTTTTGGGAAGAAACTGTTCATTATTTTTAACTCTTGTCCAAACGCAAATTGAATGAGGGAATTACCCTGCTCATTTCTTGTCCCAAGTCCATGTGGTCCAAGAACTGCAGGGCTATCCAGGTCTTGCCTTACCCCTATTTTAGCATTGAAGTCGCCTGAAATAACGTTCCATGTACTACGGTTCTCGTCACAAGCTTTGTTTAAAGTGACATAAAAGTCTTCCAGTTCTTCGATGGTGTGTGATGACGTAGGCGCATAAACTTGGACAATAGTTAAACTATGGTTTTTTGAAATGCTTAGTTTAAGAATTGCAATCCTCTCGGAATATCCTCGAAACTCTACAATGTTATTTTTTAGTCTTTTATTCACCAAGAAACCGACTCCATGAAGGCCTCTAGTGACTCCATACTGATAGAAGATATTATCCTCCCTTTCCTCTGTTGCCTCGCCCATTCTTCTCACCTCAGATAACCCTATCACATCCCATTTTATTTCCTTAAGCGCATTTTCTAATTCTAGTAATCGTTCATCATGCATTAATGTACGAACATTATAAGTTAAAATATTTAGTATAGTATCGGAGTCCTTTTTCGTCGCAGTTTTGAGTTGTTGACGGAAGATCGATCTCACCCGGGGATTCTTAGCACCCCGTACTCTGGGAGCCCTTTGATTACCGTCATTTTCGCGGGGTTCGCCAGAGCTGCCGGGCACTTGGGGCCTGATATTTAGTTGTTCTGTCATGGTTCGGAAGGGAGGGGGGGGTTTGGACTAATAAAAATCCACCACGCTAGTCCAGTGCGGGTTGGTGGACGCCAGAGCCTCGTTCGTTTTGTCAGCAGGATGTACCACGTGCAGGTGAGGTTGGCTTGGATCCTTTGAGATGGTGTTCGGATCCTTTACATCCCTGTCTGTCCACTTATGGACTTGTAATGAAATAAATATAAGCAATAAAGTACATAAAATTGGACCAGTTAGCTTCGTGTTATTCGATTCAAAGTGCACGTTTTAATTCGAATAAGTCGGATAATTCCGTTCCAGTCGTTTTCGCCTTTTAGTAAACCTTTTGCTTTCTTCAAATGCGCTCTGAAATGGTTTGCCAGACCAAACTTTGACTTGAAAACCTGGTCTTTCATTCAACAACTTTGCTGTAACAGATTTAAGGAAGTGGTTTTAACTTTTTTCGTCTTTCCAAAACATTCTAGTTGACCTCAAGCTTTAACACTTTTATCAATGGTATAGTGCTGTTTATAAGATTGTCAGTAACAGCAAGTATTATAATTATCTACGTACTAACTTAACCTTAGAAATAATTCAAATATTTGTATTATTTATGAGTACATATTATAAACAACGATATTTACTTTGGACCTATTACTATACATTTGTAATGAATAATAATACAGCTAATATCGAACAGAACAATGGGGAAATCTTGCTCATTATTGTTAATACATTATCCTACTTAATATTATAAATGTGAAAGTGTGGATGTTTGGATGTTTAGATGTTTAGATGTTTGGATGTTTGTTGCTCAATCACGCAAAAACGGCTGAACGGATTTGGATGAAATTTGGCATGCATGTAGCCTTTGACATAGAAAAGAACATAGGCTACCTTTTATCCCGATTCCTTAAGTAGTTCCCGAGGGAAAATTGAAAATGGTGTAGGAGCTTAAGCCGTGGGCTGACAGTTTAGAAACTTGATATTTTTCTCTATTACAGCGCGAGCTATAATACACGGGTGAAAATTTTATTCCATTTTTCATTAATTTCTCATTTTTTATTTCCTTTTGGACCCAATCCTGAAGTCCACGCAGACGAAGTCGCGGGCAAAAACTAGTCAAAAATAAAACAAGTTCGTTTATAAGTATATGTTAATAAGTATGAAATCCAACCATTCACATGAAATGTCGACACATCCGAAAAGTGAACCTCAACAATTTCAAAATAATACGAACTGTACACAAACAGCGTAATAAGCGGATTTTCTAACACGTCCACGAATAAAGAACAAAACGAAGTCTCAACGAAGCGAGGAAGCAAGAAACAGAAGCAAGGCGAAGCAAGACCCCGATCCATTTCCGAAACAAACGAACGACAGAGTGCACAAACGACTCATTAGCTTTACACTTATTCTAGCCTGAGTAACTAAACAGGAGAGCTCAGAAGGTCCAACTATTAACCATGGCTAAGCAATTTAATGTACGGTCTTGTCGGATATTCGTATCAAGTCGGCTTATAATTGATAAAAAAATTAATGATTTTTATAACACATTTGCTCGTAAAGAGTCTCTTATTTGACCAATTTCAATATCGTATTGTATCTCATTACGTACTTGTGCGTTATTGTAATGTTAAACGCACAGTTTTTTTAATAAAATAAAACGCAGCGTTTATCAAGGTGCTCCGTCTAAAATCGAACGGTACTTTTTTAAATAAAGAGTTTTTATGTCAGACAAGTGGATAACATTTATTTAAAATTGGGAGATAAAATGTAATAAATAAACATTAAATTCTTTAATTCAATTAATTTTAACAATAAATTACAACATACAAAAATAGTAATTTACTATATTAGTAATACTGGCTGTTTTTGTGTCATTGCCTACAAAAAGCGCTGATGCGCGCGCATCGCTAATTTGTATAACTGCTTTTACAAGTGTTTAAAGATTTATTCGTTTGCGTAAGTCCGAGTTTGATTTAGTTCCTCGCAAATACGTTATAAAACGTCGTATGACGTATGTGCTCTTTGATAATTACAGCCTCTGGTTTCTTGTCGCTATATAATATCGCATCGGCTTTGATTCTCAATTTACCGCACTTATAATCATAATGCAACTATATTTAATAATTGCACACAAGTGCAATAATTAAATATAGCAATTTTTTTTGTTAATACATAATGAATTAATAGTTTTATTATAATTTTTTTAAAAATTATTTCGATACAAGGTCATTGTTGCTGAGTTACCAGTTTTGACATTATACAATTTTTCAAATACATGGCTTTGTAACAAAAGTGACCTATGTCGTCGTTGGTGAAAGTATAACTTCTGTATATACCTTGTGGCATGACATGTTCCTAGCATTTGCCTCCGGCACCGTGCCTAGAAAAGCGCCTTGAGTTTTTGTATGTTAGGTTTTTGTGCGTTTTTGCTATTAACTTTTTGTAGGAGCTATTTACATTAGGGATGTTTTGTTATTGTTGTCGCAAAAACAAAACTGCGCCGTGATTAGCTTTGTTTGTTCTGTGTTGTCCTATCTTGAGAGTAGTAATGTTCACAGGTTGTTATTAGACCGTGATTATGTTACAAAGCTAACGTGATACGTAGTAAGAGTGGGTACCTACGGATACAGGATGTTTGTAAGTAAAGTAAATGTTAAAAATATTTTGGTGTTACATAGAAACTAAATGTTTAAATTATAAATAGATTTATTAGGTCACCACATATTATTTGTATAATTGCAGACAGCTTTGGCTGTGACTTTTGTTCGTGATTATGTGTCCAGCTTTTTTTTTATGTCTATATTAGAAATGAATAAAATCATATGTTAAGAAGCGCATTATATGATATCTGTACCTTTTAGACAAAATGAACATTAGTTTCTTTACCTAAAACTTTTGGGTACCTACGTAATTAGGTATTATCGTTCAAATGTATAATTACCAACCCGCAAGTTAGTAAACGTAGTGATCAATCACCATCTATTCGTGGGAATAGACTTTTGCCCGTGTGACAACAGGGTAGTTGACTACATTGTCTTTATGTTCGTTCATTTAATAATAAAAAATATTAGATACGTATTTCACGCTACTGCTCTATTCTTATATACTACAATATTAGTACTACTGTTCAATATATAAAAAAACTATTCATAAACAATTCACAATGCAAGGAGGGAACCGCTGCAGCCTAGATTTTTTTATATAAAAATAAGTGCCTCATTTGAGCCGGAGGCGCGTTTATGTTAATCCTAAATGCACAGTCTCCAATGTTTATAATATTTTCAATTTATTAGTGAAATGAAGCTTACCAAGTACAAGTAACATTAGATATTTAATTAAACTTACATATCTTAAGAGAAATAAAAGGCTATGCGCAAAGTGTTAAAAAATTGCTGATATATTGCACTAACAAAAAAATATGTTTTTCTACTTCTCTATTTAAACGTTGCTTGTAATTTCTCTTCCACAAAATATCACAATAACTATCTAGCGATAAACTACTAAGCTAGATAGGCTTTCAATATCAAAATTAAAAGCCTTTATTTCTTCAATCTCCAGCCTCTCTAAGAAGGCGCTGGGACCGGAATAAATATAAACTAATCTCCAAAGTATCATTTCCATGGAGAAGAAGCGGCAAGAAACTCCATAGGTTAAATTAACACTATGAACCAAACTTAATTTATATTCTTGACTTCTAGTTATGCATACAAAGATTTCAACCCAGCACTTTAGGTTTTGTTCTTAATTTAATGGTGCTCACTCCACTTTGGCAGTTCCCTTTTCTGTTTTATATGAAGCTCAGTTCCATCGCAGATGGTTTACTTCTTAACCAGACTACGTTGAGTCTACCTTCTACAAGTTAACAAGTAAAAAAAACCTAGAGAGTATCTCCGTTACTGATCATTTAAAGCTCCAAGTTCACTGGTTTTGAACATATTACTTCAACGGGAGCTGTGCAATTTCAGAGCTTTTAAATTATCTATGAGTTCCATTATTAATAGACATGATTTAAAGTTACAATTTATTAAATACTTCTTATCAGTTCTTTCAGTTTTGGGCTCTTAGTATGCGATGAGTCAGTTTTGCAAGAAGCAACCCTTAAATTATAGTAAGTACAATAACATTTACCAGTGAAATCATTTTTTTATCAAAAAAACCTTTGTCGTCTCAAGGGGTTAAACTTATTAAAAATCCTACTATGCTGTTTTCTTATGAACACATGGTTCAATCGAACTAATTGGAAAAAAAATCACATAATCCGACTGATCGAACCAATCCTTGAGCAAATCCTTGAGCGTCACGCCGAAATCACCCGCCACCTTGTCCGGGGCCGGTCCTGGCACTAGCGTTCATCTAAAGACTCTTTTCGTATTACGAACACGTCATCATCCAGCCTAAATTGGAGTCGGTTGGTACTGTTGGTCTATCTTTCAGTCTCTCCGTCTCATCCCTAGGTAAGACAATCTTTAAAAACCTCTTCCGATTTCAGCATCAGTTTTGAAACATACCATAAACAGACCTTAGTGGAAAAGCGTAAAATACAGCAAATTATCGCGATAATGCGTTGTGTTATATTGGAGTGTTGTTGCGGCATTGGTCAACCACTATAATTTTAGTCTTGTTACAACAAACAGAAGTCTGCCGACTACTGTAGAAACATACGGATTATTTGACTTGGAACTAGTACGCTGTGTTAAAAAAATCCTATTAGTTAATGTAAATCTGCACCTGCACAATCTGCTACAGCAGTAAGAATGATGTTTTTTAAATTTGATTACCTCCCAAAAGTACTATGGCCAACATAATGTTTAATTGAAAAGTACCTTTCCTGCAAAATGGATCGATTTTTTTACTTTATTTATAATACGATAAAAAATTATTTATCTTTTACTTTATATGAACCAAAGTTTGATTGCAATTCTACCTCATCTTCAGTAGTGATTCAAGTAATGATAGTAAAGGCACTGTATTGTTAAAAAATATTTATCATGACCTCGAAACCACCAATCTACGTTTATTTTACTCTTTCAATAAAGCAGGAGCGGTTTTTTACCCAATTTTTGCCCGTAGGTTTCCACCTAATGCAGGAACAATTTGCAGCGAGCGCAGTTTTCTGTAAACAAACGCTTTAACGCTCCACTTCATCCAGCCACGTTGAATTGACATTGTTTACGGCGACTGGTTCCTGGCGACTTGGTTATGTCAGCCGACTGCAAGCTTTCTGCCGGAAACCAGCAAGTTAAATATAACAGATTAACTATAGATAGAAAATAATTTAATTCGTTATAAAAAAATTAGGATGCTCTTGGGAAAGTATCGTCAAATGTAATAAATTAATATCAAACCTTACTTTGGAGGTGTGTTCAATCCCCGTAGAACAAATTTGAGGTTGGTGAAATGTTTATGAGTACTCCACTATTAGTTCAAAGTTCAATGGTCTAGGTTATAAATTGATTGTTAAAACTTAAAGTCAAACTCAAAGATCTTTATTGTGAGACAGCGGTTTAAAAATTTTTTCATAGGTTGTTGTAAAGCAATAAACAAATGTTGCAAAATGAATAAAGTGGCTGCTAGAACAAATGAGACAGTCAGAATAAAAGCTTCAGCAATACACTGGCATCACAATAACGTGGTAAATTGTATACATATATGTATATATTATACAACTGTTTCGAAATGTAATTCAAGTACCGGTGCCACGGTTGGGGTTGAAAAATGGTGGATCTAAGTAAATACTACAAAGAAAGCAACGACCGACACCGGCCCGGGTCCGCTGAACTCTTGTAAGTATGGAGAGGTCCATTTTAGTAATATTTTTTTGTCAGTGCGTATCTAGGATAGTTCTACCTTCTTTATTTTGTCTGAATACCAGCTATGGTAATTATTCAATAATGTCTAGTTCTGAAACTCGTTTGTATGTTCGTCCGCTGAGAAAGCCTCGTCTTGTATATTATTTTTACATAAAATTGGCGTTACCACTTTTTTTTAACTTAGTTTGACATGCTACCGCGTTTCTCGATGTCACCGAAATTATAAAGTTAAGTCTGATCTAACGGTACCGCCTATCTATAATATTTCTAGCTCACTTGATATCTTGAAATATTTCCACTTATAACTTAAACCATACAAGCGACACCGGGACAGCGAAGCTCAGGTTCGAATCGATGCCGATATTAATTTTCGAAAACTTTGCATTGGCCGCCTTATGTATAAATCTTTTTGTGTTCAATACGGAACAAGAATGTGCTACAAGCACAAAATTACTTGAACATTAAAAAGTCGTAAGCAGATTATTTTATATCTTTTTCTTTAAATCAAATTGAACTATTTTATTTCAAGTAGGCCCTTTCAGGTACTTTCGAAACGTTACATGACTCTAGTTCCAACTTATGGCAAGAGTATATAAGCTAATTCCAGTTCTATTTCCAGACTAATGAAAATGAATGTTGCATTTACATAAATAAGAAATTAGCTTCACAACATACTGGATGTGGTTTTCTGCCTTCATCGATCTCGACGCGTGCTACCCATTTATGTATACATAGCATCATTTGTAATGCTAATTTCCCAAAGGGTCGCGACCAACCGCAGCGTTACGATGGAGGTTGCGCGTTACACCGTGTATCAATCCACCAAATTGATTGAATTAGTGTCGCGATACCCTCACGACATCCCGAGAGGGGGACGTCAGATGTGCTAGAGTAATTGACACTTCGATGTCCAACAAGACAGTGGTTGTTAATTAGCAACCTTGGAACCCACGAGGAATTTGACATTGGGCATAAACGTTGTTTGACATTTTCAGTGGTAATCGATACGTTGGTATAAGTTAATGACAAATATGTCAGGTTTTAAAGATACCGGCTGACAATGAGTGAATAGAAAAGAGAATATTAGACACAGAATGTCTTGCAATTCTTAGTAGGATTTACGAGTAAACAGAAAACGCAGATTATAAGGGCTATATAAACTGAGACTTCGCAGGACAGATCCTTAACAATTAGGAAAATACCAATAGTCTCTCTTGGAATTTCAAGCAAGATTTAAAAAGAATGGTATAAGTATATTGCACATTCATATTTTTCTATGCAAAATATTAATTGATCATCCTAGGGCTTATGATATTTTTTCATAAAGACAAACATTCAAGCAAATTGAGCAGAAAGGGTATAGCTACGTAACGGTTCTAAAACACAAAGTGACCCACTTTCCTCAATTGATCCTCGAAGGTTCTTTGGACCGACGATACCTAGATATTGTTTTCCGTTCTACTTGAATGGAAATTGTAGAAAATAAGTGGTTCTAAAAACATATTCGGCGGGCATGTTACCTCAAATAGTACTGCAGTGCGGTAAAATACTGATTGCTAGATTTATACGTTGTGACGCGTGAAACATGTATTTCATGATCCCGTCTCGAATTTGGTTTTGGTCAGTTTTCTATTTAGGTATCACAACTTAGATCGAGTATCCCTCTTGTATTCAATAGATTCCATTATTATTCTTAATAGATCTTCTTCTGCCTAGCCTATTCCCAAGCTATGTTGGGGTCGGCTTCCGTATATTACTACTTCAGTTATGCATAAATCCAATAATCCTTATACCAGGGCAGTACAGTAGAAAATTTGAATTATTTAAACATTCATTTAATATACAAAGGACAATGTCAGATGTCCATAGCAACTTTGGCTCAATATTAATTTTTCATGGACAGTGAAAATTCTTAGGTTTTTTTTTGTAGTTTAATGTCAAAATCTTTTCTGTGATTCCCACTTTTACATTGAACTTCTAGAAAAGAAGTTATTCAGACATTTTAATTTGGAGGTTAGGTATGCATTTTGTAGAGAGTAAATTAAACAAAAAATATACAGTAATTGAATAGTTTAATTCCTTTTTTATACAAGTTAACATTAAACTCTGTTAAAATATATTATTATCTATTAATAGAATGTACACTAACATTCTATTAATAAGAATCGTACTTTACCTCAGAAAGTGAAGTCCATTACCGTAACAATGATCGGACATCGTCAGATTCAACTAAATGCCGTTTCATCCGGAACACATTTATACCACAATTAATACAACGTTGATGGGACATTGTCACAAAGTGTGAGGTATGGATACAGCACACTAAGTCTATAACGCAAACGCAGAGCAATTCGAGAAAGCAACGTACACAGAAAAACACCGACAACAACAAACAAAGCGTGCGCGATCTTGACAGAACAGAAATGCCAAATGCAGCAGACGTAACATATCAGAGTTACCATTACAATTTATAGTTTATTATCGATAAGTTATCGAACACAAGGAAAATAGGTATCTTGTATTTGTTTTTAAAAAAGTAAAAAAAATACTAAATGTATTTATAATAAATACGATTAACGTATTATTTAGGTATATAATGAAAGACAATAATTGTGAGGTGGTAAATAAAAAATAAAAGAGTAAATGGCTTGAATTATTTAGAATAATCGATTAGAATCGATTACAGAGGCAGAACAGGTAAAAACCTGAAACTTTTTTTATTTAAAAAAGAAAAACTAGATTTTCGAGAACATGAATTCAAAATAATTACTTATTAAAATGATTTTCTTTTTGAAAAGTTCTCGAAGTGAACTAAATATTTTTTAATAAGTTAGAATTATATATTTAAATTGTTGTAGGTAAAAACTTTGTGTCCGTGTGAATTTAGTATTAAAAGTTGTGTAGGCCGATATCTGACATTGTCCTTTGTGTGTAACATTACACCTTTTTGGTACATGTTATTTAAATGCGAACAAATTAATTTTAATATTCGGCGTTTAAAGGGTTTGGTTCATCGCGATACTCCTTAACATTTGACTGTGCTCATTCTTATTGTGTTTGGTGATGTGACTAAATTGTCGATATCGATATCCGTTAACAAAAATTTCATAAGTTTCTTAGTTTATTTTTTAGTAGAAGTTAACATTGCTATATTTATAAGTATTTCAATACCTTAAAAACATCTCGACGTTTACCTAAAACGTTCCCAGGACCTCATTAGTAGACCTTAATGTGACTACAACAAACCGAAGCGGCTACCTTTAGTTGACTCGCAATTAAAACTTTTAGCACTGCGTTGTTTAAAATGTGACTTTATTTAATCTCGAAACGGGTCATGTAAGAAATTATAATTAAAAAAACAACAAACCAAGACCAAGGTAGTTAATCTCTCATGAATCAATTGTGAGAAAATCGTATTATGAATACAATATATTCTCCTCCCAAAATAAAGTGTTTCTTTTGTACTAAATACATCACAATAATGTATCGTCCCGAACGTAATAGAATTGTATAAATTAATTTTAGCTTCAGTTATATCATGAATAAAGCTTGTTTCTATTGTATTCTCACAACCATTCGGACTTATTGCGTGGTCTTAGGTTGTTAACGAAATTTACATAGCGACTAGATCTACGGTGACACAATTTGCTTACAATTTCTATTTACTAATGGCAAGAGCATCGATCTTGCGATCATGTGGTCGCGGGTTCGAATCCTCTTCATTTTTTTTTAACTCAAGGTCATCTGATCCCAAACTAGGCTGAGCGTGTAGGTACTATGGCAACCAGACAACTGATAAACCTACTTATATTATTACATTTCTAAATACATACATATTATTGATAAATTACACCCAGACACATGATCGTGCTCATCACACAAACATTTGTTCTGGGTGGGAATCGAACCCACGAAAACCTAAGGTAACAGTAACCTCACTCTAGAAAGCGTAAGGATGATTTATCAACTATTTTAATTTCCTGTGCTGTTGATTTAATTTTTATATGTCTATATGTCAGGTTATGTATGTAAATTTGTCAGTATTGAAATCTAGACCTATCGATTGAAAATTATTTTTTAAGGCTATGAAATCCTCTGCTATTGTGTTAACATCGCCTCCTAGAGTTCCATCATCTAGATACCAAACATAAAATTTTAACTTTAGTTGCGTAATAATCAGATAAATAGCTAAACTAAATATGACCGGACCGAGCGGATCTCCTTGTTGGGGCAGCCTACAGCGGAATTCCAAAGGTTGTTTTTATAAACTAAATTTGAAGGGTTTCTGTAACATTGCCAGAGAAAGCTGTAAATTTTGGGCGTTTCACTTTTAACTTCTACCGACAAGGTATCTCTGTTAATCGAGTTAAAGGCATTCTTTACATCGACTTTAAGGATAACCTCATTTTTCCCTTAGGCCAAAAATGTGGAAAGTGCATGTACGGCAGCTTCACAGCCACCTTTCGAACCAAAACCTAATTAAAGGGCTATAATATCAGATAAAATATTGTTGCATAATTTACAAAATTTTTTTGCTACCGTTCCTACGTCTGTATGTGGAACTGACGGCAAATGGTCGACAAGCACCGTAGGCACCACAACCACCGCGCGCACGTCCTGGCTGCCGTGGTCACGGGCACTCACCGCCGCAGCCGCTGCCGCAGCGCCTCCGTACGAGGAAACCCTCGTTAGCTATATTTTATTTGCTTTTCGTCTATTTGTAGGTTGTTGTCAATTTGATATTATTATTTTAATTTGAAATTAATGGCCTTTTATTATAGTAAGAAGTAAACAACATCATCTTCTATCGTCAATTTACGCGTTGCTCACTCACTCGAAAACCGCGCTTGAAACCACTAAAACTTTGAGCACATAAGATATTTTAACATAACAATCTTGAGATTACTGAGTGGTTACTCAGAAGTGTATTGTGTTACCCTACTTCCGTAAGTGTCGTGGTATATTTACAAACCCTTTGTAAGGTATAATGGCTTTAGTACATAGATGACAAAAGGGTAACACTTAATATTCGATATCAACGCTGAGTTCAGAAATTTAAACTATCGAGAAGTTTCTTTTTAGATAAATAGTTTAAACGTGTATTTTGTTAGTTCAATCTCATGTTCACATGAGCTTACCTGTTTGTAGCTAGCGTGTGTAATACATTAAAGAACCCACCGAGAGGCCGCACATGACTGTCTACCTTCACTTTGCATAAAAATGGTAGTGACACGCTATGCATGAAACATAACAAGCGTTGATAAGCGGACACAAGCAGCCAACATGGCGTGTACATCGTACACCGTGTGCGCTGTGGAGCAGCGCTTTTATGTACACATATCACAACAATTATTTATTTATTTATTATAAGGAAAACCAACAGCTATACAAAATGTAAAACATCAATAAGGATAGAAAACATAAAGCCAATTACAGGTTTCCACGGATAGCTACAGTACTGTTACAGTACATAATATGATCAAAACATTTATGTTATCAACACCAGAGTTGCTGCTTTTTGTTTCGCTTATAAACTGACAACCTCAATCGACTCTTTAACTTAATTATATTCTCAAAAGTAAATTCTAATTAATTGTTACTCATTTACAAGACAAAACTTTTAATCGATTAACGAAACATAAATCGATTCTTTGCTGCATTTACATTTAATCTCCTGAACAAATTGAGCCATTTTGACTTGGGGGAGAATTCAAATCACTTACGTAGTTTCGAATGGAAATAAAAGGCGTTTCGATTGTTCGACAAGATAAAAAGTGAACTATTGTGGAAATCGATGTTGAATTTGCTTAAGCGCCTTTAGATTAACAGCTTGAATGTAGATACTTATAAGTATTCTCGAATTGTTTTGAGTTCCTTTGAATGTAAAGGTTTATACATAGTTTAAAATTAAACAGTTTGCTGAAAATATTGATCGTAGGATATAGTTTGACATCACTTTCTTTTTTTTTAATATAATAGGATATGTAATTCCGATGATTTTACTGCTCTTTTTACTTCTATACAGGATGTCTAGTGATTGGATCGACAAGCTACAGGGCCTGACACCGTAGGTTAAGACCTAACAAAGGAACACAACATAATGTTTCGCAAAAAAATTGCAAGTTTTAAGTTACGATCGATCAAAAAATCTCAGCCTTGTAATCCTGCTTTCGCAATCATTTTTGTACATCAGATTGTTACTGATTAATTATATTTACTCTACGCCTTCCAAAGTCTTATTTTTATCAGAAAGTATATTGGTCAATGGTCAGTATTTAATTTGCCTTAACTTCTATCTTATCTTTCTGTACTAAGATGCTGCTGTATTCTGTGTGCTTGAGTAAGTTCCGAAGAACAGAGCATGACGGGTTGCGGGGGCGTGCCATTGGCTTGGCCGCCTATAGCGCTGCGTCCCACGCCCGCAGAGCCTTCGCATGGAATTCCACCTAGAGTTCAATGAAGCCGTTCTCGTTGGTGTCATACTTCTGCTGTTTCATGCAGTTCGTTGTTTCCTAGCACTAGATAAATACCTCCTCTCCTCCCATATACAACAACACCGGCTTCGGCAGGGTCTCAGCGATGTCCTGGTAGAGGTGGCGCAGCACGCGGTACATGGCGTGGTTGGCGGGGTTGAGCTGTTCGCATGGCGGCTCTATACACAGATGACGCCACGGCCACTAGTTTACGCAGATCGCTATGTCACCGAAATCGTACTCTTTCCCCCACTGCCAGCCGTTCCCAGCGTGTGCGGGCGCAACAATTTCGATTACGACACGCACGCCGCGCACTTGCGCGTACTTGATAATCAGCTCTCTCACTTCCTCCGCCGAGTAAATCTCTCTTGCAGAGTTAGCACCGTATCTGGTCAATTGCGGTACTCTGGTCGACTCTAGGGGAAAGCTATGGGAATCGGTGACATGCCAATGGAACACGTTCATTTTGTTGACAAACTCTACCGCAAAGCTCCACTCGTTATAACTTTCTCTCCCTTAAGCTTCGGAACACTCTGAATATAGTTCACAGCCATATTTCCACGAAAAAGTCAACAATTTCGACTGTTTTTTACTAAACTGGTATAAAAAAATAAAGGATATTTGCCCATAACCTATTAAAATACGTTGACTTCTTGTAAATGACAGCATTTATTTCATAGAGTATTTATATACTCTTTACTCATAGAGGTACAACAAAAAAATATTTTGTTACAAACGACAACACGAAATTCCTTCGAATATAATCATTAGGTATGCAATATCAATAAATTATAATAAGTAGGTAATTTATAAAACCAAGAAAATAAAAAGTCGGAAAACGCCGCCTGATGAAAACATTCCATTTATATTATGTGGTAACTATCTTCAAAACTTAGTCCTCTACCGTGCATTCAAATGCCTTCTAAAAATTATAAACTGCTGCAAATTTTCTGCCTCTTCTGGGACCGCACGCAATTTACTTTCATTAGTCGAGTGACAGTCGACACGGCATCCTCCGAGCCTAATAATGTTATTTATATTTTGGCTCGACGTCACTAGAGTACTTCAAATCCTCGATGTATCACGGAAAGTCTATTTGGAAGTTGATATACGTATTACAATGTGATCTCAAGAGTTTTGGAGTATCATATAAGGTACCTATTTCAAGTCAAAGTGGTGACTATTTTGTGCGTTATTTTAGAAACTTAAGTATTCATTTTAACTATTAAGCAACAAAATAAAATATTTTTTAAATTTAATTCTTACCGATAAATGTGAGGACTACAAAATAATTACTATTTTTATTTTATACTAGAAAACACTGAACCTTTACTTAAGACTTTGTACTTTACGACTTGGTACTTCAGTCGATAATATCGAGTTATTTCGCTACGCTACATCACTACCGTTGAGCCTAATAAGGTATATTTGACACGCCATCACTGGGGAAATTCACAAGCCACAATACATATTAATTTTGTTACATCTGTCGTTGGAAGCTCCCTGATTAGTATTCACAGATTACGTAACACGTACGATGATTTGGTACTGTTAGCTTCGGGGATTGAATTAATTTAATGAAAATTAATACAAGGAAGAAATGTTTATATTAAGACATCGCATGTAAAATATTTTGAATATTCTATTTTGAGGCTTAATTTAATTGTTTGTCAAATACCTCAATTTTATATAGAGATCCTACGAACATAAACATATTTAAATACCATTTGTGGTTTTAGAATTATCACTTTACTTAGAAGATAATTCTAAACTCTACAAAGACTAAGTAAAATAAATAATACAGTTAGTTTTTTTAAATTAGGCGCCCTCACGTTGTATAAAGAAATAAATCTTATATAACATACCTAAACTTTATCATCTAAAACAACGAATAAAACTTTTCAAAACACTCGACAGTCTTCATAGACGTTGTTGTGGCCACAAACCCTTTAAAATGCATTTGAGATAACTTGAGAAATAAAAAGCTATGCTTTCTTAGATAAGCCAACGGCGATAAATCTTTTGAAACGTTTGAAAGAAAAATGGGTACCTTTTTTAATAAGTATTTAGAGGTTCTGCTTAAAAAAGGTAAATGGTGTCTGAAAATAAAAGGAGGCCGACAAAAAATAAAAAAATAGTTTGAAAAGAATTAATAATATTTACATTAACTAGACTGGGAATATCTACATAATTATGCAAAAATTATCATTATGGCAAATGTTACTAAACCTACTGAACATTCACAGGCACTTTTTACTTAAACGGCTAGCAGTGAAAAACTTGATATATTTATCACTATATTCACAATACGTCAAATGCAAATAATTTAATGCAAACTCTTTAATTTCCTATTAGGTATTATGTTACTAGTTATATTATTTTAATTCAAACACTTGTGTCCAAAGTTATTCTGTATCTCCATCAACTATTATTATTTCTTCCACTTGATTCCAATCACATGGTAACATCTTCATCTTTTTCATAAATTGGCTTCAGTTACATGGATTGCCAAGAAAAGTTGATGCATATCTCTGCTTACCCCTTAGGGATAGAAGCGTGATACGTACTATACATAGGTAATAACAATAAGGCTAAATTTCAACATAAAGTTACTTCTCAGACGGCCTTAGAATCGTAAAGAGCAGGCTATGCCAGACGTTATGTACTATGTACGTGTCCTATAAAGTGAGCCTATTCAGATAACCTTCAAGGAATTCGTTAACCTTGAGTTCCCTGAAATTCTGCATTTCTTCTCCTTTCATTTTGTTTGCTAATACGAGTAGGTAAGTATAAAATTGACGCCGTAATAAAATTTTGTATGAAACTTAACATTTTGATGTTAGCTGATTTCTTGTATCATGAAAAATCCTGACCTCAAAATTTTAAAATTAAAATAAAAATAAAATTCTAAGTCCTAAATTATTGTTATGATTATTATATCTAGCCCAAAACAGGATAACAGAGACAAGAGGTCTTTGGAGGAAAATTACATTTTTGTTTTTTTTTATCAGCCGGAATGTAAAAAATACCACCAAAATACTTACATTTTTAATGAAAGAAACATACCGTGTAAGAATTACCGGCCTGCTGTGATTATTCAAAACGTTTATAAAACGGCCTTCTGTGTACATTAGGGGCCCGTATAACACTTGTTATCGGGACCGTTTTTATCTCGCAACATTATTGTCCGGAAGATTTAGGTGTTTCGTCCTTTTGCAATGAGCTGCAAGGTATAAGAGGGAACGGGGAGCAAGGAGGCCCAATGGTCCAACGTGTGGGATAAGTAAGGCTCTTTGTGTACTTGACTTGAATGTTTGCGAAGGGGTTAATTACCTATTCCGTGCAAAAGTAAAAACTCAACATATTTAAAAATTTAAATCACTATTTAAAAATCTAAGAACTTTAAACCACTGATTTTGGAGTATTTAGCCACAAGTCATTTAGGAAAGTGATAATGTCTCAATGTTTACAACATGGTAAATTATTTTCTACAATTAAATAAGTCTACCGAGAATATTATTAACAATATCTTATAATTTTGCAGTGGAATTAATGTATACTACAAATATATTCCAATAAGATTCACAAGGATTCACTATTCATCATTACAAGGGAGACCCCCTTGTTAACTGATGATACTACTTATAATGCAAACCGTAGGTATTAACATTCTTCCTCGCATATCACTTAGACCACACAGTTTCCGGAGCGTCCTTTAAAGATAAATAATGTGTTTGATTTACAACTGCGGCATCTCTCTACAGATGACGCAGTATTCATGCCAAATTGATATCGAATATGGTCGCATACACGCAGCCAATGTTACAGTACAAAAATATGAAAAAAGAAAACGTTTGCGGTCTAGTATTTTAGTTGACTTCTTGGCTTCGTAATTCAGCAAATTTGAATACCAGAATAGTAGATATAACGACTACTTAACTGACACATAAACCGTTCATTTCTTCCTAAGACTGGCTGTCAGTTTTTTGGTGCCGTAATAACTGTCAAAATATAACTGTCAAACTCTTAAAATAATTTCTGGGTCGTGTTGGGGCTTTGATACATAAAATGAGTGGTCACCTAACCACCAATTTATTTATACTATTAATGTGTACTTTGGCTAAACCCTTCTAATTCATCGATCCGTCTGCCACTGACTTAGACGATATAATAATCAAACAGAAGTTATTGAGTTACAAGACACTTGGGCAATGAAGATAAAAGTTGGAGCTTGAGTTTCTCATGTTTGCTTACAAGTTGTACCGATAGGTAGACTTCGAAATGTGTGGACTTCTCTCAAGTGATCAAAAGCCTTAAGGTATTTCGACTTTTATTCGTATTATAGTGACGCTCTGAAGCGAGTACAAAATAGACTTAAGTTTCTCTTTTCGTAGGTTGTTAAAATAATTTTAAGTAACAAGCTTAGAAATCTTACGAAATCAAAATTTATGTCACATTATTACTGTTCTATTAAAATTATTTCTCATTTTTGAAATTCTGTTTTATCGTCGTAATTAGGATGGATAACCTTTGAAATCCAAAAGCGTACACGCATCGACTCACAAAACCGGGACCTTTGCACTCCGAAATCCTACCAAACAACAGCATATAAAACCCATTAATAGTCCCGATAAACAACCCCTGATTAACTCCTCAACCGCTACTTAGTTAATCTATAGCTTTCCACCGCGCAGTGCGACCACAATACCACCACAGATTGACAGCTAAATGGACTTTTGACTTTACAGAGCGGAATGAGATCCCTGTTACGACATCGGTTGTTTAACCGGACGGATCTTTGTACCACTGAATTATGGGCTTCGGATGTTTGTGAACATTGCTTGTTTGATTTCGCCAGTTAAGCACATTAAAAAACTGAGCTCCAATTATTGAAGTTCTCTGCGAAGTCTTAAATGTCATTTCTGAATAAAGAATAGCTGCGATCAGTTTCTGTAGGTGAAACGCAAATTGGAGCGTTGAATACAGCTATGCGCGAGAACTGATTATATTCAACTGACTGCATCCATGAGCTCCTAAAATCGGACTTAAGTACTTTGTCCTCTTTTTCCTGTAATAATCTCAGGATGTATCAGGCAGCAACACACTGTTTTATTTACAAAGACAAATGAGTACGCACAAGATACGTTAGGCTTGGAATAAGATCGTGTTTCTAAGAGTGGCTTACTTCTGAACTCCAAGTATGTGCATATTTAAGATACATTTGTATTATTGATTAATATATTCAAATTTAATTGCCTCTCGTAGCCATTATTTAGTTACAAAATCTCAAAGATAACCCCACAGAAATAAAAGGTTTCTACTTAAGTAGATATTTTTAAACAGGTAATATATAGATGTTCAGGTACAGTACAGTACAGTACGGTACAGGTAATCTATATATATAAAACAAAGACGGGTTTGTTACAACACTTATAACTCGAGATCAATTTTCATGGTTTTTGTTTCGTTGGATTTGTCACCGCCCTGAATAGCAGAATACATTTTAAAAACAATGAAAACTTGACGAATACATATTTATGAAAATGAATCATTTTCCATTTAAATATGTTCCTTTGTTGCGTACCTGTCTAACATTTGTTTTCCTCATAGAATAATGTTTTCCTCCTGTCATCCTGTCAAATACTGTGATTGACATTTATGCATGCGTTCAGAAATGTATTTTGTGTAATTATTTAAAAAGGGTGCATAAACTTTTGTCTGTATTTTTTTTAATCAATTAAAAAGGTTGAAAGGTGTTAATTAAGCAGCTTTGAATAAAAAGGGCAGTATCTAAGTAGTAGTCTATGATCTAAACTATTGTCAATCAATGTCTATGTCACGAAAGTTCACCTACTGTTATATTTGTTTGTTTTGTGTGGGTTTGTGCGAGTACATATTCAGTATTAGTATTAGTAACAATGCCACGTCCTAGAAGATCTAATCTTTCCTCTTTCTTTCGCGAAGCCGTACTGCAATTAGGCAACGGAACATCGCGAGTCAATTATCTGATGAAGAACGAGACATTGCACGAGAAGAGCGCCGCGTTAGTATGGAGCGAAGAAGGGCTTTAATTCGTGCCTCTCAAACACAAGAGGTTAGAAACGAGAAATCGTCGAGCTTATCGTACAGATCAACAGTCAAATCTGTGGCGATATGTGAAGAAACTTCAACTCTAAGTAAATATGAGAGTTAATAAATAGTTGCATTGTTGAACGATCTATCTGCTGATGATTTCTCTAAGCAATTCAGTCATTTTTTGCTGACACGTGTTTGAAGTACTTAATTTTTTTTTTTACTTCTCTTTCTGTATGTCATGTATTATATTTTATCAAAATAAAATACTTTTTGATATCTAAGTATCTGTATTTTGTATCATTGTGTTACGTTCATCAAAGCCTAAATTAGTTCAGCTAAAAGGTAACCCGACATTCATTGACTGTTTAGGGCGGTACAAAGTTCGCCGGGTCAGCTAGTTCATAATATTTGTTCAAAAATATCTAGAAAACTAGATTAAACTTTCAAAGCAATTATAACAGGCTTCGAACAATTGTAAGTTCTGGTAATTCGTCACTCCTCCCTACGGATGTATCTAGAACGGAACAGAGGTAGCGTATAAATCTTGTTGCCCCACCCAACCACTAAAGGAAACTTGCACGTTGATATTTTTGACAGTCGTCTGATAAATGGCGGTCGAACGATCCCGGTTTTATCATAATTTCACTTTTTTCTATTATTTTCTTTGAAGTAACAGGTTGAATCGGTCCCTTAACCTATTGGGATTTTCATCGTAGGTTCAAGGGTTTTTGGTAGTCGCGATGATATTTTGTTTTTACGTTAGGAAGTATCTACTCAATTCATGCAAAGCGACCACTAGCAACTTGAACATTTTTTTGCAGAAGTCAAATGACGACTGTGTAATTTTCTTTATGCAAGTTTTCTTGTGTACGAGTTAACTTGATACAAGAACTTGCAGAACCATTTGACACAGACAAAGCTTGCAACAGATAGGTCGAATTCGCGGCTGCAGAAAAATACGAGCTCCGTCTTTGGTCACTTTTTTGTTGGGTTTGTTTCTTAAACTCTTGGGAAAATTGTTGGTGCTTTGCTTTTAACTGATTTCAGCAGTCATTGTATTCAATTTTTCTGCTAAACGCTCTACCGCAACGATTGTCCAAACTCTATATTTATAAAGTTGCTAAAACATGTCGAAATCACTTCGCTTGGGCAAGTCAACTAGCGCAAATATTATTACTAGTCGTGGACACTTAGCTTATAAATGTATGGTAGGTATTTATTTGAATTTGTTCATGCTACATTTAAATTAATGTTTTTTTTAAGTCATCTATTTCACTATTGACTGTACTATATAACTATCTTACATTATGCTATTTCTAATATTTTGTGTGTCCATAACTTATTGAGACGACATCTCATTTATAATTCATCTGATTGATTAAGTAAACATGTTAATTTGTAGGATTTCCATCTAAGTGTGCATTAAACATCATAAATCTTCAATTATCCAACATTATTTGTAAGTATGATGCGAAAATCAATATGGTTGTGTTGGCCTTAGAGGTCGTCAAACTTATCTTAGACAACTTTAGCGTAGTTTTTGTATCGTATCGACTATCAGTAAAAACTGGCCAGTCAACAGGTTTGTTTGGAGGCCGAAGGGCGCGTCTGGCATGTTATCTCTATAGTATATCCCTTAGTATCAAATACAGTTATTTGTTCATATAAGTCTTTTTCTATTTTGTTTCACAAATGTATTATCATTAACACGGTGGTAAATTTTTATGTGAAGTTAAGTAAAAAAAGTACAACTTCAACTATGTCAGATAAACAAACCAAAAAAAAACCCTGCATCGATTCTTTGAAAGAAGTTGTTTCGCGAAACAAAAGCTCACCCGAAAAATCATTTAACCCTCATAAAGGCTGTACAAACTCGAGTCGGCTTTTTGTAGTCGAGGGTCCGATCGACCGGGGGTCATTGGAGCGACAAATCCGCGGAGCTTAAGCAAGTTAAATCGTCTATGCCAATTCAATTCACACGAAATAATGGCGCCTCATTGTTAACCCTACGAGCCGGCGACCTTTCATCGGGGACAATTCGTACCCCATCGATTGAGAGTGCTTCGATTTATTTTAATGGAGAAAGAAGTATATAAACATTTTACTTACTTCCCCTTCAATAGTGGAAAATTGAAATCTGGTTGTAAATGCCAGGGGAAAGAAAGGAGCCTTCCTGTAAGCGTCGAAACGGGTGAATGAGGATTGCTTCAAAGTGTAAGTTAAAATTGTGTCCCGGAACCAACGACATATTTCTGTCCCACGCTATAGGCCTGCATATACTTCTTACTTGACATTTATTCTACACCTGCGCACTACTTTAATATTATACAACTTTAATAAACCTGCGAGTGTTGCTGAAGTTGTTATTGTTATTAAAATCATAATTTTAGCTATTTGACAACTAAAATGTACTATATCGAATTATAAAAACGGCAAGCTACTACGAATGAAACTAAAATCAAAATAAACCGCGATAGAATCCGTTTAAAAGTAGTTTTATATAAACGGCTAATTAATTGCATATAGACCGTGTTACAAGCATTTCAATATTCTTAATTAAACAGAGAGTTATTTTTAAAATGTGACGTCATATTACAAAGCTTTCTTAATCTGGGGCTGCCCCGAACAAGTCGTCGTTTTGCGAAAAAGAGATAGAACATGCTTCATTATCTCGCTTTATTATCATTATCGCATACGCTTATAACTTTTCTATTCGTGCAGTTTTGCTTATATTTACAACTATTTTTAGTAATCAATGTCTATCTATATAATATTTCGATAGTAAGTAGTCAAGTACCCAAGTTTGGGTCAATATTTAACCCAGAAATACTTGTCATCATTTTAATGATACGTTGAAACGTGTACAAGTTACCAAAATACGTTTGAACTACTCCTCTTAAGAAAATGTCAGTAAATGTTCAGGTATATTCTTAAAGAAATTGAATTTTCTTGGAAAATGTAATGTTGCTAGCTTCATTACCTTCACTTATTTTATGCACGTTAACCGGTGTTGCCAGTACCTGGGAATATTAATTTCCTGTTACCTGATCGCTGTGACATGTTGCGACCAGACTTTGAATAATAACATAAATGGCGGGAAATGTGGAGCTGCTGTAAATTATGAAGCTGCCCTATAAATACGTATACATAACTGCGTCTAACTAGAATGACATAATAACTCTTATGCAACTTAATTGAAATATTATCCTACATAAAATATGTAACGTAGGTAAACTTGTATCGTAGGTAAAAGGAGCTTTTTATTTTGTACTTACCTTTTCGTATACTTTTATTCTTACTGTGATTATAATAATGATGTGTACTTTTAAGTAATAAGTTAATTAATAATTGGATGTACATGTGTTTTGGACTTAAAATAAATTTCGTGTAAAAACTTCTTTTTTTTTCAGAATTTTAATGTGAAAAGGCAATTTTATTTGACCTTTCGTTTCTTTCGTGGCTAAAAGTTGTGTCATAGAAATCATCGGGTTCAAGAAAGATTTCAAATTTAATTCATTAAAAAAAAACATGTATGAATGAATTTTATTTGCAGCCTTCAACTTTCGTAAATATAAGCACGTATTGGTGAAGAAATTTAAAACATATTTTAAAGGACACATTTTTTTGTAGTAAATTAATTTAGCCCGTATTAGTTTCTTTGAAACACATAATATAAATATTTCACATATCATTTTTAAACTGATAAAATATTAATACCTAAGTACTATCATATTTCTCTGTCTCTGTCTGTTCCCCAGTGAAAATTAATTCTTGTATTAAAAACAGTCTTACCAAAAGAAAGCTGAATTATGATTTGGCCGGAAGTAAACAAAACACCTTTTATTCTATAAAACAATAGCTCCAATATATTATTCAACATAACGACACACAAATAAGAATAATTTACATTCTTCTGCCGTCATTTCTGTTTAGCGCGGGAATGCAACCCGTGTGACAAGCCGTAACTAATTAAACGCGATGGTATGCAAGCGAAAAGTGGACAAACATCTTATTTGCATGCAAATGCTCCACGTGTTAGTATTACATGCATTACGCTAGTTCCAACATGGCATATATGAACGGGCAGAAGACAATGGAATATGAAACTAGAAAAGGCATGTGATCTTGTTCGTAGATCATTTATGAGTTTTGTTTAATTAGGTTTGTTCTGTATGATATTAACATTATTACACGAATTATACCACTGAAATGAATTGTTTATATGACATCTCTCGGTGACATTTTTTCGATGTTCAAACCAAAAATATTCTTTCAGAGATAAGTATCAACTGTTGCTTCTTAATTTTTTGCAAGAGTCTAATAATATTTAAAGGATTTATGTGCACAAGATCGCAGGTTCGAACCCATTACAGGGAAATAAAGAAAGTACTTCTTAATCATTCTAAGACATCATAGACAATCGGTGAAGAAAAACATCGTGACGAAATCTTAATTCCAATACTATTATCGCAATGAGCAAACGCGATGATCAATGTTTGCCTAATCTCTATATGGGAAGTGGACTGTGCCCACTGCCCACTATTTATAAGCCGGTATTATACTTTCTTAACTGTACATGAGCTCCGGATATGATAAGAGCCACTAATGACATATATAATATACCTACATCAACATCAAAGTTACCAAAACTTTCGTCACGAACTCCGTGCGGCGCGTGACCAACAATTTGAGAGCCTTTTACCACTTGAGTAATTGATTAAATTCTCTTTTGAGGACCTGTTATGTTACTAATGAAAATGAATTGGAGTTGGTCAGGTATAGACATATAATTGTTATGTTATATGTTTACGACCTAAATATAATGTGTCATGTTTGTATATTAGAACTATTATCAAAATTTCCTTAATTAATTGCCTCGCATTACGAAGTCACGAACCGCACTGTGCATTATTCTCTTATCGCGCTATTGATAAATTTTAAATAATTTTTAGTTTGTTACTTTCAGGTATTTTAACTAGCCTAGCGAAATTAAATATCTTTAAAATAGATTATTTTCCCTACCAATTGAACGATCACCATACAAACCATACGGGTCGAGCAATTAAGTAAACCAAGGTATTCCGACGTTATTAACTTAATGGGTCACAGACAACTTTTTACGAAGACCCCTTTATAATAATTTCTGTAGCTAATCCAGTAAGTACGGTATCTAGAACAAGTAGATCTTCGTTTACTCGCAGTGCAGAGAAATAATAATTATTTCATGTGCCGACTCGAGGCTCGGACACCGTCAACAAAATGGACTCCAACTCGCTTTCTCGTTATGTAAACTAATCCTTGGCTTAGATAGTGTCTACATTACCTGTAAAATTCCAGATAAGTTGCAAAATACTTAGGAATAAGTACAAATTAATAACATTTTAATAACAGTGTTTATTAAGTAATATTTGATTTTTGTTATAAACAAAAATTAACATAATATTATTTATTGCCAATTAATATTAATTAATTTTACTGCAAAACCAAACCTAAAAATTCATCCATTAGGTACTAAAACAACTCGTGGAAATTTTTGAGTTTGTGAAATATGGAATTACCTTTAAATCAGCGTTATTACGCTATAATAGTCATTAGAAAATTATTCTTTTCATATTCAATCATAGTTATTTAATATATTCAAGAAAATACCCTTTTTGTTCCCTGCCATATTCACAGGCTGGTATGGTATAATTATAAGTTTAACATGTTGATAAAGCTTGCAACAAAATATTGAGCTTAAGAAGCGAGCAGGGATCGCACTTATCGCTGCATTACTTTTTATTGCGCCACACAACCGTCCGTAACGATAGCGTGAGCTAACACGGTTGCATATTGTGTACGGACCCGTTACTAGTATAAAAATAATACCTATTAATTCGATGGCTGGCCTATACCCAAACAATACTTGACTTCAACATCATGGTCGTGCACCAAAGCTTAAACACCCATGCTACAAATTATCCAAATACCAGTGCTGGAGTTTACCTGCTATTGTGATATTTTCACCTTCCGTTTATTGACAGTCAATGGCGAAAGCAGTTTCATTTCAGTTTTTTATTATCACCGATCGTTTTATGCAGTAATAGCAGCAAAACACATAAATATGTGGATTTAGGTAATAGGGTGCAGTTTCTACGACAAGCGATTATAATCTAAACGAACGTAGCGTTTGCATGCAAATTTCAAGAATGTGTATTTACATAGTGACGTTCGCGCAGTTATCACAATATTTAGCAGTAATAGCCCATAATACAAGTGCTTGGCGATCTGAATTTAAATAGATATCTTCACTTTGTAACTAGTCTAGACTTTTTTATGAGATTGCGACTTAGACTTTTAAAGTTGCAACATTTAGGTGAATTCTATTTTATAGTGGCTTGCAATACAATGTTGTGTAAGAGAAAATGTAGACATGGCTCCACTCTTATTTACAAGTCTAATGTCTTCGAGTACTTCGTAAAGTACCTACACATAATATAGACAAACTGTTGAAATACTAAATAGCTAGTATAAATTTAAACAGGTTCGTAAGTTCTAAGACTAAAGCTCCGAATCACACATTTTTTTACTTAATTCACGTTACTAAACAGTATGTGCTTTAAACAAATTAAATATTTTTTACAGAGAAGGTCTTTTTCTACTCAATTGGATTCAAATTTCGAAAGTGCATTCAGATATAGGTACCTTTTAACGGCTGGTTTCAATATTCTATCTATCGATGAATTTGGCTACTGGAGATAGAATTTTGACATATTTTGTATGGAGCTTATGTCAAATAGATATCTTTAGTAGCCAAATTGATTGATAGATAGAATATTGAAACCGGCCGTTAGTCGATTGAACGTGCACCTGGTGACGTCATTGTACCAATTGTTTTTGCTACATACTACGAACAAAACACAAGCATTTGTTACCAGCCAGTGACAACTCGAACGGTATTTTTATTTTTTAATAAAAAAAAGAGAATTCTGCTTTAGTACCTACCTATAATAATCTAATATCATAAGATTTCTAGAAACCTACAAAATTAATATATTTCGTTTTTATTTTATTTTGTGGACAATAGATTTTTCTGTGACTTAAGTAAATTATATTAACTATCAATAAAATTGCAGACAGACAGTGTAGTGGACCGCGCGTCTTTGGTAACAAAGAATTACGAAAATAAACCTTAATATTTTAAGACGTTATTAATATCAAATTCCACAGAATCTTTACTGAAACTAACAGTAAACTTTAATCTCAGAAATATCTATTTCAAATAATCTATCAACAACACAATAATTTGATAATACAATACGTAAGTATTCATAGATAGTACAATTACGCAATCATAATATTTCAATAACAAGTTTGCTGAACACAATAGGGCGGCCATTTTCCCGGAAGTGCGGCTAGGGAGGACCACATCCGGGCCGCTTTTGTCCCGGCTAAGGCTCGGCTTAAGACGGCCTTACGTAAGAGCTAACTCTACTTAGAACAAACATTGTTAGGCTGTGTGTCTTTGGGACGTTGTGCATGAGAGCACGGATGCCTTATAAACTAATCTGGGATGTGCCCTAATGTTCTAGTGAAATCTCTTTGTCTTAATTTACACAGATCAGTTATGATTAATTTATTGTTTGCATACTAAGGGCCAAAATCACGAGTGTACACGAACACCGGTTTGAGAAAATGACGATTCTCGAGTTTATTTCAGTTCAATTCCTCAATTTGATTCTTATAACTACTACTTCATTTTGACTTCGATATTAGAATTTACATAATTCTGCCGTGCAGGCCCTAAGTGCAGTATGAGGAAAAAAGCGGTTTCGAGAAAACAGCGAAAAACTTTTTAACACTGTTTTTATTTATATTATTAATGTGTATGGTGGATATTTTTATTGCTAAGACGACTAAATGACAACAAAGATGGTATTTACCAAATAAAATTATAATTTAGTACATTAGATTTTAAATAAAATGTATTTTTTTAAAATCATAGCAGTTACTGCACGCAAAAAGTTACATATATGCAAATTAAAATGCGGTAAAAATACTCGATACTACAAAATCTTTGATTTTTTTGCTACTTTGCAGACTAATTTGCAGCATAAGACTTTCTTTACTGCATTTTAATTTGTTCCTTGAACTAATTGCACATGTAGTATGTAACAATTTCTTCAAACTAACGAGTATTTTTTAGGTACGAATTCACAGAAATAATTGCGATATGATGTGAGATATTTATTAATGATATTAATATAAGTATATACACATATAACTAATTATAATAAAAATAAAACTATACTAAACCAAAACTTATAATATAAATTAAACTATACTAAACTATCGATAGTAAACAGAGCTAAATAAAAAATTGGAAACTTATTAACCATTTATCAACTAAAATTGATTGATAATGGCTAACAAGCATCAAAGAGTTCATCGTCATCTTTGTCAATGACGGGAAACGTACCCAAAAGGCTGGCAGTATAGCCACGTTGAATAGCAATACTGATTTGCTGTGCCAAAAACATGCCAAGCCCTTTGGTCATGGGTAGTGTCGACCAAACGTTTTGCGAGTTCCTTAAAAAGAACTCGTGCACCTGGTCGCCATTTCCCGAGCGTCTCAACCCCAAACGGCTCAAAAATATAATTACCTATCAGGTTGTTATATTTTCGCCGTTTAAGGGTTTCCGCGGCTCCAGCAGCAGTAACCAGAGGCCCGATTCCCATTCTCCCACAGCCAGGAGACGAGCACGCTCTGCACTACTGCAGTACTGATTGACGTTTCAATTAATTCTTTCCGTATCAAACTACAAAGCGGCTCATCCCACTGCCTCTGAGAAGAAAGTTGTTTGGGTAGATCCGTGCCCGGGCAGGACAATTTCAGCTATTTACTGCTTCAATCATGCACAGAATCTGACAACCAACCAAAGAAGATCCTAAGATTTCCCTGGTCAACCTTTCAGAAGGTACTGTGGACCGAAGACAGAAATGCTGGTAGGCCTAAACTAGAAACTTTACGAACACCCAGCCCACCAAAACGGATCGGCAATGTGGCTTGGGACCAAGCACTGTCATCCAGAATCACATTGAAAATTGACGTTATGGTGGACCGGATAATGTAACGAAACGAAATATGTAAATTTAGGGCCGAAAAAACAAAACCGAATTAAAGTGATAGCAGAATGCAATGAAATTTTAAAAAGTCTATCCGGACCCGATTTTATTTCCGGAGCAATTGATTTGATTTTTTGTAGTGTAGATTGTCCATCAATATACTTCAGATTAGGGATATAAATTTCGCATTTAGTTGTGTTTAAATCTAAACCTATTGATTGAAATTTATTCTTTAAAGTTGTGTAATCATCGGCTATTGTGTTAATATCACCTCCTAGGGTTCCGTCATCTAGGTACCAAACGTAAAATTTTGACTTTAGTTTCCTAATATGTAATTGGATGAATGGCCAAACTAAATATGACCGGCCCGAGTGGATCTCCTTGTTGGCAGCCTACAGCGGAATTCAAAAGTTTGTTCTTATAAACTAATTTGGTAGGGTTTCTATAACATTGCCAAAGAAAACTGTAAATTTTGGGAGTATCAGATTTAACTTCTGCCAACAAGGTGTCTCTGTTAATGGAGTTAAAGGCATTCTTCATATCAACTTTTAAGATAACCTCACTTTTCCCGTAAGACAAAAATGTGGAAAGTGCGTGTACGGCAGCTTCACAGCCTCCTTTTGAGCCATTTGATTATAATGCAGTATCAGAGTCTCATACAGCGTTTTAATTAGTATTTATGAGATTTTCATCTTTGAAAAATACAGACTATACTGCAGTAAATAATGAACATACTGCACTTTAGTTGGTTTTCACGATATAAACTTACTTAATAACACTAAATAAAAAACCACATTTTAGAACTTTGCCGCATTTTAATCTGTAGTTCTTGTGAAATAAACTAGTGATCAACCATGCAGTATTAATACTATTGGTACAAAAACTACTTACTGCGTTTTAATTTATATGCCTTAATATTTTTTTGGGTGTAGAATACTGATTTTTTGTGGTAATATAGATATTTACTGCGTTTAACTTGGTAAAGTGACGGATCGTGGCAGGCGTAACTGCTATAACTGTATTTTAGTTGGTATTTTAATATATTTAGACATGCAAAGTTAAGTTACTGCTTTCACAAATTTGATTTTTTAACCGTTTAAAGCATCCTAACAAAAAACTGATTAGATCTTTATGTTCCTTATAACGTGTCCATTAAGGTTCAATATTCAACAAAAAATGGCAAAAAAGCCTGTTACTGCGTTTTAGGGTCTGCACGGCAGAATTGTAAATTGCTTTTAATTATTGTAAAAGTAGTCATAAAATAGAGAGAGAATAATTATGTAATATTTTAAAGAAATTAAAAGGCCTGCCTAGCCGGGCGGTTTAAAATGGTGAAGAATATATAATTATATCTCTCTTGTGTACCAAATGAATAAATAAAATTATAAAATCTTATCAAATGAATAAATAAATAAAATTAAGTATATATCACCACCACCATAAATATATTATATATTAGGTACCTACCACTTGGCTTCCTGGTGACCTGATATCTAGAAAGCGTGAATGCGACCCTAACAGAAGTTTCAGAAACATTCTCATCAATCAGAATCCATGTTGATATTGCTAATAGGCAGTTAAAGTCAAAATTACTTAAGGTCCGTCTTTATGAATTATTATTCAACTTCGAAGCTAGGTATATTTACCTAGCTTCGAAGTTATATTAAAATCCAACACTTAGGGTATCGATAGAATCGTCAAATTCAATTCTATACCACTGACAATCGAAATTATTGAGTTCACAATCATGTCGAGATCTACAATCCCTAAGGACTATGTCTAACACAACGGGTATTGACACACGTAAATCAAATCTATTCGCTCTATTGAAGCGGTGTCCATTGACGGCCGTGTTCGCCGCACAAAGCATCGCCTATTGGACAACCAGCCGTGAATATTGTACACATTTGTTTGACATCATTGTTTGAATTGAATTTCGAGTTTTGTTTTAGTTTTATACAGTATGGGTTGGGTTGGTTAAAAATAAAAAAGTTTTTGATAGCACACATGTTTTGTAATATATTCAGGGATAACCTTTAATAAAAAATGTATACTTTTAAACAATCACGTTGTATGTGTCTGCTAATATTACGTAACAGAAGAAATAGTTCAAAATGTATACAGGTTGAGTTTGATAAAACTATGGATCTGTCAGCCCGCGTAGAAAGATGAAGCCTAAGAATATTATGAAAAGGAATATAAACAAGACAAAAGTAGCCTAGGAAAAAAGTTGTTGAAACAAGTCCAAAATTTGCCACACCAATACGCGTATATATCAGAAACGAAACAACACAAATTGAAAGGCGCATTACTGAATCTCCCACAATAAATCGTGGGTCGAGGCACTGAAATAAAAACCACATTCATACCCTGTCGATAGGGGCTAAAATACTGATATTTCGGCGCACTTATAGTGTGGCCTAAAATAACTGTAATCATTCACAGAAATTGGCCTCGGCACTTTTTTCAACCGCGACCCGCATACTTAGAGGGAAATTGGAAAATACAAAGATGTAAGGTCAGTTTATTAATGACTGGACCAGATATACAGCCTTATTTTTACGCGAACAGTCAGGCAAGGCAACAAGCATGTAACTTTATAATTTTTTATCATGTAGTTTTTTTAATGAATGCTTTCTTTTTTAAATAAAGTAAGTAATAAGAAATAACTTAATTGACTAAAAAAAGAGCCCCACTTATAGGTTCTATTGATCTTTAATAAATCAATCAGGTACTAAAATTAGATATTTAAAAAATGTAAAAAGAAATTATAATTTTTTTATATTACATGGGCCATTTTCAAACCAATATAAGAGATCGAGATTCGAGAAGGCTTCGATGCCTTCTCATGTTAAATCTAGAACTCTGCGATTTCCAAACGGACAACTGTCACTTTTTTAGTTTAAATTAAAACAACAAGTGGATGAAACAACCCTGTTCACATTCCCTACACCAGTGAATAACTAAAGGAAAGAATGAAAATATTCAAATATTTTTAATTTTCAGTTTCTGTGTGTATGTAACGAAAAAAGAGCATAAAATGTCTGTTTGATTAGATTCCTAGTGAATATTTGAGAATGAAACTAGAACATCTAAAATGAAAAATCAATACAGTGCAATATTCAAAGTATCCAGAATTTGTTTAATTGATTTTATTCAATCCGTTCGTGAAAATCTGCAAAAATATAGCAAGTATTGCTATTTTTGTAGAATTTATCCACTTTTATATAGCAACTAAGCTATGTTTACCAGCTTATGTATGAATGAACATTGTTGAATGCAAATAAATAATACTCACTAATTAAAAGGTATCTTATCGCTATAAGAGGAGTTAAGAATGAGAAAATTTATTTAATAAAATTTTGTTTTGTGCTATATTTTATGCTTATTTATAAATAAAAGACATGTTTTAAATCATCCAATTAAAATACTAAGGGCTTGTAAGTGTATTAAAATAATTGTTTAAAACGAACCAGATCCAGATACACGTAATATTTGATCCTTGTCAATCGGTACGAACGAGTTGGTAAGGAGCAAAAATCTATTTATCAAAGTATCGGTCTGCATCTTCGGGCCCATTTCTCAAACAAGATTAATTACGATACGACAAAACTGAAGGCACCATATTTATGGATTTCAGGAATCGTGGCCGGTTCAAAAAATCCTTCCAGCTATTTATTTATTACGCAGATGACGTAAATAATATTAATAGGTACGTCTTATTGATTCATCTGGACAGGCTACTTTTTCCAAGACAAAATATGCAATGGAATTTTTAAGGAGTTCTAATTTAACCAAAGGTATTCCAAGTCTTAGCATAGGTAACAAAGTCTATTGTATGTTCTAGAACAATACTATTGCTAAAACAATGTAACAAAAACTACATTCTAAGACGTCTACAAGTTAGTTGTAAACCTGAAGAAAACCGCGCGGGCATAATTGGCGTTAATTAAAAATAACAATCGGGGGAGAAAGCAAATTGGATTTGGTGTCTAATGAAGAGAAACTAAACAAAGCGTCTTAGCTTTAATCGTTTTACAACTAGAAACACTGTGTCGCATTGTGTTGGCAAACGCTGAAAGTTTTCTCCTACGTGATTCTTTTCAGTGTACATGATTTCCATTGTGTATATGTTAAATTGGTTATGAGTGAGGTGAGTGAAGTTATTTTAAGTAATTAATTATTAAATTTAGGAACACTCAATGAAATTTGTATAATTTGTTATTGGTAAAGGAATTTGTTAGGTTTTTTTGTTGTTACTGTTTTCCACAACATAGAGGTTAATACAACTGTGTGAGAAAGATCATAAACTTATCTTGTATTCATGATTAAAGCAAACTCGTCTTAATAATGAATTAGTAGCAGCTGATATCTGACCGGTTACGAGCTACGTTGAAGAGGGTATTGGCGGTCATGCCACATCCAACAAAATGGCGTGGCACCAGGCCAAAAAGTAATCGTCAATGCGAAAACCTTAATCATAATTGTAAAACTTTCCTGATTACCATCTTACTAAGCTGTCCCACCATGATAAGCGCCACGCATTTCGTGAATTTGAACATTTATGGGAGGCTGTGTTTATATAACATGAAATCGACACAATAATCAATGTTCGCCTGTAGTTTCCTAGACGTCTGACGTCAAAGCCCAGTACTACATTACCACAGCTCAAAAGAGCTGAAGTATTGAAATTTTAATACGTCTCGTGTCTGATTGCAATACTACATATTTAAACTGTAGCCAAGCGTCACTATTTTTAGATTAGATTCTAAATAAAAGATTAACTGTGGGGTTTGCCGGCTTTAAACTTTGTTTTACGACTTTTAACTTAGAATTTCACATTGAGATGCTGTTTAAACAGGTTAATATAATATTCATATTTATTTACGTTTTCGCATAAACTGCATTCAACAATAAATTTCAAAACTATTTATTAATATTATTGGAGCTAAAAATTACCAAACTAATTTCGCTAATCAATTGGATACCGAATTCTAAGATAATTTTGATATAGTATGGTATACGTAGAGCAAATTGGGTGTATTCAATTATAGATGGGAAATAGATTGGTTTGAATATAACAGTTGTGATACTTGTGATCGTCTTCCTGCAACAAAATTAACGAAAATATATTTAATAAGCGCACAAATTTAAAAGATATATTTTTGATAAGTTAGTCTCAGAACGTCTCATCTTTAATTATTTATAATAATATATCTCTTTGCTTAAAAACCTGGTATAAGATGATGTTACAAAAATACAATACTTAGATCATACATGAATTTATTCTGTGGTTTTAGCAAAAAAATATACACCTAAAATGAAGTAAACGTAAGTATATAAAGGTTTGTAAATTGTCATAAATATTTGAAATAGGTTTCTTAGTTTTAAATAAGTACTTAACTCGGCAAACTTAATAATTGTACTAAATAATAAATGTGATAACGTCACACACAATCATCTTTTTAACAACAAGTAAAAACTGCAAACAGCAAACCCTTTTTCCCCCTTCTTCAAGACAAAGATAAACATTAATATTAGGGTTTAATTTACGCACTTGTTGCTTCACCCGGCTTCACTCGCAATTTCAATTAACTATATTGCCACGTGGCATGAATTCGTTAGCGATGTCCCCTATTCTGGTGTCAAACGAAAATAATGTGACATAATCCGTATTTAATGTTTTTATTTATTAATGTTTGTAAATTAATAAATACCCCATCTACACTACGAGAGGAAAGATTTGTATTTTTTGGGGTCTGCATATTTGTAATGAATAAACTCAAAAACTACTGTGCCGATTTCAAAAATTCGTTCACCGTAGAATGTATATGATATTTTAGGTTATTTATTTGTTTATTATTCAAAAGTAAGGATACATTTTTTATTTAAATACATACAATCTTTAAATAACTAAAATACTAAATCATATATATACACACGAAAAAAATAAACAAACATAACTAATTAAAATCTAAAAAAATAGCGTCAAAGTATTCATCCGCATCGCTGTCGACCGGAAGTGTGCCCACTAGGCTGGCTGCATTGCCACGTTGTATGGTAATGCTTATTCTTTTTCCAAGGTAAGGCCAGTCCTCGGATCACGTGAAGTGTCACGGTCCAAGTGTTTCAACCTTAAACGGCTCGACTATGTGACTGCCCATTGTTGTTATATTTCCGCCGTTTGAGGTTTTCAGCAGCCGCAGCAGCAGCACCAGCACAGCACGATGAACTTGGGATGGGATGGCGCAAGAGTATCGACACAGGTAGCGTCCCACACTAAAGGCCTACCATCATCCAACAATAACGAGTTAGGGTGATGGCCGAATGCATGTTAATTTGTAAGTCTGTCAGAAACGTCATTGAAATTTTGAATTTTCATCAATAAATTTTGGAAAGCAATCATCAAAGATTGAAGACCCAAGGAGACGAAGAGAGATTTTATCTACAATTTTGATATTCGGGGCTATTGCGTTAAATTTTGAAAGTGTCAATTGTCTGTCAGTATGGTCAGAAATGAATAACTCACATTTAGATAAATTTAGGTACAGTCCTATGGACTGAAATTTATTATTTAAAAGCAACAGATCATTATAAACCGTGTCTACATCGCCTCCAAGGGTTCCATCGTCAAGATACCAGACGGTAAATTTAGAATTTAGCTGTCGAATAATTGGGTGAATTGCTAGACTGAAGATCACTGGCCCAAGGGGATCACCTTGCTGACAACCAACAGCTGATTCCAAAAGGTTGTCCTGATATAGTACTTTGGATGGTTGTCTGTAACATTGCCAAAGGAAACTAAAAATTTGAGGTAATTCTATTTTGTTTCTGACAGCAAGGTGTCCCTATAAACTGAATTGAAAGCTTTTTTTATGTCAACCTTCAAGATGACTTCTCCTTTGCCAGAATTTAGATAGGTCGACAACGCGTGTACAGCAGCCTCACAGCCCCCTTTGGAGCCATAACCAAGTTGCAGGGCTGAAATTTTTTAGAAACTACCTCACCGTAAACTTTACAACAGATGTTGGCTGCCATACGACGGTATGTGGTGCCTACGGCAATTGGACGAATGCCTCCATCCCTCTTGTGCAGGGCGCATAAATTATCCACGAACAAGACGTCGATGACGGAACCGTTAATCTTGCCGGAGAGCATGACGTTGATCAGAGCCGTGAGCTCCTTCAAAAGCGACTCACCAGCTTCTCCGGCTGACACCTGAGCTGACCAGGTTCTTCAAATGTTGTGGGCGCAGGCCGTCGAGGCCGCCAGCAGAGCCACTCTTGAAGGAACAAAGAGCTTCGATCACCTCTTGACCTGTAATGGTGAGGAAGTGAATGTCTGGATCAGGAGGATCGGGAAAGGAAAGCCCATTTGCTGGGACAGGGTGTTTGCTCTCCAGAGTTGCGATAGTTTCTGAGAGAACAAGGTGTCACAACGTCACTGCTGAAAGGAATCCTGGCTGCTCCGCTAATGTCACCTTCCCCTAATTTGGATTCGACAAGATTGGAAATACCTCTTGAGGAGGTAATTCTGTGTGTCAATAATTTTGTGTCCAAATTATGGGCCGAAACATTACAATTATGTTTAATTTGGGAAGTTAAAGTTTTCTTAGTTGCCAAATTCTTTTCAACATGTAAAATCCTATAAGGGAAGGTGAGTAGATGTTCCCAGGTACTTAACGAGTTTTCCTGGCCAGCAAAGGGAATGCAACCTGCCAGGTGTTGTGCTACAAGAGGTCTAGCGCCGCGGTAAACTAGCTTTAAAATATCGACATTGGTTTTGAATTTTGATAGTGTTTTCCAAAGGGGGTCGAAACTGTGTGCTGCTTGAGAATGAGTATCGACAGGGTCTGAAGTGATTGCAATTGGGGGTTTGTGCACCTTCCCAATATGCACATTCAGACCCCGCTTTCCTTTAAAAAATCTTGCCTGGGTGCACAGAGGACACCTCTCCAGGATATTCTGGTTTTGTGAAGGTTGACAAGCACTTCCTACCACCACATCACTATCACAAAGCATTTATTTATATTACAATTTACACTTAGCAACTACCTTAAAACAACCAAAAAATTTAATATATTATAAAAACACGTAAAAAATTTTGATATTATGTTTTCATATTGACAAATGCCGTCGGCCTTGACAGCTGGTGCGCAGCCGCGCTGGTCTCGTGCGCCGCGACATTTTGGTGCACGACGAGGACGACTGAAGCCGGTAGAAATGATGCGGACTTGTGTAGCGTCCTTATAGTTGCAGCCCTGTAGCAGCGTAAACCTTGTTCGATTTTTAGAGTAATGAATAATAGCTGTTGATCCTTTTACAGCCTCGTTATGACGTCAAAGCGAACAGATTTATGTTATTTTGAAAACAATTCAAGTTCTATTTGTATTTTTTTGTTTGTTGAGTTGACGAACACACACATTACACCATTTTTCCTATACACTACACTACACTACATTTTTCCTATATTCTTGAAATGAGGACTTTTACAATACCTCTATACAAAATAATTTATTGTATTTGACGAGGTGGGGTCCTCGTGGTTGTTTTTAAAAACGTGACGTCAGCATTGCTGACATCACCAATATCCTAGTCAGGGTTGCTGTTCATCTTGGATAATTAAAATAAACACAGTAAATGCTTTCTTCAATTTATTCTTCGACTTACTGAGGAGGTCCGATCGCTACGACAGCTCGAATAAGAATGAATCATAACTCGTTCCGTCGCCTCTATTTATAGTAGACAACACGTGACTCAATGCACGTGGCGACGCACGTGTTGTTTAGTTTACAAAGTAATTTCTTATTTTATTTCACTAAATGTTAAAACATTAATTATTAATTAGACTACTAAGTATTTGCGCCGATATATTGTATTTTATTTATTAAATTCAAACTCCTCGCTCGATCCCTGTCAAATTTCACATTCACCATTAGAAAACTAGATTCACCCTGATGAGCTTATAACTTGACCTATTTCACTAAACGTAATATCGCATGAGATAAAATAATAGCGAGCGTTATCTTTGTAGGAGCTTTTAGGATGCAAGACTCAAATTAAGAGCAAGATAAATAGCGCAGTGCACTGCAGAGCGAATAAAACTTTTTCTACTAGTTGACACCTCGTAAATCTTCCATTAGCTTTTACGATCTTAGATGAAGTCGAACACATTGAGCTAAAGTGAATATATTTGGTTTTATTATAAAAACAATTTTATCAATTCTTCTCTTGCTACAGATAATCGATTTTTAAAGTTTCTATGAACTAATGACACCATGAGTCTTAAAAAACCTTCATGATTTGACTCATTATCATAATATATATCTATGATGAACGATAATCCTGAAATCACTATGGAAACAGAAGCTTCCGAATTAAGAGACTATCAAATTAGGGCCATGTTAAATAGTGAAGCGCACTACGAATTAAACGTTTCCTAACACTTGACAGCTCGTAAATCTTAACATCATGCTGCAACCTCTATACCATATTGATTCTTCTTATTATTGTTATTCCTATTTATTTTTCCTTTTTCTTTTTTGTAACGTGTCCATGAACAGAAACTATGTAAATCAGCGAATGCATGGAACTGCGTCCATGTAGATTGTAGGTATTCTGTAAATGTGCGACAACATGGTACGTATGTAAAAGTTATTGGAAACTGATTGAATGGTGTACAATTTCATCACAGTTTATAGGTATGTCGCAAAGCAATATAGGAGATAGTAGTAGTTCTGCGAACAATCTAGGAGCTAGAATCAATTGTTATCTATTGAAAATGTCGACACTTCAGCTGCAGTTAAGATCAGTTGTTGTCATATAAGTTTATTCATTACAATACAGTTTGAGCAGAAATAAACGATAAGCGTTGCACTGTAAAATAGAGGAACTACAAAATTAATTCTCTCAATAATCAATTTTGTGAAATATTTTAAATCTTTTACTTTTATATCCCGTAATGACAGTTAAAAAAACCGCTATCAATCTTCAAGAATAGCAAATTCTAAATATGAAGAAACTTAGTATTCCAAGGCTAACGTATCCTTAGTCTTTTTAAAAAAAAAAAGAAGAAAAACTTGTAACATTTTTTTACTAAATATACAAACTCTGTTTAACGATAATCTAAAATAAAATTATGGAGACCATGACACCTGCACAAGCGTCGAAACGTCGGGAACTAAAACAAAATAAACTGCGATAAAATCCGTTTAAAAGTAGTTTTATTTCAATGTCTAACATTCGCGTAAACCTCAGAAAACAATAGGATAACTTAACGTTCTATTTATATAAAAGTTTCTGGGTGATTATATCCAGGTATGTCGGACTCAGCATCAACTACGAGTAAGCTGCGAACATAATCACATCCATTAACATAAAGCTATCTCTAAATGAGCGTGAAAATGCATAAATTAAGGAATTCAGCACAATTCGTGTCGTACATTCCTTAGCTAGATCCTGCGTAAAAAACGCCAGGTTTAAAACGAATCCCCTTGAACGTTTGTCGTGAAATTGTGCATGAATAAAATTATTTTGATGTTTAATGAAGAAGCTCATAGTCCCAGTCAGTTCTAGTAAAAATTGCCGTTTTACATAATGTAAGTAAGTTAGTTAGTTTATTAAAAGGAAAATATTTTCAATTTATAAGACATACGTCATAAGACAATATTTACCTATTAAAACTAAACCAAAACTATCTATCTAAATATAAGCAAGAAGACTTATTAACCATTATTAAGTAAAATTTATTACAAAATAGGTTGATTAAAATGCAAAAATTCATCGTCATCTTTGTCAATGACGGGAAACGTGCCCAAAAGGCTGACAACATTGCCACGTTGAATGGCAATGCGAATACTTTGTGCAAAAAATATGCCAGCCCTTTGGCCATGGGTAAAGTCGACCAAACGTTTTGCGAGTTCCTTGAAAATAACTCATGCCCCTGTCCCGAGCGTCTCAACCCCAAACGGCTCAAAAATATGATTACCTATCAAGTTGTTATAGTTTCGCCGTTTAAGGGTTTTTCGCTGATCCAGCAGCAGCGGCGGGTGAGGTAGCTAAACTTAGAACGTGGGATGGCGCAAGGGTGTCGACGCATGTTGCGGTGACTAAGGCAATCGACAGTTTCATCGCATTGATAATGATGAGATGCAACACAAGCAATACAATTAAAAAGCATTGTTGTCCAACATCGTTCCCAGATTAGCTGACAGAAGAGCCTGTAACCAGAGGCTCGATTTCCACTCTCCCACAGATAGGAGACGAGCGCGCTCCGCAGTATTGATTGACGTTTCAATTAATTATTTCCGTATCAAAGGCGTCTTAAGACAACTTTGACTTCAGACTCATCCGAAACTGCGTCTGATGACATTAAGTGCTAGTTCATATGGACGCGCGGAGCCGCGCGGAACTTTCGACCGCGCGGTACAAGATCGAAGTAAACAGCTAGTATTGTCTACATGACCGCGCGGTACCGCGCGGTACCGCGCGGCGCGCTCCGACCCGCGCGCTAGTTCTTGAACCGCGCGGCATGGCGCGTTTCAAGTTCTACAAACTTGTACCGACCTGTTCAGTTGATCCGCGCGTGTTGAGACGGATAGACACATAGATTCAAGAAAAAATGATCACCGAAGGAGACGACATTGTATCTATCGATTTGCTTATCGACGAGATTGAAAAAAGAGAAGCTATCTGGAATATTAACTCCAAGGAATATTCGAATAAAATAATAAAAAGAAGATCTTGGGAAGAATTAGTTTTAATTTTCTGCAGTAATAATGATTCTGAAGAAAAAAAGAAAAACTTAGGTAAGTTACAATCGTATGTATAATCGTAATCCTAACTATCCTAACTAATATTATAAATGCGAAAGTAACTCGGTATAAAATCCATAAGCAAATTGCCTCCTCCACGTCCATTCTTAAGCAATGTTGATGCCAGACTACCGCGCATACATTTGCCGTCATGTGAATGCTCTTACCGCGCGGCTCCGCGCGGGTCCGCGCGGTCATATGAACTTACACTAAAAGTGAAAGATAAAAAAATACATGGAAAACAATATGAATATACATATAAAACACAATCACTTCACAGGTACAGTAGTGGAAATAGACCCTCTCAACCATCGGATGTACATCCTGGCTGCCGTGGCAGTGACATTCGTGAGCACTCACCGCCGCCGCCGCTGCGCCTTCGTCTACGGAGACACTCCTTATAATATATCTAATATACATGGTAACACGTATACTTTCTTGCACAAAGTATATTTGCAAGGTGTCACTATGACATTGACGGTTGGTTGGATTAAGTATTTAATTTTAATTATTATGATATGGCCTTTTCTCGGCTTTATGCTAGATTTTAGCAAGTTTTTAAAAGAAAGCTTATTTATAAGTAGTGTAAGAAGGCCCAGTTATTCATAAATGATTTCAATTATAAAATCATATATCGTTGTTTGTTAGTTAGTCATCTTCCCAGTGTTTCGTTGTCATCCTCGATGTCTCTTTCCATCTCTTGGATACCGATTCATTGTAATTTGACTGCACTTCTCTTGTGTAGCTGAACATATGGCCGGTCCGACTCCATTTTTGAGTTTTATTTATTCCAGGATAGGATACGATATAGGTTAACGTTTGTTCTGCCTCTTATGGTACATTTTTGTTTTATTGTTTGTTAGGAAAAACTAAAAAACAATTTAATAAAATGAAAAATTGATTAAGCATTTCTCACTCATTCAACGTCTCGAGCAGAGAATATAAGATCACTAGATCTTATATTTCAAGAGTATCTATTTTAAAATTAGGTAAGTGGGCGGTTAACCAAAACAACGTAATTCCTAACACACTGAATTAACACAATAGCAGTTCATCAAACTATTGTAAACTATCCCTAATCTTACCTACGAACGTCAAGAAATACCCTGACAAGGGTTCCTGAAACCCCTGCGAACACGAACAATGAGCGCGGGAATTTGTAAATCCCGGAAATATTAGTCCGGGAATTCATAATTATGGTCACGTGACCTTTATTTCATCTCTTAGCTTTGAGATCAATAGAAAAGTTTGGAGATTTTTGTTAATCTATTAAAATTAGGTATTCTCATTTACTGAGATGCATATCTAAAATATTAATGTTTGTCGTTGTAAGTATTTAAGTTTCCTTTGGAATTGGATGATAGAATGTTTCAGCAAATATTGTACAATACGCATACCTACCTAATCAAATGCCAGTATATTATGGTCTCTCCAATGTCGGTGCCATTCGAGTTCCGTATAAACTGTATTTAATATTTATCTGTCCGTAGGGTTACCAGAAAATTGGATTTTTGCCTAAATTAACCTATAAAACGCTGCGTACGACTGAATCGGGGATTATTGTTTTTTACGATTCAAATAACAGATTTGTCACTTGCGGGACGTGGAAATATTTCTTTGTTTGTTCAATGTATGGGAAAGGTTTTTAGGTTATTTCATAAACTAGCTTTTGGAGTTGTTCTATATTATGAAGCGGAAAATCTATAGTACAATTATTAACTTACTACTTATCTATCATTACGCATGTGCCTGGTAAATTAGTTACCCTTTTTGGTTTTATTTAATAAAAAAAAAGCTATTGAACCTAAGTACATAAGTTCAATTAAACTTCAATTAAGGTGATTTTTCTTTAACTTTTCCTTCTAACTCTAACAATATTTAAAGAATTGTTATTTTGACGATTTATCAATACGTGGTAACAAGCGCATGTCCTCACTAACCAATAGAAACCCTTAAGGGAACCCTTTTTATAAAATTTATGATACGAACCTCCTGGCTGAGTTCCTTTGCGAAAAAAATATAAGAATATAGCGCCACCATATTTGATTTCGCATACATTAAATCTTAATATGAATATTTGTCTTGGAAAATGTTTGCTTTTTCCCACATATTTCTTCCAAATACCATTGTAACGTAAAAGGGAAATGTTTTAGTAACTTGCTTCTACACTTGAATATTCCGATATATTTGAATATTTTTTTGTGTGCACCGATTTATTTGTTTAGATATCATGCTTAAATGTTCAAATACTTTAACCCATAAAATGTTATTCAACACGAAAAATGAAAAGTCTCTTCAGATAGTCCTAGTGACTATTATATAGAATCAATAAATAATGTTAGAGGGAAAATAAATTCATTTGGTAATGTTAGTAGCCTTTATCCAAGGTTGGCCGACCATTATTCAGAGTAATAAATATACATCAGCCGCTCACAGAACGATTCGATGAGGGAAACTTGTTTTTAAGACTTTTTTGTAAAGCTTGCCACTAAAGATACGACTGGAAATGGATCTTTTATAGGAAATCAATTGAAAAAAGGTTATCTTATTGATGATCTGACTTTAATTACATGACTTATGAATATTCGTGAACATTTTATAAGGTAAAAACAATGATAGGTCAGAAAAAAAAAATGCTGTTTAGATTAGTTTTTTTATTAAGATTATAAAAATTGGCCGGTAAGTAGCTTTCACATATTTACAGATATTTAATGAGCAATAAATGGGCTGAAACTGGAATTGTGATTTTTAAGTACAATACATATATACTTAAATACAATATCTACATGACAAAATATAGATAATACAACAATAACTATATTTTGTCATGCTTAAACCAAAATATACAATAAACCTTCATATCAAATTGCCACGCCTATAATACCACAAAAAAAAAACGAACTATAAACATTAATTATTCTGAAGCAAAATGTAGATAAGAATTTGTCGTACAGTCTATGGGCAGCCGTATCTTATCAAAACTAAGTTTGTTACTGCGACAAAGCGATTGTAAATGCGAAAATAGAGAATTACAAGAACTGTGAACTCGCGATAAAGAGCTCTTACTTTCAACGATCATTTATAACTTTCAATCTTTCTAAGTAACGCTTGATTTGTGACCTTTAAAATAATACTTTGAAAATTTTCGTATCTTTTAATTATTGAGAGTTTGTCCTTTGAAACATTTCTAAACTTTATTCAGATGCTATACGCTTAAAACCTCTTTAATGACCTTTAAAATAATCTTTTTTATATTTGTATAAATAACATTGCTTCATTCTTGCATAACTTTCGTGATTGACTCACGAAAGCTATGCATTCATTTTACTATTTAAAAATTTTAAAAGTATTCGGGCGATACCGAAAATTGCTTCTTTTGATAACTTTTCTGAAATAAAATCTTGCATGAACTGAAATCACATTTATTTGATTTTGTCCGTTCACGACTTCCTTCGTGTCACGACCAGTAAAGAGCTTATATGGAACTAGTCAAGCATTTTAAACATGTGCGTTAAACTGTGCATACCCAATTTGTCTTACGTTCACATTCGCTCCTGATTCGATCTTATTTTTGACTAATTTAGATTCTTAATTTGTATTAATGCATTATTTTTAGGTTTTTTATGCGATATCTCCGACTTTTGTGGATATTGTGTTAAAAATATTTTTTTTTCATCGATAAACTTCTTCAAAATCGATTCAGTGGTATGGTTTAATATCAAAATAATTGGAAAATTTTACTAAGATGTTCTGTGATGTCTGTACAAAATTATGTACCTACTTCTGTGCAATATGTAATTAATTATTGATTTAAGTAAAGTTTTTATCAGTCGTCACGGATAGTTTGTAATTGCATGTTGTACTGCTTAAATCGTTTTTGCTGATTTCAAACGAAGTCCAATAATTTAAACAAATTTATATCCATTAAAGGCTGTTTATTCATCTGTGCTACCACGATCACTCCCTCTTCCAACGGTACACCTATACAACCCGTTTTTTAAGCCTCCGCACCCATAATTCATTCACAGACTCAATAAATAAACAGCTGACACACGAAATCTCTCGAATCATATCCTCAAGCAGGCTGTAATAATGAATATTACATCGCACATTCATATCCCAATCGATAATGGAAGCGAACAACAGTCGAGAACCGAGTGCTTTCTCTTGTACCGCCTTACAAAAAGTGGCTTTCAATAAAGTTGAGCACAATACACCCATTCTATACAACGGCAAGTTTTTTTAATGGTCACTGCCGGATTGTTTATATCTTTTGTAGCTGAAGTTTTATTAATTCCCGGCGCTAAATATTGGACGTAATGTATAAGAATTGATTGTGAAAGTTTTTAATGGCGATCGTTATTGTTATACTTATAAAAGTATTTTTGTTTTTGTAAGCTTTGGTAGATCGACGGGGTATCTTGTTAGTATTGTAGTCGAAGCGATTTTGAAAATGATAAAGGTTTTACTGTTGAAAGTGTATAGAAGAGATATTTTTGCTCCAATCTGTATAATGACGTTTTAAAATAGAACCATCCATAGACAATATTAGAGGAAGGGTTTGGGATCTCTACTAATATAATGAAACGGAAGGCTTCTTTTCGTTGTCGAATTGCGCTATCTCTGGAACAGCCATTAGGATTGAAAAAGATCTTTAAGTTTATGATTGCATGATTTATAGGTACAGACTAAATTCAACCTGAAAAAAAAATATGGTTGTCCGCAAAACATAAAGCTATGAAAGTATGAAGCTTTATACTTTTCTTATTAATTGTAATATGACCTTAAAAATTAAACACTCATACAACTGACAGTGCTATGAAGTATTTTTTTAGTTTATGTTTTTTATTGTAAGGGACAAAAACAGATACAGTCAAAAGCTCCTTCCAAGACTCTCAATAAGTCCTTATATTAATATTACTAACATGTAGCCCACAACATTGTCCACGTATTAATGAGGAAAAAAAAGTAGAAGTAAGAGAGTAAAAGTAAGTTTCTAGAGGTTTAGTGTTCCGTGATGATGAAATGTTACTCTAACAAACAAACATTGGTCTATATGTGTAACTTTTTCTCTATTCAATTAATTATATTGTTGGGAATGAACTGTTTTTTACAACAACAATGGTGAGTTTCGACTGCACGGATAGCCGAATGGTATAGGTCACCACGCTAATTACCACTGTGCGCGACGTGCTGCGGGTTCAATCCCCGCATGGGATAAGCATTTGTGTGATCCACAGATACTTGTTCCAAGTCTGGGTGTTCTTTGTGCATGTGATTTGAATGTTTGTGAAACCCCCGCGACACAAGGATTAAATTCCTTAGTGCGGGCGTCGTTTTTTTTAAAGAAAAAAAAAGTTTTTATACATTTCTTAATTGACTTAGAAAAACCTGCAAAAACGAGCTCTTCAATTATCAAATTACAATAACTTATCTTTACTAAATTATTTTAAACTTATTTGAACAAAGCTACGACTAGATCCGTCCCATGTGTTCATTTTCCCAAGTTTGCATTACGTTGACAAAATTGTTAATTTAATATTGTATTTAAATGCGTTGTTGATTTGCAGAGTGGATACATAAACACATGCTCTGTTGAATAATTTTGTGTCTTATGTCTTTCCTCGTAATCTAAGTCACCACAGAAAAAAAATACTAGAAAGGAATGTGAAAACTCGACTGATAATCTAGGAAAGTCATATGTTTCCTCCTAATACAGTATAAATTTAAAATAAGTGCGTATATTTTATGAGGTAAATCAGGTGCATAAACTTGATATTTAATTTCAATTTTTCATTCAACAAAGATCAAGTGTTCACTTTTTAAGAAAAGTTGATTTACAATTTTAATATTTCGACCTATATTCCTAAGGAAAAGTTGTTCAGTTTTATGTACCGCGTTATCTCGTAAAATATATACTTGTATACCTAGTATATAGTTCCGCCCTATTCGAAAATTTTCTTGCCACTAGGAATTAAGAACTGCTTGATGATTAGTATGGTCCATGGCCATATTTTTAGATTAGACATGTTACACCCTGTCATCTGCCAATGGAGTACTAGGAAATGTACCAAGATTTGGAGAATATCCATGTAATATTATTGTGTGTAATAATACAAAACCACAAAAGGGGCATAAAAAAATGAGATCGGAGCGTAAATCCTGAATTATGAACAGCCAATAGAGAAGTCTTTATTAAACCATATATGCGAAACATAAATTGCTTATACAAGTTAAGGTTAGGGTTGGGATACATTATCGATAAGAAAAATCGCATTATAGTTTTAAGTTCGTATTTTTTTACTTAAAATAAGACCCAATAAAAAACTTTGCGCTTATTTTCAGGATAGGTACACTCAATTTCTTGATAATGTTATGCATACTGGTGACATACCTACTGCGATACTGTTTAAGCATTAAGAATGTATACTTTCATTATTGTATTAAATGAATAAAAATCTCAACTTTTGTTAAAATCGCATGCGGACAATTCTGCATTTTTTACAGTACTAAAAATGTGAGTATGGTGTTTCGAAAATAAACCCTACCGCTGATACATATTTTCAATTTGAGTTTTTATGCCGGTTAGTCTTTCTTCTGGATAAAATAAAGCAGAGGGAGATCGAAAAAGAGATGGATGTATTGTGTGAAAGAAAGAATTGGATGCCGCAAAGTCGATTAAAAGAGAGGTCCGGAAGGGAAATACGCATTGCGCTGACATCTTCACAGACCATATTTTTTTAATAGAAAACTTCGCTGCTTCTTATAGGATATATCTGGACAGCGGATAATTTTAATTTTACGCTCTTATAAGGAATTAATAATATCCATGCAAAAATATCGATATAGATAGAAGCACATTACTATTTTATGTACATTATATCCAAACGAACGAGGGAATGGGTAAACATTAAAACGCCGCATCGAGCGTTTTTATTCGCACGATAAGGATGCCCAGTCAAGCTCTCATACTCGTACATCGTGCGAGACTGGCTTTATGATGGCTACATATTGGGAGTGTTTAAGACTATTTGCCTGGACAATCTTAAGGCCAATTGATGTAAATAAATTTTGATTTTGTTGAGTTTTATGAGAGGTATAAAAATTAAAAGCAAACACAAGAGGATTTTTATTCCTTTTTCTAATTTATTAAATTTTTTTTACAATTGAAGTAAGTATGCAACGACAATAAAAAACAACACAATTAAAAATGAATAGTTTTCTAAGCGACTTAACTAAAACAACAATCAAAGAAACTGCTTTCTATACATTTGATCCGAAAAAGTCCATACAGATGAGTGAAAAACATTTTCAAGCAACAAATACTAAAAAATATAATACCAACGTTAAAACCTTAGCACTTCGTTACATCGTGTATTAAAGTACAAAAAGCCGAGATAAAAAATATTTTATTTAACATTTATTAAGTATAAACATGGTACATAATTATCCTGCGGTGCATTTTGTGTTCTATCACGTTTTTGTAATGGCGTCAAGATGCTGTGAAGATTAGGTTTCGTAAAACGACTTGTTTGTTCGACATTTTCCCTTATCAAGCTTAATGTGGTGTTAATATTTTCGCCGTTTGTATACCCATCCGCAATCATACTCATAACTTGTTTAGTGGTGTGACTTTCATCTTTCATCACATCTCCCCGTTACATGTCCTGCTGTAAAGCTACCGTGATGTGAGGTAAGGTGATGTGAGGTTACGTAATGTGAGGTCACATGATGTAAATCACGAAATGTGACGTGAGGACAGTTGACTGCGATAAGATGAGTTGATTGATTGATTAATTGATATTATTATGAATATAATTTATAATTTATATAGTACAAGTAACAAAAAACACAAGAAAAGGCATGTTGCCTAACAAAAAAATGTTTGAAATAAAACCGCCACCCACCGAGGGCTCCGTACAAAGACCATGTATTTTCGTGTTTTAATTTAATTTAAAATGTATAGTTTTCAGAGTTTTCCCTGTATTTGTAGTGTATAAAGATATTACTTGCCAAATTTCAAACCCCACGAAATCTATATACATTCATTGAATACACAGCGAACAAAGCACAACCCACAGGACTGACCTAGGTCGTTTCCGTTCTTTAGCAACTCAATTTAACACGAAAAAGGCGAGCGGTATAAACGAACCATAATGAAATTTAATGTATTATAATTTTATTTATATACACATTGTGTTTAGTAACAGTGTGTACAGAACCGCCAAAATTGTTTCATTAGCATTCCCTTGACCTAAAAATGCAAATTAACTTTTATTAATTGCAACCCTCTGTTGGTTAAATGCTGTTTCTTTTTAATTAAACGTACGCATGTAGTTCGTTCTTCTTTTTAAAAATGTTTAAAAAACTGTTTCGTTTTCAGTGAAAAAAAAATGCAATGCGATATTAAAAGTTCGACACAATATACGAGTATATATTGATACATACAAAACAACAAAATAAGTATGTGTTTTATATCAATAAGGTAATGTTTAGAATGTATCAATAAAAGTTTACTGAAATTACAACTGAAATGACCAAAAAAATATTATTTTTTCGTCATTTCAGTTGTAAATAATCTTCCAACTCAGTCTACCCTTTTTTGGAACTACTCACACCTACGTGTTGTTATATCTACAAAAGGCAATACTGAGGGAATCTATCGCGCTCTTAACGTGCCATTACCGGCGCACGTGATCAATACGTCACGAACTATGTGATAGAGCTATTACATTTTATGCTGCCCTAGTACTTGGTTTTCGTTTGACGTGTTTTATTTTGTGAACGTAGTGCTCTAATTTTTTTTTCTTAGCTCGTTGATTTAGGGACCCTAACCCTATAATTTATAGGTTAAACAAATATTTAAAGTATTTTGCTTTTTTGTGAAGTGAAGGACTAAGTTTTTCATAGCGTGAGCCTAAGTATGGCGATCTATAGATTTCTTTGTAACACCTGTATCACCCATATTCTGCAAATAAGGATTTTAATTTGAATTTGTATATTATTTATCTCAATGGAACCAATTAACCTCATGAAAAGCCACAACTTAGGTGATGTGCGACATTTTCAAGGAAAAGACCCCTAATAATTGAAATAATAAAGGTACAGATGTATATTGAATGAGAGGTGTATATGGGCACTACATGTCTACAGGTATCCACCAAGATAGTATTTTTTTTACCAGCAATGTAATAAAGTCCGTCAGCTTATCTAAGGTCTTAAGGTTCCTAACTACCAGTTCAAAATAAATTGGATATTCTATGTAATTAAGAGCGAATACCTGTATGTGTCCAAAAAATATTGGCACGTAGTAAAATAGTTACGACGCGTAGCAGGTAGAAGGGACGTCATCTACGGCGTAGCTTTCACGTATTTCCTTTTAACTAAAAACTAAATCACAAATTTTAGATTTTTCGTTTGAACGAACCTTTTTCAAATTTTCATCATGACCCAAATACGGATTCGTAGATTAGAGATGGAAAAAACGTCGCATTTGAAAAATCTTCGTTAATTACTAAGGATTACATCTGACCCGGCTGAATCTTAATTCAATAATAATGTTACAAAAAATTTACGATGAGTTAGAGGTTGTGTGACACAGGTAGCGGTAGTTTAAAAAAAAGGTTGTCTTGCGGGAATTACTATTACTACAATTATTAAGATTGGCCACTAAACTATGATAAACTAATTCAATACTTTTATATCTACTCAAGGCTTGAAGAAGATGCGTGGTGAGTTTTACAAACATTAATAAAGAAAATAATACTTACCAATTTAATATGCAACTCAAGAATAGGTGCTTCCTTTTTCATCCCACTTCCCTTCCCAAAGTACTTAATTAACTTACAGCTCACTATAAACTTTCTTGCTAAACAGCAATCTCTTAATTCAAATAAAAAATCCACGAAATATATTTTTTCATTCTAACCAATATGCGCTATTAAAATAAGTAGAAACTTTTCGTTAAAAGAAATCCGCTCAAAATCGAACCCAGTCTTTACACGGAAGTCCGAAACTACCCTTAAAAGTAATTTTCGAAAGACGTTGATTAAAAAGAAGGATTAATTCACTGATAAACGACATAACTGGCTGGAGGTATAACATTATTACCGTTACGTGATCAGCATTAAGGCTTAAATGTCAAAAAGATGATTAAATTCGTTTTCTTTTTAAATTGTTTGCAGTCCTCGTTGTTGGAGTTAATTGAAACCTTTCCTTTGGAGAGAAAAAAGTTGAAGTGTGTATATATAGAAGGGGAACTTTGGCCACTCATAAACAATTTTTATTTTTTCATTTAGTTTCCCTTTTATCCCCCAAAAAAACAACTAATTAAAATCTAAAACGGCGTCAAAATCTTCATCCGCATCGCTGTCAACCGGTAATATGACATTAAAAAAGAGTTCAGATATATGTGAATGATTCAATAGCTTGCATCGGTAAAAATAAGGACAAACCCAGTTTAGTATTAAGATATTCCCGAAATGACATTCCTATGCATTATCATAATATTTTTGTATCCGTATATACCATTTCGTATTTGTGTCTTACATAGTACTTCAAACTAAATTAACGAATTGTTAAATGAATCTTGAAAGTGGCTTTATAAAATATTGGTAATCTGAAACACGAAACTACTCTAAAATAACCTATTTAACAAAATACCAACACAAGCACTTTGAAAGTGAACCTCTTAAAGTTTAAAGTACAAAGGTTAAGACACTTCTGCTTCCCACCCACCTCAGGGAGGATCATTTTTATAGTAATTAACCATCCCTCGTGTCACCTGCTAGGCGCCATGTTCTAGCATACACTTTTTATTCAATTTATCAAGAGCACTTTTTTATGTCCTGGATCCATTTTTCACTTGAGAATGGTTTTATGCCGTTAAGATAATTAATTTTCAGCTAGCGTAGTTTTACTCTTGTCTTACCTCTAGTTTTTACCAGCGTCGTTTCACTAAAAAAAAAACATTCTTGTTCTGTGCACCAAAACATACTATAGCAGTAAACTCTCTCTCTCTCTAGTACTCACAATTAATGGCGAATAAAAAAAATCGGTTCTAAGTAAATGCTATATCATTGTCCAAAACTAGGATTGTCTAGGTACCCATTACCTTATGGTGTAACAATACGTGCATAAACACAGGTTGATTTAGTTTTAAGATTATCTTTGATTTACTAGTTACTTACGTTGAATGGCAGTGCTAATTCTTTGTGCCAAAATGCCAGCCCTTTGGTCAGTCAGTTTTGTGGAGTCAACCAAACGTTTGGCACTTCCTCAAAATGAGATCTGAACCTGGTCCCCATGATCCGAGAGTTTAAACCCCAAAGGCTATACCGGATATATAAAGGATACACCGGCAGTGATAAGAGCGCGACGAATGATGTCATTTAAGTTAGCGTGACGTGAAATCCGTCCGGCGCTCCTGCTGCAGCACAGGCCAGGTGACCAAGGCTATCGACTTTTTCGCCGTATTGACAAAGATGAGATGCAACACAAGCGACCCCTAAACGCAAACTTATGGCAATCCGGAAAGCATTGCTGTCCAACAGCGTACCCAGATTGGTCAAGGGGAAGATCCTGTAACAGGCCCGACTCCCATTCTTCCACAGCCAAGGGACGAGCGCGCTCTGCAGTATTGATTGACGTTTCAATATTTTTTTCCGTATCAAACTACAAAGCGGCTCATCCCATTGTCTCTGAGAAGAACGTTGTTCGGGCAGATCCGTGCTCGGGCAGGACAATTTCCAACTATTTACTGCCTCGGTCATGCACAAAATCTCATCAACCAGAGGAGACCCCAAGATTTCCCTGGTCAATTTTCAGTACAGTGGACCGTAGACAGAAATGCTGGTAGGGCTAAACTGGAAACTTTACGAACGCCTAGCCCACCGAAACGGATCGGCAGTGTGGCTTGGGACCAAGGTCGGGCATCCAAAGTCACATTGAAGATCGAAGTTATGGTGGACTAGATAATTTGTCGACTTTTTCCAAAAGAGGTAAATGTTTCCATAATCTTGAAGATCGGAGGCAATAATATGTGAATTTAGGACCAAAACAACAAAAACGAATTAAAGTTATAGCTGAAATAGTGAGATTTATGTGCTTTGTGAAGAAGTTGGAGGTATTGGAAAGGAATCAGGACTAGATGACACATTCTGGGATTTGTGAACCTTCCCAAAATGTATCCTCAAGCCCCGATTACCTTTAAAAAAACGTGTTTGGCATCTTACCAAAACATCTGCCAGAGCTGGCGTGGGTTGGACAACATGTCTTTCAGGATCGTTGCAGATTGCGTCCGATAACATTAAATGCTAAAGTAAAACAAACACATATTAAATAAAATAAGCATAAAAACACACACACACTGCACCACAAGCACCGTAGGCACCACAACCACCGCGCGCAAGTCCTGGCTGCCGTGGTCACGGGCACTCACCGTCGCAGCCGCTGCCGCAGCCGCTGCCGCAACGCCTCCGTACGAGGAAACTCTTGTTAACTACACTCGGTTCCAAAAATAACGGGTCAGTCACATAAACCCGAATATCTCCCGAACTACGTATGCCATCCTAATGAAACGAAGACTGTTCAATTGAGAATTTAATTATACAGATAAAAAATAAAATAAAACTTAGTTACACCCACAATATTAATCTTAAATTAAAAAAAAACTAAAGTAGTCATATTTTTCTTAAGATTACATTTTTTTTATGATTTTTTTTTTGCTGTTTTTCATCACTTTCTTCATTTAATACTTTGTATTGCCTCCACGAGCTCTTCTGACAGCTTCCAGGCGATTAGGCATGCTGTACACCAAATTTCGGAGCCGGTGCTGAGGAATACCTTCCCATTCCTCCACCAGTGCTTGTATGAGCTCGGGAAGCGTGATTGGTGGGGGGTTTCGACCTTTCACGCATCTCTGAAGCTCGTCCCAGGCGTGCTCGATGGGGTTTAAGTCCGGGCTTCGCGCTGGCCACTGCATGAGTTCGATACCGACCTCTTCAAGGTAGTCATGTACAATTCTGGCGGTATGGGGACGCGCATTATCATGCATTAATATGCCATGCCGGTCCATCCTGGCCATGAAAGGACCTACATGTTCATTGAGGATCTCTTCCACGTACCTCTCTGCATTTAGAGTTCCATTTTGAATGAGCACCAGCTCGGTGCGGGCCTCAGCAGAAATCCCAGCCCAAACTTGTACGGAGCCTCCACCGTACGCCACTTTTTCCTCCACACACGCTTGATGGAAGCGCTCCCCTGGTCTTCTGTACATCAACTGCCTACCATCATGCTTATAAAGCATGAATTTAGACTCGTCCGTGAACATTACCCTAGACCAATCGTCTAGTGTCCAGTTTAGGTGTTCGCGCACGTATCTCTGTCTTGCAATTCGATGTCCCCGTTCCAGTTTGGGGCCATTTGCGGGCCTCAATGGTTTCAAATTTGCTTCAGCAAGACGTCTTCTTACTGTTTGAGCGCTTAAATTGCCACCTCCAAAGCGAATAAAGTGAGTTTTTAGACCAACAGCAGTTTGAAAACGATTTCGGAGCATTGTAGCCACCAGTTGTCTGTCTTCCCTGGCCGTTGTGCATCTTGGTCTGCCATTTCCTGGTCTTCTAAGGTGTGATCCGGTCTCTTGGTACCGCTGGACTACCCGCTGAACAGTCGACAAAGATACACCAATGTTTCTGGCTGTTTCACGCTGGCTCCGCCCAAGTTCCAAAAAAGTTAGGATTCTGGTACATTCCTCTAGCGTGACTGCCATGCTTCACCTCACAGAATAATAATTATGCACGTGGAAGACGTTCACGATAATTTTTTTTGTGACAGAATAGAAATGGAAAGCATCCATAATGACATGAAACAAAAATTTTGTTTTTAAAAATAGTCATTTTTTTAAATTTTGTTTTTCTAATGAAGTTTTTTTCATCAACCAGTTTAAATAATATGCTATTAGAAGCGCAACTAAAAAGTCTTTATTCTGTTTTTTATTTCATTGATCTAGCTTTTACAGTTCTGGAGGTATTTCAATTTTTGTGACTGACCCGTAATTTTTGGAACCGAGTGTATATTTTATTGGCTTTTCGTCTAATTTATGCTGTTGTATTGTTGTGTCGATTTGACATTTAATAATCATGTGTAAGATTCAATTGATTTTAAATTGAAATTAATGACCTTTTATTATAGTCATCACAGAAACGAATTCATGCACAATCATTTTAAACATGAGACCCAATTATTATAAATAAGCAGAAATGAAAATAAAAATGATTGCCTTTATCTTTACCTGCGTATATTCTACGAGGTAATTCATTTTGATTATATTTGTTAAAATGGTAAAGATGTGCTTTGTGGAGTAGTTGTAGGTATTGAAAGAAATCAGGGCGAGAAAACACTTGCTGGAATTTGTGAACCTTCCTAAAATGTGTCCTCAAGCCCCAATTACCTTTAAAAAAACTTGTTTGGGGACAATAAGGGCCGTTTACAATCCACCACCAACCAATTTGCGTCGAATAACATTAAATGCTAAACAAAAACATATTAAATCAATGCATAATACACACACACACACGCACACATTATTTTTAGGTTTTCGACTACTCGTAGGAAATGTTTTATCAATTGGATATAATCATATGTAGAAACAATTACATTTGAAATCAATGCTCAATTTACTTAAGTAATAATTTTAATATTTAAGTGAATTAAAATGATCTTAAATATATGACGGATTAAATTTGTTGCAATCATTATTTGTTTCCAGTCAAAGGTATAGAAGACACCATAACCTGTAAAAATAATATATCCTAAGTAAATACTCCCAGCTCGACTTAAGTCACTAAATCAGAAAGATAACTCTATTTCATAGGCAATGAATTCATAAAGTATACCACATAAAGTTATACGCATCGTAGCCTCGTAGAGCGTCTACACGCGCAGCTACGGCATCGCCTACAAGCTACGCCGTAGCCCGTGAGGTTATAAATTAACCCATCCTCATTCGGCAGATAAAGCACCCCGTATAATACATCCCCCGAAGATATATTTAAGCGCTGAGGAAAAACGTTTCTCGCTTTATACGAGTATAAGCCTTTTTGTGAAAAGGCCGATTAACTTTCAATTTGCGTCTTGTATTTTTGCTCGGTTATTCGGTTTGCTTTTGGTATAGTGTTAATTTTGCATAATGCAAATTTAGTACATTGCCGAAGCCAGAAAACAAGTTTTGATTGTTGTTTCCATGGCAGTAGATTTGAAAAATAATTTGTTTTGTGGGTAGTCGAATATATTAACATTTTCCCAAAGTTTTTGGGCTTTGAAACTGGTGAATATTTAAGTAGCCTTTTTAAATATTCATAATTATATTACCTATCTAAAAAATCGGGGGTATAAATATGGGGTTCAGGCATACGTTAAGTCTAGTAGTTAAGTCTCGGTTTTAAATAACTTCATCGATATTAACTTTAACTACATACCACTTCCTTCGTAACATAAACCTGTTTGTGGGCCCGTATACCCCAGCGATAATCTAGTTTACGAGGTATTTCCTGAATCACATTTTGTAGCTCATTGAGAAGATTTATAAAATCCTCCATTTTAATGTAACTAATATTTTACCAATTAAATTAATCTACTACTAATTAAGAACTTTAAACACCTAAATTAAATATATAAAATTACAAGTCCTGTTGATCTTCTAATGATGTCTTACGCAATAGAGCGTAAAATAAAACGACAATATTTGAACTTGTTTGTATTTTTGGACATCGTTTGAACTATATAGCAAATTAACAATATTGTACTGATGAAATAAAAACAAGAGAGAAAGACAGTTATATAAAAAAAATACAACAAGGCTCTAAGAACTTTTTACTAATGATAGGTTTAACAAACAACCAAGAACATTTTGTGAGAGAATATCTTTTACCCAATTATAAATAATACTTAAGATCTAGATAGTTCGTACGTACACAATGCAGTTGTACCATTGCTAACCTGTTTATTTTATTCATGAAAGCGGTCCCTTAATACGTATAATAGTAATATGTTTCAACGAAATAAAGACAAATTGCGTTTTCTGAAATAGTTAAACAGAATTCTTTTATTTACAACACAAATAAATAATAAGTTTAATACAATTTACAATATTCTAAACAGAGTAACTTACCTGAAATAAACAGAAAACAACATTTAAAGCCTTTACTTCTATATAAGTTATATCATTCCTTTTATATTTTATACATGAGAATATTTAGTGTTCCATGTTTTTCTAAAATAAAATCTAATCTCGCTTTCACTTTTTAAATTACTTTAATACTGACAGCGGGTGTCACTGACAAGACACTAGCAACTTTTTATAGATCTATTATAATAAAACCTTAAAGAATAGAAACTACACTAGTGTAGTGATATTCTTCCATACGTATGTAACGTATGGAATTTTCCAGATTCATGTAGAAATCAAATCCAGCAGATCGAATGTTTTTTTGAAAAAAAATTGTGGCCAGATGAATCAAAGTTTGGCACATTTTACGGCGCGGAAAAATGAACAAAATCCTTACAAATTAGGCCAAAGAACTCACAACGACGTTTTTCTTTAAACGTTTGGATGAGCATAATAAATAATATTTTTACTAGTCCACATTTTTTATATGTATGAGACTTTTTTTAAGACAAAACTTATAGAAAACTTATTTAATTTACTAGAAGACATGCATTGGAATTGCAAAGCAGGAATGAGATTCCAGCACGATGGATGTCTCCCACACGAGAGTATTTCGAAAGTGGTTAGATACCAACTTTCCAGGTCAATCCACAGACCTGACCTCAATGGATTATTACGTATGGTACACATGAAGCCTAGTCTGCGACGCCTCACTAATCCTACTAATATTATAAATGTGAAAGTGTGGATGTTTGGATGTTTGGATGTTTGGATGTTTGTTGCTCAATCACGCAAAAACGGCTGAACGGATTTGGATGAAATTTGGCATGCATGTAGCCTTTGACATGGAAAAGAAAATAGGCTACCTTTTATCCCGATTCCTTAAGTAGTTCCCGAGGGAAAATTGAAAATTGTTTACGAGCTTAAGCCGTGGGCTGACAGCTTAGAAATTTGGTATTTTTCTCTATTACAGCGCAAGCTATAACACGGGTGAAAATTTTATTCCATTTTTCATTAATTTCACATTTTTTATTTCCTTTTGGACCCAATTCTGAAGTCCACGCAGACGAAGTCGCGGGCAAAAGCTAGTACCTACTAACTAAAAAATAGAATAATAAATGCAGCAAATTTAATAAGACATGTACATCTCTGTCCGAATGTTGTGTGCCACTATTGTTTGTGTACATAAATTGTTAAATAAATAAATAAATAAATAAGATCTAGTTTGACTAACGGTGCTAAAATCTCAGCTACGAAAAAAATGCGCGCATGCATAGGGAACAGACGATTACAATTTAAAAATGAACTTGAATTAGTTTTTGTTATTTGGTGTAGTTCCTTCAAGTTAGTAAAAATATTAAATAATTATTACCTACTTACGTTTGTTAATTTTCTATTATGTCAAGCAATATTTGAAGTTATGTTATTTTTTCGTTTGGTTATTTTTATTAAACTTTGCTCGACCAATTTATATTTTTTTATCATTTACTGTAACTTGAAAGCTGAGAAATAATATGTATTATATTCAGTATCGAATATGGGCCTCGGCGACCAATCTCAAGTGAGATCACATTTAGATACGCTGAACATAATTATAGTTTTTCAAGCCATGTAAATCAAATATATAAATATATTTGAACTATAATTTTGACTGTAAGATTTACTCTGTGCTACTGATGTGCTTAAACTCTGCTGTAGTATATATTGATCTTTATATGCAGATTCAAACTATTTTTGTAAAAGCTTACGTCAACAGTCAAGTTTGAAACCTTTGTTAATCCATTAAAATATATTTATTGTAACAGTGTTTACAGATTTTATTTTGCGTTAACAGCTACATTAGTTTGGAAAACTATGTCGAAACTGTCACTATCAATCACGCCTTAACGACTGAACCGATTTGAATGAAATTTGTAACTGCAGCAGATCATGACCTAGATTAGGATATTCGATAATATTTATACTCGTCACTAATTCCCTTCGCATCACAAAATATAAAATAAAATAGTAAAAAAATTGTGTCACTAAGTTATTACATAGGTTGCCCTGCGCATTACACAAGTAACGCTGTGATATTAACAGATCCTTTTTTCAATGTATTTAGGTCGTAATTCTTGGTTACTACTAACTACACTAATATTAAAAATTATTATGAAAGTAACTATATCAGTCTGCTAGGCTTTCACGGCCTAAACGCTGAACATGGTTTTGATTAAACTTGGCAAGGGGCAAGCTTGGGTCTCAACTCTCAAGAAAGAACATGTGCTACTGTTGCCAAAATAATCGACACCCACGCGTGTAAAGCTGCGGGGAAGATGCTAGTCATGATATTCTCGCAACAAAAAACAACGTAAAAAAACAGTAAAACAAAGTACACGATATCATTGAATAATAATGATACAAGAGTGTTGGAATCCCTGTTTCTTAAAAGAATTAACAATGAATGTAGCTTTGCGTTAAGATACGCGAACGAGATTACGCCGTGCCCCGTGGCGTTCAAAAAGTCAAAGAAACAAAACAGTTTGTACATAAAAATTAAACACGCGTATTTCGTATGTTATGTCATAATATATACAATGTACATTTGGGAAAAACAATAAAATTTACGAGGAACTCTAAAACAATCATTAATATTCGTTTTATGGCCGAGTACGAGGCGCGGCAGTATTCTGTAAACTGAGCTGTGTACGTTAAAAAATATGGAAAGAATATGTTAGGAAATAATTTGATTACATTGAATTTACCCAGTATCGTATTCTGGTCCACTCACTACCGCTGTTTGTGGTAAATTACGGTTTTCGACGATCACCGTACCCGATACATTAATTGTGTGATTGCAATGCTATGAATTTAAGCGAATTTTAATCAATATTATATAAATTAATTATATTTCAACTTCAAATATTTTACCTCGTTCACGAACGAAAACCTGATTTGAAAAACCACTAATTATTTTCTCAAATCAAATGAAACCCAAAGTGGGTTTTTGGAAAGAATAAATAGTTTAAGTATAAAACAACATCCAGTCATCGTTTTCTCATGCTTACAACAAGATTTTGCAGTGGATATGGTATTACATTAAAAGTAAGTGACGTATTGTAATTAAAATACAAAAATAAAAAAATTACTTCAATCATTTTGTTTCCAAAACACTACTTCTAAAGTCAATAATACGTTCATTACACTCTAGATGTATATTAAAAGAAGACTGGTTGTTTGTTTAACATACCTACATAAAACATACTTAAGTTCCCTTAGTATAATTATTTACCCCCGTAGACGCTGCGTATATGAGGGCGCTTTCTTTGTTGGTAAAAGGCTCGCACATAAACGCTGTTTAATTAATATGACGTCACCGGCTCGTACTAATTGACATTTGAGTGTCAGTAAGTACAGTGCCACTAGTAACGTCTCTTATATTCTTTACGGTGACTTCCGTTGACTTCAAAGCAATTTCATCACCTTTTTTAAGTTTGTGACTTACAACTTGAAATTCACTAACAAAGAACAATGGCAGAATAATAGTTCACAAAATTTAAGCGTCTAGAAAATCTTATAATATAGAAAGAGTTTATTGATTTTTCTATGATTTTTCAAATAAAAATGTATTTCAATAAAACCCACAGAAAAATACAAACATTTATGGGAATATCAAATGATTAAAATAATAATCAGAACCTTTTTACTCTTTCAAGTGTTGCTATTTACTAAATTCATACTATTTTCGTGTATATTTTTAAGACCACATAAAGGTTCAATATATTTTTCATAGGAAGTTATTATTACTAATAACTATACTATCAGTAATAATCAAAAATAAAAGTGTTATGGTTGAAAACAGGTATCATAAGAAATACTTCATGCAATTATTCAATACTTCAAATATAATAATAGTAACAATTACATTTAAGGTTATGGCAACTCTAAATGAAACACTAAAAATGAAATGTCACTGTCACAAAAAAAAGTGATCTGGTCTGTCACATGCTCCCATGCTTTTCGTGTCGGTTGTGTCCGTTTTGTTTGTTGTTATTATTTATATTTCTATTTGACTTGGCTTGCTTACGGACTGATATTCGTTTCGCTTTGTGTGACTTGACTTGTGCTTGCCTAAAGGATTCTGATCTTCCGTGCGTGACTTTGCTATCGCCCCTTTGGACTCCGATTTTGCCCCATCGTTTGGATTGTTGAAGTGCGTTTTATTTGAACCACTATGGGAGATCGTACCAGATTAACGCGAATCCTGTATCAACTGCAACATTTTTGGTTGGTCGGCGGACTTTAGGGTGTTGCGCCCATGTTATGACTCTGGTGTGGTATTTAGGATGGGCCAGACATCAAGTAAATATTACAGCGCCAGTAGAATTTTTAGATTGGATAATTATAAGAGAAGATTATGAGGAGGAATAAAAATGTAAAATATGTATAATGGTTTCATTTTTTATTCATTACAAGTACCTATGATAAATGCTGTATACATATCGGCAAGTCACGCCCATTCCCCGTAGATGTAGGCAGAGAAATCATCCTTCCTCTTGGTACCTACGATCCTGTCTAACCTCTTTCGCTTAAACTTATTCCTGGGTAGGTACTAAAATAAACATAATTTAAACCAGCTCTGTTTGACATTCTAACAAAATAAATATCTACCCATTAACCTTTAAAACAACTATTGAGTATTAGAGAAACCATACAAGCGTACTTTTGACCCAACGATGTATGTACCTACGTATAAATATTTTCCTAAGGTACTCACTAAAGGTTGACTGATTGTTACATATTATAAAATAACCTTACAAAGCTCTATTATGTGAACGTATATTAATTTCAGAATATACTAAACAAACAACAACAGCATGCAATACTTTCTCCAAGTGACATAAGACATAACCTGAAAAAGATCAAAATGTTCAAATCTAAATATCTTTTTTTCTAGGCCCTCTCAGGATAAAATTCTTAGACTAAGTTACTCAGGGACTGACGCAACGCATTTTAAGATTTTTTTTACGTATAGACGCTACCATTTCTTTTCAACTAATTTTATATATGAAAGTCTGCCATTGTTCTTTTATTTTTAGATTTTCCAGATTTGAAAAAAACTGTCGATAATAAGAGGAAATTATCGTTATAGGTTTATAGGTGTAATTTTTCAGCATTTTCACTCATTACAAACATAATAAGAAGACATCGAATATTGTTTATCTCTTCAGACATCCTTGCCGTTTGCAAATAAATAGTCACCCATGAACGGTCATCAACAAGCATGGCTTCACCTTTACGGTGGATCGATTCACACAGTTTTTACTTATCCACAGCCGTCGGTAGCTACTCAACCCACAAATAACCTATTAGGCAACCTTCCTACCAGGCAACCCGCAAGAACAATTCGTTTGCCAAAAATACAGAGATATCTAAAACAAAGCCGTGTTTAATTTCGCAGTGACGTGTTCGCGGTCAAATAACAGAGAGGCCGCGTATTATAAATGTTTATTTTTAATTAAATTCCCTTCAAGCGCGGACGTGTATGTGGGAGCAGTAGGCAGCTGTGGTTCCTATTCGTTTTAAATACTGCGTTTATGTTTATTCCTATTGTATTACTGTCCAATGCTCGTTCCTTCTCTATATGAGAAGAGGCCTATGTCCAACAGTGGAACATTTATAGGCCGGTGTTTCATTGTATTGTGTTACTGTTTTGCAAACTTAAAATTATGAACGATCTATAGTAAAATATAATTTAAAAAAGGCAAGAGCTGTTTAGGTTTTTCAGAATATTCCAAGTATTTAACAGTTTGTGCTTTCGAAAACAACATATTTTTTTCTGAATATATATTATATATATATGTTACAGAAAACACTTTCTGTTTTGTTGGAAACAGATCTAGTTTGTCGACCTTTTTATCTTATGAAAGAATAAAACAAATGGTGATACCTAAAAAGTGTACAATGATTGACGTTGCTCACACATTTATAGTAAAGAAAGGACCAAAGGTGTATTAGCTCAAATTAACAGCATTTAGACCAAATTTAACGTTTCCTACAAAAAATACTTGAAACAATATCTTCAGTAAATAATAGTCCCGCGGAAATGACACGTCAATCTTGCCGGGATCAGGGAAGTCAAATTTTATTGGCTTTCGCTTTTAATGGAGGCTCACTGTTTTATTGTTCAATTATAAGGTCGAGCCGTTTTTGTTTACCTTCTTAATAGAACGATAAAGCTTTGTAAATAAAACAATCGGGTATTTTTGTGCAAAGGTTGAAATAAAGAGCGGGTGACGTTTTATTTTTTATTTTGATCAATGTATTTTTGGTTTTGATTCCTGTTTAATCAATGCTTTAGTAACGAAGGTTTCGTTTACAAACAGAACACTAAGGGTCGGTTTTTGACCCATCACAACCAATGCTTAAAATCTGAACAAATTACGTAATATCAAAAGTGTTTTTTATCAATATATAGCAAAATTCTTAATCATTAGTTACAAAATTTAACCAATGTCTACCTGTGTGTGTGTCGTAAGAGGTGACTAAGAGAATGGGCAGCAGCGAATACAAAACTGCAGTCACTAACTCGAGTCCTTGGTGACTAGGCCAACAAACACCCCATTATTGCGCACCATAACACACGGCCCTGAGGCCCTGGAAATCTGTGGAGGGCCACCCTTAACACTTAGGGGTATGAAAAATAGATGTTGTCCGTTTCTCAGACCTTTTAGCCATGAAAAATAATTATCAATTCACTATGAGAATAAAATTCGCAGACCTAACCAACCAATGCACACAAAATTTCCCAAAAAAATCGTACATTTTTTTTTTCTTATTCTTTTAATTGTCCATCAACCGTATTACTATACAGGTACCGGCATCAGTTTAGTGATATGATACAGATTGGATTCAGTCTTTCTGTGTATTTTCCATCATTCTCTCAAACAATTTTTCTAACGAGACATCATTTTGTTGACTAACCGTTTCAGTTTCATCAGATTCTTCGAGAAATTGTCCATCAAATTGAATATTACCATCCTCATCCAGATAGGTATCTCTTAGTTCATCTGTTAATGTGATTCAGATCCTTCTTTTTTGGTATCTTTTCATTACCTTTTTTTTAATTTGGCAAAAGCATTCGTTTTTATTATACCTGTATGAAGACTGGCCGCCTGAAGATTTTCTGGTATTCCATAGATCGTCGCTTGTGGTTATTGAAGTTATGCAATATACGTTTGATTTTGGATCACTTCCTGGTAGTAAGGTAAATTCAAAACGAAGGTTTTCCATATTTTTTGAGTATTTTAAAACCAAAATGTCGTTTTATATTTAAATCTTATTGAAATAAACATACGTGATGTTTATTTCAATAAGGTTGCTCTGTAAAATAAAGTTATATTTTATTATAATAAAGTACAAACCAAACTAAAACACTTAAAACATAACTTAAAATATCCACTTGTAAAATAAAGAAACGACATTTAATGTTTCCTTTACTTCTTTTTTCTTAAATCCAATGACATTAAAAACCGACCTCCGTCAAATGTCAACGGATTCTAAATATAAAAATTTTGATACTAAACTCTTTACAAGTTAATATACCAAAAGCATCACTGTCATTTACTGCAGATAAACCCGATAAATACTGTTTCATTATGGAATTTAACCACTCCAACGCGACGTCTCGTAACGGTTTCGGCGATGGTGGTCCTCCTCCTGTTTTACGCGTACCATATTTTTTTCAATTTCTTAAATTAGCAGAAACTTAAAATGTTAACATTAATTACTCATATAACTAGTAAATCCTATGCATAAATAATTCGGAGATATCATAGTGTAAAAACATGTTTACAAACTTTTCTAACAAATTGTTTCATGTTATTGTATTTTTGTTGTAATTGCTTTATACTACGGTACGTGGTAGCGTCCGAATTAAATTTTCCTGCTAACAACTTCCACGCAACATCTTTTTGTGTATGGCTTGAGTGGTCGGTATTGTACTTGTTTACTTTAGAGAAATCCTTCAGTGGCATGATAAGTTTGTTCGTTTATTCTTTGGCGAAATTAGAACTTCGCAATTCCCCTTAAAATATTACATACATTTTTAATATACCAAAGTGAGTAGTTATTTGAAGAGTTGTGGATGAAAAACCATAATAATTATATTCCAAAACTTTAGAAATATTTTTCACTTGTTGTCAGCAATAGTTGGTAAGTAGGTTCATCGTAAATGATCTAAAATCAAATCAACGTATAATTTAATCCCGCAACGAAGCAACGCGAAATTAAAACAAAACTGTTTGTGTGAAAGGTACGACGACGTTTTGTGATACCAAATTGACGTTCTGTTCACTCCATTCATTCAATGCAATTGGAGCTATTTTTTAGTTAATAATGACATTCATAAATCAACTACGTGTTAACCATTAGTCAGCCGAAATAACAAAAAGTTAACCTTTATTTAACTACGGATCAAAATAACCTTTTATCAAAATTAACATATCCAATACACATAACGTTGCGTCTTCTATTACGTGATTTTCGTAAAGAAGCAGCTTCACGTAAAGTATCATACCTTCGTATCATTTCATAATAGACAGTATTATGAAAAAGCCAGCATTTATTTGAGAGGAGGTAATTTGACGCAGTGCTCAATATCCGTCACTCGCGAGGCGACATAGGGCACGCGTTCACATCTATCATACTTAAAGACTTTCAGCACTCATATCACGAAGAATATTCGCAAAAAATGGATACAATCGACCACATGTCATTGGTAAGAAGGGACCACGAAAACGAACCTTGTTGTTTTAAAATAAAGGTGTTGATATCGTAGTGCTGCCAAAGTCTGGCTGCCGACTATTCAAATGAATTATCATGCTAAATCAGCGTTGTGAAGTAAATTGAATACTAATATAGTGTTTATGTTGGTAAATCAACTCTGTTATAAAAAACTTGTATGGCATGAAAAACAACCTCTTACAAGATAATCATTAAAAACATTCTTTAACATAGGTTAATCGCAGACTCACTTGAAAAGACAACATTTAAAGCTATTGCTTTACCAGTTCCTAATAATTAAATATTCAAATTATATTCCAATTCCCATGTCTTTTTATCATGCTGTCATTCAGTCAATATGACAGACAGTCTATGGAAGATTGAGGCGAGTTCACAATGATATTATAAATTAAATGAGGTGACACGAAATTCTTTAACATCTCCCCTTCCTTCTAAAGTTCAAAGTTTTATTGTTTTATTCTCCTCATGGACTTAGTTTTACAATGTGAAAGAGAATCGATTCGAGATTCTGGTTTCCTGTGACATGTGTTTATTTTTTTCGGTTTAATCAATTTCCTTTTTCAACATTTATACGTACAGAATCTCCGACGTTTAATGTATAATATTTACTGTTTTTATCAAATCATTGTTTGTCATAATTGTGCGATTTTATACCATTTTCTAGGGTAATTTTACGGTCTCGTAATAGATGATTCTGTGTTATATTTTGTTTCAATACATCTGGTAGAATGTCACAATACAATATTTTGGGGAGTACCCTGTTACACTATGTTCAGTTTCGTTATAATTATCCTGTGCGTTCTTGAGCATTAGTTTTCCAAGCTATTTTATTCCTCCTATCATTAATCTTGCAACGAATATTATCCGACGTTTGGTTTAATCTTTCGTTCAATCCGTTTGAAAATGGCGCATTTACTGCAGTGAAACTACGACTATATTTATATTTTTTCTTCTATTTTTTTTTCTGGGCTCTGCTTCACGCTTGAACGGCTGGACCAATTACACTTATTCTTTCAGGAGAAGGTTTTTACGAAAGACTAAAATAAAAAAGTTGCGAGAAACGTTAAAAAAAAGAAAACTTAACGATCATGTTAACTATTCTAGTGTAACCTGTATAGCTTTTGACATAACTAGTAGTTGTTTGACATGACAACGTTCGTCAGGAGAGCTAGTAATGAAATCATTTTGTTACTAAATCTTTTATTTCCAACTCCAGATGACTAATTCATAGTAGCTTATCACAGTACCTCTGCATCTGACATGAATTAGGTAGTCAGAAGTAAGACAAAATTAAATCTAGCCAGTGTGCTCAGAAACTTTTCTTGCAGAGTTCGTTTTGATATAATCTTAAACTTAGTATCTTCTACAAAAAAAACTTACTAATGAGCTTACAACTTCCTCGAAAAGTGAAGTCGAGAAAATGTTGGAAAGTTTGGACCATTTTTACGGGCTTCACTTAAACCTACTGATATAATGAATGTAACAACTTTTTATGTTTTTCACACTACGCGACAATAACTTAATGGGTTTTCAGTTTTTTATTCCGTTAACATGTAGAATATTGTTAATCCTAGTAGCGTACTTATTTTGAGCTTTCTATACTCCAGCCAGCGAAATCACAAAAAAAATAGTACCAACTTATACAGAATGATACATAGTCTAATGCTTTCAACAATACATATTCGAACTATTTATTCGAAGACATAACAATAACTACAAGTTACACCTTTTTATGGTTTACTGCCAGAAAAGGTCTGTAGCGTTTAGTCCAGTATAGTATAATGTACTCTGTGGTCCAACTTATGCACCAGGTCTGCAAATAAGGTAAGGTCACGCATACATGAAAAAAATCACATAAATGTAGTTTAAATTGGACCAACTGATCAATATAACTTGTAATAGCAATCGAACTCCTTACTATAAACTGGTACGAAGTGTGTGGTGTGAGCGTGTAGAAGCGAGCCATCCATACATTTGAATGTTTTATCCATGCGAACGGATACGGATGCAGCGCTCGTCGAACCACTAGGGTGGCCACGAAAATATGACCGCGGACAAAATACATATTATAGAGGTTTGTCAATATGTATACATAGTTATACAACTATGTATATATTGACAGTATTTATGCTAATAAATAAATAATGCAGGCATTTTTGTCTGAAATACAAATACTAATTACGCAATAAATTGGCTTAGATTTTGCATGTATGTCATGCAAAATCTAAATACTTAACATGATTTTTGAATATAAAATTAAACTTTAAGTGATGCTGAAATTATTAATATGACGAAATTATTTATTTTAAGACTCGTTTTAATGTGAATTGATTACTACAGAAATTATACCTTAATATTAAAGGTGGTATTTTCATATTTAATTATACCGTATAACGGTTCGTAAAATTTTGTAAAGAGCATTATTCTCTAAAATGAAAATAATTACGTCATTCTGCTTAACTCTTAATCAAGTTAATGGCGAGGGCTGTTGAGTTTGCTAATTAATACCGAAGCAATACGTTATATGATATTCATATCCAACAGTAGAAAACAGTAGTTAAATACGTTATAGGTGTTTTATAAATTGTATAATGTAAATTTAAGTAAAAGTGCTACTGAGTTCGAGTAAACTAGTGAGAATTATCCAATATTATTTCATTTAATGTGAATACGAAGGATTAGTAAAATAAAACATTTTCAAATTGGTGTCTTTTACTTTTTGTCAGTGACACACAATTTTTTAGCGGACTGTACGTGCCTGGTACGAAATCTTCTTTTGTTTTGTAGCGGTCCCAAACTACCCTAAAGAAAACCAAATCGTGGACTGCGGTCCCGGTCCCAAACAACATCTACTACTTAAACACGCTAACTAGTTAACAACCTCGATGTACCTTTTTAGTTATAGGTTATTTACACTGTCCTATCTAAGTTTTAGACCATGGCCACCGTATGAGCAGTGGCGACGGCTGGGAGCAGCGCAGGCGAGCCCCGCGAGAGCTGCCCGGCTCATTGCCAATCGGAAATCGTCCGCATTCAACTAAAACCAGCTAGAATTATACCTTGAACGCTCATTAGTTTCTACTCATTCCCTTAGGTATACTTACAATTATTTATCAATATGTATAGCGAACTTCTGTTGTTTTGTTGCCTGCAAATGATTTTTTTTAAGTACTTTTTGTTAACTTTAATTCAGGTAAAACAAAATATTGAAGTTCAAATAACGTTTTGTATAGGGATTTACTGATATGGCCACTGACAGTAGATCAGCAAAATAACAATATTATATTACGATATGCAAATTAGTAAAAATATGTTACTTGTTATAAACAGTGTGATTATATTAGGCAATCACTGAAAAAAAAATACAAAGTTTCGATTCGATGAACAATTTTTAAAAAGTTATCACGTGAATACAAATGCCCTTTTAAGCATAGTGCAAAATTTCTCCGTTCTTTCAAAAATAAGTGCATTGTTCGTCTGTGCCATAAAGTAATAAAAATACTTCAACAATGGTTTTTTGCGGCGATCGACGAAAATTGGTGAACAGTCACGTAGTTATAATGCCTCAGAATGTAGAGATAAATGTTTCGATAAATGAAATATTTTGCATAAGTGTAGATATCTCGGGATCTCTATAGGAATGTAGTAATTATTTTATTATTTGTTTTTATTTTTTTTATCAAGTACATAGTAGTACTTTATTTATGGTAATGTGCGTCCAATTGTGACCATAAAAATGTGTCATATATAATAAATAATATAAATGTCTAATATTTTTATTCATTCATTCTATTGCAACACATAATACTAGTATGAAGGCGGATAGACATAACACAACACGTCAAAATATTATTTATTTATTTAGCGCAAGGCAGGTGTTAGGTTATATTTCCCTCTTTCCTCACTAAATTCAGAGGTGGCGAGAGAAAAGCGAAGGATGGACGGCAAAACAAATGCTCTTACACGTGATGTATGGCGCGCGATAATCTACGAATGGCCGCTCTTAACGTGCTGAAACGATATTTCGATTATATAAATACATATGTATTCGGTTCTTGACCCTCGTTTCTTACTAAATTACTAAATTGCTCTTAATTTTACACTTTATTTGCAGTATTAAAGTAATTTCATAAAGTAACAGGCGCAAACTAAGACTCAGTAAATCCAAATCTAAGGCGTATTAGTGTTTATTTTTTTACATTCCTGGGAGGTCATAAATTCAGACTAAACTTGACACATTTTAATTGGTATGCTGCATATACTGCAAATCCTATATAGCAATAAAACCTTATCAAGATGGCAAAAAGGAGACTGTAGGGAATGGCTCTTAAAATAAGCAAGATTACAGGGAAGTAATCTGAATATGAAATTCGACATTCCCAAGACTATTTCCGCAATCAATCAGACTTCCTGAATCATGACTGCAATATCAGATAAGTTTATAGAAAGACATACATAAAAAAACAGTACGCTTTACTTCGAATATTTATAGACAAAGAAACTATGAATTCGCGGAGCTGTGCCTCCAAAAGAAACAGTAAATTCTCGGTATAACGAGGTGCTTGTGAAAGATTTAGTTCCGATGCTCCTTTGTAATGAGGGAAAATATAATGATTGAATGCACCCAGAGGAACCTTACACTACAGATGTTTAGGACCTCTACAGATAACCGATAGATTTAACAACTGTTTTTTTAGAAATATATTCAAGATCTTTTTATCGCACAATTAGATTTAATTTATATAATTATATACTTCATTTTTTTTCTTACTTTGATTGTGATGTTTTAGTATACCTACAATTGCGTAATAAGATTAGTCCAGTTCTAAACTTATTCATGGGATCCTGAACCCTATAAAAGTCATCAAGATTTAAACAATTAGAGACAACATTTATTTATTTTTGTTCCTTCTTTATGTTTTGAATCTTGTGTAACTTTTATTCTAAATACGTAATATTTATAATAATCATCTATGTATTTAAAAATCTCGTGCATCATCGAACTCCACGGCAACGGCTTCACCGACTGAGAAGGTCTGAGAATAGATTGAAGGGTATTTTTATACCCCTAGGTATCATCATTTAGGTGGCCATTTTTATGGCAGAACAATGTTAGCCGTGCAAGCTAGTATTATTTATATCAATCAAGATAAGTTCCTAATCCATGTATTGTAAGATATTTCCCCCTTGTTACAGGTAACCTGGCTAAATACTGAAAGATAATCTGAGCCTTTTTTTTTTGTTTCCCTAATACCAATGCCAGTGATTTGTGAAAACTGTTCAAACGACGAGAAAGGGATAATAGTAGTCCATCATCGAGAGATAACAATAGCCTACGGAATCAGTCCAATCATTATCCTTAGTTAAACCGGAAACAAACAATGACGCGTTTTCCTCATTCCCTCCAACTCTCCGGAAAAGATAAGCACTCCATTCCTTCAGTTGTTCAGTTTTGTTTTCCGAGTCCAGACGCTTACGAGTCGATTTATTTATCTTCAATCTTACCTTTGACCCTAAGGTTCAAGTTGTTGTTTTTAGGAAAAGGTTATATTTTTTATGCAAAATATTTGGCGCTATAAATGGTTGTAATTTTTTATAGTATGAAACCAATGAGTATTTTTTCTTATGTTAAGTTATTGCCACTTTCATATGACTATGATAGAATGACTAAAAACGTGTAGAGCTATCTCGCTATCATAAAAAACTCAGCACAATCACATCTTGTTCTGGATAGAAACGGCACCGTGGATAATAGTTTATATGAAAATAATTACTTATAGAGTATATAGCTATTTGCAAACTGTCAGAAAATATGAAACTTATGCTCACATCTTATAACTTAAACGAACAAATAAAACAAATTACACACAAATCCTCGTTTTCCATTTACATACACTTTCAACTTCTCAATTTATAAATCAACTAAGTAATAATCATTTAAGTACTAAAGAATAAGTTCTGCTGGCTTTAGCTACCGTAACCACATTAAACCATAAGTAAGGTATTTGCCAATTCCCAATAGGTTCTTACGTGTAAGGCGGGCGACACACTGACGACTGCGAATCACTTTGGCCTAGTTCTAGCCGTGAGTTATACCTATAGCATTTACTTTTATGGCTTGTTTAGGTGACGTAATAAGTAGGTAAAGCTATATGCTCACCTGAAACTCGTTTCATTCTATATAAAAGGGCTATTATTGTCACATTTTACTTACATATAGGATGAAAAAGACATTGGGCATGAACGTTTATTTAATTAAATGATTTCATTAGGGTTTCCTGAAAATAAAGTAATATGGACTTAAGTACATTTCAAATATTTATTATATTCTAAATATAATATTATTCACCATGTTTAACCGCCTTGAAGAAGCTTTATATAAGTTATTAATTATATTGTTTTATAAATATTTAGGTCCGAAATATACGTAAAACAAACATAAAATCTCCATTCTTTAAAATTCCCATGAAAACAACGAAAGTAAAACACTTTTTACATTATAACTACAAGGAAGACAACAACAGCCATACGAAGTAGTATTTTCCACGAAGACTTTTACTGCGGATCCTAAAATCGGTAGTAAGTTAAGATTTATACCCGCCGAGGTTTAGTCGTAAATGTATCGACGGCCTTAGCTGTAGATGTAACCCACATACAGGTGTAAGGGCCACGCTACATCGATAGAGATACGATTAAGTAAATATAATGAATAATTAACCTTAGTACATACTTTATCATTCTTTTTAATTTGAATGCCTTTGATTTATGAAAATGCTTTATATCAAATTAAAACTACATTGGAATTGGAAGGATTCAATTTACTTCGCATCCGAATAATAAACACATTTTAATTAAATGCCAAAGGCATCACAGCAAGATCTTGAGATATATTTAATGTATGATGGTCGTTCAATGAAGTAACTTGAAAAACTCTCCAAATGACCACGGCAAGGCAAAGGAAGTTTCTTTATTTCGCAAAACATATAATTAACTTTTTATAATTATATCTTTCACTGGACCAAATACGTAAACTTCAAGCTGGATTCAGTTCTAAACTCGTGTCGATAAATCGGCGCTCGTAGGCGAGAAGGATAATCCGAATGTACGGGCCCGTTTTATTAATTGCACCGAATGTTCCATTTCTGCACTGCAGAGTTACATCAAGCTGTCTCAATAAGGTACCTGCGTGAATAGCTAACCTACTGTTCATTGGCCAGTTGTGTGTGATCTACAGTGTTGTGTGTGAAATTGGCAGGGAACAGTAATTCTAAAGGTAGGTAAAGGTATTTATAAAACACATTTTTGGAGTCAATTAGAGACAATATTTATCTGCCAGACTATTTTGAAGACTGGTAGTCAATCCCAACATAGCTTGAGAAAACGCTAGGCAGAGAAAGAGGATGATCGTAAAATAATGTGCCAAATGAAAACAAATTTTGACTTAAGTTATTAAAGCGTTAACCAGTACGTATAACTTTCTTATTCTAGTTTACAATAATGTGATACAGCTTTTTCAAATTACAGCGACGTACATACATAGCATACATTAACGCAAGTAAAAAGAACATGAATAAACCACATTACACCCGACCATTTAAAGTTGACAGCCTAAAAATAAAACATGAAAAAGCCAAAATCTCGGAGCGCGAATAAAAAACACTGGCAAATAAAAAACTCAGAAAAAGTAAAAAAAGGCGGTAAATTGCAACATAAATTACGTAAAGGAATCTGTAATACTGGTAGAGGTGGCCGTTCATCACAATTAGAGTCTTGGAAAACGCGAGAACATTCGTGGCTTTCTTTGTAAATGGGGTTTGATGTATTAGGGATAAGTAGGTAAAGCATGTGGTTCCCAGGGAATATGTTGGACCTCTATTGCCCTAGCAAAAAAGACAATTATAACACTTGTGTTTTTGCCACTCGATAGCTTTGTTTACATGTGTGTAACTTCTTCTTTACAGGCTTACTTTTAAGGGATCAGTAAAACTAAGCACCGAGGTATAATGTTTTAATAGAAAACCGTATTCACATTCACAAAAGGGTTTTTTTTTTCTTGTGTTCTATTTAATAATCCTGAAACAAAGAACGCATTGATTAAAATTATAATTGAAATTGCGGGTTGCTTCTAACCCTTAAAATGTCGCGTAACCAAACCTGTGAATTATTTATAGACTTTATAATTCGAAATTGAACTTTTAATTGATTTGTCGACTTCCGAGCACAGAACATAGGTAAGGAATATTAATTGTCAGGGGAATAATTTACGAGTTTTAAAACGAATTTCGTGTAATTAAACATTTCTTCCAGTTATTGAAATGTCTGTTTCGGTTATTTAATTTACGAACGAAGTAATGTTGCCATGTTGAAACTTTAATTTCACTCAATACTGTTTCCGATAGCACAAATAGACTTGATATTTTACAACATTTTGATAGGAAATTCTCAAAAACACGTTTTTCCAATACGTGTACGTATTTTTATCCAAAAAGCTGTATAAACAAAAACAATTGGGTATTTGACTGTTTTTTTTTTATTTCATAAATCAAAAAAGTACCTACTTCAAACTATAACGAATTCTAAAAACGACACACTAATTACTTTTATATTGAGCTAGATACAAGCAATCCAATATTGTTAATTTGACAGAGATAGCGACAATGTATTGTGACGTCAATATGTATTTCTCCATACTAATCTGGGGCTGCCCCGTACAAGTCATCGTTTTGCGAAAAAGAGATAGAGCATGCGTCATCAACTAACTTTAGAAGCTTATAACTTATATAATCGTGTATATATTTTTGATATTTTTTCGCAATTTTGCTTCAATTTACGACTATTTTTAGAAACATTTGTCAGAAATCATTTTTCGATAGTATTCAAATACCCAATTCTGTTCCGTCCGATAAATCAATATTCAAAACATTCATTTCACTTCCATATTTTGTCAGTTACCTGAGGGTGATTTGAAGGTGAGAGGAGCACTTTACTAATCCACCTTCTTTCTTTTATCTATGAATTCACCGCACTAATACACAATGGCAGACGCAAAAAGTATTTGAATGAATTACGGCTTCTCTTATTCCCTGCGAAAATTCTCAAATACAAACCATTAAACATCATGAATACCAACAATTTAGACTACGAATTTTCGTTGGAATATCGATAAAACCGTATTTCACCCTTCAGATTAAAATCCGCGTCAACATCAAAGACAACATATTCAAATCCGTTTGATATTAACAACAGATATTAAGATACGTCACCCTGGATTTGTCGTTCACAATCCCCGAAACGCAGGGATTTAGAATCGCGGCAAAGCCTGTATCAGGCATAATGGGTGCAAATTTGTGGGGATTCGGTGGCACCCGGCGGAGCGGTACTAAGCTCAGATTTGCTGCTTACCCACCGTATTTTAAGCCCCAATAATGGTATTACCCATACATAATGTGATACAACCGCTAGTTCATCTCGGTGTTAATCTCAAATGAAAGTGGAATATCTGCTTGTTACCTTGGCTTTTACTTATTTGAAGCCAAATTTCCATCAAAATTGTGGTGGAGCCTTTGTATCAGGTTTTATATGAGGTTTTTACCTTCCTTTTTTCTTTACGAAAACTTACTAGCAATGTAGATCACACATTACTAATATTCTTGTTAAGCCCTCGTGATAAGCTAAATGCTTGTGTTACGAGTGGGTTCGCGTCGATAGTGCGAAGGATGGGATGCGAACACGCTCACGTAAGATCGCAAGTTCAATGCCCTAGCCATTAGGATACCGCCACTTCTAAAGCTTAGTGATCTTTATGTGTATGTTGTCTGCAAAACCCATTAAAATGCTTTATTTTTATTTATTTAAATCCAAGAAAACATTTCACATTACAAAACACATCCATATTTAAGTATATTTGTCTACGAATACAAAAAAACTACGTGCCTGTATTTATTCAACTCAGTAATTTTAAAAAATAATAATATAAAATCTATTTAAGTAACCTTCGTATTCCGAATATTTGGAATCCAACAAATCTGAATTTAGAAAAAGATAAATTATATTCATTGGTGGTGTTTGATTTTTCGTTTTGAATTTATGAATAATTCATTGCACCCTTCACCCCTCTTTGTTTTTGTTGAATGACTTTGTTCTGTGTTATTCTTGAAATCAGGTCTCTTTATTATTTAACCTAACATGGTTATAGAAAGATCACCAGATTTCTTGATTTTGGTTGACCTACTTTGCTGTAGCCTTAGTTTCAAATGACAACCACCAATAAAATTTCTTAAGAAAACTCAAGCCTCAGTGTCAATGTTATGGATCATATTATTAGTATTATAGTATCTTTTGATGGTAGCTTAAAACCATTCGCTACTTCACATAACAATACGAACGTCATATTTTAAAAACGTGCAGCAAAATAAGGTTCGTTTTTACAACCGCGCCCCGCTGCAGTTGGCCCAATTCGCTATAAAAGTAAAAATGTATTGGAATCAAATGAACATATTCGTGTCGCTAGTGCTGTTACAAATATCGATATAAAGTATTGACATCGTAATGCGATTTTAATGCAGCACTATGTGGGCGGTTTGCGGTGAAACGGAGTTTGCGCTACTATTTGCTCGCCCTTATTAAGTTGAATGTGGGCGAAATAAGTACCTATTATTTAAACACGATGTATTGAAATAGGTACATTGAGGATGTAATGATTACTTATTACTACTACTAACCAGCCCCTAGCCAATTGACATTTCTGCAAGTGTTACCGATGATAGAAATCGCATAAATTACATTAAATTTATGGAAATGACATTTGTCACATGACTCAGACTTCCATACATTTGAGCGATTCGATCAGCGTTAACGCTTTTAGAAATGTCAATTGGCTAGAGGGGCAGTAGCTTTAATGTGGCTAATGATTCGAAGTATGTTTGTTTTTTACAGCAAAAACAAGAGATTTTTACAATTACAGAATAATAATGAACAAAAATTATACAATTAAAGTTACCAAAAAATAAAATACATTAATGATTTTACTAATACATTTTACGAATACTAATACATTTTAATTCCCATAAAAGAACAAGTTTCCTTCTTCCAATTCCAAATCACATTTGTCCCATTCACCATTTGATTTCTTCATCTCCCATTTGCTTGTCCCAGCCTTTGCCAGTTTATCTTTCTCAGTAAGGAGTTCATCCTTAAGCTTCTTCAAAGCAGTATTGTAAAGGCGAGTGAAGGGCGTGTTATTTTAGTTTATTATTTTATAGTAATTTTGCTTTGCATGTAACGCTGCCAATTCGCTCATGGCACGGTCTGTCCCGGCCGCTGCTTTGGTGTTGGCCTTGAGGGAGAGCGCTGGTCGTGTAGATCCTCAAGGCAAGCCTGACTGTTATCCTTCTCGTGGTTGCTGCCCGTTTTTGGTCTGGTTCCCTATGAAACAGACGTAACAGAAACAGTCAGACGCATCAAATGTTCCCTTAGTCCTGTATGACTAAGGGAACATCGGATATGCATGCAAGGATTTTGCTTAGATGCTATTCTGGGACTTTGCAGCCCCAGTATCACTGCGACCGTCATCAATCTATTGTGATCGCCGCTGTTATCTTTACAGTTCGCCACTAAGTCCTACGTCCACCAGGTATCGCAGTAGCTTCTGGGGGGCGATATATTTTACATCCTGTGGGCCAAGGATATGTTTGCCCAGGTGTAAGCTACGCTTGCGCATTAAAGGTCCACAGTCCGTCAGAATATGAAGCGTAGTTTCGTCTGACTCCTGGCACATTCTGCACGTTCTTGTTTCGGACAGTCCCATAGTGGACATGTGTCTGTTTAGGCAACAGTGTCCAGTGAGGGCTCGAACTAGGATGCGCATTCTTTTCCTACTCAGTCCTATGATCAGCTTAGTGTATCTCTTGTCTCATATTACAACACACTCTCGTAAATGTTTTCCAAAATTTTAGTTAATTTGACAAAGCCGTTATATATCCTGGTTTTCCGCAGCCCGACATAATTTTTTTATTGTAATATTATCATGTTAAACCTCTTTCCCTTAAACCGCTACGTCATCTCATCGTAAACAATGACTATCTACTAATATAAAGCTTCGCAACAGGTACACCTTGCATACATAAACAGAAAAAAAGCCTATCGTTTCAAAAAATAAAACATTATTATTTTATACAACATAAAAAAATTAAGCAAAAAACGGAGCATCTCTCTCACAAATCAAGAGAAGCGACGACCGGCGGTGGAGAGTTGCGCCGTTTTACAATAAACCAAAATAATCACCGTCCCACGCACAGTGTTATGCCAGTAATGAATGAAGTTATTGTTTTGTTGATGCCATTATAGCTGCGGATAGCCGGACCGCGGCCGCCCTCAATAGCCCCCGTGAATTGTAGCCCCGAAGCTTGTCATGTTTTCATACTTCCTCTTCGTACCTTAATTTCGTTTTACATTTTAAGGTGTAACGACAAAATATATTATTAGATCTTAGTGTTACTTTCACAAATACGAGTACCTACATTTTACTTACAAAGAATTTGTCCATAATTTTTTCACTATTTTGCACAGTTTCAAAAATGATGCTATATGCTTTTTTAAGTTGATTTCTGAGGTTTACGCGAATTTTAAATATTGAATTAAAACTAAAAAGGTAGTATGACCAGCAGTTTGCCCGTGCAACTGAAAAGGCGTTGAAACGTTGGGAACTAAAATAAAAATAAACCGCAATAGGATCCGTTTAAAAAGTAGTCTTATTTAAGTTACTTTACAAACTCTATAATAAGACACGGCCACAAGTTTTTTTTTTTTTAATAAATAATAATAAATAAATATATGTGGACAACATCACATACATTGCTCCGAATCCAAAGTAAGTAGCTAAAGCACTTGTGTTATGGAATCAGAGTCAACGAAGGTACCACAAACACCCAGACCCGAGACAATGTAGAAAAGTGTTTTTTCTACATTGACCCGTCCGGGGATCGAACCCGGGACCTCAGAGCTGGCGACAACTTGAAAACTGGTGTGGACGCCACTCGACCACGGAGGTCGTCAAATAAACCTTAATTTATTTAAGGTAGGTATATTAAGGACTTTTCTAAATTACACACGAATGACTTGATAATTCGTTATTTATTTATGTTTTATTTATACATACAGAAATTAGCAAGACAAAAATGATTTTCCAATAAATAGTCGTCTATTTGTCATGTCATTTTTGTCTTGCTAATTTCCTTATGTTCTATAATTTGTTAATATATTCCCTGAAAACAAGATTCTTTTGCATAAAATGAAATTTAGGCTTCGTTCGTATTTAATAAAAAGCAGACATCTGCTTATTTTAAGGGGTGGAACAACATGGTTCGTTAGGCCATTTTGCTTTTAATTTAAATTATAAACCTCACGCCTTTTCTTGTTGAGAGATAGGCTGAATTTGTGGAATAGCTCAGTCACATTTCACCAGAAATGTTAACCAAATAAAGTAAACGGTGTCTTTCCATATAAGATAATATCTATAGTCCGGTCAAATTAGACTAAAAAATTGGGGTGAGGTTACATTAATTCGCACTAAGCTGAATTTTGGTAGGATTGTTCAATACACTATTATAAAGGAAAGGTGAAAAGTCCCCATCGATCCGGCACGTGCAAAAAAAGTTACTCGGGGTCAAAGGTCACAAAAAAGGGTTTTTCGCGATTTTCAGCAAAATGGTAAGTTTTATCATAAAATTAGCTCTGACAAAAATTGTAGATCAGATAATTATCTATAAAAAATGTCTAAATACTTTTTTCCTAAGAGTCACCGTTTTTGAGATATAACGATTCAAAAAGTTGTAATCGTCATAATATGCACACGTTTCTACGCCACCTTTGAGTTAGTGTACTTAGCGCGTTTTTTCAATGTGGTTTCTCCGGTAGGCCTATTCCACTGATCTTTTATGATTCTGTTTAATTTGAAACTATTGAATAATGGGATGTAGTGCTAAATGTGGTTGCAAAAAAGTTGGACTGTTTTGTTCTGTAGCTTCTTCTGCCTCTGCCTAGCCTTTTCCCAAGCTTACCGGATTTAGCTGAATACCGTATTTTACACAGAGCGACTGCCTATCTGACCTCCACAACCTATTGCTAGGTAATACAGTATTCCATAGTAAGACTGGTTGTCAGAATTGTAATGACTTAACGACTATCAAAGATCACTGTATGACAGTCGGGACCAACGGCTTAATGCTTTCCGTGGCACGGAGGGGTCTCGATATGATTACAAATGGTCACCCATCCACGGACCAACCGCGGCGAGCGCGGCTTTACCTTTATTATCGGTCAAACCGTACGGCTTACACTTAGCCACGAGCCCCTCACTGTTTTGTTCTGTAGCATGTACAACAAACTGTCAAGGCCGGTCATGCTCCAATGTTGAATTGCCAACAATTGAAGATTCATTTGATGTTGACGAAGAGACATGCGATGTGTCATTATTGGGACAATTTATTAACATCCAGAATGAAGAAGATAAACAAGAAGAAGAAGAAGAAAGAGAAGAAGAAGAAGAAACAAGAACAAGAGAAAGCAGAAGTTAATGATAATTTAGATTCGGATGGATAATTTTCTTATTTTTTGTAATTTACACCCTTTTCCGTTTGTAATTTACACTCCGTTGTGTTTTTTATTTGTTGATTTCATGATGTTATCACGTTTGTTACGTCACTTGGGGTGACCACTGAAAACCAGCGCTGGATTGTGTCTAACGACACAACTAGCATGATGCTGAGTGGGCACCTCGTTGTTGCACAGACACTTTTCACTTTGACGTTCATACCTATCTTTTATTTTATTTTTACGTGTAACCAGTGTGTGTAACAATAAATATTTTTGAATTTGAATTCTTTCATCATTTTCAACCCTTGTCAATATCTACAGTTATTAAATAGTTTCAAATTAAACAGAATCATAAAAGATCAGTGGAATAGGCCTACCGGGGAAACCACATTAAAAAAACGCGCTAAGTACACCACCTCAAAGGTGGCGTGGAAACGTGTGCATATTATGACGATTACAACTTTTTGAATCGTTATATCTCAAAAACGGTGACTCTTAGGAAAAAAGTATTTAGACATTTTTTATAGATAATTATCTGATCTACAATTTTTGTCAGAGCTAATTTTATGATAAAACTTACCATTTTGCTGAAAATCGCGAAAAACCCGTTTTTGTGACCTTTGACCCCGAGTAACTTTTTTTGCACGTGCCGGATCGATGGGGACTTTTCACATTTCCTTTATAATAGTGTATTGAACAATCCTACCAAAATTCAGCTTAGTGCGAATTAATGTAACCTTGGATGTCTAAATTGACCGGACTACTAATTGCATCCACAATTAGTAGGTATCCTTTTTGAAAAGATTTTCAATGAGTCGTTCCTACGAAGTATAATTTTTTAATTCAAGTTTTTTTATACCAAGTGACAAGAGCCCAAAAAAAACGAAAATTATACAAACAATCATTGGCCACTTGCGATCGTGATTCCCAACTCTTAAATAATAATATGGCTACGGAATCCTTTGAAAACATTCCCTTAAAATATTAAGACAATAATTTTGGGACGAATTTTGTACTTTTGAACGTATAAGTGTTAATAATTCTAATTAAACAATATTATTAGCATGCTCTCATACTCTGCCTACACGTCGGTATCACAGCGCGGCCGCAATATTCGGGGCTTTCAACCCTCTTTGATTTATGATACACACGCAACGAGTTACGACGCACATCCTAACATGTTTATATATTAGATGCTCTTATGTTTTTTGAACAATAACATGTTGGGCATTTTCATTCGTGCATGTTATATACCCAGAAAATGTATTAGAAAAGCTTTAAACTAATCTTAACAGTGTAGAAGAATTGGTTTGATAATGTATTTGGCATTTTTTGTCATTTACGTTTAATTGCTAAACGACCTATTTAACGATTATTGTTATTGCTCTTTGATAAATGGTATTGAATTTTTTGTGTTTACCGTATTGCAATGCATGCATTTCAGGCAGGCGTGAAAGTTGGCGAAAGGTGCAAAATGGAGTCAATAAAAATTAAGTAGTTAACAAACTAGAACGTCAAGTAATAAAACCACATCCACCGTAATAAGTAGTATTCAAAATTCGTGGCTGAGTGTTTACGAATTAAGTGGCTGAACTTACCAACTCAGTATATAATGGATTGGGATAATTTAATGCCGTTGCTCCGGACTCTGATACGGGCTTAGATGCCTACGAACTGAATTCTCACATTAATACTCGGTTTCTATCTTATAATGCAGTAGTTTTTGACCTTAAGGCAATAAATTCTAAGTTTTTGCTAGCCCTCCATGTTTTTATAATTTTACTACAAAACTCTATTTGATGGGGATGTTACTACACATAGTCTTTGAACATGGCAACCTTACATTACCCACTGAGTTTAGAATGAATAAAAATTAAATGGAATATTCCACAACATTTACAAACATTTTCCAAAATTTGTGACAAGTTTTAGTTTTTATGTGTACATTATGACTAAAATATGTGTTTTGCCATATTCTGGAGAAGGTTCTTATCACTTAAGTGTATAAAAATAGCCTATGACCTATTCTCAGACCTACCAGCCAGATATTAAAAAACAAGGAAATCGAAGAGGCCGTTTCAGAGGAGTTCTATAATCACTGTGACACAAGATTATTATATATTGTTTAAAGATATAAAAAAAATATTAGTCTTGAAGTAAGATTGCAAAAATACTATTTTGCTGCTATTAAATAATTCCGCGAATTCAAGAACTACGTATTTTATAAGCAATACCAAGTTACAAAAATACTAATTGTAAAAACGCAAATAATTCGCATTACCTATGTTGTATTTAGTTGCTAAACTTCAATCTCACACTATTCCATCTAACTTTGTTCGTGCTAAATCCCGGAGGCAGACAGTCCCGCGCCCCGGGCCGGGAATCACGCTCGAATCCCGTTGTTACGTGATTCGCGAATTCTTGTACAAACGTAATGAAATCTAGTTCGGACATGTTGGAAAAATTCGGTGACAGAATGATGGAGGACGATGTTTTGAGTCAAAGGATTGTCGAAGCACACCAACGGGAAATAAAACGCACTCGACGCGGAACACGAAATCCGGAGTCGTGCATGCTCGAAAATTGCGGTATTCAGAAAACGGCCGTTTGATTTATCTTCGTTGCTCAAAAAAAGTAAAAATGATTCCTTTGACATGCACGCATCAGTTTACATTCAAATTTAATATCTTTTCGTTACAGTTTACAGGGATTTTACAATTTGAAACATTAAATTTATTTTAGAACTTTAATTTTAGTTTAATGATTTATTAAATGTGTTAAATTTTACACTCCCATTTTAATGACATACATCTGTATGATCTGTAATGTATTAAGCCGGTAATTAATTCGTTTTCAGTGAACAATAGTGCTAATTTGTCAAGTGTGTCTCCCTAACATTATTATTAACGTGTAATGAACGCGTTCTGTTACGTCATTTGTCATTTCGCTGGTTTGGAACGCGTATTAATTATCTGTGGCTCGAAACGTCAGCAGAAATTATTGGCGCAAATTATAAAATGACTTGTTTTTGTTTCAATTCAATAACTTTATGATTTGTGTAAGATTAATATGCACGATATTCAATTGCGGCACTGAAATGAAAAATCGTTGGTATTACCTTCCTACATTTTTATAAAGACCAACGTTTTAGTATTTTATAGTAGGTACCTACCTACTTACCAACTTGGCAGTCATGTTTGTGAAAGCTCCTGAAATAACAGTTCAAGGTTTTAAAATTACTTCAAGATTTATTGTTACAAACTCAGATGTTTAAATTTATGGCTACATGTGGGAAACTTTGAGCTTTGTATTGGATTTTTAGTTTATTTCCTGAAGAAAACGTTAAGTTATTCGTTTTGTAGCAAAACGAGTTTTCTTAAAGAAAATATCTACAAAAGAATAACAATACTATTTTATTAAAAGGATTTATTATAGTTTAGTGCGGGCTGATAATTTAATACTTTTAAATGTTAAACTTACATCAAGTAGATCCTACTATAATATTAAAAATGTGAAAGTGTGGATGTTTGGATGTTTGTTACTCAATCACGCAAAAACGGCTGAACGGATTTGGATGAAGTTTGGCATGCATGTAGCCTTTGACATGGAAAAGAACATACCTTTTATCTCGATTTCTTAAATAGGTCCCGAGGGAAAATTTAAAATTGTTTACGAGCTAAGCCGTGGGCAGACAGTTTATAAATTTGATATTTTTCTCTACAGCGCAAGCTATAACACGGGGGAAAATGTGATTCCATTATTCATTACTTTCAAATTCATCATTTCTTTTTGGACCCAATTCTGAAGTCCATGCAAACGAAGTCGCGGGTAGAAGCTAGTAATAATATATTTCATTAAGGCGAACGGCAGGCTTGTATAGGACTTTCGTACCTACACTACAGCTAATAAAATTTAGTTTTTTTAGGATATTTATCATTTTAATTGGTTGTTAATACTGGGACAAAAAAGTTATAAAGTTATTTTTCACGATAACTTACCACTGTACCAATTTATCTTGCGTGTAGGTAATAGAAGTTTTAAAAATGCACAAAAAAAAACTGAGTTTATTCACTAGGATTATACGTGAAAGCCTTGAGCACTTTAATAGTCTTATATTCATTCATTAATATTGTCAGCCTAAAAAACTGTTTACTTTATCAATTCAATCTAAGATAAAATGTCTGGTGAATTACGTCTAGAGTAGTCAATTACTTAAAAGCTATTGGTACCATTTGTTAGTCTAGAATTCTTTAGCTAAAACAACTCGTTTATCGTCGTCTAGATCTATGTAATTCAGTTACTTCGTTGAGGCAAGAAATTGAGCCGTTTCAAACATAAGTAATGTTTCAAAATATCATTTTTAATTGTCTCTGTGATTCTTAAAAAAGTTTTTAATATTTTTGGTTGTTTGTTTGATATTGTAAAATTCAGTAGAAATATGTTTACGAAAAAACTTGTAGAAGTAGTAGGTATATGTAGAGACGTCATTAGGAAAATTTTACATTTGAATTAGAGCTTTTATCTTTTATTATTTTACAGAATTAGTCGTCTTTGTGTCTTATGTGAATACTAAATAAGTTTTAATATAAATAAATATTACACATTGAAAAAAATTAAAATACAATGTAAGCGATTTATGTTAAAATAATGTAAAAATAACGAAACAATCCTCCTTTGTGGCATACTCCCACAATGTGTAGTTGGACCCTTAGCACTGTATTGTGTGAACCAAAGTTATATACAAGCTATTTTCAATTCTTCGTTATAAACACAACAAATCAGTCTCTCTACACTTGAAACCATTTTAAGGTACAAACACATCTACAACACGCTTCCTATAGCTCTCTCACAATCACAACTTTTTCGTTACAAATGAATTCTTTTCGCAGAAACGCGTGACTCGCATGAACCAGCCAAATACTCCTTTGTGGCATACTCCCACAATGTGTAGTTGGACCCTTAGCACTGTATTGTGTGATCCAAAATTATATACAAGCTATTTTAGTCTCATAAGCCACGACGGTAAAGCACAGATTCCAGTACAGGATTGTGAAAAGAAAATTCTGTAATGTAAAGCTATTTGCTTTCTTATTAGTTTGATTGTATTGATTTTGTTTAAAGTGTTGGAGTTATTATAAACTTGTTATCAGTATTGGAAACTTTTCGTCCATTTCCGAATGAACATTATACAGTGATTTTCAGTTAAAAATTGTTTAAAACTAGCCTATTATAATTTCCAGTGTAGTCTTTACAAATGAATTCAATGGTGATTGTTTATTAAATTATTAAAATAGTTTTAAAATACTTGAACAGGACAATTTTAGTTTCTGTTAAAAACATTGGCATTGTTTCCTCAAAAAATATTGGCGTTGAATAAATTTATTGGTGAGCTAGGAAGTTAAAAATTTGAACGTAAAGCTTTAAACTATGGTCACTAAAATTTATGAAAAATATTTTTCGTGCTACAAACTTACAACAGTTAGGTACTATATTTTTGACAACACTAATCCAGTAGGGAGTGAAAATTGAAACGTTATCTTTCGTTTTATTATATTTGCATTTTTTTGAATATTAACTGTAATCATATCGCAATATCGTCCGTTCACATTATTAAAGAGTGAATAAATTTGAGATATAATAATATCAGCCTGCAACTGTCAAATGAAAAATTCTTGTATTAGATTTCCTTGACGGAGTTTTGACTTCCTTGTTGATTGACATTATAAGTAAATATTATTATCATCTCATTACCGACCTAATCCGAGATTTCTTCAATATCATGTTCGTAAATAGATAATACGAATGATGACTAAACAAAGTTTTGAATAAGTTTAAAAGCAATACTATTAGCGAGTTCAAAAGTATAATATTTATTTAACTAAGACTTAAATAAGCGCCTCTGAAGTTCATATTGAAACAGTTTTCTCATTTAAGCTCTGAAAAGTAAACAGTAAACAATTTTAAAGTTACCTTCTTACAAATACAAAAATGTTTATTTAGTTTAGTATCTAATCGAAAAACATTGAACGGTCTTTGTTTATCTACTAAAATCCTTACATCTATAATATAAAAATAAATGGAAAAATGTGTCACTAAGCGCATAATAACTCTCGAACCACTGCACCAAATCGGATGATTCTTTTTTTATTGCGTTCGTTATTGTCAGGGCATGGTGTTTATAGAAGAAAATAATAAAATAAGATTGTTAAATTTTCATAGTTTAAAAATTGCGCGAGAGAATGGAAATCAGGAACGGGAACTCCTTACGCGGGTGAAAGCGCGGGTCATAGCTAGTAGTATTATAAAACAAAATCGCTCCGGCGCTTGAACGCCTAGATCTTTTAAACTACACTACTGATTTTTATCCAGTTTTCAGTAACCAAAAGATTGACTCAAGAGTAAGTTTTTGTGTATAATTATACGGATTTATTTCTGTGCTACCTATGCGAAGCCGCATCCGCTAGTACGAAATAATATTGTTTTCGCATCCTCCGAAACAGAATACCGACAGGACAGTACTGTTCTATCTCTACGTGAGCATTAACACAGTAACAGTAGGTACTGCACTGCCCACTGTTCTGCCGAAATTTTGCCCTCGTGTGAAATTGGCAAGAGGGTAGCCGCAGAAGTCTATAGTTCACCATGCGCTTGCAGCTTGACATCGAATACTTTGAGCAATCCGTATGTGCGCGGCCTTAGAATACCTCAGATTACGAATCGGCACAACTCAAATCACAATACGCCAAACACAGTCGTTAGATCGCCGAAACCGTTCAAACTTTTTTATTAAAATCGAACCGAGTGGGCTTTTTAGATCGTTTTATGTCGAGTTAGATCTGGTCCGACAATGCAGAACTTTCACTCATACAGCCTGTCGTATTGTTCGCCTCTGTTTTACAATGAAGCCTACAGTTTGTTATTGTTGAATGGTAGCGTTTGAAACTCATTGTTCAAGTGTGGGGAACAATCACCTGTATTTTTTTTTTTTACATTAGACAAAATGGCGATGCTCTTACAATGAATGTGAACAAATTTTCTTTGCTGTTTTAGTTGTTTTCAATTGACCGTTGTAATTTATTTGTTTGGTTATATGTTTATGTATGAATATTTACATACATAGATAAAAAGATCCGCGGTTCTTGTTATTTGCCGGTGACATATACATATACTATATCTTTCCTTTGTTTTTATTTTGCTTATTATTTATTCAATATAATACCTTATTCTAATCTGTTCCTTTAAATCATTTTTACGTCACCACTTCACTCACTTTCTAAATTAAAAAGGAGGTTGCAAAATACCCGAAGTAAAACAAGAATAAACATTGACACTAATTTAAATTTAACAGCCAATATAAACGGAGTTTACTTTAAAAATCAATTCAGAGTCAAACTAACAAGTATTAAATTTAATTGAACCTCATCTTTATAATATCTTATACCATTAAAACAATTTTCGGTGAACTTCGCGAAGGCTGTTACGGAAAGACTTAGGAAGTTATGGAGTGCTTGCGAAAGAATAAACAAGACTTTTGAAGATAAATTATACAATTTATTCATGCAAATAGTTTCAAATTGATAGTTAACGGATTAAACTTTCTACGAACATTTAATTACTTTTGTTTTGAGTTTTGTGGATTTCCCGTATTTATATTTCATTTATTTATATTTTCTATATCTACTTTATATTTATATCATCATTGCCTAGCCTTTTGCTTGGGGTCGGCTTCCAGTCTTACCAGATATAGCTGAACACCATATTTTACATGGAATGACTGCATATCTGACCTCCACAGCCCATTTTACTGGGTAGTACAGTGTCCTATAATAAGACTGGTTGTCAGTATGGATGGTAACGACTTAACAACTGTCAAACATCACTGTATGACAATAGGGACCAACGGCAGCAAGACCCATTTCGGGTTTACAAATGGTCACCCACCCACGAGCCAACCGTGACAAACGCAGCTTAACTTTTATGGAACGGTTTACATTTAGCCTCGAGTCCCTCTTTGTATTTATGTAACATAAGATAATTGGGTAGTTAGCGTAGTTAAGGTAGTTAAGTATATACATATCTGAAGAGATCTATTTCCACCCGTTTCTGCAATGGCTGATTAACACGAAAATTTATTGATACGGTAAAACCAGGACAGTTGCGCCGGGGGTGTCACCTCGAAAGTAATTATTCTAGTTTCACGGATGAAATACATGTTATTTCATTAATTTATTGAAGGACTCTACAATTACTACAATGTTGGCCGTGTCGTTGTATATCTCTAAGCCATTGCATTCAAAGCCAAGATGCGATGAAAGTTTTTGCGTGATTGTATGTCCGCTTTTTTTTTTGCCAACTATCTACTATTTTGGATCGTTGTCTAAAAATTTAGAGAAAGACAAAAATTGCCACAGCTCTGAAAATATCAAAGATAATGTTTTGTTCTTTCATAAATTTTAAGATGTATTAAACCAAATTATCTACCGAGAGTGTGGCAACTTTTACCCTACCTGTCAAAACTGTCAAGTACAATGATTAGTTGTTAATCTTTTGGTCAATCAATCGTATGATTGGTTAATTGAATGGTTGAAATCTACTTAACACGATCGTTCCTTATCAACAGGTTTCACAACAGATCGAATTGAGCAGTCGAAACCGGAATCGGACATATTTATCACCATCATCATTAACAAATTAAAATGTGATTTGGATGGAATTTGGTATGGTGTATGGCAGGTCTAAGTTTAGCCAAAGTAGCTTTATGAGTTCTAAAGGTGTATAAATCTTTTACGTTTCGCATTCCAGGTTTATGTGCTAGGACGATAATAATAAAAACTTAGTGTAATAACTCTAAAACGGTAGCTCAAATTAAAAAAACAAACGGCATGGTTTTTCTTTTTTATCTGTGGGAATGTCACTGTTCTTATTTTCGATTAATTTTTCGACTGGCCTGTTGTTATAGTAGTAAGTGACCGTGATTGCTAAACCGGAGGTCGTGAATTCTATTTTCACCTAGGGTATATAATGAGCATACCCCATATAACTTCCTGTACAAATGGCGCGTGAACTTATTCTGAATGCTTCTACATTACAGAGTACTTAGCTTCATGTGGACCCCATATGACCACACCATGTTCCAGATAACTCCTGACTAGTGCATCATACATAACCCTAACTGCTACGATGTTTGTGAAGCTTTGTGTGTGTCTCAGAATATATTCTAAGATGTTGTACGCCTTCTGACATCTTGGTTACATGCTCACGGAATGTCAGATCGGGAGTCATGAAAACACCCAATTTTCTCACCTCCGTGAGTCGTTGCAGTGGCGCCACGTCCACCACGTACTCATAGAGCATAGGTGCACAAGCACGGGGAAAACTCATCAACTCTATTATACTATTCGCATGTCATGTATAATATGTATTTATGTATATATAAGATGTAGATAATATGAAGTATAAGATGAAGGTGTTCATGACATTGCGTGTTAGTAACTGGCAATTGAGAAAACACTAAAATAAACGGAGATGTTTTTCTATCGGTACAAAGTAATTAACCCTTGTTAAGAGAACTCATACTAGTATAAATAATAGCGTAGCACATGCGTAATATATATTTCATTGATATGAAAAACAAGTCTAGAAATATTCCGTATGATTCATATTTATACAATAAATTAAACTGATGAATACATAAATGAAGGATAATAATGATATAATATAATAATAATATTATTATAATTGTAAGCCTTTCAAAAGATAGAGATTGATTCCAGCAGCTAGTAGCCGACCTTCATTAATTGGAGTGGCACTTAAAGAAGAAGCCTTTCAAAGGACCGGGTCTCTTCTTCTGAAGTTAAACCGTGATAAAAAAGAGATATAATAATAATAATAAAGTAATATCATGGAACAATCTCACACACGGCCATCTCATCCCAAACTAGGCAGGGCCTGTACTATGGCAACCAGACCGCTGATAAACATACTTATATATTTCTAAATACATACATATTATAGATAAATTACACCCAGACACAGAACACATGATCGTGCTTATCACACAAAGATTTGTCCTGAGTGGGAATCGAACCCACGACCTCCGACTTAGCAGTCAGGGTCACTAACCACTAGACCAACAGGCCCGATGTGATTTCAACAACAAGTTATATAAGAAAAAGTCGCTAAGGAAATTTTAGAATTAATTTAATCTGCTTACGACTGCGGCCGGTGCAACTCCGTCGAAACGTCAAGTCTTTATAAATGATTTTGGATTTAAATTTAAGTGACACAATTTTTTTCCCATCTTGTCTTACTGCTACTTAATAAGTATCGTTTAAGCTAATATAAATAACAATGAATTAGAATATTTTAAATACATATAAATTAAATGAGGTAGAAATAAACATCACGTGTTGCTCTGTAAAAATAAAGATACATTTTACTATTTAAAAAATGTACAAACCAAACTAAATTACTTTTAAAACAAACAAACTTAAAATATCAACCTGTAAAAATAAAGAAACGACATTTAATGTTTAATTTCTCAATATACACTCGCGAGCAAAAGTATGGAATCACTTACTTGAAATTTGCGTCGCGCAATCTGAGTACTAAATTATTCTGCTAATATTAATAAAAATGGTACCATTTTAAAGTTTATACTGTCACCTTTAAATTGATACCAAATTCATTAAAATCACACCAGTATTTAAGGAGCTATCCTGGATTATGTCAAGAAGTAAGGAAAAAGATATGTTTGATAGGTCACAACTTGCGCCCTATTGACCCCCTATAAAAGCACGTGTTATCGGATTTTCTTTATCAGTCTGCTTTCAAACGTTGACCGGTACACATCTCCGCTAATTTTGACCCTTGAATTTGGACGACAATGGATACTACACCTACAGAAGCCGCCCAAATCGTCGCCCTATTGCGAGAAGGGCTCAGCCAGAGGGCTGTCGCACGACAGCTCCACATAAGCCAGTCCTGTGTCTCAAAAGTTTATAAACGCTTTCGGGAGACTGGTGGCTTTATCTCGAGACCAAGATCTGGACGGCGCCGGTGCACATCGGAGAGGGATGATCGTTTTATCGTGTCAACCTCTCTTCGAAATCGACATTTGACTGGTGTCGACGTCCAACAGGAGCTCCGAAATGTTCGTGGAGTAGCTGCCAGCGAGTGGACAGTTCGTCGAAGACTTAAGCAAGCTGATTTAACTCCAAAAAGGCCAGCCACAGGCCCGAAACTGACGGCAAGCCACCGACAAGCACGTCTTCAATTTGCTCGCTCTCATCTTGATTGGGAGGTTGAGCAATGGAAGCGTGTCCTGTTCTCCGACGAGAGCAGAATGTGTTTGCATGGCAGCGACCGAAGAGGTCGGGTCTACAGGCGGCCTGGGGAACGATATGCACAGTGTTGTTTTGCTGAGACAGTGGCGTATGGCGGTGGTTCTTGTATGATGTGGGCCGGCATTTCCTTCGACGGTAAAACGGAGCTGGTTTTCGTGCCTGGCGGGGGAAGAGGAGGCGGTCTAACTTCAGACCGCTACATTACCGATATTCTGCAGGACCATGTCCTTTCTTACGCGGGATATATCGGTGATGACTTCCTCCTTATGCACGATAACGCTCGTTGTCACACTGCCCGTGCCACAACTGAATACCTCGAAGAAGTCGGTATCGCCACAATGGACTGGCCAGCGCTCAGCCCGGACTTAAATCCCATTGAGCACATGTGGGATGAATTGAAGAGGAGGGTCCGATCAAGAAATCCTGCTCCTTCAAGTGTAGATGAGCTGAAATCGGCTTTGATAGAGGAGTGGGAAGGTATCCCGCAAGAATCAATTCGGAAGCTGATTCGATCAATGAAGAACCGTCTTCGAGCAGTTATAAGGGCGAGGGGAGGGAACACAAAATATTGAAAATTAATTTTAAAGCCAATTAAAGTTTTTGTTACACAATTTTTGTTGTTTTCTTCATTCATTATTTTTTCATTATCCTTAGGTTTTCCTTAACTCCTTCACTTAATCCAGGATAGCTCCTTAAATACTGGTGTGATTTTAATGAATTTGGTATCAATTTAAAGGTAACAGTTTAATCTTTAAAATGGTACCATTTTTATTAATATTAGCAGAATAATTTAGTACTCAGATTGCGCGAAGCAAATTTCAAGTAAGTGATTCCATACTTTTGCTCGCGAGTGTATATTTCTTATTATTTTACGCGTATTTCCCTTTCCGTGTTCAACTGGCGACACCGGTCGCGCGAAATCCACACGCTTTTGTTTTACTGCGGAATCCTACGAGTCCGTGTTCAATTCGCGTCAACTGAGCACGCCTTTGTGATCAAGTGGCGCTGGGTAAGGTTTAACAAAATCGTGTGCAGTTGAACTGAACAGTTTTTTGACTTGACTCTTAGATTGTTTGAGTCTTCAAAAGCGTGTTGAATCAGCGACGGTATTATTCTATAGTAGATAGTAGGTTGTATAACTCAATATGATTTATTTATTTATTTATTTATTAAGGTTTACCAACAGCTTCTGTGTACTGTAATGCTTATGTATATTAATAACTATGTCTAAGACTTACACAGTCGCCAATTACTGGTTAACCAGCATTCACAAAATAAGTGATAAGTGCTAGAAAGAATATAAAACTAAAATGAATAGTAAATCTAACTTAAAGTCTTAAATGAGTTTCAAACTAAAAACATAATATTGCAATAAACTTAAAACATAACATAATTTTGTACTTATAAAACAAAAACAATATTGTCTCTTTGCGACAGGAAAACTTATGACCTAACTAACAATGAAACCTACTGAGATCGGAACTGAACTTAATACTAATAAATAATTTAACATAAATACAATATAAATATTTATGTATAGTATTTAATTACTGAACACACTCAACATTTTGCTGTGATTTTTGGGACTCCAATAATCGGGCCTTAAAAATATTAAAGGAAACTTGGTAAATATCAAGATCGGGTGAAGATTTAATTAATGCATTCATCTCTCTGCTAAGTCTGACCAGTGGCGAGTTTACTCCTATATTGGTTCTAGTTGTTGGAGTATGGAATAGGTTGGTTATGGGATGTCTAGGAATATTGTATGGTACTCTTAGTCCAACACTTTCTATCAGTTTAATACAATCTAATTTATTGTTCAGCAATTTGTAGAAGAACATGAGGTCGTGCATCAGTCGACAGTCACGTAGAGAGTCCATTTCATAGCACTGAAGACGTTGTTCATAAGGACATCGAGGTGATATTTTGCCAGATGTGTAGGCTAGGTGCTTTGTGAAGGCCCTTTGAATGCTTTCGACTCTTTGTGACTGCACTGCGTAGAGAGGATTCCACACTACGCTAGCAAATTCCAAGTGACTACGGACTAAGGCGTTGTATAGTATAATTTTTGTTCTAATCAATTTAAACCCTCTAGAACTCCTCTTAAGGAATCCAAGTAGACGCGCCGATTTCGTGACGATACTATCTATTTGGCTTCTAAAGTTTAAATTACTGTCCATTATTACCCCCAGGTCGCGTACCTCAGTAACGGTGTTCAATACTGCACTTTTAACGTTGTACGAGTCAAAATCGGACTGTTTCTTCCTGGTAAATCTTATATGACTACATTTTTGGACATTAAGTTGCATGTGGTTTATCCTGCACCAATCGTCAATTCTGTCTATATCCTCCTGAACCAAAGCAGTGTCCTCTTTAGAAGATATAGTTTTAAATATTTTAAGATCGTCAGCAAACATTAAGTATTTACAGTGAAGGATTTGATGCGTGACGTCATTAATGTAAAGCGAAAATAGAATCGGTGCGAGGTGAGAACCCTGGGGAACTCCTGAGTCAGCATAGTATGGGTAGGATTCATAGCCATCAACGACGAGAATTTGTGACCTTCGAGACAAATAGGACGAAAACCAGTTCAACAATGATCCATGTATACCATTATACTGTAACTTCGATAGTAGCAGAGAATGGTCTACCTTGTCAAACGCACTGCTGAAGTCCGTGTACACAGCATCTACTTCCAACCTCTTGTTGAGAGCTGAGGTTACGTCAGATACAAACTCGACGAGATTGTATCTGAATATTTCGATGAAATATTACAATACAATTAATGAAACATTTATTATCAGCACAAAAAATAACGAAAAAATATCGGCAACGTAAACTGTTGCTGTGAGGTACCTTAAATTGACTTTTTTCAGCCATCTCCACGTCATTTGAATCCAGGGTTATATTTTGGAAGAAATAGGGGTTATATTCGTCTCCCAATGCCAATTTGGCCAAATCTTGGCGACAATCTTCAGTCAAATTTAACGATGTAGTAACCGTTATGCTTTACGACCGCGCTAAATCAGTACGGATTTGTTTCGAATAGACAGGTTAAAAAACCGTATTCAATTCAACTGCACACGATTTTGTTAAACCTTACCCAGCGCCACTTGATCACAAAGGCGTGCTCAGTTGACGCGAATTGAACACGGACTCGTAGGATTCCGTAGTAAAACAAAAGCGTGTGGATTTCGCGCGACCGGTGTCGCCAGTTGAACACGGAAAGGGAAATACGCTTATTTTACATCCTTTTACATAATTTATTATATAATTAATATGTATATCCAATGAGATTAAAAACCGACCTCTGTCAAATGTCAACGGATTCCAAATATAAAGAGAGTTTGATACCAAACTCTTTACATCTCCCTACCCAAGGAAAGAAAATTTTCGAAAAATTGTTTGTTCTTATTTTTTTAAAAGAAAATCAGATGTTCTTTATTAAAAATGAAAAACTTTTTTTTTATTAACGTTATTTTTAACATCAATTTTAGGGACATAATATTAATAAAAAATGTTGTAATTTTAAAATAATATTTTATACAAATAGTCCCATGGTTTGCAAAAAGCTTTAGTTTGGTCATGACCAAGAATACATCTAATACTTATTTCTATTATTGAAGCCGACCACTTCGCGACTACGCAATCCCAATTGTCTGCGGGATGAGATCGAGCGATAAATACTATAAGATTCCTTCATTCACGGAGTGACGTCATCGCTAGGGCACGCTACTACCGACGCCTACTTGACCGACAACAACATGTTTCCGTCTGTTGATTCATACTCAAGAGACTAGTTCCTAATCTATTGTATAATAATCTTCACTCAGAATCTAATCGAAAAACTTATTACAGAATCGGCTTTTGCCAGCAACTTTGTTTGAACGGAATAGGGATGTACATGGAAACGCAAAATTATATCGAACCAGGATACGCCTGGAAAAAAATCTTATTGAGCCAGGCGTTCAACTAGTTATCTGCTGAATATTCTGTTAACTCTGAATTGTTTTCACGTGATGAGCTACACTAACTAATACTAATACTGAATACCTGTTAACTGAATACTGAATAACTAATACGGAATACTGAAACTCTAATTAACTTTATGATGTTGCTAAATGTCTATTTGTCACTACTTTACACTTAATATGTGACATGAAACTTTGGCTTCAGACAGATTGACTTTCAGTCGGTCGGTTCGGCCATTAGGCACTAAAACAGAAATTTTCAACGAAAATTAAAACAATTTTAAGCACAGTGCTTCAAGACTGAATATGTTGGACATACTATTTCTAAGAGTATTAGAATCTCACATTTTTTTTATCGTTTCATTGATTGAACCAATGGGCTTATCTATCTCAATGAGTTTTTTACTCAAAACACGACTGATTCAATGTTTCTATATTAAGAATTTACGCGGTAACCGTATTAATAGAGTAAAACTATTAAGATATGTATCAGACCTATTTATAACTCTTTGTTTGATCAAGTTTAGTTTTTATTTTGGGAATTACAATTAATTGCGCAATGTGTTTTTTGTCAAGACCTTGAGCTTCCAAGCTCGATTGTTTTGACATTTTGTGTTATATTGCTCGCTTTAACCTTATTTGAAAAAAATGTTGTTTCGTCCAGCACGCAATGGTTAATGTCAAAAACAAAGCTATGTTAACTATGAGATCATGGGAAACCTGACCTTGGGACCACTAAAGCTAATTGTTTCAGAGTATTGACGGCATTGTTCTTATTATAGCAGCTTATCCGAGCTCACCCTGACCTCAAACAATTGTAGAAATTGCTCGAGAATGTACTCAGAACAGAATAGTGGCAAAGAATTACGAAAGTAAACTTTAATGGAATGGAATAAGGGTGTTTTTGATCAGTGTTGCTATTGATGTGTTATACTTAGGATAGGACAATCATGCGTGTAACGGAAACCCCGTCTAGTTTATTACACGATTTAAAGTATTATGTCACTATAAAAGATGCTTAAAGGCACATGTAGGTACAAGAAAAATTAGACTTTACTATGCAATCCCGCAAGTTTTGCACGCAAACAGGATAAAATTCTTAATATGACATAATAAACATCCGTTAATAAAGAAGTAAATAAAACTCATGTTCGTATTTGATTAGTGCTATAGGTTTATAATATAATAACCTAATTTAATAATTTCTTAGTGAAAATTAATACAAGCAGGTCTGTGTTTTCCGTATATGTAGAATACAACTTCACCTATTCAATAAACTACAATTTTCATATTAATTTTAAAATATTCCTTACTTAAAGAAATCAATTAAAAGTGTCATCAAAAAAACAAAATAAAGTATTTAAAACAAAACATACAATTGACATGACAATAAAGTTTAAAGAAATTCTACGAACATAATCACAGGTACTTTGCCTCAACTTACTTAACTAAATAGCTTTACAATTAAGCTCTTAGAAAGTAAAATTAATCTAAATCTACACAAAACAAAATCTCTTAAAAACTACATCAAAACACAATTTAAAGTTAGTTTAGAATTAATTAATTTTCCATTTCTATTGACATTGAATTATGATACATAGAACTTAGTTCATAAATCTTAAGTTAGGATTGTTGTAAGTAAGCACACGTGTGCGCAACACTATAATCTAATCGTATGTTGTGATTAACAAAACTATTTACACTGAACCCTGCCTATACTAAACACAAACATTTATTCATTATCTTTCACCTGGACCACACCACAAGTGTTGCTCGTCGGTTCCATAAGATACAAGGACTTATCAGAAGTAAAGAGTATTCTGTTATCATTGTCGAAAGCCAAAGCACCTATAAATGGTATTTTAGCAACCCTTACTACCTTAGAATGTTGCAAGTTCTTTGTAAGTACAACTTTGTAAATACCGTCTATCCACCACGCATACACATTCCCATCTAAATCAATAGTGATACCTCTAAAATAACCATTTTTTGAGATACGATGCACTTTTTCACCTTTGCCGACAAACAAACCAAGAGTGCTCGTAAAAATAACAACATTATCTTTCTTTGTTACCACAAACTTTCTGACAGGAAAATTTTCCATAAGAGTTCTAAAACTATCGCCTACCTTTTCAATGATACCTCTGTCGTTGTACCTAACAAAGTACACGTGATTCTTGTAATACAAATTAGTGACTGTATCTCCTAGACTGCTATATGCAGCTATGTTGTTAGAATTCGCATTTAAAATAAAAATACCACCGTTACCTCCTAAATAAATCAAATCATTGTCTTGATCTATATCGAAAGCTCCGAAATTAAATATTTGTTCGCCCGAAATGACTCCCGCTTGGCTGGGATCCTCTAAGCTAACGAATCCTGTCTTATAGTATTCCACGTCTTCAATTTTGGGTTCGAAACTAAAGAATAATTTGTTTTGGGATCTGAGTATTCCCATTTTGTGGATGACGACTTGTTTTCTGAATGGTGCCTTGAGGTCGAAGAGATACGAGACGTTGTAGCAAGTTGTGTTGAGTAGGATGCATGATGTACACGGCTCGGTGACTTCCTCGTCGACCACGGCAGCCGCGGTCGCAGCCAACAAGAAGAATAGGAGTATCATGATAGCTTCTGAAAAGAATGAGAACATACTTAAATAGCTGGTATTATAGTACCTACGAGTAATCAGATACGTGGCTTCAATCCGAAAATCTAATTATGTATGTTTTCGGAGTTCAAGCTTACCTACTCCATGCTTAATTTTATCAAAAGCGGTTTTGTGGTTTAATCGTGGGACCGTAATAGACAGACAGGCAGAGGTAATTTTGCATTTATAATTTTAATACGATGTTCTTCCGTTTTAGTATTTGAGCATTCTATAGAATGTCTATTGCTAAAATTTGTTCGTCGGTCTACATGCCCGCAACGACTGAAGTCGTTAGCTTGAGCTATAGGTCAGTTAGGACACATCCCTAAGGAGCTACTGCGCAGCTTTTACCGCAGCGATGGCGACCGATAGATTTATCCTTCTTTTAACAACATCGTACCCTAAAAAGCACATTAACACTAACCATATATTTTACCCATTTTCGACAATGTAAAATTCTACAATTGAAACCTTAATGCAAAACCACCGCCTGTTTATTTTTTCGCACCAGGGCAAAATACCTCATTGCACGTGAAAATGGTTTCATCATTCTAAACCACTATTTGTAATACACAAAAACATAAATCAGTTCATACGAATTGTTAGCTAACAACACCAGTATCCACTAGGTACTCTCAATAGACTCATAAACCCGAACACGAGCAAAGCGCACAGGCACACGAAAATTACACTTTCATTTTAAAAACTAACACAAAAATATATTTCCCGTTGTACCTGCTCACTTTCAGGAACAAATCGAAAACATTTATCGGCATTCACTTGTTTCGTTTCAAACACATCATGCCGTTTACCAGTTTAAAATAAAGTTACGAATGAAAAAAAGTTGGAGAACAAATGCGGGGCAAGGCTTAACTGGCGGAAAGCTTAACGAAACTGGGGCGCGTTAGTAGTAAGATCGATATTGTCACGCGAAGTAACGCTCATTAAATATTAAATGCTATCAGCGGAATTAGTGCACTTAGCGCATTGAATACTGTGGCGCTTAAAGGAGCTTTATTCGCTTTTTTTTTCAAATTGGTCCAAGATCGTCGTTTGTTTATATGAGAATTTTATTTCTCCTTCCACAAACAGCGATCAGACACGCGGGCTACGAGAGTTCGCAAAATTTATAAAACTGTAGATACAAATAAATTAAATTTTAAAAATGTCATATGAAAAAACAAAAACGAAATTTGGTAAGAATTACAGTAATATAATATCTACTGAACTATTTTTCCTTTTGTATACCTTACCTGTCAAAAACATAGAGTAACTTAACGCAAAATTCAATCAATAACTATAAATAAAGAACAGACGTAACAACAAAGTTATGCAATCCGTTTAAGGTTCAAAGAAAGCCGACGTTAGTGCGCAATCAATACGACTGCATTGAGCCAAGGGCGGGAAGTTATACAGCCGTATAAAAATAAAATCAATAATGCGACAATAATAGCGCATATAAATCTCAACAGCCGTAATACAGCTTTAAATAACTCATAATCGCAACTAAAAAGTCAATCATCTTAAATAAGGCCTTTATTTTAGTAACAGTTTTTGTGCGCGCACAAACAACCTGCTACTTATTTTACACGAAATGTCGAATATTTTAATTGACCGGGAAAAAATAAAGTTTAAATTTGCTTTTCACGTGTGTATACATGCGAAAATTTGCATTTAAAATATTTTTGATTTAAGTTCTTGAAAAAAGAACTACTTATTTTCTCTAGCCCTTACCTAAATTGAATTTGGATTCGACTTTTAGTCACACCAGCTTCAGCATAGCACCAGTATTTCGTATGCAATTGTGTATTCGACCTCTATCCTGCATTTATCTCTTTGTACGATTAGTGGTAATAATTTAAGGACTGTCTTTGAAATTGATTCAAAACGGTATCATTATCTGAGTATCAACATATTTTGTATTATTATAATAAGAGTAGGTAATATTTAAGGCAAGCATTTGAGAGATATTTGACGCCATATTTCAAGTAAAATGTTTGTCAGACAACTGTGGTCTATTAATTTTGAACGGCACTGTATTTCTAGTGTTTACAGCTCAGGGTAGATAATAAATCTTTGGCCAACAGTCTAGAGAGCGCGATCTCCGTAACTTTGTCGGTAATAGTTTCTACTCTTCTTATGATTCATTTGTTTTGTAAGTTTCATCTGAGTGTCCAAGGATAGCGTCATGAATTTATTTTTGTTTTATTTGAATGAACACTTCAAAATAACAAATTCAAAGTAAATTATTTACTTTCTCAAGTAGAAACAAGAGCTTTGGAAATGTAACTTATATTGCAGTAACCTCAACACGTCAACTTTAAATATCATTAAGCTAAACAAATGATAACATGTTTTTCTAATTGTCATTCATACAGGGGAGACGCAACAAAACTTTCATGTTGGGTTCAGTAGGTAATTAGCACCTTAATATTATTACAAAACGAAAACTATTTCAATGACAAATACACTTTTATTAAATGACCTATCAGAAAGTAAAATGGTAGCAAAGAGGAAGCTTTATTTTCTATTCCAACGTTAAAGCTGAAAGGAAACACGTCTAGTCCTGTGCGCTTCCGGTCCCGGAAACGACAGCTTTGATGTATATTATTTAGGTTATGAGTACTGCCCTAGCTTAAATGTAAAGGCTAATGTAAGCTTTTCACTTTATTTAAAGCGCTTCATCCTCAAAGTTTACTGACGTTGATTTTCCAATCTAATTTTTTTTTTGATCTTAATGTTTAGAAATTTAAAATACTTCCAAGACACAATACCGCTTATTTGCTTTTTAGGCCTAGGTCACGCCTCGTAGGTTTCCTTTGACCTGGTAAAACGCACTCTCACGAGCTACAAGGACCAGCCCCCCTAGCCAAGTGACATTTCTACAAGCGATAACGATGGTAGAAATCGCTTAAATGGCATTAAATGTATGGAAATGACATTTGTTTTCGATAAGTCACGTGACTTAGACTTGTCACTTTCATACATTTAATGTCATTTAAGCGATCTCTATTATCGTTAACGCTCGTAGAAATGTCACTTGGCTAGGGGGGCTGGTTACTCTTCCCATTTGGGAACGTATTTGCAAATTGCCGTCGTGCATCCTGCCCTTTTTTTCAGTGTGATAAGCTAATGCTTTCATCCCACGCCGAGGGCACGATGTTGGAGATATGTTGGACTTTCAACGACCAAAAACACCCCGGTCACGTCTCTGCCCTAGCCAGAGTCGTGGGATCGCTGTGCATCCCACTCTGAGTACTTACCAATAAACATATCTGAACTTCACAACCATACTTGAATCTTTGTTGAAAAAGCTTACAAGTCTCAACTAAAAGGCTTTTATATGTATTTTTATAGGTATTAAGTGTAGTCATAAGTACACGATGATTTAGCCACAAACCCCTGTTCAGCCACCTACAAGGATAAATTATAGTATAATTTTTAACACAGATACACACACTTAGCATATTTTAAATTGTGTACCAATGAAAGTAAAGGTCAATGAAGCTCTTTTGTTGTTATTCTGTGAACCATAGCGAGGCGCGTGGACGCCATGATTTTTATTTTTTGAATAAAATTTTTCGTTTGTTTATAGCGTCAAAAATGTATACGGAAAAAATGTATGCTCTTTTTTATTTATTCTGTGTAACCGCTGTATTTACGATATTAATTAAATAAACTGTACAACGTTAAGTTATTATTTTTGCGAGAATGCTGACAACATACAATTTAGAAGATTGTTTAACCTTTTATACTGACCACTGTGTAAATTCCTCTTCATTTCATACAATGAGCGCGCACCAAAGATTTTAGAAATACTTTTATCACCGTTTTATCATAAGATTGAAATACAATACAAATCCGCAAAGTAAATGATCACGGACCTTTTGCGTTGAAAATTTAAACATTTTACTTATACATTAATAAATGCGAGAAAACTTTTAGTTTGCCTTAAAAGCTTTAGCTCTCTTTATGAAGCATATATTTTGCCGTAGATACGTAATCATAATATATTTTGGAACTATTAATACATCTCTATCTATCCCTTAGTGTATAATAGTAATGATACCAATAAACGATTTGTTTAAATTCGATTTTAAAGCATCTGACTCACTCCTAAACTACACTTAACTTACCTCAAATAATTAAAGAAAATCCGAATGTTCAGTGTCACATTTTCGCGCGGACGCAGATGAAAACAAAACAATAAAACTAACGCGCGCTCCCGATACAATCAGAAGTCACAGTGTGTATCGCAACCAACAGTTACCTTTTAAATACCAAATTACCGCGTTTTATCATCATACTGTAGGACCCAGAAGGTTCAGTCCAAATAAGTGCTGACCAATGTTTATTAATACAATACAGAGATCAAACTGTAGACAAGAACTAAGCACCTTTACAAAAAAGTCTTCTAGTCGATATGAGCAATACAATAATGCCACTGATATGGGAAATCTCTGTATATTTTAAATCAATCGTAACATAGCTACACTATCAAGTCGCTCGAAGAAACCCTTCTTCACAGGATCACATAACAAAATGATTCAAAATCAATTAAAAGTCAACTATGTACAGTCGAATACTGAAACGTCAATTAGTTTGAATCCGCCGTCAAGTCTTATGCTGTCTCTGTCACTTGGACGTGTAAAGCAGCGACAGATATACGTTTAAGAACGTCTTAAAGATAATTCTGGTTTCAGTATTCGATGGTAAGTTTAATTTTAATTTATCTATTACGGTGCAACACATTTACGGTGATAAAATAATATCAAGAGAGGAATACCTCTCTTGATATTATTTTATCACCGTGTTAACTTACCTTCTGTACATGCGTCACTCGCTTTACGGTGCAACACATGGAAACGAATAATATACAGCTACATAAAAACATCCACTAAACTTACTTTGCTTTTAGGTGGTTTAATATATGGAAGTAATTTAAAACAGATATTTTGTACTGGTACTTCTGTTTTCAATTTTGTAGTACAAAAATATATCGTGCATGCACAGAGCAACATGATACGGATATTTTTGCTTTTTATAGAAGTTTATTAGTTGTTTTCTTAGTATTAATATAACAGTGGCATTCAAATGACCGTGCGATATAGTTGTGGACTAAACTGATCTATAAATAACTAGCTGATCCCCGCGACTCCGCCCGCAGTACCCATTTTTTTTGTAAAACATAGCTTATTTTAAAAATTATACAAATCTTTCTTCTTTATACTTCATACGTCTGTAAATAAATAGTAGTAGGACTGTAGACTTATGTAGGGTTATATCAGCTGTCAGCCGTGGGCGCCCATAGATACATTAATCAATTAAACGGTCGGCCGTGGCTCTAATCAGCTGGGTAATCTTCAGGCGATCAGGGTTTTGATCAAGCAATTGGAATATAATCCCAAAATTAAGTTATGTACCTTACCCTTGTAATTTTATCGAGTTCTTGGAAGTTACCACATTGCAGAGAAGGAAATTTAATTGAACATTTTACTTACTAGTGGACACGATTTCGCACGGGCATTAAACACAAAAATCTTTCTCTAAAACTACTCGGTGAATTCATTGGTGAACCCCTATGAAAATCCGATCGGTAGTTTATGAGTTTATCGCGTTCAGAGAAATAGACGCGGCGTGGGATTTTATTATATAATACATACTCTTCGGCCGATGTATCTTGGCAAGCCTAAAAACCGATACAAGATATATTCGTCTCTTTCTCACCAAGCGTTAACCTGTAGCATCTCACGACACTGTCTTGTACTTCTTTTCAGAAACTCCAAGGTCCGTCGGCCGTATTGCATCTAGATATTGTTCCTAGCTCCACCCAATCCACGTTTGCAACAGGGGACTTAAATCAAATAGACAACCGATTGAACGTACTTGAAAAACGTAAGTTTTGTCTTTCATCACCTCAACGTAGCACAAAAACTTCTTACATAGGTACAGAAATCGATGGAATAAAAACGAATATAAAACGCTGCCTCTATACCACTTTTGTTCTAGCCCTTGGATGCAGCGCGTGGCTACGAATAATAGACACGATACGCTATTGCACATGTAGGGAAACAAAACACGGACATCGTGTCACTGACTGGCAGATTGGGATTAATTATGGTGCACACAGTAGCTAGTGTCGTGGTGGCCCAACGGTGCAATGACCGGTTCGGGTGCACAAGGTTGCAAGTTCGAGACTGGCCTGACCATTGACAGTATGACAAAACGAGCTTTTTTGAAGGAAGCGATCAATGATCGTTCCATCTTTGTATGAGAAAAGGCATTTTCCCAGCTGTGGGACATTACAGGCCGCATTATTAGGTACAAGATATCATAACTATATGATACTACTTCATCCAACATCACTGCAGGTCATTGTGCACACAATAAATGAAGGAAAAGTGAAAACATATAAAACTTTAAAACTAAACTAGTGCAACAAGTTTCAACTAAGAACGTGAATTTAATATTTAAGTTAATTTCTTGAGCTCATAATTATGAGAAAATAGCATCCCATTTAATCAACTCACATCAACTTAAATATTAAATTATTTTCTACTTTAACAGATTCTTAACTGATTGTCCCATAAAAAGTCCTCGAGACTTCTTCACGTCGATAGATCACTCGGGAAGTGACAGACGACGCTCTCAACAAATTTCATCTCAAACTCACAATTCCCTAACATAAAGGCATTTTAATCTCAACATAAACCAGCTGATTCGCTCCCATTCCCAAAAGTATTCGCGAAAATATTCTAATTACTAAACACGAGTATAACACACAGAAACACTTAGTGAATTGGTGGAAAGCAAATACAATTATATTAAATTAAGCGCGGGTTTTAATCTCAATATCTTGTTTGAAGAAAACACGCGCCTAATGAATTCCAGGCATTCTGAGGTGGTAACTAAACACGCGGGAGTAACGTGTATCCCGGTTAATCTACGATTCCTTGTGTTGTTGTTTCCGTAACTCCGCCCGCAGTATCAATTTTTAAATATAATATTGCCTATGTCATCCGGGGACAGTGTAGCTTCCCAACAGTGAAAGAATTCTTCATATCGGTTCCGTAGATTCGGACCCTATTCAATGCGAACAAAACAATCAAATCTGTCCGCTTTACGATATTAGTGAAGATAAAAAAGGTTATTTGAACTCTTTTCCACCGATAAGGTAAGTAGCATGAAAACAAGAGATAACCTCATTGGTGGTTACCCACAATGCGGCCTTAAATTCAAAGCTCAGCACATCCTAGGTAAGGCAGCCTTCAAAAGTACCTATCGAACTCACATTTTCAACTATTATACAAACTCGAGAAATTATACTTAGGTAGATGACTTGACACCGATTGGGAACATACTCGTACTTTTTGCCATGGTCATAATACGTGTGAACATACCTCTTCGTATAATTTTAGAACTTTCTAGGTGTCAAAATTACCCCACACATGTAGCAAAAAGTCAACAAAATCCCGCCGAATCTGACTACCCGGAGTACTAAAATTGTGCACATCGGGTAAACATCTCAGGTAACTGGGCAATACGTCACAGCTTATCCCTTGCCGACTATAAAAGTGGCGATAACATTATGTATGCTGTAACCCAAACCTGATAACCACCGCGGTTTTCCCGGCCCTACCTCATAAACAGGCACAGTGTCGCCCCCTAGTAGGCCATTTAAGCTTCTTTGATGCGCGACCCAGTTCCAAGTTTTTTGCATTTTTCATCGCGTATTGCTGTGGTGTTTGGTTATGAAAGATCACTGTATAAGTAGATAGGGACTCATCTTGTTCATTTTGGTTACGTAGCTGTCGTTGTGGCTGCCATCCAGAATTATTCATTAAGCTCGTACTACTTTGCACTCCGACTTTTTGACACCTTTACTTGGATCATGGTCAAAGGTAAACTGAGGTGGTACTCGCCTACACTTTACATGAGTAGTTACTTTATCGATGAGTTCCTGTTTTATTAAGTAAGAATTAAAATATGAACGATACAAAAGTTAAGTCACTAAATTATTTGAGTTGTGTTATTAGTTTTTATTTTCACAAGTAAGTATTTATTATTAGGAAAGTCTTTCTGCGCTCTCTTAGGTGAGGCAATTTTAAGCGCTACCCTAGAGAGGCTACGTTATTAAAAATATATCAAATTTTAGGCTTCAATCTAGACAAAACTTAAGCACTGAAGCTTTGGTAATTTGCTATGGTACCTTCAGATAACTGATAGAGCCTCGGGCTTCATATTTGTTTAAAAGAAAAAATAAACATACATAGTCATTTCGTACAAAGATCCTTCTCGTCATATCTCAGATCAATACAATATTTCAGCAAACCTCTACCTGTGCTCAAAAGGTTCCTCACGTACATTGTTACAAATAAGTTGGGCCCAAAAGTTACGGCGTACGTTACTTAGATTAAATAACTTGGATACTAACGGAGGCAATATCTGTCCCGGGCCGTGGAGGTGCGCCGCTATTAATGACGTTTATTTGCTCAAATTTTTGTAAGAAGAGATATTTGAAGGAATAAAATAGTTACTATATAAGTAATCCTTCCAAATAGAATAGTAATCCTTCCAAATAGAATAGTTTCTTAGGAATTTTAAATGCTGCACCTACCTGTATTGATCATGTTTTGGTATTAGCTATGCATAGAACTTTGCCATTCAAGTTTTAAAAGCGTCAATACCTAATCAATAAGTAATAGAATTAGTAAATAGTTTGCTATTTATTTCTTCTTTAAAATATCTAACTTCCTACTCAGTCAGGTCAGATATAAGTTAATCTAAGTATCTTAGTTATTACATAGGTTATGTGCAGTTTGATCTTAAACATGTTTACTTCGAGATTGCGTTATTCTAAGGCTAAACTGAGGTTACAATCTACATGACTTGGGTCTAAACAAATCCGTCCCAAATATTATTTGCTATAGGTACCTAGGTAGAGGCAGTTACTATATTTAGTACCAACACCATTCTTCATACACAGGTTACCCAAAAGGTATCCGAATCCAATCTGAAAGGGGTGAACAGTACATCTGGTATATTGTATTTTCAAAATTTCAACTTAAAGATTAAGATACCTCTATCCAATTTTTCATATAAATTATTCGACATCAGAAATCATAGAAAACGTGCACCGTACTATAAATAAACAAATGATAAAACCGCAGTTGCTAATTTTTGATGTGTGTTTTTGTGATTTTTGATGTCGATAAATTGAGGCGGAAATTGGATATCATTATAAACTGAAACTTTGTAGACCTTTTCTATAGATGAAGATAGGTACAGATGAAGGTAGATACCTACTCTTCACCTCTTTCGGATAGATATAACCTTTCGGTAATATCCTGTAAACCTACCTCCATAGGACCTGTTAACAAATCGGAGTGGCTCGACAATGTGTAAGCCTGAAAAATGCTGAACTAATCAACAATACATAAGACGGATTGCGTTTCATCTATCAAAGTAAACAGGTTTTTCGGAAAGGTTTCAACGAGTTTATTTTTATAGGTACCTACCAAGTACCCAAAAACACTTCAAAAGACGAACGAACAAGTGACAACCTGCTTGACTAATGATGGCAACTTGTTACCTACTGAATGCAAAACAACGTGCCAATCCTTCGGAAACCAAACTGTGAGTGCTCCAATCAGACCATGTCCTACTGTAATGAATTTCCCAGTGTCCGTACAATTGCACTTTAGACAAGTTAAAGCATGCTAATGATGCCGCCATTTATGCCGAAGCATACTGAGCCAACGTATCCATTATAAAGCGACGAAATGAAAAGAAGAAAAAGATGTAAGTACCTACTTAATTTACAAGTTTTAATATTTAGTTAGTTGAAAATACATTCAAACAATACAGTTAACCTTATTTCTATATACAATTACCTACGTATCACGATAGTTGATTGTAATTCTCATTCCAAGACAAAAGGACAGATTCCCATTTATTTTTTATTTAATCTTTTCTTACTAGATAAAGATGGTTTATCGTAATACATGCTACACCATCTCTGTCGTGCGACACATGTTTCCACCATGAGTGACAAGGCCGGTCTGATTGGCCCGACCCTCGCCCTGGGATTAAACTGCTCCATCAATCGGCGCCGCGACACGGGTTGACAACAGTTTCAAGTATCAAGGATGTTTACAACGACAACCTTCCTGTAAATACTTATGTGTGTTCAGCATAAAAAGGACGACAAGTTAACTCAACTTATAGCCTTAGATATTTCAATGGACGAACTGGACAGCATTTGGCTATGTCCCGGTTTTTACAGCTTTCAATTTAAGTCTCTGGTTTCTTGTTAACCCCACGTGCTAAATGCTTGTGTTACGAGTAGGTTCACTTCGGTAGCGTTATGGGTGGCATTCGACATGCGACCACATGATCGCATGTCCGATGCCCTAGCTATTAGGCTACCGCCGCTATTAGGAAATAACTTGAAATTACGGCAACCTAAGCGCTTTGTATAGATACATAGAACTTGCACTTGCGCAATAGTCTTTGCGCGATAGTCTTTGCGAGATACTACAAAATCTTTACGTAGGTACTCGTACTTAGGTATGTACTTGTCTTTACATCGTACCTTTTTATTCACATGTTTGTTCATCCAAAGACTTATATTTTCAAGCATCTTTAAACTTGGCAAGCATTGGTTGTAAAATAAAGATGTAGAAGTAGCTACAGATGTTTAAAATCGAACAGTTTCAACTCCTGGCAAGACCGCGTCATGAACTAATAATTATCTATTATTGAGAGTCGAAACTATTCGAGCTTTCCTTAAGAATACGCTTGCGGGGTGACCTTTGAACTTTTGTATGGTTTTACTGGGTTGTTTCCGCACTAAGCCTCTTGATTGGTATCGTTTAAACTTCATTAATGATTCCACTTAGATAAATAAATCAATGATCACGCTGTTCTACAATGACTTGAGTTGAGCCACACGCTACGGCAATTTAACCCATTCTCCGCGACTATTTGCTGTGCTTACAGATGTACGTACCCAAATACGTGTTATTCCCGGAACTAAATTGCGTGTGGTATTGTACGTCCCTCTATGACTGCGCGAGTACAAATTAATTGATAAAGGTCATTACATAATAGCCCCTCCGAAGTTTCCACTTGGAACGTGACACTAATTGACAGAAGTAATATCTAAATAGGTTTCTGTAAACAGAGACACAGTAAATAATATCTATTAATTTGTTTAGGTAAAAGTTAAGCAAGAATACGAATGTGCTTTAGACCTCACGACTGAATTAAAACTTAATGAAACGTAACTAGCTATGCGAGAAAGAAAATTCGTGCTCGCACCTCTCTCCCTCTCAAATTCCGTTCGCCTCGTCTGCTTACACTTTTCGTAACGCTCTCGTCAAGCATTTACTAACTCACTCTTCTTACTATAGGTACTTACTTACTGCCCGTTCTATTGTTAGTAGTCTTCATTATCCGAATGATCGACGTATTTTGAGGCAGAAAAAATAAAATAATCATTTAAAATATTATTTTTAGTTTCTGACATTTTCGGAGCAAACAGCTCGCTATTAATTACGCAGTTGGAAATGGCAGCTTTTCGTAACTTTAACAAAAGAAACAGTTGACTGTCCCAGTTTGAGTCAAACTTTTCGAAGTGTTGACGCCGCTTTTTCTCGAACAAAGAAAACATTTTGTTTTGTTCCTGCATACGTCAATGGGAATTCTACGAAGTTTTCCTTTTGTAGTCTGGTTGATCTAACTCTAGTTTAAAACACTGCTAAGATGAAGAATCGGAAATGTTTAAGACTACGACGGAAGACATGAAGTTGAAAGTCTTTAACTTTTTAAACATGAAAGGTGCTAATTTTATGTAGATGTGTATTTAAGATTGAAAGTACGATAGAAAACAAGGGTATTGAAAATGCGAGGACTTCAAAATAAAACTCCCAATAATTTAGCAAGAGTTTAATAAAAAAATGCAAAATAATAAAAATATCTCCAAATATTGAGCCTTAACGCTAGGATATCTGTAGGTTTACAACATCCAAAAATACAAAATTACACGCACTCACACAATGAGGGTATCGTCTGCGGTCATTAATTACATTACAAATAACCTCCTTCGATAAAATTGTCTGTCATATGTCACAGATTATAATTATCGATACAAAATACACGACACATTTCTACTCGGTCAATTTTATCGAATGAGGATTAGGGAAGTGATTGGAGAATACTAACACCGATTTCAATATCAAACGTAAAGGAAACATTGGCACTAGATTCTCAATTTTGTAGCAATATTAGGTATCAAATACAATTTACTCGTTTTGGACGAAACAATTAAAAATGTGACAAGGAAGGATTTATTCCGAAAATAACTTATTGTCTTTTCACAACTTTGGTATGAAATTTATTTAGAGAGCAACAAGTACTGAAAAAATTGTGCATAAAATTGATTTGACGGTCACTTACGTTGTTCCAACAAAAATCTTTGTTCCGTAATAAATTAACGTGTTAGGTCTTAATCTATTTAGGCTTTTAAGGTAGAGTAGGTATAACTTGAAAAAATCAAACTCAAAATTGATTTTATCATACTAATCTTAAAATAAAGCAACCGTCAAATGTCTGAAAATTATTATCAAGAATTAATAAAATTATCTGAAATAGATAGACAAAGGGTGGTTCATATACAAGCTTTTATAGATCGGGCACATATTCAAAGACATTGAGTATAATAAATTAAGAGTAAGTTGATACTTACGTGATAATGTCTAAATTCATTGGTCTATTTCAAATTTAAAAAATAGTATTGAGTATTACATGATATAAATTTCTAAAACCTTGGTCACATGATTTTTACGGTGCATTTATTTTATAATTTTGATTATTTTAATCACAACACCCGCTCCGCTTGTGCGCCCGCTCTGACACTCAGTAAGACCTACCTCTTCTAAACTCAAACCCTTTTTCGTCGTATTGTGCTATGTTAATATTTGGAATACCAAAGGTGCTTACTTACAAACAAACAATAATATGGTGATTTATTTTATTGATATGAATACATGTGCAATAGTGTAAAGCGTCATTTGCCGTCGGTGATATTTTATTACTAC